>JBAJFG010000472.1:0-600000 GCA_037903475.1 Ancylostoma caninum | reverse complement strand
TATCAATTTAATCAACTATATGTAAATTACTTAGGATCATTTTAGTTTTCGTTTCGTGCACTATCCTTATACGAAAATTAATCAGTGTAATAAGTTTCTTCCTGTACTCATCAAAACCATAAATAAAACGCGCGGGATCAATCGGGCGGGAATTTCTGCAGGAGAGTGTAGATCACAACTATGGGCATAGCTACTTCTTCCCCATTCACCCCATTCCAAGGACCAAAGACCAACCTACGGTACCCCCAAACTCTCTCGTCCCCCGGGTTCTTCAATTTTCGGCCTGCGTGGACGGGAGTGATGTTTGTCGAGTGACACACCCTATTCATCGCGCGCCACCTACAGTAACTGGCCGAAAACACCGTGGCGCGAGCGATCAATACGCGGCCACGAGTCAGCTGTTGTGACGTGCGTGACCTCCGCGCCGCTCGTGCTCTCTCCATCGATCATCGCTGTCTGCGTCTCCGCCCGTCGCATGCTATTTCCACCCCGGCAATAACTAATGAGCTATCGTATTAAATTGCACTGCGTCCTTCACACAGAACGCTCACCCGCTGTGACACAAGCCCGAGGCCAGAAAAGCGCGCCTAGCGCTGAAAAGTCCTGGAAAATGCTGGGAAATTTCCTGGAATTTGTGTTTTTTTAATAGCCCTGGTGTTGCTCTTTTCAGTTGAGGGGCAGTTGTACGGTTCACGAAAAAGTTGGGAAAACCAGGAAAATTTCCTGCAAGTGCTGGTACTCTCTGGGAAAACCCAGGGATTTTTTCCCTTGTTGGGTGGGCTGAAAACTCCGAAAAATTCCCCGGAAATCGTAGAATTTTCCGGACAACTCCAAGGATAGCACCCTCCTGTTGAGTTCCCAGTGCTGCAGTCCTCGAAAAAGGTCTCGAAAACGCTGTGAAATTTCCAGGAATTCCTGGAGTTCTCTGGAAAACCCCTGGGATTGCTCTTCGCTGTTGAGTGAGTAATGTTCCAGCCTTCGGAAAAGTTTTGGAAAACCTAGAAAAATTCCCCAAAGGGGTGGAATTCTCTGGAAAACCTATAGAACAATGTTGCTCTCCCTTGGAAAGGTGGCAATTTCGTCGAATTTCCAGAAAATTCCAAGGAAACATGGAAAATCTCGCTCCATGCAGTGATATCCCACTAAAATCCTCGAAACTTGACCGAAAATCCTTAAGTTCTCCATGAAAAATCTGGAAAAGGCATGATTGTCCTATAAAAGAGGTTGTAGGATCTACTGGGAAAATCCAGGAAAACATGAGAAGTATGCCATAAAACCGTGGGATTTTATGGTAAACTACAGCGGACTAATTGTTTTCTTGTGGAAATGGTGGAATGCGGCAGTTTTTGAAAAAAAAAAAGTTCTGGAAAAGTGAAATGCGAGGAATCTCGTTAAAATTCCAGAAGTATCGCGGTGAAATAGAGAAATTTCTCGTAGAAAGCCCAGCGCACTTAGTTTTCCCTCGAGGTGAAGTCATCTGATCTGCTAGGAGGAAGTTAGGAAAACGGTGGGATTTTCCGCAAAAATTCCCATCTGGAATTTTCTGGGATACCACTGAAAACGTGCTTCCTTCGTGGATAGATAGAAATGACTGCGTTGTCGAGAAAACTCATAAGGTAACGGAAAATCAAACATTGCAGAAAAAAAAACTTGCTAGGATACCTTCAAAAATTGGGCTACTCCAATTTTAGAATCCTAGGAAAACGGAGAAAACTTTTTTCTCTTATCGTGACTGGAGAGTGTGTAGCAGCTGCGGCGAAATAAGAAATATTTGAAACAGGAATTCCTCGAAAAAAAAAAACTAATTTTTTCTGGGAAGCAAAGGAATTTCGTCCTCAGTGAAAAACGTGGGAAATCTAGTGAGAACCAGATAGATTTGCTAGAATTTCCGTAGAACATTGTTTCAGTGACTCATTCAGAAATCTTAGGCTGATCCTGATGCTCCAGAAAGATCGTCAGGCGTTTTCCTTCCCATCATTCATTGCCATGATGCCATTTTTGGCGTTTTTAACCACAGACCATAGTGTAGCTGGCGTGCACAGGATTATTTATTTATTTATTTATTTATTTATTTATTTATTTATTTATTTATTTATTACACCCTCACAGGTGTGCCATCTAATATCGTACAAGTATGCAGACAAGAAAAACTAACAAGAGACCGTAATTTCAAGTCAGAACTTCAAAACATAAACTATTTTACTGGCATCATGGTACTTGGCCCAATTGGACTGTACCCTTAGTTTCGAACTTATTTCCAAGGTGGTAATGACAATTATCGAGAGAAAGAAATTTTCTGGAAAGTTCCTGCTTCCATGAAAGCTACTTATGTACATATGTGCGAAAAAAATCCAAAAACATCCCCTTTATAAATAGATAGGTAAAGATTAGGTAAAGATTTTTGTATGATGAATACCTCTACCTAATAAATTACTTATTCCCATAAATGCTAGGAATATAAATTTAAATTGACAAAGTTGGAGAAAAAATAGTATAATATCGCGATCAGAGAACGGGGAATTTTTTCTTCCCTAGATATGACAGCCAAATTTGGTAACAACATCGTACTTCCATGTATTTAAGCAAGAAATGGTTATTCCTTGTGAAAGTTCCAGGGAAGACGTTTACCATCTATATTTATATACATCTTAAGGATGTGTAAATGAAATTTTTTAAAATAGAAATCATTACAGACGCAATTCTCTTTGAATCCCTCTGATATTTTCCTGCTCTAGGAAACCATGCGAGCGGCATAGCTAAGTTTTTTGTCGCCCAAAGCTTATCCTAGCCTTAATCCCTGAAAAAAAAGTGTGGGAAAAACATCCCTCTTAAGAATATTAATCCTGGATTCTCCACGGGCTGTGAGATCTAAGAGGGCTTGGCGTCCATTTATCGCATCTGCATAGCAAATCCTATGATGAAGGGTTGCAAATTAGGGTCTACATAGCACTGAGGGTTCGTTAGAGGCGTCGTTCGAGGGTACACACAGTCTGGATGTTGTCAGTTTTGTCCTCACTCATTCGATTGTAACCTATACCTCACCAAAATCTTCCATCTCCACCTCAGCCTCAGAGACAAGTAAAAACCGGGAGGAGTTCGAAATCTCTTCTCAGAGGTCAAAATCCCGCTAGAAGTCCTTTTCCTAAGGAGTATTCTAGCTATCCCGTACAAAAAAAAATTACTTTTTAGTTACTTTATAATGCCGAAGCTTTGTTCCAGTGCACATTTAATTCCTTATTTAGAAAAAAAAAAGATCCTAAAACTCCTAACACAGGTTTTTTCTTCTGTCAGCGATTATCTCCACGCCGGTAGTGGTCCACTTCACGGGAAGCTTCTTGTAGCGTAATTTTTCCTTTCAAAGTTTCATTATACTTGTTGCATAACTTCGATTTCCTCAATGGTTCATGATCTAGGTGTACTCGCTCTTATTTACCCTCAAAGATCAAAGTGTCTTACCACAAAGTAGGAGTAGAGTTTATGAAACGTTAACCATGCAAACCAACAGCGGTTAGCGTGATTGGAATTGCTCATCCTAGAGACTATAGGAGACGCAGGATGTGAAATTTGGTTCAATGAACTGGTTTTGCTTGGATATGAGTCCATGAATCCTAGCCTAGATTCCAAGGCATTTAGTAGAAAAGTTTCTTCTTAGATGCTGATTACTATGACATACGTGACTCCATGCAAAAGTGCCAAACAACCCGTTATTGAATCCCTTCCTTCGTAGAAAATCCAGGATACTCACACCTTTGCCAAAAGTAAGAGCAAAATGCCAACGAACGATATCACCGGCTGCATAGCCTTGTGACAGATGTCTCAACTTTCATCACTAGTTCTCCACAAAAGAAATGGCAGAAAAAGGATTTTTTGCACTCTTGTAGGACGGTGTATATCATTGTGGTCAGAGTTCCCTGTGGATTGTTTTTGAAAAAAAAAAATCCTAGAAAACAATAAGACACTGCCCCTGGGTGGACTTTCGAATTTCAGCTTTCTTCCCTCATTTTGCTTTGGGAACTGTTATCCACAGGTGTAACGTTAACAAGTCGAATTCTCTTGACCCAATGATGAATGAATAAAAACATTCACTTGAAAAAAGCTACATATTAATCTGGAAGTCACCAAAGGAGAATCATCATGCAGACCAGATTGGAAAAAATATTAGGGACCAAAAATGATGCACTTTCTAGCCTGATTCTCTCCCTCAATTGCCCCCCCCCCCCCCTCCCTCCGTCCCCGGCCAGCACACCCCAACACTCAGCAGCAGATCATCAAAGCAGCAAAAAGCGGATATTTTGTTCTTTTTTCTGGTTTCTTTTGAGCGCATCTTTCTGTACTGTACTCAAATAAATAAATATTCGATGACTTTTATCCGAAATCCCAGATTTTTCTTCATTATTTTTGGATTTCTGACGAACTATATATTGTACTTGCTCTTCTTCCTATTCTCAGAAAAGATTGTATTACACACTGGTAATGCAACAGCTTGTGTACTAAGAAGTAATGTAGTAGTGGTGAGTGTCTGCAGTAGTATTACTTATTTATGGACCATCAAGGCGACGAGGTCGAGTCAACATCGCGTGAATAAATTGTAGTGTACTGCCCCATTAGAATTTGTACATGGTTTTCTGAAGTTTTTAAAAGAGGTTAAGGCAGCAGCTGATGAATCAGATGATTGTTGCCCAACGGAGTGATAATTTTCGGTCCCATTAATTATTTTGACTTAGAAAATTCTAATTGTTGGTGTTGAACTTGCTAGGAGCAGTTTTTGGGGTGGTTTAGCAAATTATTGCTTAAAACTAGCCAAAATTTCAGATGAAGCTTGCCCTGGTCTCAAATTAGTAACTGAATGTGAAATGAAAAATCCATAAAAATCGTATTTTCTAAGTTCCTAAGTAACATTGTCTAGGAAATTTTTTAAAATCCAGAAAAATAAACTGTTACCCCGTCCTGCACGCCTCGCGGCTAACTGCCCCACTAATGCGTAGTAATCTGTCGGTTCATGCCGCGTTCATCTGCCACCTCACGCCATAAAGACGCTGCTAATGGATGGGTGTCACACGTGTCGAGGAAGTGGGGGGGGGGGGCACACCCAGCCGCCCCGCATATCGCTCGTCACCTGAGAGACATCGCCACCACGATCGCCCTTTCAGAAACTCGCGCTCGCTTTTTTGACCCGGACCAAGGGCACTGGAAGGTATCCCTAAGGGTACCTGGAGAAGGACAGCAGGCCATCCAGAAACTCCGAGGATATGAAACCACTAAGATTTTTTACAAGAAAAGAAGGAGCTCGACTGGGCAGAAATTCTCCAAAAACTGCTTTTTCCTTAGAAAAAAAATTTTTTCGCACTGGTCAAGCGAGCTAAGTCTCTAGCCTCGCGAGGAATGGGAATTTTGGATTTTTTAAGCAAAATTATGGAATTTTCTGATTTTTTTCAGTTTAGAAGAAGTAGGGATATATACTTGAAAACTTAACGTCAATAAACCAACGAAAACAAAAAAAGAAACAAAAAACACGTCAGTTATGAGTTGAGGAGGAAAACATGTACTAAGCCACAGTAACTTCGTTTTTTTTACTTGTCTGAAGTTTTTCTAGATACATGTCTCCAACAATCAGAAAATAAGACCAAAGAGATCTTTGTAGGGGAAAATCAAACCCAGAAGCACCATGACGCAAAAAAGCACTATCATTACACACTTTCGCAAAAAAAATCTGGGCGGTGAAAGAATGAAATCCATCTGGGCTTCTCTGGAAATTTCCAGAATTTCCGCTCAATTTCTCATCAATTAATGAGCCCCAAACTTTTACGAAGATTAAATATTGAGCTTCCCCGTTTCGTGTGATTTTTTCCAGCTTGAAAAATCACATATTAATAAAACAACTGGGACTCTTCCAGAAACTTCTGGATTTGTAATTTCCAGAAAATGATGATCCTACGTTTGTGGGTTTTTCAATGTAAGGAAATCCATCTTTTGCGCTTTTTCTGGTCTTCAGCGTCGATAGCACTTCTAGTCAGAATCCTGGGATATGGGATCATATTCGCATTGAATTTCAAGTTTCATTGAACTTTTTTACTGCTCCACGTTGTTTTGGACTGTTCATTTTGCCTGCGGTACTTCCGTTAATCGTTAATACGTTAACCAATGACTTTTTTCCGCTTAGAGACGTAGGTTCAGTTGAATATCACCAGGCAGTTGTTGAGCTGCTAAGCAGAAGGGAAAGAAACTTCCGGGAATCCGCTCCCCATTCTTCTTGGGCTCAGTGACTTCTCAATTAGTGGTTTTGAATAGGGTAGTGTAAGGTAGGTCATGAGATCTTTACAAGAAGTTTCTGAAAAAAGAATACTATTTGCAAGAGTCCCAGAAAAAAATCAAGAATAGAATTTTCAAGCTTATATCCTTTGTTTTCCAGGTTTTTTGTCATTACTGTTACCTATTTCTTCAGTTACCTCTCTACTTTACTCGATCAGTGTTCAATTCTTTGTTGACCCTAAGACTTTGCATGAAAATCAAAAAAATTCGGAGCCCGGAACCCTAAAAAAGGCGAGTTCTCCATGAAAATCAAAACATGTGCGTGGAACTCTCAGCCAAAATCGATCCGTCCCCCTCGCAGCCCTTCTTCTTCCAAGCTGCACCACTTCTAAGTTAAGAAACACTACCTAAACACTACGGACTGTACGAATGTATGCACGTGTAGCACGGTAGAATAGCATTTTCTGTGGGAGCACCGATCGTCTACTCATAAAAACCACCACAACCGTTTTCCATATGGTAATTGTGCGTAGTCCGTAAAAGGAGGTGCGAAAATAGGCTGTACCATCGACCTTCAAATGCACTTTTCGTCCAGGTGTGATTGTCGAAGACATACAAAGATCAATCAATAAGCATAAAATCCGTTGAAATTTCGGAAAAATCGAAGCGATCAAGAAGATGGCCTTGTAGTGCTAAAAACTGTGTTCAAATAGTTGCTGGACGCGAAATTTAAACTTGAAGGCACCATGCGAATCCGAAACGTTTCGGGATAATTGGCAGGAAACCAGATACCTCTTAACAGATTGTTTACTAGTGAAGAGGCGTTGATGAGAGGGGTCACGGCTACAGTAACCCTCCTTCACAGAGCATCCTGAGCATCCTGTGCGCAATATGGAAATTTCTGGAATTTTCCTGGAAATTCAGAGAAACTGCACAGGAAACAATTTTGACTCGACGTTTCTTGTTTTAGAAATTAACAAATTCCTGGGATTCTCAGGGAGCTGAACGAAGCTTGAGAAAAATCCCTGAACGGAAATTTGAACGGGAAGATCTTTCCTATTTCATCCAAAATATCTATAAATAGCAGGAAATCTAAGATTATTGGCAGTATGACGGATTTTTCCAGGATTTCCAAAAGTTACAGTTTTACTGGTGTTTGTGGTTCCCGTTAACGTTCCCGGAAAAGGCGTAAACCCACCCGAACACCAAGGATGGACGAGTTTCCCGGGCGAGAATAGGTGAATTCCAGAATTTTCGAATTTCGCTACAGCAAAGAAACGAAGTGGACATCTAGGGCAGTAAAAGGCAGCAATCCTTGTCCGGGAAACTCGTCCGGAACTTGTTTGAACTAGCGGGAACCCCACAGTTCTTCCGGGAATGTTCATGAATTCCATGCTGACCTCTGGGAGAACAGGGAGTATTCTTCCCCTTTCTGAATCCGGGCAAAGGGTGACTTTCTCCGCCTATTTTCACTAATTTTCTTAGAGAAACTGCCGGAAACTCCCAGAATCTTCACTTAGTTCCCGATTTTGTTGAATATTTAATGTTCATTAGTATGGTAAAGTATGATTTTATAGAGGTTATCGATTTTTTCCCCAAATTGTGTCCCAGGAGAAAATTTTCAAGATAGCAGCAATAACAAATTAACAACCTAACATGGACAGAAAATAAATAAACAAATGAATAAATAAATAAGTAACTAAATGAATAGACCAAGTCCTACAATCCGTACTTGAGTGAGAAACGAGATATGGTACCAGTCATAGCTCTCCCCTTTATATCAGCATTCTTCCGCAATCCTGGAAAGTAGGAATGAGTGAAAATCTGGGTAGCTCGCCAATAATTCGTTGATACTACCGCCTCGAACCCTTTTTTTCAGTGTAAGACCATGACCTACGCCTTCTCCGGGCCAATTTCGATGAAATAGCATGACAAAAGCAGGCGTTTTTCAGCAGATCGGGCTACGAAGTCCAGAAAGGGAGTACAATTCGAGAAAAAGCCGTTTCCAATAGAGCAACGTCATCAATTTTGCATTATCATAGCGAATTTCCATGATATTTCAAATATCATCGAAAATTAAACGATTAAACATACGAACAATGAAATAAACCGACTATTAGATTTATATAATTAGATATACGGACACTGTACCGAATCATTCAATAATTTCCTTTTTTCCCCCAATATTCATGACGTCTAGAATATTAAACGACATGAAAATGAAATGATTGGAGACAAAAGCAGTAAAACAACTAAAACATTAGATCTCATCCCTGAAATCATCTCTGGAAACAAACTTTTCCAGATACCAGGCGTAAAAACCACGTCGCACCATACAGTTCCTCTATTTATACACGTGTGATTATTAATGCTATTTATTTATTTATTTATGTATTTATTTACTATGCGTCACAACATACGCCTCGCCATCAACATCGAAAGACTTATATAACGTAGAAGAACCGCAAACAGGAATAAAGATGATTCAAAAGATACATAATGGAAGTGAAGCGAACAGTTTGAGCAACTCAGAAATTCAACTACTTAACTTCACAGAACTCCTGGAGATAGTCCTAGAAATAGCCGACGGTAGGCGAATAACATCGAACCAGTGTAAAAGTAGATTTCGTATGGATATTCGTCCCAAAAAAGGTGCTACATATTATTACCCTATTCAATAGAAATGACCAGCGAACCTGGTGCCAGAGGTTAGCTGATCCAAACCCAATATGGAGAGATATTATATCAATAAAACTACTTGTGAAAACTTGTAAAAATGTCGCCCATTTACCCGTTTCATTTCCCAATCTATATATGGGTAAATAGGCCTAAAAACTTCCTCAGGGTAACCGCTCATTATGGCTAAGTGGGCCTTTGGGTAAGAAGAGGACAAAGAGAAACGTGAAACTTTAATATGTAATATATAACTAAGAGTAAATAATGTTCCTCCTGCATGTCATAATTCTAGTCAAAGAAACGCGCTATTCCACCCCTCTGGATGGCCATCCAGAAAATTTTCACTCAACCTTTTCATTTTCCAGCAATTTCCCTCCAGGCTTTCTCTTTCCTATTGCATGCAAGGATAACACTTTGGGATTGAGTCCCTGCTGTCCACAAAAATCCTCTTCCAAAGCTAATTTTCGCAATTTTCCAAAAATTTATCATCTTATCTCAATAAATATAACATGAAATACAAACGAAATACAATCATAAAATAGAAAAAAATAGAAATATCAACATAAATGTAAAAATAAAATGGCAGAATCTTTGTGTGAAACCTTGAAAAACACATCGAAGAGAACTCTGTGAAAGAAACATGTTGGCTGCTGCAGAACGAGAGTACGCTGGGCATCAAATGTTGGGCACACAAATCGATATACAAAACATGAAACGTACAATCGGAACGAGACGAACCAAAAACAAATGCTGAAAGGTGAAAAACTAACGGAAAAAATGGAAAAAAAAGGAAAAATTGAATACATTGTATAGAGAGAGGAAGTTCGGGCGTCACTTCGGGAGTAAATGTCATAAATGTCTTCTCAGAAATCTGCTGCACACACAATCCCTAAAGTTCTATGAATTGACATGTCTGTCCGTTCACCGTCACATCCGTGATCGTAATACTACCATGATATTGGAACGGCTCAGATGGACGCTCTGGATTCGTCCAAGAAATCTAAATTCAAGACAACTTAATGAGGATTTTTCAGCATCACAATGAAACAAGTATTTGGAAAAATCGTTTTTCTACCCTTTTCTGAAAAAAATCAACTTTTTAGCTGATTATTTTGGAAATTGTAGGGAAAACCATCCAAAAGCAAATCTGCGAGGTTCAAGTGCTTTCTGGAAAGTGAGGTCGCACATAAAAAATTTTGGCACTTAAAAGTACACTACAAAATACCAGGTTTTTCCCATGATAGTGGTTCATTAGCTGTTTTTTTTTTCTGAAATTCTCCGAACCCACAAATGTAATAGAACCAAGATAATCGTGTAAGCATATCTACGTAGGTCAACCATCAAAAAATTCAAAAAACCAGGAAAAAACCGGATATCTCGTATTTCAGGGGCGAAGCTGGAAACTTTTTTGAAATTGCAATTTTACCTCATAGAAAGCACAGAAAAATTCAGGTAACAGACGAAGGAACAATAATGGGTAGGCTTCCAGAGAAAAAAGGTCTGAGCATGGAAGCTGACGTAACCTTTCCAAGGTCAAATTTCAAAGTAGAAAACTAAAAATTGAGAAAATTCGTGTAAAAAAAACCGCTACGACTATCCCATTCCAGAAAGTGCTAAAAACTTAGGGAAGAAAGGGGGAAGACACCAGGAAATTTTCTGAATACACCATATCCAAAATCCCAGAAAGACGTTGAAGTAAAGTTGATTTGCAGGTAACAGAATGAAAACTTCAGATCGAGAGGTCATTATGGTCAAGGAATACCGCTGAAATACCCTTTCACCTGTTCCAGAAGGTAAAAAGGATGTGAGAAAAGAATCTTGTTAAGCTATGGGCAAAAACAAAGAAAATATTCCGTCTATACAACATGAGAACTAAGGAAATCTCCAGATACCTACTCAGTTATTTCCTCGAAACGCTGTAATGAGTCAGACTTTGAAATATATCCATGATAACATCCAGATTCACTTCCAGGGTAAATCCGAAGACAAGATATTGTGGAAAAAGCTTCATAAAGAGGCTGAAGCATCCTAGAGAGCTCTATATTCACTAACTCAACTTTAGCCAGAGAAGATTTAGCAAATAATCCAGAATTTCGATATAAAACCTCCAAAACCAACCGTTTCCGAGCGTATTTCATTCTTTATAGCTTCGATTCGCAGCCTTTTCTCATCATTCTCGCACAGCTGAATCTGTTGCAGACCATCCGTCTGGCTCGTGCCGCCCACTATGAACGCCTGGAATCCATACATCCATAAACCATGCAAAAAGGCTACGGAGACCACTCTCTAATTTCCCGAACTCACTTTCTCCTTCACCGTTCCGTCCTTCACCGGCTCCATCACCGACGTCACATGACCTTAAATGGTTCTTTGAATAACCATATGCACGAATCGCGTCGTATTAGAGCACTGTAAAGCGATTACACGCTCAGCGCAGTCTATGGTATCACGCCAGCCAGCACATTCTTCAAAGACACCCGGCCGACAAATATAATTACAGTAGCGCCGCTCGTCAGTAAACGAGCGACGAACCAGCGCTGTAGCGCACGTACGGCCTTGACGTTAATCAAATTTGCGACAGCCGATAACGTATACCGTATTCATGAAACGGCGACATAACGAGAGCAATGCGCGCGCGACAAGAAACCCTCGAGAGATTAGCACACGTTGCCACGACTTTGGGACAGCGCACTCTCACTACCACTTCACCTCAACCGGTTCTAAATCGAAGAAACTCGTCCAAATTTGGGAGGAAAACTCGTCCAACGTGAAAGCTTAAAGAGATTTTAGCCGCAAACGAAGGGGAGACAGCGGAAGCTAAGGATAATGAAGGAAAACCGCGATATAAATGAAAATATTCGCAAAGTAAGGGCTGGAGGCGGTGAATGAAAGTGGGCGGAGCCAAGTAACCTAGGAAAAGGCCTAACAGATGTCTGATCTAGGCGGGAAATTCAGTTAATTTTCCATAGATTTGCATAAAACACATGACAAAAAGAAAGTGAATGTGAATACGAAACCCCTTATAACAAAGCGCTAGACAATAGTTCATATTTGCAAAGGTTTTGATGTTTTGCGACCAAAGTGTATCAAGTTTCTGGAAGACACGTGAAAATAGCGCTTATAGCGGGAGAGAAAAGGCTCACTTCAATGGTTTCTAGCGCAAAAAAATCTTCCAGAACACAAGCACAACCCTACAAATCCTAGTTTTCCCAACAAAACTAACGAATATCCAGCTTTTTTAGGATTTTTTCCAAGCTCCACCTCCCAGCTTACCTAACCACTTATCACCGGCCATAGCTACATATTTTACCCATTTTCTCCAAGAACCAACCACCAAAAAAAGAAAATCAAATAAATCAACGACAAACAAACCCATAGGATACAATACATTCACCTACCAACAAGGTAGTCTTGCTCCGTAAGTTGTCGTAGCATACGCTGATCGGGGCTTGGCGCATCTGGCGACTCTGAGATGGACTCCTCGGCGGGTGCTTCCGCCGCCGCCGCCGCGGCCGTCTCGTCACTTTTCCTTTCATCTGTGCTTTCCGGCTTTTTCTCGTCTGATGGGCCAGCTTTATCCTTCCCTGAGCAGTCCTGAAATAAGATACACATTTTATAATAAACACCAAACTTCCGAAGCTTTTTTCAACGATTATCTAATAAAACTGCTACATATTAGCTAACAATAACCATAACCACTGTCCCACTATGACCCTATGTTTATCAACACATTCCTACTGGATCCAGAAGTCATGCTGCTTCAAGAAATGGCAGAGAAATGGCAAAAAAAAAGGCAAAAAATGGACAAATTCCTATAAAAACGCCCTTCGCAGCAACCATCCACGAATTCCAACGAAAATCCCAAAAACCTTCACCTCCAAACCCCAACCTTTATCTCCCCATCTCATTTCCCTTTTTACATCCTCTTTATCATCATGGCATTTTTATTCAATGGTTTGTCACAAAGAAGAGTCATCATGAAATATTTGCGCAACAAAAATATACGTTTTTTTAATCGATTTTCTGGATTCAAAAGTGACCATTTTAGAGCACACTAAGCTGAATAAACAAGTGCACTATCAAATAATGCCAACAAAAGCTTTCAAATCCCATGAAATAATTGTTCGTTGATTTCATTCAATAGAGCTAACGCAGTAGAATAGTATTCCAGTAAAAAATTTAGATGAAGGGGTTACTTCCTGGTAAGATCCACCTTCCATCAAAGGGTATTTTTGCAGCACAACAGCAGCAAAACCGACAATTAACTTGTCGTACATAGGAAGAATTGACGAAATTCACTCAATGCAGCAGTAGGGGCACGTAAATAACTGTACTTGCCCGGGGTAAACGTGCCAACACCCCGCCTCCAAATTTACCCATCGTTGAGATCGCCGATACGTTTACCCCTGGTAATCTCAATGATACATCCTGCAGATTGGTTCTTCCTAAGGATTTTCTTAAAAGAGGATCAGATGGACTAGTCGAAGATTTACGTGGTTTACGTGGCAGCTACTGAGACTGGCGGAACTTCCGCGGTTCAAATTCAGACCCTTCTGTCGTCCCCAGGGTAGATTACGGGGAAATTCCTGTGTGGGAGAGGGTCCTAGGCGAGAGGTTCTGAGCTACCCTCCCTTATGGCAGGGTACCCCAGAACCTCTCGCCTAGGACCCTCTCCCACACAGGAATTTCCCCGTAATCCTCCACAAAATCCCCCAAAACTACTGCTTTTCCAGAAATTTCGCACACGAGACCTCCTCCCACAGTAATTCCATCACATCTCTCAGCCTTGCCCCGAGTAAATGCGTCCGAATTTCTTATGCAAACGCGACGAGCCGCGCCTTTAATGCGGCTGAGTAGCGGCAGCAGCAGCCAGCTGCCGCCGCCATCAGCTCTGCATCTCATCACGCAGCCGGCCACGCGCGCGCGCGGCCCAATACAATTCACCTCTCGAGGGCGGTGCTTACGTCCGCGGCCGTTGGCTGACAATAGGCCGCGGCGACTAATGACAAATTCGATTAATACGGACCGCTAATAGCGCGCACCTGATTGGTGAGCTGCCATTCGCTTCAGTAACAACGTCCAGCTAGCTAACAGCCAGCTCGTCAACCTCATTTGCATATGTATGGCAAATTTTGAAAAACGCGCCGTTGACGCGCATGCATTTGTCGCAATTGCGTCCGTGGGGATTACGGTAGGGAGTGTGTGATGTTTGTTTGTCGTGGGGCATGCACTGCTGCGAGAGTTGGCTGGCACTTTGCCAACGGTTATTGATCGTCTGGTGTAAACTGGACAGAAACAGCCTTTTCCATGTCTTTTCCCATACTTTTCCATTACACCTAAGGTTTCGCATTCATTGCACTTTTAAACGATTACTTTTAAAAATACAATGAAGCAGAAAAGTACAAGGACGCAGAAACGATTACGGTAGTGCAAAAATTCTGCACTTACGACTGTCCCCCACTAGAAAGTGTTTGAACTAAACTCATGTACATACGTAATCGCACAACAATGCCAATACCGTAACCAAATGCGTAATTAATTACCCTATCACAGCTTCTACTGCTAATAAATCGTCAGAACAATGACCCAATAGCATCAAGAAGCTCACAAAACGAGGAAATGTGCGAGAAAATCCCGAACGCTTCTCATTACATGGGGGCGATCAATATCACTGGCAACGATCCAACTCCGATTGGGTATTTGTGTGTGTGTGTGTGTCGCTAAGCCGATAAGTGACCCACGACAAACATTAGGGTCAACCACCGCCATCTACCGTAGTCTGTAATTGCGACCAACATCAGAGATAGTCGCAATGTTGGAAACAAAGAGTGTTTCTAATGCAAATAAAGCACGCGAGTCCTAGAAGGACAACTGACACAAGTGCATGGAGCCAATTTTATTCGAAGGGTTGTAATGGTCTCCTACTATTCTAAACAGCTTTTCAGGGGAGAAATGAGCTTGGCAAGTTGCCAAGAAGGCCAAACAGACTTCTGCTATCAGAAACTCCAAAGAAATTCCAGAAATTTCCCATAAAAAAGACCAAGTCCTTAAAGATCTGGATTGCTGGCATCAAAATAGTGTGCCATCATTTCGCACAGCTTTTCAGGATGAAAACGAACTCGACAAGTTGTCGGGAAGAACGAAAAGTGTTCTGCTTCCAGAAACTTTGGGAAATTTCGCATGGAAATTAACAAAACGCCAGTGATCTGGACTTCTCGCACTAAAAAGAAGCCTAATAACCACAAGAAACAAAGTGAACGGCATTTCAAGAGATGTTTTCATTTAGATTCAGTACCAGTTGTCTATCACTACTATTGTGCGCACATTACACTTAGGACCTAGTAAGAACTGAGTGATTTAATTACCCTTATTTCAATATTCAAAGAAATTGCAAGCTCTACTGCCTTTCATCCCTCCTACAGAGCAGTAGAGCCTTCTCCTCCTCGAACATTCGAATTTTCGACTTAGTCGAAATCGAATATTTAATGACAGACACACTCAAACCTTGTCTGGTCTTTAGTATGGCGCAGATGACTTCTGTTGAAGCACATACGTCCCCCCCCCCCTCTCGCCAGTGTCCTAGGACAACTTGACATTATCCTGACCCTAACAAAGTCACTTTTTCAGAAAATTCGAAGAACAGCTGATTCGCTTAGAACCATGGCACCTGCTAGTACAAATGGCTCTGATTTCGTTTTGGAACCGTGCCAGCGACCCGCTGGCTCATTCAATCCACAAAATCACGTAATCTTTGTCCCAAGATTCTTGATTCTCATGCATTTTCAACAATTCCAAAGGCATGGGAATCGCAGCTTTATGAACATCCTGGAGCCGCCTCCATCTATGTGTGATCATCTGATCCATAGCCAAATTTCAATATGGCAACGATACAACCATAACATATTGTGGATTTGAAATTTTCTTATTAGTTCCATAGAGAGACCAAAGAACCAATAAACCCCGCCCTTTTCTAGCATTTCCGCTGCAAACACATAAATAATCACCTGTCAATGCAGCTGCATCCGTCCTTCTCATCTGTCTCTAGCGCTCTTTTCACACCCCATACCAATGCTCATCTATGTGAAAAGGGTCCTATTCACTAGCGGGCGGCGATAGCTGGCTGCACACTGACAGCTCAGCTCACAATACAATATGTGCATTATAATGCCCTCAGTGCAGATGCTGGCGGGTCCAAAATCACCCACTCATCCCTTCTACACACGCTTAGATACCGTACCCACAACAGATTACGGTCTACCGTATCTCCTCGTCGTGGCCTCATTCTCTGGCAGGGCAGGCAGCTTGGAAAGCCGCGAACATCTGCCCACTCAGCGTCGTCGACTGCTGGCCGTCTGCTGCACTCGCTTCCGTATTCTACCTCTAATAGGTGGGCAGGGATAAAGCATGACGCGCTTTCCGCGTCATGCTTTATAAATGTGTCAATGGCAGCTAATTAGGCCAGGTCGTCGTGTAATTAACGGGTTGGCGCGCGCGCATTAGCACAGCTGTCTCCAGCAACACTTGCCTTTGTGTCGTGCGGCGTCGCCGGCGTTACGGTGTCCTCCGAGCGCGGTTCTTCGCGTTCCGACGGCACATCGGCCGCTTCGGATCGTTCGTCCGACACGAAACTTTGATCCACGTCCGACTCTTTCTCGTCTTTAGCCACGGTTGACGTTGATGGCGATTCGACTTCCTCATCTGCAACAAAAAAAATCAATAAATATTATAGGTTAATCTCCTACCCATGGGTAGCGTTGGGTATAGACGTCACGTATAGGTAGACATATTAATAGGTGCCTGGTACAGGGTGATTTGGACAAGTTGACACGTTTACCATGGGTAATCTCAATGATGCACCCGGGACCGGCAACACAGCTCCCAGGATAACTGTGAGAAATGAACCACTTAGGACATCGAACAAGACAATGCTGAGGTTCCCAACTTTAAATTTACTCCAATGCTTCTGGACAATAATTCTGCGGTCGAATGTTGTTATATTTAAGATTCCTGTGAACTCCCACCTCGTAATTCTACATGGGCGGTGTCCAGACAAATTTTGGAGATTGTGCGCGTAAGTCGTTTAGGTTGCAGAATTGCGCTATGCTCCAGCTAAGCAGCGCCTATTTTGCGCATATTTTAGAAGAACGGCGGATTTTGCTCAGATTCCAGGAATACCCCGGGAAAATGAGATCTCCGCTCAAATTCCGTATGAACTCCTCTTATTTCCCTGCCACATTCCTCACATTTTCCCACTGGAATCTAGACAGAAGTAATGATGGAATCACAAAGCAATTTGCCATTTCATCTTAACATGAAGTTCAGCTGAGGTTAAACTTAGTTTTTCAATCACCCTACTTTGTAGCGTTTATCTAATGTTCGTCGTTTTATCGTAGTTCAAGCACAAATTTTAAACCAGAAAGTAACCGTGACCTAAAGAAAAGCTAACTGGGAGGAATAAAAAGTGCCACTACGCTTCCCTGTGCCTACCAACAAATCACGGAAGAAAAAGTGTCGCAACCGAGACAGGTTTTTTTTCTACTATGACAATCGCCGCACTTCCAAGGAAATTTGCATATCCGACCGAAACTTCCCAGGAATCTAGCAACTCCTGGATACATGAAGAAAACACACCTACTTGGCTCAAAAAAAAAACTCCAAATCTCAAATTAACTTCAAAAATCCGCTGGAACTGCCCTGAACCTCTAACAATAGGAAGATTATGGCCACTAACAGCAGCGCATACCGAAGAAAACGGCCGACCTTCGAATCTGATAAGACTCTCAGGGGTGCTAGTCGAGAAGATAAATGCCAGCTGGTCCAGTGGCGGTAATGCCAAAAGAGCATGAAATCGAAACGGTCATGGGCTAACAGCGCCCGGCTGTGGATTAGCAAAGTCGAATCGTGGAATCAGAAACTACCGATTCCGGGGAATTTTTGAAGGTAAGAAGACTAGGATCTACCCGATGACTTCCGGTTTTCCAGCAGTTTTCAATAAGGCTCGAAGAACTTTACTCAGTACCATCTGCTGTACTTTCTACCGTCATCCTTTTGTTTGTCAATGTTTATATGGGATTTTTTCCGAGCTGAAGTTCCTCTTCCAAAAAAAGCCTCAGAAAGGAGCATGATACCTCTAGGTTCAGAAGATGTGAAAATCATCGTAATACAATGACATCTAGACAAAAGAAATGAAAGAAGACTGCCCGAAAAATAAGAAAAAGGGATAATTTCTATGAAAAACAAATACTTGCTCCGAATCTGGCGGGGAGAGAACAAATCCCAGATGAGTCAAGCTCCTGAGGTCTAATATATACAACCAATGGGACGTTAGGCCTGGAAAACTGCGTATACAGAAGAAAAATGAAGTAAGCTGAGAAACCGCTGCAAGATTTCGAGCCAAGAACCATGTAGACCCGGGAAAATCGGCATTTCAACAAAGGACCCCAAGTGTCACCAATTCATCTCACTTTGATGCCATTGGTTAAATTTCTTGGATTAAAACGGCGATTTTCAACTGCCTGCTAGTTTGCAGGCAAAAATTTCATTCTTCACTTCTTCCGCATTTCCTTCCGGTACACAATTTCCATGCTTTTTCCGTTGAATTAGATTATTCCACAGCCTTCACCTCATTTAGACGCGTCAGCAACGACGGTCTCAAATGGGCAACGGTAATTTGCATTGGATTACGAACAATACAGCAATTCCGCTTTCATCTACGCAGCACTCGATTACCGCACAAATGTTGCTGCGATAAATTAGCTCACTCAGCTAGCCTATTAACGGTCGACCAAAGCTCTGAGTGGAGCAAAAGAGCATTAGGTAAAGGGGGCGTGGTCACAAAAACCATATATTGAGGAAGTAGGCCTTGATAGAAACTAATTGCGCCTGAACAAGGAAGTCAATCATGAACGTTTCTTATTAGTTTTACCATCTACTAATCCAGACCATCATAGGTTTTGCAAAAAGCGCTACTTGCAGCTATACACTCAGGCTAATGTGTACGGCAGAACAAAAGTGTAAACGGGAGTCTCGCTCTCTAAGAAGTCTTTTTGCTTTCACCGCCTCCTGCGTCCCTATAAAACACCAGCCGATGACACCTCGATACGATCGTAAAGGGCACGTAATGGCCTAAACTTCACATCTCGGTGGTCTAACGATGCTCGGGTCAGGTCCCGCGATGAAGCGTCTGATAACAAAAAGATTAAAATGTCATTTTCTACACAATGCTATATGCCAAACTCAATTTTAACGAAGTAAAGTTATCAGTTAGAGCAGAAAACGCAAGCCAAGTAAGCCCATAACCGCTTGGCATGACCAACTTCTAGGAAAACACAAATCATATCGTGGATATCCGCCTACCATGCTCACTACTTTCGCTGCTCTCGTCGCGTATATCGCCACCTGCCAATCGCCGTTGACGTTTCGATGGGGGTGTGGTCGTCTGCAAATAGAGCAAAAACTCGGTCATCACACCATTGTCAAGAATGAGCGAATGAATGAATGGATACCTGCGATCAAATGCTGGAAAAAACTCAAAAAAAAACTAAGGAAGCAAAGATGTATGGCTCAGAACCACGCATTCACTTAGTGGGTACACCTTAAAACTACCCAAGATTACAAAGAAAAAACTCCTGAACTCACATCAGACTTCTTGCTAACACTGCCACTTGAACTCCTCTTCTTATTCTTCTGCTTCTGTTTCTGAAACTCCTCGAATAGTCGATCATCCAACACATTCTCACGAGGTTCCCATGTGTTGTGTCTGCAACAGCGCGCCTGCGTTGTAATACCATACACTCTCAGCCGTTATTCGTTTTTCCATTAGGTTGAATGCGGAGCGTATCGACGATGTTTAAGAAATCGGAGAACCGCTAAAGAGCGCTAATAGCGAGCATAATCCTAGATAAACTACGAGGAATGTCGATAAGCGGAAATCGGCAAGATTCGACCTGGAAAACCAGGCGGCAAGGCTGATGACTCGAGATTCGTAGAATCGGTCCTAGCAAACGATAAAGCTGTTTTCTGTGGTTCTCCGATTCAACCGCGCATTTGAGCAAAAATTCTTGGGTTGCTGTTCCTAGCTTTTAGAGAGGACCCTAACTAAGGGCTAATTTTGCATCCACATCAAGAGAGTGAGGCTTACATCTGAGTTGTCAAGTAACTTGTCATTTAAAGTAAGGCAAAACTCAAACTGCTCGAAATCTCCACAAAAGCTAGCATCACAGGGCATTCTTATCAAAAATTGGGAAAATTCACGTTGATAGGGGAAATCAAGCAGTGAATGTATGGAACAGCTTCCGGAACACAATTCCTTCATGGTACTTTACTCATTCAACACAGTTGGTAGGTATAAGTGCGCTTAAAACACCGAGGAATTCCAACCTTCGCATTTCTTTTGTTCAAGTGGACTCCTTACGTTCATTTATCCCAATCTTTCCTTCGTCCATAAACGGCTAGCTAGATTTTTGAACAAATTGAGGCTTAGTTCTGCAACTAGCACCACCATTGGATGCTAGATTAGACGTGGATTGGATGATAAATTGGACATCCTCACAGTTTTTCCAGATCATTTTTCATCGTGGACGGCAGGTCATCGGTAAATTACCAGGTACCAGCTAATTGCCTCATTAAACAGCTACCAAACTTGAATCCCTTGAGCAATTAAGAGTAGAGAACATCAGGAAAGCTTTCCTACAAAGGAATAATGTATTCCGACGAGATTACCCAAAACGATACCCATTTTAAGGACCTGAAGTACTCTAAAGTTTCAGTGCAACTACCAAACACAACCCTTACCCACTACTCCTCGTCCTTAGCACCCTTATACCCCCCCCTAACCATTCCGAGCATTACGTCAACAGCAAATCGTCTACTTTAGTATTCAAAGATAGTAGAATTACATTCGGGGCGCGATAGCAGGGAAATGCGTGCGCGTCGTCGCTCTTATCGGCCGCTCATGCGCCATAGAGCATATAATTACGGATTACGGTAGGTTACAGGACAAGGCGTAGGCAGGCAGGCAGGCACGCAGGCAGGGGTTACGACGTATCATTGACGAATGGGTCGGCACATTGAGTGATGGTGTTGCTACGGTATCGACATGTTGTTGGGTGTGAAAAGACGTAGAAAGAACGCCTACACCATTGAAAGGTCGTTACAGTTCAAATTTCACTTTTACTGCAAACCCAACAGGAGCAGGTACCCTACTTAGCCCCGTTATTTGAACCCTCAGAAGACTCAACCCAAATCCTAACGCCTAGCCTGCACACAATACCCCACTCCTGGGAAACTATAAACGAATCAAAGCCTAAAACCTTCTGGAGAGCTTCGCAAGCTCCACATGACTCTCCAAACCGCCAGCCGTTCAAAACCGCACCCTCCACACCTGTCCATTACACAACCTGACAATTCTGCCAACAATTTCCAGCTGTTCCAGGCGGCGACCAAAGAAGACAGAGCGGTCAATGAGGCGCGGGCGCTGGTTAGGGACACAGAGCAGGCTGGTGCAATTTTCGCACGAACGCCCCCCGTCTGGTCGCATCGATTCGCAGCCCGCTGAGAGTACGTCTAGCACTCGAAACGCGGGCGCCTACGATCTTTGAAGCTGCTCGATTCGTCATTTCAACAGCTGTTCTGACCCATAAAAGAAGGGCGCGCTTGTGGGAATCTCGCGGGAAATTATAGTTGAAGGATATGGATGTTTGTCAATGAGATGATTACCTCGTTCAGTATAGCAAGAATATGGAGTAAACTAGCAATAAATAGGGAGAAAATAGATAAAGTCAACTAATTAAATGTTAAGCCATCACCCAAGGAGAAGACCGAGGGAAATTGGAAGGAAATGCCATTCAAAACCACAAACATTTCATGAATCGTAAAAAAAAGATGCATACCATACCTAAATATATGATCTGTATTCTCTGTATTTCAGGATCTTAAAAGAAATCCGCAATTGCAGAAAGACTCCATAATTCTACTATGGTGCATTGCAAAAAAGAATACAAAGACACTTAACGATAAGGGTAATAACGCTATGAGATAGGAATTAAGGAAAAAGTCACTGTATTTCCTTTAAATGTAGCTAATTTGTGAATTATCAAAGAGTTCAAAACAGAACGATTTCCAGAACATTCGTGGAAAACGAACTTATTGAGTGCTTGCGAATCGAAGAGAAGTTCATGCGTTGGAACGAGACTGTTAAAAAAATATCAGATTAAAAACTAAACTGTGAGAAGATCACGCAGATCGATAAGAAAATAAACTATTAAAAGGTCACTTCTAGCCGTACAGAGAATCCCCAGCTGGAATTTCATGCATCAGTCCTTTATTTTCACGAATGAGATTCAAAAAAAAAGCTTCGCATACATAAGCTACTTAACGCTCACGTCAACACCATTAAGAAATGAAAATAACACTGCGGAAGCCAACTGATTCATTCAACAAGACCACAATCTATTCAGATCGCCTATCAACCCAACAGATATTCGCGTTCTCCGAAAGCAATACTCTTATACCCTAATGCAGTAAATCCAAAAGCACTTCTCCAATACGCTGTCACACCTCCAGATAGGCATTTATAAACGTTTGTAGCATCTACTAGAAATTAATCGGCCGCGCTATATTTACTCTTCTCAAGTACAAAATTAAAAATAGCACAATCTCCCCCTACAAATGAAATGTACCCACTCATGTTCATGTAAGCACTCCGCGCCGAATATTGATTCGTTCGAGTTACGCAAATGAAAGAAAGGGTCCTCCTCGCATAACAGAACGGGGTTGGACGCTTGAATGCCTTGCAAGAATTCGCAATTTTATCGATCGCACTTCTTCCTGGTCCATTAGCTAGCGATGATACTAACGGCTTGAGGGAACAAAAACTGGTGATAAGGTATTCAGAAACAAAGAAGAATATACTTGGGAAAAACTCACTTATTGCCCCATCCTTTCCATTTGACCAGATATTCGACTTTGCCCTGTAAAACGTTGATATCATCACTGAGTAAAGTCAAAAAGAAAAAGAAAAATCAATAGTTCTTGTGCATTTGCAGAAAGTGCCAATGTCTATATCATTAGCGACAAATCACGTGATTATCAACGAAGGAATGCGCTGCTGACACAGTAAATTGCGTTATCGCGAATATTTGTTGTTCAGGTCGGGTTGATAGACTATGAAAGGTACTGTAGTCGTTCTGCGGTATAGTTTCAAGGCAAACTGATCGTAAAAAGTAGTGGAAACAAGAACAAAAGTAACTGGAACGTCAAAACAAAACAAATTAAATGGAAGGTCAATCTAATCAGTAGGGAGTCGATGTAAAAAGCCATAAGGTGAAGAAGACAGGAGAGTTGAGCAGAATAGTACAATGCTCTTGGCAAAACAACCAAATTTTCCAAAATATTCATTCATTCATCCATTCATTCACTGCATCAAGAGTTCATTAAAAACATATGTTGAGAAATCCATATAAATACGGCAATTGAATCAGATATTTGAAAAATTATGTGCCAGAAGATGTATATAGCGTATTTCACCGAGGAACATAGTGAAAATATTAGAGAAAGAGAGAACACGAGAAATAGTACCGCAATAGGAAAGGCAAACAAGAAATGCAGATCATAGGCACAACTACTTAACTATCATCCTTTTTGAAACAGACTATACATTGTGACACATATATGAATATTATAAGTAAAAAGCTGAAAAGTTATGGATCAGAAGGTACTACTCGGATGCAAACTCAACTTCTTGATTATTAGTTCTTTTGTGAGTTAAAATTGAAGTAGTTACTGATGTATAACAGCTGATATCAAAACGACGGCACTATTCCACTTGTTCTGCACCAAAGTCTCAAAATCAAAAATTCCTCTGAAACATCATCTAGGGGGGGGGGGGTTATTTGACATGCTGATACTCTAACCCTACCATAACCTTACCCAAATGGGGTTACGGCACAAAATGAATGTGATATTCGTGATCAGTATGTCAAATAACGCCTCCCCCACCCCCCTCCCGAGAGGAAGTTTCAGAGGAATTTTTGATTTTGAGATTTTGGGGCAGAACAAGTGGAATAGTGCCAAAATGACAAACGAAAAAAATCTTGTCAAAACATAGAACCGAAAGGGTAAATTTCGTCCATTAACCATGTTTAAAGCCAGAAATCCACAAAATTCATTAACAAAAGCAGGATTTAGAGACTAACGAAGGATATATGAAATCTAATACGCATAATGCAGCCGTAGAGTACTCCGCTCACGTATACATCTGTTATTTACACAGCAAACAATCGAAGAAAGGAACGGCGAAGCAACACTGCGCGCTGCTTACAAGTACCAAATACGCGATCTGACAGCTGCTGACGCACACAGATTCACACGATCCACATTCAACCCCAATTAGTCAATTTAACGACCTCTCGCTAATGAGAAGAGACGTAACTGCGAGAAAGCGCATAGAACCAGTTTCTCACACACACACAACACGCAGCAGTATCACACTGCAGCATAACAGCGGAATGAATCGATTTCTCGGCGTCGGACAGCATTGAAAACATCGAAAATAGCGGGAGGACGACGGATATGATGAGGAATTTGATGGTGAGAGAAGGATAAAAACCGTGCAGTCATAAAAACACTCAAGGTTCTTACCAAATTGATTATTATGTGATTCAGAGATTACCTACAGCTGCAACAGCATCGATTATGGGTTAAAGTTATCCAGACGCCATAAACCCAATCAAGATAAAGGCAAAATCGGCATGAGTAACTACTCAAGAAGATGCGCAAACAATTGCGTAACCAATCAAGATCTATTGTGGATTCGCACTATAATTATGTCATGGATACCCAATTTCTGGAAGAAAATTTGAGAAAAAAAAGCGCTGCAACACATCTCGAAAGGAAATCGAAAGAAAAATTACTTGAACCGACAGCTGATACCTCAAACATGGCGAAAAAAAGAGAAACTAACATAACAGACAAAAAGAAACTTGTTCAGGTAAGAGACAACAAATTAAAGTAATACAAAGTAATTATCTTTCTTTTTGGCTAGGAAATCATAATGGCACATTTCAAATCTAGATAAGAAAAGACAAATCTGTAGTGCCACCCGTTCCAGGTAGTGCCAGTCAGTCTCCATCTCGAGATAATCAAGAATTCAATTGAGAATTGTTCCCATCAATGCACTTTAAATAATGGATAAACTTTCGACAGCAGAGAAAAATTGTTCGATGACGGTAGTAAAGTAGCATTTCCTGGAGAAATATCGAGAAAATAGAACCTAGTCACAGCTGTTACGTATTACATCAGTGACACTTTCCATACTTGGAAAAAGTGCACATAAACAAATTGGAAATGAATAACGAGGTAATAAGTAAAAGGTTTCTCGATGTTCTTCTTTCCCAAAGGGAACTGATTGCCTTGATCTCCAGGACTGATAAATGAGCTAAAATAAGGTTGAAAAAGTTGTTACAAAGTGTGCCGGCCAAAGAGGCGCTCAGTTATCATTTACCATTCCTGCAGAGTTTTAGGAAATCAGTCATGCAACTGGCGAAGTTTCCTTGCAAGGGGTTACACAGTAAAATAATTGAAGTATACAAAAGTAACCAAGCGGTTTACTACAATTTTTAGGGAGAAAAGTGTTTACTACAATTTTTAGGGAGAAAAGTGCAGTTCATATGATTGCAGCGAAATAGTGCAGTAAAATTCGCAATACTCGAGGAATTCCCTAGGTTTTGCGGTAGAAAATTAGCAAAAACTAGCAAAATGCAAAGTTCAGTCCGGTAAGCAGATGGTTTTATCGTAATTTCCAGCCGTAAAATAAAATGTGGGTTGTGCATAACTATATTGAAGACAGCCGGCTAGGTGATCAGGTTCTATAGAATTTCAAAGCACTTATCAGTGCCAATTTCGATTTTGAAGAGATTGATTTAAAGCAATTATGCCCTGAAATTACGGTGATACTGTTTGCTCACCGGACTGAACTTTTCATTTTGTAAAAATTTTGCAAAAACGTGACTTTAGCACGCCACAGTCGACGAGCTTCAATCGGTAATACGTGGATTTCTACAAATTCACAAAGGACAAGGTTACGCATCGATCGGAGCGGGAGTAACACGTGCGCGTACACATACATATCCATTCGCAGCGGGATTATATACGAAAGTAAGTGGGTGTTATCGAGGATATCTATGCAAAATCTACTCTAATTACAATGGAAAATGGCACAGAGTGGAAGCTGGCGAAAGAAGAAAAGTGCAAAAGACGAAAACGAAGAAAAAGAAACGAAAACAAAGGGAAAAAAGAGAAAAATCACCTTGCGTTTGCGTTCTTTGAGCAGCGCCTCAACAGCGAACACGTTGCCCTCGAGCGGTTCCATGTGTGCGTGTGTCAGGAGATTAGCGGCAGCTGCTGCTCACTCACCACAGGCCACCCACAGCGACGGACGACGACGACGACGACACCACGCACCACACCACACACACAGCAGTGCCGCCAAATCGGACGTGCGTGTGTATGTACACTCCGGCGGGGCTCGACGCGGACGCCGCGGCGGCGCGCGCGCGACGCGGCGACCTTCGCGGCGCTCTGCGTCTCCGCGCGCGTACCACGTTCTCGCGCCGCGCGCTCACCACGGCGCTCTGCTTGTCTGTCCGTCTGTGACGTTATTTATGGCCATAACTGGCATAGAACGCACATCGTGCGACGATGTCAAGCTGTGACGACGTGCGATCGTAGCAGCACAGTGGTATTCCACTGCACTAAAAAATCCTAGAAATCCAATCTGGACCCCCTGGACCAAAGATCGTCAGCTGCGAGCTGCGCACCCACGTCTAGTACACTTTCCAGCAGCGGCCCCGTGTAAACCTTATCATCTCGGCCGGGGGTAGCCAGCCAGCCAGCCAGCCAGCCAGCCAGCCAGCCAGCTCAGCTGTGCTAATTATCGACCCGCCCCGATGTGGTTGTGTGTGTATGTGTGCATGTGTGTATACGCCAGCCGGGGGAAGGCGGGAGAGGATTGTAACCCCGTCCGTCCATCCGGAAACTGGCGCTCAATTCGGGTTCAATGCAATCACTATGGAGGACAATGAGACACTGACGCGCTCTAATACAACTCTTGGCTTGCAGCCAGCCGTTCATGTGCCAGTCACGTGAACAGCACGTGGTTGGTGAAATATGTCCGGGAAAGCTCCGATTGGTCAGTGTCGGTTGGTTTTCTACCCAGTTCTCAACATTTTCCACTTCCTTATGAATACTATAACCATGTTGTCTGCTTCCCACGCATCTTGCATTCAAGTAAACAAACAAGCAAACAAATAAATTGCGAGAATAGTGAAGGGATTCCCCACAAATATTACCAATCTCTCGATGACACTCCAATTATGCAGAGCTGCGCGCAATATCTTCCCGGCTGTCCGCAGGGAATTTCTGCAAATACGCGTAGTGTATCAGGGAATAATTGCGTAATCGCTGCAGATGTCGTCTTTATGAAGGTCCCGGCTTGTTTACTGCCGCATTCGTAGTAACTTTTGGCAATATTTTTGACTTTTTAGGGTTCTTCTTGGCGATGTGGTGGAATTATAGTGTCACCCCTTTGCTGTGGCACTGAAATTCGCTTATTTTTCATAAAAACTGGTTCAAAGCCATCATTTTCACAAATTTCAATTCTAAGACCTTAGAATACACCTTTACTTGAACTAAATTTGTGTTTAAGACCGAGTTGTAGGTTTTAACCTTGGCTGACTTGCAGCGAATACGTGTCAAGTGGACAATCCCAGCAGAATTTGCATGCTTTGTTGTGTGCACCGCGCGTGAAGGTGACTTCAGACGCAATTACGTACCTCTTACCCTTTTGTTCTTGCAAACTTGGCTTCTAGCCAACTGCCTTGATCAATATTCCGCCTAATTTACGTCTTTTCTCAACTATTTCACGGTTTCCTGTATGTTTTGCCTTTTTCTTAGCGGAACTAGCACTACATCTACTGCCTTTTTCACTAATCTTACGCTAGGTCCCACTACGTTGCTATGGTTTGGCTCACGTCCAACATACTAAAAAATATGATTAATCGTCGAGTAAAATAGTTGGCGTGCAATCACACTCAACAGATTCAATCACGACAATTTTTGAAATCGATGGTACCCTTCCACTGCCACGTATTGCAGACTAAGCACTTATTTTTACTTTAACAAATATGACGTAAAACACGTGTGTTTATCTGCATCCACGTCCCACACATGCAATATTCACTAATTACGAAAGAAGTTGCACTTTGATGGCGGGGTGCTGGATTACTGTGGGAAAATGCCGCGGAAAGGGTTCTTTAGGCGGCATATCCTTGTCGAATCAGTTACGTAGGGTCGTAATTTCTCCTAACCAGCTTCAATCCCAGTTACCCAGCGTTGGTCCCCGATTTTGAGGGACAGAGCAGATTTGATAGACGTCGCACACCCTGCCGACGGCGTTTTTCGGTCGCTGACTTCACACACACAGAGCGACACACACACACACGCATACATTCACGCAAATTGGTCTCACGGCGCGTTATGAGGTCAGAAGTGTGCAGCAGGCGTAATTCCGGCGATGGATGTGCGAAAAACCCGAAACCCTCGGTGACCGTAACCCGTTGGTCCCGCTCACTCAGCAAGGGTCCCAAAAGGACAGGTAAAAAAATTGCAACCCGCCATTCGCCCTCCCACCACTTTCGCCCTGGCCTCTGGTGGTACGGGGGCCGCATACCCACGGCTGTGGACGAGCGCGGGCGTTATTGAGAGGGCGTTTTGTGTGAGCTGTCGTCGTCGATCATCGCGTATATGTATTCTCATTACGATAGCACGACCTGTTCCCCCGGCGAATACCGTAACCCGACGGCGGCGGCGGCGGCGATGTGTCGGCGTCGGCCAGCGACGGCGCGGCGGCGGCCGTGAATCGTTATCTTATTTACGGACGGCTCGACGCACGGCTTGTGTCTGTTTGAACATCTTCCACCGCTCCCCCGTGCCTCGTTGTCATACCACCTCGCTTTTCTGACCAGACATTTTTGCGCTGGCTGGGCGATTTGCTGCTTGTATCGCGTCAAAATGCTATTTTCTCATTTTTGCCGCCGAATGCAGCAGAATCGCGGCAACTAGCGACACTAGCAATCACCAGAGGATTTCCCAAACCCGTTGGGACTCGGATTATACCCTGATCGAGGGCTGCGGCTGAAATGAATGCTGATTGATTGGCAGCAGCGAAAATTCCCCCGAGCCGTTGTGTGTGCGCGCGTGTATGTGTGTGGTGATGGTGGTGGCGGTGGTGAATCGTCGTCTCCGCGCCCGGGCGCGAGTGAACACTTATCGGCGGAGTGCGCCGGACGTCGAGGAAAAACGCCATTACAGTAGGAAGGACGTTTGGTAGGGGCGTGGTCGGCAGACCGGCCCGCGCCGATGTTGATTGGTTTCGCGGCGGGCGGCAGACGACCAGGGTGTGCAGATAGCGTTGCGTCGGCGAAGAGTGCGCGAGATTACGCTGGCGCCGCGCGGCGGGCGCGGCGCGGCCCTCATACATACTGTGGTTCGCCCGTGGCTCTGTGGGGTCGTGCCCGGCTGTTCGCGGTCGGTGAGCATCGGCGTTTCGCCCACAGCCGTTGTTTTCACGTTCTATCACTTTACAACTGTTGAAAGTCGTATTTTCTCACAATGTCCAGCCACATTTCCACCGTAAGCCCCATGACCTACTCGCATCACCCGTCAGCCAATGGCAGCCCGGCCGGTGGGCGGGGCCAGGCGACCGCCCCGCCCCGCCTCCGGCTTTCTCTATCTTCTCACCGCCTTGCTGATTACGTTCCCCTCGCTCTTCCTGCTCGGCGACCGCTCTGGCCCTCAGAATATCGATCCAGCCTACCGTATACTGGTGCTGGTGGTGGTGTGTTGTCAGTGTTATCGCATCTACTGTGCACTTTTTCGTCGTATGCTGTTGGCCACGTTCACAACCGCGTCAATATCGATCCGATCGAAGCTTTCCATCGCCGTTATCGATCCGTTGTCATTGTAATATCAATATCCGCACACTGGTCCCATCTGGCTATGATTTTCACCGACTTGTCACCAGTAAAAACTCAAAAACCCCGCCTCACGTCACGACCATGTCATGTGATCGCGGCGATTGGCGGTGAATTTGTTGCCGAAAGGCGCTGCGCGTTGCCGCTTCCTCTCTTCTTTGTCCATATGTTCGTTGTATGCGATTACGGACGCCTTCCCCGAATGCAAACACTTTGAAACGAGTTCGAATTCATCGTCGCCAGGTTTTCAGATACGGTAGGGTCCGTTATCGATCGTTTCGGGACCACCGCCGGTCGGGTCATCGCGCCGCTCTAGGGCTTCTTGTATTTTTATGGTTTAATGGTAAGTTACACTTTGAACAGCATTACACCTCGCTCAATAATCCGCACACAGTGTAAAAGTTCATTACACCACAAGAAACGCACAACACTCGCATTACCGTAGTCCGACTACGTAGCACGTGTGTATTTACAGTGGCGCAGCACGTTAATTGGAGCGTAGTCTCACTTTATCTACCATCTTTGATCGATAAATTGGATACGAGCAAGCGTTAATGGGTGTGAGAGTGTATGAATAGTCGAATATCTGTGAATGCTCGGAATATCAACGTGAATTCCATAGAATTTCAAACCACACTGACTTTAAAAACGTACTAAAATTATTGTAATATACAAAAATGAGTGAATAAAGTTGTAAATACATACGTTTTGGATTTGTAAAGTGTTTTTGCTTTACAGAACTGTACGAATGTTTCCAGTGCCGCATAGGGATGTGGGCGAAATGGGAAAAAACTGGCCCTGAATAGGTAGTCGATCATAAAACAATGCGAACAATACACTTTTTCGCTTAATTTGTATTCCATTGCTTTTTATACCCGCAAAAGTGTGACTAGTGCGCTTATCGATTGTTGCGTGGGGGTTTCTACTATATATAACGTAGTAGAAACTGGGCATGAGCCTTCAAGAAGGTTCGGAAACACCTGCATCCAGGACGTTGGGGTTTTCTGGAATGATAGGTGCCCAAGAGGATACTTTGGGCTATTGCTACATACAGCTTTCTGGTACTGTCGTGATAAATATCCACTTTGCATTTCAACAAAATAAGTTCATTATAGCTCACTACCACTCGACTATTTTCTTCGAATCGACCAGATTAACCCCACTATCTACCCAAATTTCGTCATCTATGTATAATACCTTATTTAAACGAGTATTAGGTGAACATTTAAATGCAGAATTTAGTACCGACAGTTTTTACAACTGTATAACGAGAGCATAAGCCGTGATTCGTTGACCGGTTTGCTGTTGATCCAACTCGCCGCGATCCGATAAAGCGACAGCGCGCATGTCGCAAAAAAAAAATGTTTGGATTTTTAAAACCTTGACGGTTTGCGAAATTATTGGAGAATTTGAGTGGCTATTAATTGAGGAAACTCGAAGTTCTGTGGTTTGAAGTGCAAGGTTTGGAAGAAAAAAAAACGAGTGCATTGATCCACTCTGGTACTTGAAGGCTCATCGGTCATATGATTGCTTTTTTACAGCAATTCCAAGTAGCGTAGTAAACTAAAATATTAATGGGTTTTTAAAACATGAAAAAAGAATCTGACATTACCCTGGGTCTGAATGCATCAGATCACCCCGGGTAAACGTGTTGACGTCCGTGCTAACTTAACGGGTGTTGATATCTTTACCCTGGGTAATCTCATTGATGTGGCCAGTGGATGGACGATACGATTCCGGATTGAATAGTACAGGGTGCGTCATAATTATTGACGCACTGAAGTTGTGCTGCAAAAAGAACAGCATCCTGAAAACCACTATATATGCATATCCAAAATGAAGGCCATGTCCTGGCGAACACAAAAAATCCACTCCTGTCAGGAGAGCGCTCTCTCCTTGTAAAAGCAGCCACGAAGATAGCAGCAGAGAATATCGCCGATGCGCCGCAACTGAAGTTCGTCCATTATTCCTCCATATTATAAAGAGGGTAAGCTATAGGAAAACGACACTCCTATGGGAAGTGGTGCAGGTCTTACTCTCCAGGTATCACATGAAAGCATATCCTTGTTCGCAAGTCTTGTCGTGTTCCCGCCAAAGAAAGGCATCTATATTTCACTATAGAAAATTTTTTCCTTTCCTTGTTTCTCATTCAAGCAACCTTCTAAGGGCATATTTCTTTGCTTACCTTAGTTCTCATCACAAGGTGAATTCATAGGTACTTTGGCAGGACTTGGCTGTTGTGCAAGAGACAAAAGTGGTACGGGCCCAGTTTCAGAAATTTACTTGAGGGACTTCAATCTAGCAGAGAATAGGCTTCCTTGTGAACCGAGTTCCAGTCCACGGATGACCTCATAGGGATATCTTAAAGAGCAAGAGCTGCGCTATCATCCACAGAAACATCAAGCTCCCAAATACTTATCTATTCAAGATATAAGACAAAGTAGACCTGAGTTAGTTGCGGCGCAGAGGCTGTGCGATCCCTCGTCGTCTCTGTGAGTGCTTCAGCAAGGAAAGAGCTTGCTGTGAACAAGAGTGTATTTATTCGGATCGCCAAGACATGGGCTTTATTCTGCATATGCTTATTTGGAATGTTTTTGCATATTGTCTTCTCTACAGATTCATTTTAGGTGCGTCAATAATTCTGACGCACCCTGTATATGTGTATAGGTTTCATGTGTGTTTGTTTCCTTGGATTGTGAGATAATCCACAACCAGTAGGCACACAAATCAATCTTACTGTTCCCATGCCTTATCCCCCACTTTATCCAGGAGTCGCATGCATTATTGGAGTAACCCAGGGTAAACATGTTACACCTCTCGAATTTGCCTTTCGTTGGCACGGGTGTCAACATGTTTATCATGGGTAATCTCAGTGATGCATTCAGGTCCAGGAGATCGGCATTCACAGCCAAGCAGGATAACCCTGAAGCGTTGTAGAGCGTCTCTTTCACCTTCCCTTCATTAATTGCTTGTCAACTTTTTCGCTAGAAATCAATGTAATCCAGTGAGAATGACCCTTAGGTTATCCTAGATGGTTAACTATACGAAATGTTGGTTTTTTTGTCTCAGTTTGCTGCTTATTTTCAGTGAAACTGTTGGGTTAAAGACATTCAGGTACTCTGTGTTATCCTGAAGTGAGAGCGAAAACCTTAGCAACATTTCGATTAATTATGGTAGACAAAAGAGGTGAAATGTCACATTCAGGAGCCACTTAAACCTCTGTTATAAAGCACTGCAATTACTAATACTAGTCTCTTAGTATTAACAATGAATAGTATTTGTTTTACTGTATTAATGCTACGTGGTTTTCCCCAGAGCACTTTTGATAGCTGTGTCATTAGCACTTTTTACAAGTTCTCTGTTATCAGAGACTACACCACAGGGCTTTTCATAAAAGTACAGTAATTACGCACGTTTTCAAAATAAAGTACACATGTAGGTGCAGCATATAAGTTTCGTAGATCTGCTTTGAATCGCTGGAGTTTGATGTTTGGGTTTTATACGTTCTACATAGCCTTTTCCCTTTACTTTCAATAACTTTTTTACTGCACTTTTTAGTTATTACTACATAAAAAGTTTCTGCTGTTATCTTAACAACCTCTTTGCAGGGCCATGAGTGCGTCACCGAATCTGAAATGCGGTTTATGCCATGATTATCTAGTTAATGCCGTTACCGTAGCTGGATGTATGCACAGTTGTAGGTTTTTTTCTCTGTTATTCAATTTTGATTTCCGCCGTGTATTCTACATTTGATAAGCATTTACAGTCTGCGAGGAATGCCTTCTTAAGAATTTGTCGATATCAGGTATCTGCCCCACAAAGGGTTGCAAAAAGAACGTTGATAAGGTGAGCTCCGGTTTTTTTCTCTCTCCAGAAACGTGCGTCTCCGCCAAGTCGTCTCAAAATTCTTCCTTGTTTAGAATGGATATCGTCGAGATTCTACACTGCAAATGCTTGTGTACAAGTTTATGCCCCGAATTTTCTTTGAAAATGCTGAAAAGGACATGGGTAGTGCAGACGCGGGCAACAAGAAGGCTCAGAGGTCAGTGGTTTTCCTTCTAATTTCTTTTTTATTACGTTTCTTTCAGTTGATTTTTTTTCTTTTTCCTTTCTACTTCTTTTTTGACGTGTTCTCCCTTATCACCATTCTTCAAATACATATTTGTGAGTGATTATGATTGGTGCACATGTTTATATCACTGAACTTGATAGTAAGATTTGTTCTATGGATAGGTATAGGCCATTTTTTATAGTTTATAAAGTTGTAGTTTGGAAAACAACTAGGCAACAAGTGTAAGTAGGGTATAATCGAAAAGCTATAATCGCTTAGAAGGGCTTAATTTCACTAGATTATTGTGTTTAGCAGCAATACCTCTAGTCGAGCAATAGTTACGTTTGAAATTGGTTATTGTCAAAGCAACAAAAGCAAGACCATTTAATTTCTTCGAGATCTTTATCCTGGGGGCGCATGCGTCAATGGGATTGCCTGAGGTAAACATGATAACACCACACGAATTTACTCATTATCAACGCGGATGCCAACACATTTACCCTGGGTAATTTTGATGTTCATCCATATTTGGATTTTCCTTCAATTTGGTAGCCTAACTAAGCCTACGCTTTTCCCTTTCGCAGTATGTAGCTAAGTGTTCTCCAGCTCAAAAGAGTAGGTTAGTGAAAAGCCATATTCGAACCAGTAAACAACATTCTAAGCTTTTTTTCCTGCTTGAAGTATAATACCCAGGCAATTAGATTGTCGGTGTTTGTTTTGTATGGTCATGTTGTGCAGAATTTTCTTTGGCGCGTTAGTAGTAAGTTTTTGATGCAGATGCGTTGTTGCGACTTTAACTTGTAACTTTTTCGTCCGGGTTTCTTTAAGACAGTGAACGCTAGCAATTATACTAACCTTCATGCTGAGAAAATGTAAATTCCTTCATTTTGACATCTGCGCCTTCACGATTGTAAAATCATATAACCTTCTGCAAGTAGGTCGGAGTCTGTCCTTTTCATTTACGTTAGTTTCTATGGTTTTCAGAGAGTTAGTACAAACGACCAGCGAGATCTGTGATCCAGAGGAGCTGTTATCGATTTGTTTGGAATTTGTTCCAGCACCAACCACTGGTGTTAAGCCAGAAGAGGTAGATTTCGTCACTTATTTCTCTTTCGACTAAATCTTCATACATTTTCCTTATTTATCTGTTGTTCAGGACACGCTTTCGGTTCGTCCCTCCACCTCGACTTCTCAGAATGAGCCTCCTGCAAAGAAAGCGAAAAAGGTATGTTCTTGCCATCTTCCTTAGTGTTTTGATAATCTTTGTGTTTTTCTGTGTTTTACTTCGCTATTTTCACTATTTTTGTTTTACTTTACTTTTACGCCACCCTATTTGCCGTCGTAGTTTTCTAAACCATTGAAAAAGCTCATGTCAATGTTGTATTGGTATCATGAGAGAACAATATTTTACATTTTTGCATGATTCATTATCGTCGCCAACAATTTTCAAATAATTCATTCCTTGATTGATATTTATTTAAACGTCACGCCTGGCATCAACATAACTTTTCTGTTATCCGGTATCATCACACATTATTAAATTTCTATGGGAAAACCTTTTTGTACTATCCATTTGAAATTGACCCTTTTTTCCAAGGTGAAGTATTTGATCACATTCTTTTGCTCGTATTTGTTTTTCGCATGTTGTTTGCACCAATTCCTTGATGAATATCATGACTTTCATTTCCCTAATGGAATACCCGATTATTTACTGTGCGGAGGAGCACAGATTGAGCAGCAAGATGTTTAGATTTTGTTTTTCTTCGACGTGAACAAGTTTCTCCTCTCCTACATGTTTAGTACCTTTTCATGGTTTTTTTTTTTCGTCAAGTCTTTTTGATGAAAATAATACTTACCTGTTAAATTCCCGGTTTTTCATCATGTTCTAATCAACTGGAGATATTCCGAGCAACAAATACATTTGGTTTTTTTTTATTCATTTTCTTTCACAGTTTCATTTTAATATCTTTCCAAACGTAAAACAAACTTTACACTTGCACGGATACGTCATGCATTCCTTTCACGCCTTTCTTACAGAGTCGTGAACAACGTGAGGTACAGCAGTCATTCCGTCGTTTCTTCCGTTGCGCTGCAAAAGTCCCCATCCGCACCATACGTCGTTTACTCGAAACGAAGCTTTTTCTGACTGATCAGTTCAGCGTGCACTTCATATCCGATCGTGACTTCCAGGTAATACTAGCTGATTATTCCACTTTTTTCTCGAACAGAAGAGATATAAACATTTTTGATTTGGGATAGCTTGCTTAGTTCTAGTATTCATCCTTTTTTCACAAATTCATTCTCTTTGATTATTTAGTGAAATTTCGTGACCGCTCTACTTTCTAAACACGTCGACTCGTACTAGATTTCTTCCATTAATTTTTAAGATTCGAACGCTATGGGATTTTTTATAGGTTTTAATGAGCTTTCCACACTTACCCGTTCTTCTCCTTTTTCTTCAAACATAGTGGCTTTCTGTTATAATTAGCAGATTTGTTTAAACACTTTTCGACTGTTTTCTTTCACTCAATCCTCCATCTCTCACGTTCAGGATATCTCCGATGACGTTACGTTGCGGACACTGGTGCTAGATGGCGGTTTCGATCGCACACGGCCATTCCGATTATTCTTCACGCTCGTTCCGACAGTAATCGACGATGCGCCTCCGGTTCTTGATGCGGAAACGATGCCTTGTCTAATGCCGGAGGCACCAGTCCATCAAGAGACTCCACCCACAGTACCACCATCCGGTCAAATCCAACCCGTGCAAATTGTTTCCCCGGTTGTCCCAGCGTTGACGGTCAGCCTGTCGACGGACATCTACGGTCATTCGGCGCCGATCATCACACAACAATGTGCGCCTCGTAAACGACGAAAGCTTAGTGATCCGAAGAGAAGTCCCACGGAAAAATCGCCGACGACCAGCGCCCCACATCCGACACCAATCGCTCCAAACATGCTCGTTGGGCCGTTACTACGACCGATGTTCATCGCGCAACCACCTTTTTTACACCGATCACCACCGAACATGCACATTTCGATGCCACCGTTCAGTCAAGCTCCACAGGTATTTATTTCGCGCTTTGCTTTTTCTTGTTCTCTTGTCTTTTTTTTCATATTTTTTACTCTTTGACCTTTTTCTAACTTTTTATTTCACGCAATTTTCTGTCACCTCCACAAAATGTGCAGTATAGGTTCATGTAAGGTCTGAAGGGGTTAGTCAGCGCCACTTCTTAAGTGTGACAGTAGTTTGCACACTCCTTTTTTCAATGGCTTCAGATTTCGAACCATGCTCCAGCACATTGTTACTACTAACTTCTTTTTGAAGTTTCTTTATTGCGAAAATTGTAGCAATGTTGGAAATCACTGGGCCTATTTCAAATATTTTGTTATTTTCCCGCAGCTTCTATAGCTTTCATCACATGGGGCAGCTTTTTGTAAGTGTTGTAATATCGAACCAAGCGTTTGAAATACTCGTGTTGATTTCGATCACTGAGAAAAACAGATTAATGAACTTTAGCATTGTTTACCCTCTTGTTCGACCTAATTTTCACATTTTTTCTCATGTTTCCTGCCTAGTTTCGCCTATTTCTTTAGTTTTTGTCCTTGTTCGAGTGCAATATTATAGCAACCTTGCTTTTTTAAATCAGTACCTCTATGGTAAACTATTCAAACGTAACATCACATATTACACGTGTGATTGATAGAAATTTCGAGGTATTTTTCCAACAATTCACTGTAGCGATCACCTTTAGGCCATTTTCGAAGATTTCTTCTTCAAAAAGTATCTTATTAACCTCAGCGGGGCCATTTTCTTAATAGATTTTCTGGATTTGATGTAGTTTATGATCTGACACCCATTTGTTGAGACAAAGAGTAAAGGCTTCAAGTCTCTTTCATCTGAATCCTACTTGAAGTTCACCGTTTTTCAATATTTATTTGTGAAGAATTAGAATAATCAGTGATCCACCAAGTGTTCACGTAATGGTGTCGAAATGTTGTAGTGTAATGCCCCGAAATAATTCCTTGATTCTTAGCTATGAAACATTGCAAATGTCATTCCAGATGTTTGTATGCATTAGTTGAATTATTAATGTTTAGATGCCGAACGCGACGATGGAATGTGCAGCAATGAGAAAACCTGGACCATCTTATGAAAGCGAGAACGCTGATCGACCTCCACGACTTCAACGAGAAGATCCGGTAGTGAACAGCTCTCCGATGCCGCCACCTCCAGCGCCGCCCTCCACCCCGTGCACTTCCACACCTCAACAAAGCTCTCATCCGCAACAGAATCCTCATCCTCAACAGAATTCACATCCTCAGCAGAATTCCCATCCCCAGCCGAGTTCACATCATCAGCAGAATTCGTCTTCATTTCCCTCCTCAGCTGAACAAACGAAAATTGCCTCACTGCAACTGCCACTGCAGCCCGCACAGCAGCTCCTCCCAACGCAGACGTCTGCACCGACCGTGGCTAGCGTCTTGGCGGATCAGAAGACGGCACATAAGCCAAAAGTTGCCCAAGAGCGTAATTCCAGTTCTCCTTCGAAATCGGCCAGGACCAATAATGCGCAGAAAAACGCGCAGCCTGGTCAAAAATCCAACGGAGATCCTAGACCAAGTCCAAAAGTAGACCCTCCGACGCCTTTACCATCCAAGGATGTTACCCAGAAAAGAGCGGGAACACCTCAGAAGCCCGAAGCAGGTGCAGCTAGTCTCAACAAGAAGCCATCAAAGCCGGTGGCTGCGCTGGAGAATGGCACTTGTAACAATTCAGCGTCAAAAACGAAGACAGCGCCTTCGCCTCCTTCTGATAATCCTCGACCAGTGCAACCAGTACTGCCACAACCGCTCAGTGCAGATATCAGGACAACACCGACTGTTTCGGAGAAACCATCGAATTCATCTGCTAACGTCACGAACTCGACAGCAAGCCCGTCGAAGCCCACACCGAGTGAATCAATAGCAACAAAGGCTAATTCGGGAGTTGCGGTGAGATTTTTTGTATAGTTTTTTCTCCGTTTTTTTCTCTTCTCTTTTTTTTCTTTTTTTTTTTGGGTGGGGGTTAGTGGTTTGTATCCCCACTGGTGTTAGAGCTAAACCATTGTTAGAATTACGAATAGTTAAATGTAAGTCATGATTAGAATCTTGGCCGTTTTAGTATAGTCTGTTCCAAAAGCGACAATAGTCAAGTATTTGTGACTATCGTCGCTTGTCGTGTCCCCGTACACCCCCCCCCTTTTTTTTCACCCAACAAACCGCGCTCCCTTCCGCACTTTCTCGAACAATTTGGCTGAAACAGACCCTACAAAGCTCTACAGTGTAGACCGGCTTTTTTTTGCGCCATGAAAGTATTTTTTTACCTTCATTTTCCCGTTTCCGGATGCCAGATATTACATTTGCGTTGCATCTACCTAGATCTGACGCAGATGCATGCTTGTTTCATGGAAATTATGCTTGTTTTGTGGAAATTTGGCGCAGCATGGTAACAGTACGTGTATTGCAGCTGCCCACCCCCTAGAATATTCATGAGTATTGTCAGCTTTTCTCTCCCCCCCCCCCCGTCCCCCTAAGATTCCTGTGCGTTTTCCTTTTTCCTTTCTCTCCAGCATTAGCCAACTATTTCCTCAGTGAAACAGACTATATTTGAGTCGATAAGGCTAACATTTCTCCATTTGTGTAGGCTATATTAAACTATAACTAGGGTGTTTTTTAGCTAGAGCTCACTGTTTTCATGATAACGCTTGAGAAATAAACGAGTAAGACATAACTAAGCTGCAATATTCCTTACGAAATTTGAAAATTACGGAAACTTCTAGGAAAATTGGAGTTTTCTCGAGTTTGAACAAGAAAAGGCAGCATACACTCATTTCCTCAGCTCATCTATAATGGCATATTTCTCCTTAATGAGTAGTATTACTAGTTCTTCGTGTACTTTTGTTAGTGAGGAAGTACTTTTCGATAACTTTGCCTCTAAATGGTGTTGATTCCCCCGAGAGCCATTTCTAATCAGGAATAAGGTTTTATATAATGAAGCCCACTACGATTACCATTACTGAGGGTCGTTTCGTTTTACAGGCGAACGCCGTCACTCCACCTGGCCCGATGGACTTCCGGCGTATGGCGACACTGAATAAGCAGTCACTAGGGCGTACACTGCACGCGGTTCTCACGAGTGGTCGCGCGGCGAATGCTGACGCTGCGTCGAAGAACACGAACGGCAGTGGCACCGGCGGCGCGTCGATGGACGTGCGACCGGCGCCGCTCAACGGGAAAATCAACAAAGATGCCGGCGTTGACCTGCACTATCCTAGTTCGAAGTCGCTATCGACTTGAGGGCTTTCATCTCGTGCGGGCAATTCAGGTGGACATATCGTTACAAGATTTGCGTTGAGCATTACTTATAGTTATATTAGTAACTCTTGTTTTTGCGTTTCACGAATGGTCGTGGTTTGAAGTGTGTCCAATCGTTCCCATTCAGTTTTTCCAAGAAATTCTGCCCCATTAGCTGGAAGTTCTTCTCGGGACCTGATCTCGTTTAGTAGTTCGTGAAATGAGCAACCATGTCCATGACATTATGTTGTTGTTGTAATATCATAATTTCCAGTTCAGTCATATTGTTGATGTACTTACTATGAGTTGGGAAATGGCACAAAGAGGCGTACCACCCCCTCATTGCGTAGGTCCGCGCTCCGCACGTCCTCGCACGTGACTTGTCTGATTTTGCTCCGCAACATTGCACCCGCACTGGGTCACAAAGTGATCGAGTATCTCGCCTCGTCTCTTCCTCATACGCTATATCGCGGGTATTCCCGGTTCTGTATCGGTTTTTCTAATGTAGTAGTAACGTCTGGAAGGATAATACGCCTGTAGTTTGGCGATCAACTGTGCATTTAATGTCTCACACACGTTGTTGTGGTTGTATTTTGTTCTGGAGTGATTGCGTAAATGTATTAAAGTTCTAAAATTATATATCAGATTTGTATTCACCATGTTAATAAATATATGTTTCTTCCAAGGCTATACAGATGAGATTGAACATCGTTTTGGAGTGTTTCTTTCTGCCAATAGTAAAAAGGCTTTAGTCAATGTGAATTATAAAATTTCAACGTAAGACTGTCGCTATACTACGCACAGAGCATAGCACTGTGCGCACCGTCCAGCGATATCGATTTACATGCTTATCGATTTTGGGCGGGGCATCGTCTGCGATGCGGACTTGTCATTCGATACGCATGAAGATCGATATCGTCAGGGTGAAAGCGATGCAAAGTGCTACTATAGTAGACGTGGAGCGTAGCAGAAGCATAGGAAACAAAAGTTGTCTTTGCTGAAGCTTTGCATAGAGGAGTCGCTTGAGCTGCTGGGCATGCCTATCGTATCCATTTTGCACCGTAACCCCATTTTTGTAGATCATACGGTGGGCATGCGGTAGGAATTGAAATGAAATGACAACTTTGACAAGAAAGCGGAAATGACTTGCAGTATTATACGGACAGCCTTGATCAGCGCCTGAAATACATAATCGCCCTGCCCAGAATCTGTGAGGACTCTGTGGGATACCGTATCTACAGTATATCTACCGTAACCCTGCAAAATGAGACAACAGTGCGAAATGTATACGATACTTGTGCTCGGCACTTCGAATAACTGCTTTGTGCAAAATTTCATCGAAGAAAATTTCGAAGCTTTTGGACTCCCACGCGCCCCGTCTCAACACGTCTCAGCTGTTTGGACAGGTTTGAACAGGAAGCAGAAGCGTCGGACAGGAATGAGAACGGTGATATGTATGGAAGCGCAGACAATCAGACTGTCACATCGTATGTCTTCTAGATAAATCAAGTGCAGTTCCAACCAATCAGTTCTGCATTACAGAAAACCGCGCATCTGCTCTGCCGCACTGCACTGACGTCTTGTGGGCGCGCTGGCACGAATTTGCACATCTACGTTTTGATCTAATCGTCTGGTTGTAGCTGCACAGTTAACGTCGTAGTTCTAGCTTGAAAAAAAAAATGGAACTTGTGGGATGGATCTCACTGTGGAAAGAAACTTGAGGATTATGTTCTGGAAAGCTGAAGAAATGGAGGAAAGTTCCACAGACACGAATGCTTGTAGTTTCACACGGTTACTCTTTACCCATGATTTTTATGACATTATGCAATCCACATGAAACATTCATGCAGCTTTGTCATTCATCGCGGGAGTTAATACTTTCATAGACTCCCAAACGCACGCAACCGTTTCTGCTATGACCTGTGATTTTTGTTCATATTTTATTTCCGCACTAATCGTATGTGAGTGAATAAGGAGAAGAAATTCATCGCAGCCAACAGAGTACGATAGGAAGCACGAGCATAGAAGAAAAAAGATGTCGCAACAAATTACAAAAAAAAATGTCTGTCTTGAACGTGTTATAACTCGAAAAATACAGTAGTCGTCGATGAGGATGCGTTCCCCGCGGCCTCGAGAGGCACGCAGCGCGACCGCGACGCTCGCGCTAGAATCCTCTCCGCGGCAACGAACCATGGGGTTTTCTTGATAGTTAGTCAGTGTTCATGATAGTTGACATCAAATATGATGAAAAACTATCAAGGAAACCCTGATTTGCCACTGCAGCGCTGATTGAGCGGCATGAGCGGCACGGCCGCGCTGCGTTCTTCCCCTGTCCGCAAAGGACGCACCGCCGTCGACGCGCACTCTTCTAGGTTGAAGGCAATGCATCTGGGAATTTTCGAATACGAGTTCAACACATTATAGTCTGTCCGAAACGACGAGTCCGCCCACGCACGCGGGGATGGAGAAGCTGCCACGTTTGCCAGCGCTCCACGTCATCATCCCTGATCTGCGTATCACGTTTCATCGTTATCATCATGGTATTGACTAATGATTTGGCTGTGACGTGGACGACGTGGCAGCCAACAGCATCCGTCCCAGCCGCGCCGCCTCTCGATCCCCGCGTGCGTGGGCGGACTCGTCGTTTCGGATAGACTATACAAACGTTAAACGAACACAATGAATCATGATTTTGTTGCTATATGTTAAATCAACTACATACTCAACTCCGAAGAAACTCGAATCGCTGTCACCAACTCCACGTTCTCGCGCAGCAACGACGCGCCAGCTAACACTAATTTCCGCGTGGCGGGACGAGGGAGTGTCAAGGGAGCGCTACAAGTCACGGATTACTCGCGTGTTTTGCATTATTTCACTGTTCGATAAGAGTTCTAGGCCCATGAAAAATTCGAAATCCACCGAAATAAGATTCTGGAAAACATGCGAATAGGCAGCATCCTTTGAGCAAGTTTTTGTAAGTAAAAATAAAAATAGTAATTTTCCATATTACTAGTAATATTAATGTATTGCTTACTTGGCTGGTCAATTTATTTTCGCCACGCAAAGTGCGAACCGCCTTGCTGAAGTGAAAAAAGCCCTGCAATCAAGTCAATATTTTGTGAGGTTAAAATGTCGACATCACTTCTATTCATGTGAAAGTCATAATAATGTTCAATGATGTGCTGTTTATTCAGAAATGTACATGTTATGGTTAGGATATTCAAATATTCCTGCTTCATCAATGAAGTGAGCTGGACTGGTACTACAGAGTGGAGAGCGTTATGAAGTAAATATGAAACCAGTACATAGAGGCGGGGGAAATTAGATACAGCGCTTTTTCAACATAAGAACGAATAGAATATATTACTATAACAGCAGGAAATCAACGACAAACCTCATCTGCCTGGAAAAGATGACCTGAAATCTGTCACCACTAAGCTGAGCTGTCAAATGAATCATGTTTTGTTGAAGGAATTACAACGCGCCAGATGTTTTTACAAGATCGCAGAATATTCCCACTGACATTTCAATACCAAACATCTAAAACGTAGGTGCTAAGTTTTGCATTCTTTCTTTGGAAAGAAATTTACTCCGCACATTGAAATACACTGACAAGAAAATGAATGAACAACTAGGTACTGAAACAAAATCTCGAGATGATTGGAATAAAGAACAGCGTAATTAAACAGATTTTAGATTAATTGGGGATTTTAGAAGAAGAGTAGATCAGATATACAGTCCTTGTCGAAAGGATAGACGGATTCCATCACTGCAGAAACGCGGTGAGACCTGAACGATGGATGTGGAGAGAGCATGCTGCAAGTGAGAGGGTCCAGTAGGTCCCAACGCGATCCAGTAGGTCCCGCAACAATATGAAACCGCACGCGCAATCCGTCTATCTTTTCCACAAGGACTGTAAGTATATGGAGCCCAGTCGCGGACGAGCGGGGGGGGGGGGCGCCCTTGAAACTACTTCATAAAATAGGTAAAAATATTGTATAAGCTTATATTTACTGTTCCTTTTTGTCCTCATGTAGTTCCGTCCGGGTCCACGGAATTCCCACTTTTCCCATCCCCCCCGTGGCAAGCAACTCCTGCGTCTGGCACTGGTAAAGCCTGTTTCGCCTCTATCTCTACAGAAAAACTAAAGTAAAACCATTCCCGAGGCTCTAAAGCAGGGAGGAGTGGTTATCTACGGAAGAATTACTGAAGATTGTCGGGGACAGACCGTGGGTTGAGGGGTTGGGGAGGGTTCATACGGAGAAAAAAAAATAGGCGAGAGACTCTGGAAAACGAAAGGGGCGGGAAGAGATTGAGTGTCCGGCGTAGGTTGTCGGCTTAGAGTTATCTGGTTCCTGTGTTTCCTTTCTGGAACACGCAGTATCAACTATAAGTCAGTGTTAAATCCAGTTAGATTTCGCACTCAGGCTCTCTTTGCAGGTCAGGATCCTCCTCCAATGGTCTTGTTCCTAAATTTCTCCTGTGTTCCCAGCACAGCACGGCTTCTCACCATCGAAACGCTAGCATTGTTTACCTTGTTACTGTTATTCTCGCTTGTATATGTTCTTTTTCTCTCCATCTCAGTGCCAGCTGCACGTGGCAAGTGCACGTATAGAGTAAATAGTAGTAAAAATGAATGAACAAATGGAAAGTTGTCTATTCAGTCGCGTACATTACACGCGACCACATTAGCCGCGAATTTGACTAGGTTTATATTTCAAAGAGTACGCTCGTTGATTCGGACGATTAATCATTATCAAGGACACGCCTTGAAACCTGGCTGCATTTTTTCTTTACGACAGACGTTTTATTCTTTATTCTTAATTCATTTCACTTTATCGCGTTAGCACAGGGTGTGCCTGACTTCTTTCACGAAGAGTCCAGCAAATCTGTTCGTACACGCATCGGGCAGAGTGGTCCAGTTTCGCCGAGTTCCTTCGCTTCCTTTTGTCGAGATCTCGCAGTTTCATCAAGCGATCGAGTCCTCGCCTTTCTTCTGCTCCTGCTGGCCATTGGCATGCGCAACCCATCTGCCGAAAACAAAGGCATACAACACACGTGTGCCTGATACGGGTTGGGTTGGAGTCTTCTCCCTTCCGCGCCGGTCTTCTTGATAGGAACTTGTGATCGGAGAGCTGTCCTGGAGCCAACCGCTCTCGGAGGACGGACGCAGTGAACTGACAGACGTTTTAATGAAGGAAAATTATATCCGTCAAGAAAAAAATTAGCCAAGTTGAGGACATAAGGACAAGTCGCGGTGTCCATAAGTTTTCACGAAACATCGTTCGTTGTATTTTCTAAATTTATGTTATTGTACGGTCTTCAGCATTACCTTTCTTCTTAGGTTTGATTGTGCTTACGCTGCTCTTCTTAAAGGCTGTGACAGGTTTCTGGCCCTTCAGAAGAAGGCAAGCTGAAACTTGGTAGGTCCGAATGACATTTGTGCAGATCGCGGACACAGGTCTTGAAATCACAACACTACTCCAAATAAAAATTATCTACAGGGCCTCGGAGTAAACATCGCGTTGCAATAATCCATTCCAATAGATCAAATTCTCAATCGGAAGGCTACGTGGGAGTGGTTTTTAGCGGTTCACGTAGCCTTTCAACTGAAAATTTGATCTATTGGAATGGATCAACACGCGCGCGTATTGCAACGCGATGTTCATCCCGAAGTGAATGCGCTGTAAAGCGTCTTTCCAGCTATATTTCGCCAGGATTCTCAATTTTTATCTTCTCTTTCCTTTTCTAAAGCTTGTTTTTTTTCATTATAGTGAAAAGCACACTTCTTGAACGGAAGATTCTTGTTCATTTATTTATTTACTCAATGCACTAACGGTGCGCCAAGGAACAGAAACTGGGAGATACATCGAAGAAACGCATGTAAGTATGTAAGACCATTTGTTACCTGTGGTCTATTAGCTCACAGAGGGCTCCTGATCCGACTTCGTCTGCAATTACGACTTTGCCCTCAGAATGCGTCTGCAAGGATATTTTAGCGAATGGCAGGAGGGAAACATAAGAGTGGAAGGAATCACACCATATGCAAGTCAAAAAAAGTGCAAAAAATAGATCAGTTAGCCGAAAAATGATGAGGTCGTAGTTGCGGACAAAGTCGGATCGGGCGCCCTCTGTGAGCTAATAGACTGTATAGGGCATTCGGAAAGGAGTCGGTACTGGTGCATTCACGGACTGGTGCGATAGTGCACTATCAAGCATGCTTGATATTGATTGAAAGTGGCCGCGTATCAGTCCATGGTCCTTCCACCAATACCGACTGCCGGTTGAATGGACTATACTTGCTGCCATTTGGATTAATGCTACGGGAATTCCATTTGTGATCGGTGTAAAGAGAAAGTACTAGCTATGAGCGAGCGCATGTATGCAGAAAACGTTAGCACTGGTTAGGCATAGAATGTTATAGACCCATGGATGAACGTAACCGCGTAAAGCGGTGAGATGCAGGAGCTAGAAGAATCGGTAAGCAGATAGGTTCGACGGCTTTCGAGGTGAAACCTCTCACATCAGCCAGCAAGATGCCCTCATTCTCTAGCAGAGTCATAGGAGCGCTACCGAAAGTTCGACGAACGGATATATGTACTGGGCAACCCCGCTCATTCGGCACACTGAGCGGTGAGCGATTTTTCTGAAGATGGTGTTCAGTACCTGAGTGAAAGATGGAGAACGATCATTGGTACTCAGACTAGATAGATTAACTCTGGATTTAGTTCCTGTACTATCGTTCTTGAAATAAACATCGTTTCATAGAAAGTGCACGTCATTAGTTTTGAAATTCCGAGAATTTCATTTTCGAGTAGTACTTTATAAGTAAATATTTAATTTTCCAAACATTTATTGCCTTTGAACTCATTACTTAACCCATTGACGACCGCGTGGCTCACCGGTGAGCCGCGCTTTTTCGGTCGCGTGGGACCGCGCGGCTCACCGGTGAGCCGCACTCCTATTGTCAAGTACTGGACCCTATTTTCGAACTGTTTTGCAGTATAAGATGTAATGTATAAGAATGAATGTGTAATGAATGTATAAGATGCGTACAATACATCCTAAAAAGGTCTAAAACAACTGTGGTTCAAGAAAGAGTTCTCCTTTACTGCGACAAATACCATGAAAAAGATGAGATTTTGAAATCGAGGGAGGTTGCTTTATTTTTGTGTAGTGAATGGAAATATTCTGGAGAAGAGCAACGTTTCCTATATAGAGACATGTTCATTACATCCTGCACTTCCTTATTCGTCAGGTTAGAGCCGTACGAACGTGTATACTTTCTGAACACTCCCTTACAACACTAAAAACACCTTCTACAAACTTCCTTCGGCCCTAATGGAATCCAGAAGCGTTTAGATTCTCTCCTTTTTTTGGTCTGATGATACTAGTAATCTTCTGGAACAAGATTTCAAATTATTTCCGCAAAGAGATCTGTTTTTGTCCTAATCATTTTATCGTAACGGTGTGGAACTTCGCGGGCGCCGCACTCTTGGAAGGGGCGTTGGTCCCACGCGCCAGACACGCAAAAATGGGCGCGGTCGTCAATGGGTTAATTATTATGGTTAATAAAGTACCGCACGCTCTTTCCCATTCCTCCATGGTTGACCATTCCTCCACACCCTCGTCCTGTCCCTCCTCCTCACCCCCTCGCTTCCCTTCAACTGCTTCAATTTGACCTTCCCCGCGGTGAGAGGACTCCAACCCAACCTGCGTTCAGCTAGCCGTGTGTCTAGTTTTTTGGCAGATCTCCGTACGTTTAATGTTTGCTCAGTTTAATTTCCAGACCTTCTGGCTGAATCCGCAGCTTCTTTGATGAAAAATTTGATACTAGCGACCTGTTTGAAAAAAAGATTCTGCGGTCAAACCGGGTTAATTTCCACAAGTGTAACACACTTCAGTTCACTATGAAAATTGCGGAAGTGCAAACCAAGCAGCAAACCTTGAACAAAGTGATTTGACAACAAAGAAATGTATGTAGATACATAGTCATAGTCAGGCATGTATTCCCAAACTGGACAAAACTGTTGGATGGAGATATTGATCAAGCTGGTGAACTCGTCTTAAACACAGTTCGATATCAGTAACGAGATGGAGAAATCACTTAAAGGATAAAATTTTACTCGAATCAACAACAGATACTTTTCGTTAGTGCAGCAACGAATAGTGCGATGTGAGAGAGGAGAAGAGAAATTAATTGCAAGTCCGAGGACCGTTCAAGTTTATTTATTTCTATTTTTATTTATTCACGAGATGCACATTAAGGTGCGCATGAACAGTTAACAATCAGTTAAAACATAAGAGCAAAATTAGGACATAATGTTAACCAATGACAACTGTTCAAGGAGAGAAAAGAAAGGACAAGCGCCAAAGGGGAGAAAAAAAATTGTGGCAAGTGTGAAAGATGTCAGATCTGAGTTCCCCAGCAAGAAAAAGGAAAAGGAATCCGATGGCGATACAACTACTATTAGTCACTCTTCCCCATGGCTTGAGCTGGTAACACTTGGTAGAATTATTAGACGAGTGAAAAGGCGGATGGCGCTAGGGATAACGCCACTCTATATATCAGGTTCCTAGTGAATGTCAGCTCAGAAAACGTTATACTGCTTAACTTTCTAATCTTGCTGGACTGCAAGTCGTACCTGACGTTGCCCAGTCTCAGAAACTATAACATATGTGCAGCCCCAATGTTGGAACATGTGCCTGCATCGGAGGAACAGAAGGGTTGCAGCAACGCCAGTGTAGGTGCTCAACAGTCGCTGTTTCTGGAGCGTCGTCTTCTTTTCTGGAACTTTATTAGTGCCGTCTTGGGATTGTACATATGCCAAGTACAGTAACTTTTGCGTATTGAGGTTCTGTTGGTGCCAGACCTAAAAAAATCTCGTGATTCGCGTTAAGGTGGGGCGTTATATTATAACAGGTATTATAACAGGTATAGGTGCATCTCAGGAACTTTGAGGCACACCGGTTCATTGTTTGGTTGAATTCAACAGAGTGGCCGAGTTGAGCTAGCCATGGGATGAGGACCGATGGCAAAAGATCGATAAGGCCGTCTTTTTACTGAACGGATCCTGGCAAAATCACTTGTTTCTTCTGAACTACCGCCTACCCTCACCGTAGCAAAACAAATAATAGTTGGAAAATTAGTACCACTTAATAAAGAAGTCACTTGGAAGTCCAAACATTCCGGAATTTCGTAAAAATGAAGTGATGAGGACAATTCAAAATTTCTTCAGTAACTAGCCCTAACAATAGCCAAACAGCTATTAGAATCCTAGTCAACAAAGGAGCGCAGTTAGCAGGAGAGAAATTGGAAAGGTGAGATAAATCTGTATAATTCTGGAAGTGTAACGAGGAAATTCTCCTGAAAAGACGACGGTTTGGCAAATAGATCAGCTGTTAATCAGAGTTTTCCGCGCCCCAGAAAGAGTTCGATGCTATAACCGCGAAAACATGTACAATCAGCTGAGGAACAAGTCCGTTTGGTCTTATCAGAACCTGCTTTAAGTAGGTAAAGGGACACTTATAGTGCAGCTTGGTCGTGAAAGTATTCCCGAAGTCCAAGGTTTTTCAAAACTGTGAATATATTTGAGACGAAATTCTCTGTGGGTGCCGCCTTTCAGAGGGTGACCTCTCCCTGTAGAGTTATAGTGCGTTTCACGGGGAAACGTAGTTGCGCAGAAATTAGAGAATGAGAGAACGGGAGAAATAGTGCCGTATTCGGAGAGGCAGACGAGAAATGCATGTCACTGGCACAAATACTCAACTATCGTCATTTTTGGAATGGACTATATCGGAATCTACAAGAAGTTCTGCAAACGAGTAGACGATTGAACTTGCCCACCCCATTGGATTTGCAGATCGGGCAAAAGCGTGAAGGTAAGAAGAGATGCAATCCGCAGCAAATTGGAGGCACAAAGGAGGATGAGGGTGAATAACTCAGACTAACCCAATATCTCATATCTTTTTTTATCCGCGAAAATGAAACAGGTGCAACATAAATCTGTGAGAAGATACGGATCACTCGACACATAGGCGAAAAATGGGGACCAAGATTTGCGCACAGGTATTATCAATGACAGTTGTAACGTATGGAAGGCGGGGAATGCTAGAACGAAAGGTTGTAGCTATGTAGAGATAGTAAATAAAATCTAAAAATTAGTGATGCGTTAGATACTCAGACGATCGCAATGGTAAAATAAGGATTGAAGTTCCCAGGAAGATGATGAAGGATAAAAATTCAAAAAAAATCTTCTGAAGGAAGAAACTATTCTGGCCACGCCCAAGAGAGTTCATTAAAACGGTTAGCAATGGTTCTATAGTTGTAGTCCACTATGCTGACGACTACTATGCGGGTTTTTATAAGACATGGTTCCCTTATCCGTACTTGTGACACACCATTCCCTCTTCTGACTACCGGCTGATCCAGAAAAGACAGATTTTCCAGCGAAAAGCGGGCTTTGTGTCGTGAGATTGTTGTAGCCACCGGAAGAAGCGATGAATTAAGTTCAACAATTTTTCCTTAAAGAACTTGCCTATAAAGAGAGTAACGGTCGTGGGTCTCTATTCATGCTGGGTCGAAAAACCTCAAATTCAAACACTCCCGTGTATTTCGCTCACATGAACGAGTGTTCTGACAGTGTGTCATACTGTGGAAAATGCAAAAGTCCATCAAAATAGAGTGTTTATGGTCGAAATACCTCAAATCCAAACATTTTCGTGACTTATTGCGCCATATGCTTTACTTCACTTACCGTGGAGCCCACATCAGAAGTGACCCAACGATGGGGGAAGAGCTGCTCAGGAGCATTTTTCACGGAGTACAGCGTGTTGTTTTTTAGCTTGCGAGGAGATTCTGGATAACCTTTTCGCGTAGTTTCTATAATTTTAAACCAAGTTAATCAATTTATAGTAGGAGATCTATAGTTTACCAACCACAAACATCGCCATTTTCACCAGGATCAACACTACTTCGCTGAACGCCCTTCCTACGGCTGAACACCATAGCTAAATTTGAATTTTAAGTGGTTGTTTAACGGCACTTCAAAGACTCACATAAGGATTCATCTACAGTACTTCTTAAGCTGTTTTCTATTAATATAACCATGAGCCGCTTCACTAATCAGTACACTCGTGTGTTTATGGGCAAATCCTTGACGTATTTGCGCATCGCCAAAGACGATTAATGGATTTGTCTAGCACACAACGCTTAAGAATCCATTAGATCTTAGTAGATCTTGTCTATAATTAAAACTATAGATTTCCACGAAGCAAATAAGCGGTGTTTGTAGAAAACTTGTATATTTTTCTTGTCATTCCCTTTATAGCTTCGTCGTCTTGCTTTTTAAGTTATTTTTTTTTCATTGTTTCCACCGTTGATCTATCGACTATTAGTAGTGAATCCCAGAAATATGGCTTTTCCGCATCTGCAGCGCTCGCATTTCCTGGAATCCGTGGAACCTTCCGCTCTGAATGTCCTAGTATTTTCCATTCTGTGCTCTTTACCTAAACAATGTCAGTACATCTGAGTAATGCTGTAGGACATTCTTCAGGTGAACTTTATACGTTTGCACTATTCTTCTACACTTATCGGTGAGCAGCTCTCTGATGTGGACTTCTCCAGGACATTTCTAGAATTTTTTGTGAGAATTACTTATATTTTCTTTGCCTCATAGAGCCTCATGGGAGCAAAACGAACCACATGCCTCAATTCTTCGAAATGTTTTTCTTCTAATTTACTTTGTTCATGGCTATTTTTACAGGTCTACTTTCTAGTTTTCCTATGGGTCCCGCTCCTGGACCTATAAAACACATAGCATTTTCTTCGAATATTAGCCAACTCTCTTTTCCAATCCGTGAACATCATACATTGGACCAAATAAAAATCGAATAATTTTGTTAGTTCAACTGCCAATTTAGAAAACAACTCAAATATCCAGATAGATATTCGAGTATGAGAAAGCCCTAAAGCTGAAAATCATATTAAATTAAAACCAAAAACCTTATTAGTAACACTAAAAATTCAAAAATGAAAAGGTGCTATGCCAATTTTAAATATCAAAATAGCTAACTGAAAATACCTAAAAGAAAACATTAAAAATAAAAGACCCAAACATTCTTGCATCCTGAAGCTCTTCTTCTCCCTTATACAGCACAGAGTTGGCCTCTAATGGTGGATCATTCCACTTTTGCATTTATTCGAAGTCGAATATTTTTGCTTTCAAATATCGAATACTTCGAATAGATGAAAAATTCGAATGTTCCAACATTGGCGGCCAATACAGTACTGTATAGCTGTACAGAAGAGAAGAAGGGCTTCACAGCTTACTCAGTCTCTAACATCTATTATAGATGTTTAGATTGTTTCCTGAATTGGTAATTGAAGTAACAAAATTATTCGATTTTTATTCGCTCCAATGTATAAGGAACATCCTTCTATGGAAATTTAGGCTGTTACGCTCACTTTTGGCTAGTTTTTTTTTAGTCAAAACATTGTTTTTCCATAAACGCACATGTGCAGGGGACAATGCAGTCTTACTAAAAAAATTTCTTATGGTTTTGCAAAAAAGGAAGGACCAAACCATTTGCTCCACGCGTCAAACTACGCTTGACATATCGTTCTTTGTGGCCTTGACCTTAAACGCGTTGCCGCATCATTTTCAATGACCACGCATGGAATATCCGAGTTGATCGGGGAAAAGTTGGGGGAAAGAGGGTCACAGGTAGTTTTCTTGGAAGAGTGAGCTGGTCAGCAGCTATTTTATGGATTATTGATGTAAAAATGGTAAAATGTCACCATATTTTCCTAATTTAAAATGAGCCTTATCTATAGAAGTAGTTCATTTATATACAGTCAGCATTGGGGTCTTTCTATCCATAGTTACCTACATTCACATTACATAGTTTCTGTGGAAATTTTCTTACTATTCCACTAGAAAATACTACACGACATAAACAAAATGAAGTAATTAATAACTGTAACTGTATAAATATTGGTAAATTACCATTATTTATGTTGATGTTTTTCATTCTTGGGCTTTACCTTCTATATCTGGATGCTATAAGTGGTATTTTAAGCACATTGTGTTATAGATTTCCAATAGTAGGGGTTTTTTACGGTCAGTGTTCTGAAATTTGTGGTGCTAATCATAGATTTATACGGCAGGATATTTGGCCACTGACATTTGTTAATGCGTTAATAACAAAGATATTATCAAAAAATGGTGAAGCAAGACTTTTGCCTTTTTTCTATGTAGTAAATAGAATATTTCCATCAGAAATAAACATCAACTCGCAGTTTTGAAAGTGCTCTTTCAGAGGATATGAATAAGGAACATCAAAATGAAAAAAAAAGAAATAAAATAGAGAAAGGAGTGGCGGAAGACTGGTGAAGACTGGCGACAACCTATATAGCTATTCAGATGCAAAGTAAGCATCACCAAAGAGGGGGGGGGGGGTAGCGAGTATTCACACGCAGTACCACGTAAAATTGCATAAGCAAATAAAAAAATATCTCTCAGGAACAATATGAACTGAACTTATTATAGGATCAGCCTCAATAGACATTTCTGGATCACCCAAACTAAAAGGATTTGAAAAAAAGTGAAAATATAGCCAATACTATACTTTAAAAATTTACAACTTATTAATGATTTATAACTTTTCCTTGTTACCCTCATTCTGAGGGGTAGCATTGTGCTCCTAGCACAGTGTAGTGAAAATAAATAAAATAAATAACTCAAGTTCTCCTATAAACACTAACAATCTTTCTAAAACCTAAAAAAAACTTTTCATAAACGATATCTATACCCAAAATTTTCGCATAGCACCAAAAAAAACTTGTAAAATTTATAAAAAACAATTTGGAGTTCAAAAAATCAGTAAAATCCTTGAATAGGCTCCTTGAGTTAACAAACTTGTCTAGTTTTTTTTTAAAGTATACGTAATTAAGTAGTAAAGCTTCTGATCTTTCTATTCTTAGAACTCTAACACCATTGATTGGCTTTGGTTATCCATGCAAATAAGCGCAAAATTGAAAAAAAAAACTTTTTAGAACTCAAAAACTGTGCAAGATTCCATCTTTGAATTCGAATTTAATCTCTCTTAATCAAATTTACCTCCAGAAATTTGTTTTCAACTGGAAAAATCTGCACAAAATCGGTGTATCATTACATTAGTAAGAAGTTATTTCATATCCATTGGTGTTCTTAGTGGCGGATATGGCCATTTTCCTATCCATCATGGATGATGTCTTTCCAGATTTTAAATTAAAATCCTATAGGGCGTAAGTCAGAGTGAGATCATGAACAAGTGAAGATATTCTGTTATTTAGGTTCTTAAAAGGCTAAGGAGGATTAAAATATTGGAAAAAAATGGTACATTCCTGATACTCAGGTGAGCTCCAGAGGTTTTGTGGTGCAATTTTTGGTGTCACGCGCTTCATATTTTGAGTTTACATCTCTTGAAAGTGTATGTATTTACCAACAATGACAGGGAAATGCAGCTGCTTTTTTTACTAATGCTGGGATTAATAGTAAGTTACAGTTGAATTTCGTTATTTCACTAAAAAAAAAGAATAACATCCCCAAAACGACGGCGAAAAATAAGAACACAGATACATAAATTAAAATCATTGCCAGATATGGGTCGGCAATTAGGTGTATTGAAAACCAGCAATAAAATTGAAACAAAAATTGTCGCTGTATTTCCTGGAACTTCCTAAAAAGAAGCGAAACTACGAGAATGGTTGGGAGTTACCATGTTAACAACCATCATCCTCTTAAAGGAGGCGTGGCCTAAGCATAGGCGAGCTAATTTTATCAATTTATAGGGGAAGAAAAGGTCAAGGAGTAATCTACAGCAGTTCCATGAAAGGCAATTTATGCGGTTAAAAATTGAAGGTTATTTCACTGAGTTACCTTTAGCTTTAACCGGCTAAGTACTTGCTTTATCCATTTTTGTAGTTTTTTCAGGGAAAACTGCAAATGTATGTCTCCTTTGATTTAATACAATTACTTAGGTTATTTTCCCTCAATCCTAGGGCTTCCTTTGAGATTCGAAGTTAATTTGGAGTTTGATAGCCATTCCCCGGATTAAATTTAGAAATTTAGCACATTTGGGGTTTGATAGCCATTCCCAGGATTAAATTTAGAAATTTAGCAATATGTAATCAGCTGTGTCCGGTTCCTAGAAGTGGGCGTGGCTTCGCCGACACCTAATGAATTTATCGCCTCATTAGCAGTGTTAGTCACACGTGATCTACCAGCAACTTCCGGATTTTTAAATGAGGATACACTTGTCGATGTACTGGCTGCTGGCTCTGTCGATCAATGCCTATTAGTTCCGTAGGTTATTAGCATCTTCTGTGAAAAGAGCCCTTTCAAGTCCAGAATCGTTCAAACATCGGGTGTCCTGTATGGGAAGACCTACTAGGAATTTTTGAAAAGTAATTAAGTAGGATTCTCCAGTAGGGGGGGGGGGGTCATGCCCTGGGTTTGCGATCTCATAGTTTCTGTATGCTTACAGAAACTTGTGCCGGTCTGTGCCAAGTGTATGTCTGCTTCTCTGCGTCTCTTAGTGAGAGATTTGAAGTTTTTTGTTTGCCTGTCTTTTTATTTATTTATTATACAGCACTTATTTTCTTGAGTAGGTAGGAACAGTTAAAAGTTATGTACGGGAGAAATCTTAGACTTAGTGCCGCGCTATTAGCGCTGTTTACTTAGAAATTGAAAATAACGGCGATGTGGCGGGGCTTTTCTTCCAGAAAAAAACACATTTTCTAGGAGTGGAACGAATAAGAACGGGGTTTCGTGAATGACAATATGTTTAGCAGCTGTAATTGCCAATTCTAGGCGAAGTTTGGTTAGCAGCACGATATCAGCACTTGCTGACAAGTAGTCGTCCAGATTTTACGGTACTGTTGTTAGATATAGGCTGTAAGTGCTCTCTGTGTGAGTTTAAGCTTTACTTCACTGGAAAATCTGACAAAGAAATCTTAGAGGCTTTGAAATCCTTCCAGAAACTTATCACTCTTGGGAAAAAGTTACCTACACTAGGAAAAAATTCTTTCGGAACTTCCGCAGTAGGAGTCGCCCATCTAGCACTTCCCAAAAGTGCAAGTACTTTGCTTCAATTTTTGCCTATTATTTTGTTTATCTTGAAGAAACAGTAAAAAAACAACTGCAAAGCCGGATGAGTAGGCAAAACTAATTATTCCTGGAAATTGGGCGGGGCCTAGGGCTCAGCAGGCTTCTATTGACTGCAAAGGCGATCGTGTTGACGGATACTGTGCTCGTAGGAAATTTGTACTCCTGAATAATCCTTGAGGGAGCTGCATGTTCATAGGGGGGTTTGCGAAAAATCCAGAAAATTAGGGGAACTCGAAAAGAACTCAAAAATAATGCTAGAAATTCATATGACAACGAATTTTTGCGAAATTTTTAAGTTGTATGATTAATAGAAGCTATTTTGGAGGGTTGTAGCTAACACTGTTTGTACTACGATTCAGAGATATTCTGACGTCATTGTAGTAATTGTCAAGTATTAACTTGTAAACAAACACCGTGCTATTACGGTAATGACCACGTTCGGATCGGTTTAAACACGTGAAATCGCAGCGATCAACACGTTCGCTCACACGTTGTTTTTACGACATTTTACGGACATGCGGCGTTTTGCAACATACACACACACAACTGACGCCGGTTGTCTATCGCTCACACACGCAACGGTCACCGATCCAAAGGGCAACGCTGGTGCGATAGATAACGTGTACGGCGGAGAGCGCAGACGGCAAAAGTAAACAACAATTGGTCGCATTCGTCATTCGCTAATCGGCCACGGGTTTTTTCGCTTTTCAGTGATGAGTGCGAGGAAGAATGAAGGAAATAAGGAATTCTCTATGGATTAGTGCCAAATGGCCTTTGTAACAGATCATTCTATTAGTTATGTGGCCATAAACAGGAAAAAGTGACACGATTGCAACCTTGCAAAATTTGTGGTAAAGTGGGCGGGGCCATCTGCCCAATCGGCTATTTTCTGCCCAAAAATGGCTAAAGACGAGTACTTGCGCTCAAAACAGTAGCGTCCACACTAAAATACAAGTATCCTGGTCTTGTGCTTCGCCACCGCAAAGTGCGGCATATTTCCGTGAGTTGCTTTTTTTCTCTAATTTCTCTTTTACTCTCGTTCCTAGTGAAACGAACCATAGCTCCAGTTAGTTTGACAGCTGACAGTTGATATGCGTTCGTTCATAAGCTGTGCTATGATCGATGAAATGTCATCTGGCCAGCTTATTGATAGATAGCAAACGGGCCGAAGCGATGATTTCCACAACTTTTCTGGCATTTGACGTGGATTTCTTGTAAGATAGGTGACCGCCTGGAGCATAGTCCCGGGGAAACAGCGTGGAAAGCCATTGCAATTCCCTTGAATTTGCCTGGAAGCTACGGATGCGTAGGTGTGTAATAAGTGAAAGCGAAAAAAAGTTCTCCAAACAATTCTGATGAGTCCACAACGTCGGTTTTCCGGTAAACCTGGAAGGAAATCCGAGCTGGCTGTGCATTTCCAAAAAACAGAAGAAAAATTTTTTTGAGGAATTTTTGATGATTTCCTGATTCATTTGGTGAATTCCGCACAAATTCCTGGACATTGCAGTGTGCTTTCTCAACACATTCTTCATTATTTTCTTTCGGAATTAGGGCAATATCTGCCAATGTGAGATACCTAGACATGTAAATTGCAGTTGATGTGCTGGTTCCCATGGAAGTTCGGAAGTTTTTTTTCCGGAAGAAGTTTCACCCGTGTAACATGAGAACACAGAATTTTCATAGTAAAAAAAGTGGCATTTCTTCTCTCATTTGAGAATATTTACCGAATCTAGGTATTCTATTCTTGAATATTCACTTCTAGTCTTCCAGATGAGGAGAACGGAACTTGTGCGACCCGCAGCACTGCCTGTTCCACGAGGCCGAATTGTATCTGCCTCTTATTCCGGCATATCTACTGCGCAAAAAAGTGGCGCTTGAGACTTGTCTTGCTAGAAGGTCTTGCGCTAGGGTAACCACATACTGGAGCTGGATCCAAAAAGCTTTTGTTCGGGTAAATACGCATATTCTATTAGGGTAAATCTCGGATCCCGTACCTTAGCCTTTCTGGTGATGTAAGAACAAACCCTTTAATTCCTGAAGACCAAAGATTACATGTTTTGATTTTTGAAAGTTGTGTATCCTCCCATTTACTGGATCAATTCAGGAACCAGCATTTGGGCTAAGGTGAAATATTGAAACTAGAATTTTGTCCATTGCCACATGGACTAACCCTCTCCACTCCTAATTCGTCCCATGTTAGAAAAACCAGGTTTTTGTGAAGTCGCGAAACATTCCTGCAATAAACTAATTTTTAAATTACGTTAGTTTTTTCAACAAATTCGAAATTTCGGTGAAACAATCAGCTGTTGAGCTTGGCTAAAGTGAAAGCGTGTAGAGAAAAATTGAAAGGCAAGAGGAAGCCACAACAAACAGAAGGTAGAGTAATGAAAATCTTGGAGGAAATTTAGTGGTTCTATCAGGAAAACTGAAGATCTATAATATTTTTCAAGCAATTGCTCCGGTTTCGTAATCATTGTGTTACAACAAATTTTTAATTTATTTCAATTCATTTGTGCACTCAAAGGTGCGCATATGAGTCAACACATGATGTCGCCACAGTTTTCTATCTTCCCCTTCACATTACTATATTTCAACGAACTAAGTTTATCGAATCACATATTTTCACTTTTCAAAATAGTTTAGGTTATTTGTGGAGTTATACTTTTGAAAAGTACTAGATTAATACGTTTCAAATGAGGGAACTAGTTATAAAACGAATCAGCTGGAAACACTATTGAAAATATCACAGGCAACAAAATAATTATAATCAGCTCATTAACATGAGACAATTCCACCCATCCTGGAAAGGCGGGTGTGAGGTGGGGAGGGGGAGGGGGGTGCTGGTGCGGCTGCAATTGTGACGAACTTCTAGCAGGGAAGAAATTCAGCTCGTCTTTGCTAAAATGTATGGAACTAGAAGAAGAATTTACACCTCCTGCTTGATCGGCGAATAATTCGAGGCCCAAAAATACCAGGAAAGAGCCCGCTTCTCAGAGAATTAGCTGCGACACGTTTTTTTTTTGCTGAAATTGCACGGATTCTTACTCGTGGCAGGTCTGATTCCGAAGATAAAATGTAAAAGAAGTTTATTAGCAATGATTTTAAACTCATTTTGAGTATCTCAGAGTGGTATTTTTATGTACTTTTAGTAGTACATTGTATTACATTTTTGTTTACTTAGACTATCTCAGGCTTTTGTTGTCAGCAACACCTTTTTTTGGTGAAGATTCCTTCTGCAGTGGATCTACCACATTTCCTTACATAATAGGATCGGTAAAAAGATCGGAAAAGTATACCAGGATTCTTGCAGCCGAAACATTAAGATGTTTGTTCGAAGTAAAGCACAAGCACTTATTGTTGGATCCATAAGAGCTTCCTTAAGATTTCTAACCTGTAAGCAAACTTGGAGTCAACGAACTGTGCAGATTCTGCTAGTTCCTACCTATAGCCCCTATTTTTTTCCAGAGCACTCGTCCACTTTGGATAGATGGGTAGTTTGCAGTCCTAACGAGAACATTACTACTGGTTTCCTGTTTCTGCTTTGACTAGTTTTTTTTCTTCTGATGAACGGATGATTGAAATAATCGGATAAATAGATAAATTAGGTTGAATTTTCCATTATGGTGCAAAATTGAGAGCCTTGCGTTTCTTAAGAAATTACTAGCGCACTTTCTACAGCACTGCTATCTATGTAATGTCTATGATACCTACGGATAGAATTTGGGTCCCGGAAGATGTTATGGAGCCAGCGGAGTAATATGAGAAGCGTGGAACTGCTTAAAGTACGGATCCCGTGAGCTTACTGGTCATGATGACTCACTTTTCCGTTATCCAAGGTGATCAACGAGCAAGATTTGAAAAAAAATGTTTTAAGCAACGGGTCCCTGTCGTCGCTATCGAATTCTTCTCTCAATTAATTGGTCTTTCCTAGGATTTGGAAGCTACGGCGACCAAAAGCTCTGGAAACACCACCAAATTCCGCGGTTGGTTGGGCCAGTTTTCTCTCAGTTTTCCATCATTTTTTATTCTTTTCTCGGCCCTTATTGAGCGAAAGAGTTATTTTGCCTTCTCCCTTTTCTTTCCTCCCTTATGCATAACTCATTCGTAACTTGAAAACTTATTAAGTTCACTAGTACCGACCAAGTAACAAACGTTTTCTGGACAAATCTTCCACAAGTAGGCATTGGAAAGTGGGTGCGGGTTTCCGTAGAGTTGATTTCGGGGCAAACTATTACCTGGGTGCCGGTTGTGCAGGAACATCGCTCATTCAGTCATTCTCGTTTAAGAATCCCTGGATAAGTCCTACACCCCGCGCTAAACATTGATTTGCTCATTTACTCTGCTCGCAAAAATAGTTCGGACGAGATATCCACCTAGTTACGCTAACCCTCAACCCTCACGACCTCATCTGCTCTCCACACAGCCGCAATTAATACGCTCCGACGGCACGCTGTTGACCTTTCGGGTTTGGCAGGCACGCTAGGTGTATACGGTACGTGGTCGAAATACGGTAGCGGGCAAATAGTGCAAACTGCACACGCTAGGCTTCGTCACCAACGAACAATGGCTGACGAGGCGCTTCGGCAGCTGTATGGGTGAGGACAGCTGCAATTCGGTGGGGACTTCCTCTGCGACTTGCTCTTCCACCCTCTCCCTTTCTAGGCCCGCTGATCTCTACTATGGCCCTCGAATGCAGCAGAAATCGTGCGCTGCTGATTGCCGCTACAAAAACGCGACTGTCGCGACGTCAAGGTCGCCGGGCGCTCAGGTGAAGTGCGCACATCGGCTACCATAATACCATAATGCTAAGTGTGTGTGTGCGCGCGATCGCAGACGCCTGTCGCGCGGCGCTGTTTGTCAGCGGCGCCGCAGTGTACTCTAGCACTTGATGTATAGAGAGCGGCCGCGGCTGCCAATTTCTCGTTTTTCGGTCGTCGGTCAGCCTGCAGAGTGCGCTGACGTCGTCAGAGAGTGTGGCCGTGCTGCAGAACGCCGCACGTGAAGCGCCGCAGAGAGCTCGCGGGCGGCCGGTGGGCGGCAGACTGCAAAGCACACGTGCGGGCCAGAGACGCAGTGCGTGTCCAATCATCTTTTGAGCCGTGTTCGCCGTTGTGTCGGCAGCCAAGCGAGGGACTTGCAGCGGAGTTTCATGGGTGGTAGGGACCTAGAAAAAAGTAGGAATACTGGTAAAACGAGCGGAAAAGCGTGGACATAAGAAATCTTCTTTACAAGGGGAACGTGATCTGATAAAAAAAACTGTGTTTAGCGACGATTGAATAATTACTTAGATATATTATAAGATAAGATATAACGCTTACGCAATCTTTGTTATATCGCTTCAGACTATGGCCGCTTGAGGTTCTTTATAACCGAGCACTCAAAGATCCGGTATGCCGGTCCCGCAGGGGTCAGTTGGTATACCTGCGTGCCGAAGTTCCGGCATACTCCAGTAGCCCAAGGGCTGCTGGGCACGTGGCCAACTGGTGCGAATTGAATCACCTCATTTAACCATTACAAATTAACGGCCCCGGTCTGTCGGGTAAACATGATTGCTATCGCCTCCAACTTATGGGTTATCGCCAAATTATCTGCGAAGGTGGCTAACAATGGTGATCTTTATTAGTTCGCCGAAGAAATTGTATTACTAATGCTGTTTAATGGAGCACTGAATTGCTTCCTTTAATTTCAGTGCAATAAATAAATAAATATTTCATTTTGTTGCGAAAATTACTGTAAATGACTTGGTTAGTCGCACACATAGCTGCGATTATCGTCCTTATATCACCAAACATTCTTTTGGGGTCACTGTAGCACAATGTCCGAACTGTGGCGGTGTTACGGCGCCGAAATCACCCGGCAGTGCAAGGTTCGAAGAGTTCAATGGAAGCAGCACCATTAATCTCGGCTCAAATCGCACCAAAAGCTACGCCAACAGCACCACAAACAACACCAACAACTGCACAGGCAACACGGACTGCCCCATAAACTGCACCAAAAGCAACACCACAACAGTAATGCCATCACAAGCCACACCAGAAACAACGGGTGTTGCAGCATCACAAGCAACACCAGCAACACTTTAGCCGAACATACTTATTTTTATGTACATGAGCCATGTCATGTCTATAACAATCAAAAAGGAACAAAATACCTAAGAAAAACAAAATATTAGAGAAGGACAACTGAAGGCGGCGTCAGAAAACTTAGAGGTTAAAAAAAGGGAAGAAAAAGAAATACAACGAGACAAAGGGTGTTAATAAAGCGAGGGACTGAGGGAGCTTCCCAGCAATGTCTTCAACTATCTTACACTGTCGGGAATTAATTGCCTTTTACTTAGTATAGGGTAAGCTGAAGCAGGTCTAACTGAGAAAAACTGTTTTCGGAACAATTATTTTGGAACATCCTCCTCATGTGATAGAGGATTTGAACTCGCAGAAATCGTGAGGATTGAGACTTTTCCATACATGATTTTGTGAAACATGATGAGATCAAAATTCCTCCTTCTAGAGGCGAGAGAATGTAATTTCAGATTAGCATTTCTATCTGCTGAGGAAGGAATTTTATCATAGAGATAGCCTATTACTCTAGTCAATAATTTTCTAGTGGAACTATTCTGTACACTTTCAATTTTATCGATGGGTTTTCGTTTATGTGAATTGAGAATAACAGTGCCGTATTCCAATAGGGGACGAACATATATGTAGGTCTTATAAGCTCGTATTAGAACGGCTGTGTTTTTTTTTTTGTAGCTAGAGCACGAAAGATATTGTGCACAGCCCTAGTAGCCTTAGAAACGATGTGATCACAATGCTCATCAAAATTTAAATCCTTTGTTATCAGGAAACCAAGGTCACCAACTTGTTCTGCATTTTGGAGAGGAACCCCGCCGAGCTCATAATCACGACAAGGATTTTTGGACCCTAAGTGAAGCAGTCGGGTTATAATGCATTAGATATCTATCGATTTATTCGAAATTCGAGAATTCGACTTCAAATAAGTCTACAATTTGGATATTTGAAAAAGAAGAAGCAACACGATCCACTAGCAATGATAAGGAGGCATTTAGGTCTATATATTCTTTGAACATTTGATTTCTTCGGGTCTAGCCCTGAATGAATAATAAATCTGAGTTTTTCGACTTTCATTCGGTCCTTGGTATACCAACAGCCCCACAAGCAACACCAGCTGAACTGCAAAAAGCATCACCAGCAACACCAGCAACACTGACACCACCACAAGCAACACTTGGAACACAATAAACAACGGCCCCAACAGCACCGCAAGCAACACGGACAGCCCCATGAACAGCACCAAAAGCAACACCACAACACTTATGCCACCACAAGGAACACCAGAAACACACCAAAAACAACAAGTGTAACAGCACTACAAGCAACATCGACAACGCCACAAATGCCATCACAAGCAACACCAGTCATACCGACACCAACACCGTCTCAAGCTAAAGCAGTACCACCAGAGCCAACAACACTACGATCAACACGATCCGGCAGCTGAGGTGAACGCTGTCTTGTATGCTTTCCACTGTCGATTCCAGAACCAGGAGCGGGAGCATAAAACTCAAGACTCCAGTTACTAGGACGAAAATCAGGGTCTAAGAGTTTTCCGTTAGAATTACTCGAGAGGTTAACAAATTCCTTAGCTGTGACCTTATAAGCGTGCCACTTCGCTCTTTCAAAAAATTAACTACTCTGAAAGCTTGCTTAGTGACTTCCTGACTCGAGTTATTTTTTATATCCTGTTTCCGGCAGTTGTATTCATCCTTACATATAGTCAGTGTTGTTATAACCAGTTAGTGCTATGTAGTTAGGAAAGTGCTACATGTTAGAGTCTATTACTGAAGTTGTTTTGAAAGTATTTACTGCGTGAACACTTTGTTTACGCGCTCTTGAATAAATAAATAAATAAATAAAACACTAGCAAAACCGCAAACAGCATCACGAGCAACACTAGCAACACTGACACCACCACAAGGCTTCGACCTTGTTGCAGATCTCGAATAGATAAACCCTTGGGAGTTTCTTGTTCCTATGGATGATAGCGCAGGTTCTACTTTCTAAGGTATCCATATGCAGTCATCAGCAGACTGAAACTAGGCTCACAAGGAAGCCAGTCTTCTGCCAGTTTGAAGTCCTTTAAGTAGATTTTTGGAACTAGGCCTGTACCATTTTTGTCTCCTGCATCAGAGCCAAGCCTTGCCAAAGTACCCATAGATTCACCCTGTGATGGGAACTGAGATAAGCAAGAAAATGAGCCCTTAGAAGATTGCTCGGGAGAGGAACGAGGAAAAGAAAAATTTTCCTGTAGTGACACATAGATGCAATTCCTTGGCAAGAATGAGAAAGAAAGATTTACGAACAAGAAGTCGACCTCATGTTTCACGTGAAGACCAAGATCTGCCCTACGTCCCATAGGAGTGTCAAGTTCCTAAAGGTCAACCTGTTTATAATATGGAACAAGAATGGACGAACTTCAGTTGCTGCGCATCGGCGATATTCTCTCCTGCTATATTCGGGACTGCTTTTACAAGGAAAGAAAGCACCCCAAAAAATTTTTTTCAGCGGATTTCTTGTATTTGCTGAGGCATGATCTTCATTTTGGATATGCATATGTGAGGTTTTGCTGTCTATCTCGCTTACAGTATAATTTCAGTGCGTCAATAATTCTGACGCACCCTGTACTGACTACCATCATGCCAAGAGTTCAAGAAAGTCGATAAGTTGGACTCTGATCAGGGGTGTGCGGAATTTTCCGTTTTCCGTTTTACGCCCATTTTGGCCTTCCGTTTTCCGTTTTACATTCTACGGGATTTAAAATTTTACTTCCGCACATCCCTGACTCTGACGCCGTCACAAACAGCATTAACAGCTTTAAAAGCAGTGCCACAGGCAGCACCAGCAATATTCATGACATCACGAGTAGCACAAGAAATTTGTCTGCTTTTGAGAAGCTTCTTGTGTAAAAACTTCTGGTTCTTTCATTTAAAAGATGAAATCAATACCTATAGATTCTGGAAATTTTGAATTCTGGGAATTTCTGTTCATTTTTCCCAGGAATCAGCTCGAATTCTGCTATAGAAAAACTCGTTCTACGAAGGGTCCAAATTTCTTTTCATTTGCCTGAGGGACAGAATAGATCTTCATTTTTGGAGTAGGTTTGAATCTTCGCAATAAGAGCGATTGGATCACCAAACTGGACTACACGATCTGCTTTGCCGACGTGTTGATGTCTAAGAAGGGTGTTTCTCTTCTCTTAGTTCCACGCTTAAATGTGTTTAGTTATTGTTTGCACTGCGCTTCTGAACAAAAGGTGCTAGAAAAAAAAATGGCAGTTATTTTGCTGGAACTGTGGAGGTCATTACTTCTTTGACTCAATGTCGTCAGAGTTCAGGAGACACACTTGAGAACAATATCTCAACTACAGAGCGCTGGAGAGGGGACAATAGGGAACTTGGGTCCATCTAGAAAATTTCTTCCATGAACCATGTGATGTTATTCTGTTCAAAGGAACCATTTCCAGCATGCACAGATCCTTCCAGTCAAAATCAGCCACAAAGAGATTTCAAAATATCCTTTTACCGGAGAGAGTGGATTCCAGTCTCTCTAATATGGCCATCTAGTTACCCACTCCCTCCCCCTTATCCCCATGTTTCCATTATTTCCATCATCGTAACAATGTCTATCCTTTTGACCATAAATATTTCTCACTGTCGACCGATAATAAAAGAATTAATTGACTAACTAATCTTCCTCTTCTGAGACCATTTCTGCCAAAATATTCCGCATAGACGTCATCCCTACCTTCCGGACTGACTCAAGATCTTTTTTGATTTAAACACATCGCGGTGCTTTTGAATGCTCTGTTAACTATTTAATATTCTCAACAATGCTGTGACCTTTTCAGCTTCGAAGAGGGCTAGTGCAGCACTCGCTCGTCTTCTTCAAAGATTGGAAAGACCACAGAAACGTGAGAATTACTTGCACATTGCCCCATCCAGCGAAAAATAAAAGCTCACGTGTACATGTAAAAGCTCATATTATTCTCAGACCACCCTTAGCTGACTACCCACTGATTGGAGTAAAAAGGAGTGCTCGTTGTCGAGTGAGTAATGGAACAAAACTGGAACAGACCAAGGTACTGCATAGGTTTGATCCTTCTGCTCACTTTTGGCCTCCTTTTGTGGTAATTCAAAAAGCCTCCAGAATTTTGTGGGCGGAAATTTCTGTTTTGTATTTTGTATTGTTTCAGTTAACGAGTAGTTTTTGAACTTTAGCACCTTCTTAGAAGAATTTCATAAGTACGAAGCTGACGTCTGAGTTGACCAATTATTTTGAGATTTATTTTTATAAAAATTTTTATATGAACGTCATCTCTATCTATTGAGACTCATATAGGCACGGTCTTTCAAATTTCTGTTAAATTCATTCGAGTTTAGGTGAATAGTTCCAGGAAACGGGATAAATCATAAAGACGGGACAAATCAGAGCTCTACAAATTGAAAAGACGATGTTCAGCAAAAAGACATGCCAAGGAGCGTGCTTCACGGCAATCATTCCTTGGATCATCCAAACCTTTGGTTCAGAATAAATAGAAAAAAAGGAAAAAGAACGCTGAGTCTTGGACTTTGGCAGTCTGGGAGAATTCTCTATGAGTATAATAGAAGAATTCTCCAAGAAATGCTCTCTGGGTAAAAAAAAAACATTTGAAAATGTGGGTGAGGCGAAATATTGAAAAAGACCTGCAGAAATCTTTCCATGAAGTCTGAAAATTCTCCTACCTTCAAATTCAAGAGCTATTTCTCCTTCTGAGAAAAAAAAACCCAAAAATACATAGGTGTATAGAGATGTTCTCAGAAAAATAATGCAAGACCTCGCACAAATCTACAGGCACCTCTTCAATGGTTGAGAATGCCTGGAATATCTATGTCAGCCGGTTGAATCCTTGAGACTCCATTTACCTACACAAACGTCATAGACGATTTTCAGGAGTAAAGTGAATGTACTTCCAATACCAGTTATTCTTGTCCAGGCTTAATGAGCGAGATATTCATACTGTAGAATGCAAAGCTTCTTTATTCATACGCAAATGCACTAGACGAGGATAGATGAGGCTAAAGCTGTAGATGTATTTAGTATACACGTTAGAATGATGTTAGAGTACATTTCAGACAAACAGTCGGTGATAATCCTTAGTCAGGATGGTGGAAATGTCAGGATGTATATCGACGACGAGTTTTTCATTGGAATCTATGAATCGTTTCTCCAGAACCAATAGAGAGAGATGCACTTCATCTCCATTAAATTACACCGGATAATCTTTAATGTTTAGAATTTTAAGACATTTCAAATTTTCCGAAATACTAAGATATTTTATGAAGAGATAGAAGGGTTATATTGTTATTTATGAGTTATCCACGAAGTTCTCCTTATATTTTGGAGAGTTGTACAAAAGAACTGGACGAGACTCTGTCTTTACTTGAGATGCACTCATACACTCCCATATGAGCTTCTTTTGCTTTGAACGGCACGTGCCTGTTTTGTTAGCTTAGACGCAGTGCGTATGATGTCCCTTAAGGAAAGTGCTGTTCTTGAAAAGATTAGCAGAAAAGTCGATTAGGTTACAGATGTACGAGTCTCGGTTTTTGAATTTGTTCATCTGGACTCCAGGTGTGCTCGCTATCCAAGCATAGTAAGGACAGATATGCAATATCTTCGCTCCCGAGTTTTCATTCTCAACGAATTGCAAAAAAAAAGCTTTCCAGTAGGACAACGCACTCCCTCGACCTTCTCAGGAGTTGACAGACGGCCACAGGTAGACACTACTTCCCAATATAGCCAAGCGCTTTATCATATAGGCAATAACTATATTACAGTACTATACAATACCAGCCCTAACTTTTGTCCCAAAATCCGATTCCGACAGATTAATCCGTCGGAAACCGTCAGAATCTTTGGGAATGAACTATAACAACTTTTGAAGGCATCAGTCGAAAGCTCTAGAGCTCCTGATTCCAAATCTATATCTTAAAATTGCGTGTGGTTCGAGACTGGCAAGAAAATGGGCAAAACCTTCCCGAAACGCGTTAATTACCTTCGCATCTCCGCATTCTTGCCAATGGCATATCCTGCGGACACATTTCATGGAGTCGAGTCCATACTTCGCGTAAACGCAGAATTTTTGCAATTTATTCTCATATTTGGATTCGTCACAGTGTTACGATCATTTCCATGCCCCATACGCGTAGGACCACTTCGGCTAACACTATTTTTATTTCTGTTCATTTTAAATAAAATTAAGAAATTTGCAGACTTTGGTGAGTTGTTTCACAGAAGTCCTTGACGCCAACGACAAGTCGACCGTGGGCAACAGGGAGGAGATGACCTACTACATAAATTGAGCTTCTCATACTTCTGCTCCAGGTAGGTCACAAGTTACGAGCAAAGGAACATGGATGCGCATGGTTTCTTTTCTTCAAAAAAATCCGTTTCGACTGGGAAAACTGTCCCAGAACAACATTGCTCAGCAGGTCAAACATAGTGCATCCTTGCAACTGGCATCCTCGTGTTTGGAAAAAAAAAATTCTGCGAGTTTTTATTAAAGGCTAGCTGGAGCTTATTGTATTGGCTTACTTTAATCTAGTCCGATACATATTCCAGGTCGTTCAAGCCTAGACTGCTGACAAAGTGGATGAGAGCTACCGAGACAAAGAAGACCTGGAGCGAATGTGGTCCACACTGAGAATTCCCAGTGTAGACCACATTCGCTCCAGGTCTCTTCCCAATCCAGCAGTGAAGATGGACCATCAAATTATCAAAGTAAGTAAATGTTAGACTCGATAAATCTCCTTACTCTCTGGCTTCAGCCCAAATAAAATTTAGTGCCTACCTTATAAAGTCGAGGTAATCAGTACTGGAAGACAGTTGCGGACGCAGAAAGTGGGCGGGAGGGGGGGGGGAGTGTGAGAAAAAAGTGGGGTCTCCGCCGCTTTAGGGACTCAGGTGGAAAATAAAATCAATGAAAATATCAATTGGTATAATAAATAATAAATAAAAATAATACTAAAAATAATATTAAAAATGAACAATTTAAAATAAACCAATACAAGGTTTTTATTTGTATTGTAATGTAAATTTAAAAATTGTAAACCTTTGTTATCAAATTTTTGCTTACAAATTAATGTAGGTCTTCTGCACTTTACGTTTTACGAAAGTACCGCGTTTACTGATGTTCTGGCTATTATTAGGTTGAGTCGAAACTTCTCGGACAAATTGACATTTTTATTTTTTTTTCTAATTCTCGGACGACAACCGTGAAACATTTCAAGTATGCCCCATTGGCATCGATGGTCTTCTGCCAACTTTTAGGCAGATCGTAGATGCCTATGCTCCAGAACGCTGGGGACTGGTCCTTGAAGAAATGCTCGAGTGTCTTTTTGGTGTTGTCGCGGGTTTGGAATCGTTGACCATCCAGATGGCGTTGGAGATGGGGAAAAAGATGGTAATCTGAGGGAGCCAGATCTTGGAAATACGGTGGGTGCGTTGAGATGGTCCAGCCAAAATTCATCAGTTCGGCCTTGGTCATTCTTGCAATATGCGGCCGAGCGTTGTAGTGCTGTAGGTAGACTTCGGGCTGCTGCGAGCGTGCATTTTCGAGATTCACTTTCAGATTCCTCAGTTGCTTAGTGTAGACTTCCGCGGTTACTGTGGATCCCTCAGCGAGCAGCTCCCAGAACTCGACGCTGCGTACGCTCCACCAGATGCAGAGCATAACCTTTTTGGCGTGTACGTTGGTTTTGCGGACGTCTTCTGCATGCGCCCCTTTGTCAACCCATTGGGAACGCCGGTGAACCCTACAATAGAGAATCCACTTCTCTTTGAGCGCTCGGGCTTAAGGAGAGAAAGTGCTATATCATCGCGGGGGTCCATGTCATGCTGCGTTTGAGCATGTGGTACTCATCAACCGAGTTTTTGTACCTTGTCAATTGACTACAATCCGCGAACAACTGTGGCTTGACTCGCCTCAGGAGCAACCGCCAGTTTGATTCGGATTGGCTTCCACCTGTCTCCACAGCAAGTTCAAATCCAAATCATCGGGCGTCCCGAACGGTTTTCATCTTCGATGGAATAGTCGCCCAACGCAAAATTCGAATGCCATTTCTAAACTGCACTTCTAGCGGAGGCGTGCTCCTTGTAAACTTCCTTCAGACGTCTATCGATATCCGCCGGTTCTTGGCCAGATAGATGAAGAAAAGGCACGACGTTGCGGAGGTTGAGTGGTGACAGCTTGAATTTGGCGCCAGCATGGTGGCAGGAAAGGAACTAGATCGGTATATTTTTTAAATTGCACTTTGAAGAGAATTTTATACTCTGTCAAAATGTAGTTAACTTGTTCATTTTCGTTAGCTCTTTGCTGAGTTATGATCTCTGGAAGTCATCACTACCAATTTGTCCGAGGACTTTCGGCTCAACCTAATAATAACATCTTTTTTTTTCATCTTTTTCTCCTTGAGTTGTTACTAATCCTACTGCATGCTACATTCGTATCCTTGTGCCTTGCGCAATAATCTAGTAATTTACTGCACACTGGTGCTGCAAAAGACCCGATAGTCCTAGTTACCCGTCGGGTTAGTACATGAGACTAATCACAGCCTAGACACTAGTACATATTGATTCAATCACTAAATGCCCTTACCTGTTGATCTCTGAGGAAACTCATAGCAGGTCGGCAGGTCGTGTTCATATCTAATTCAATAGATTCTCAATGAATTCCTGTTGACATCACCAGAGGTTTCTCTGCATACTATCTTTCGCATTATTGATTGATATCATTCATGTTACTTTCTCATTGGTGTATGGTACGTGTCCCCGGACTAATTGTAAGCAACGAAATATCTACCCCAATGATGTCTTTTGGGTAAGCTATTGACCAAAGTAAAAACAAACAAATGGAAGCAACCAAGAAAATGGATTTATTGCGTCGGATGGACAGGTCCAACTGGCTGATGGTGATCGATATGATGTTAAGGCTATCATCAGTTGTTCACCTAAACGAGACAGTTACAGGTTATAAACCTTCCCTTACCCCATGCGATACCTGAACAGCAGAAGCAGCAGCTGTTCGCGAGGTTGGGGCACTACAATACTTAGTTTGACCGCGATCGGAAACTGTTATCTATCGATATTCTATTAGAGTGGTAAGAAAGACTTGAGCCGATTTTTTTGAAAGTTTCAGAACATTTAATTATTGATCGGTATCCATTATCTACCATGTGATAGTTGTAGGCCAAGCTCGCGGCTTCTCCATAATAGGCACATATAGTCGAATTGCATTCCCTAACTTTAATTACGACGTCAATCCCACAAGAGGTCTTTCGGGTCATAATCAGTTTTTTCTGCTTTGCCCGCACTGAAAGGAGTTTCCGGAAAACCTGATCACTGGAGATGAGAGTTGGGTCTTCTACGATTCTAACAACATCGTGCCATGTGGCTCCGTAGAGGAGAAGATCCGCCAAATCGCAGTCCCACCCAAACAAGTGTTTCCTTTGCTACTTCTGGAATTCGCTAGGAATGTTGTATTACGAGCTGCTCCCGCAAACACACACACACACACACACACACACACACACACACACACACACACACACACACACACACACACACACACACACACATCGGTAACACTTACGCTATTCAGCTCAGAAAGTCGCGGATGCTGATCGAGAAAAATGGCCGTCACGAGTTCCTTGTATACCTACACCATGATGACGCTAGGCCCCATCTGTGTGAAAGTTGTGTGTGTGTGTGTGTGTGTGTGTGTGTGTGTGTGTGTGTGTGTGTGTGTGTGTGTGTGTGTGTGTGTGTGTGTGTGTGTGTGTGTGTGTGTTCCGAATAGAAATCGCGGAGGATGAACCGATCCGGATCAGATTTTGCATACAGGCCCAACGGGCGCCGGCGGAGGTTATAGGCAACTTTGCACCTGGGATTATCGATTGGCCCATCAATTATATAGATTCTATCGATTTTTCACTATTTTTGTTCAGGGGTCGATGAGGACATGTCTACTAGGGTTCTTTAGTATGCTGAACACGACTACGACAACCGTTTTGCACGTCGGTATCGATTTATCGATTTTATCGATTTTTTGCAACTTTCGCTCGGGGATCGGTGAGGACACGCCCACTGGGGTTTTCGAATGTGCTGAACACGAATATGACAGCCCTTTTCAATGACGGTATCGATTTATTGATTTTATCGACTTTCTACAACTTTCGCTCGGGGATCGGTGAGGACATGCTCACTGGGGTTTTCGAATGTGCTGAACACAATTATAACAACAGTTTTGAATGACGATATCGATTTACTAATTTTATCGATTTTTCACGGCTTCTACTCAGGGGTCAGTGAGGACATATCTACTGGAATTATGCGCTGATCACAAAAATGACAACCACTATGCATGGAACATCGTGTTATTGATTTTATCGAATTTTTAATCAAGTTTTTGACTTTTTCCGCTTCTTCTCAGAGATGAGTAAGAGCGCATTCACTGAGGTTCTCAAATATGCTGACCGCTAATATGGCATGCTTTTTCCATAAAGTTATTATCCAAATAACTTCACTATCTCATTTTTTCGCCAATATATCGGTTAAGTAAGGTTTATTCAGGTCGGTTAGCATCCTGATCACCGAAATGATGAACATTTTCAATGGATTTACCGGTAGTAGCAGATTTCCTCATCAGTGTGAAATAGACGGCGTAGTAGAACACCCGAGCGAAGCCGGGCATACCGTTTAGTATAGCTATAAAGACCAGTGAAAAATTGGAGGAGCTGGGCTCGGTCACGGTTCTCCATCCACCCTTTTCTTCTGACGTTGCCCTTTCCTACTACCACTTATATCACTCGCATAAGCATTCCTAGATAGGAAGAAAATTCACCAAAGTTGAGGACGTTGGAAGAGTGGTCAGCGATTACTTTGAACCCAGTCTCCCCTATTCTAGGAAAAGGTTTTGCTAACCTGCTCCTTAGGTGGGGCCCTGTAGTGACTAACTATGGTGATTACATTGTTGAGCAAATTCTATTTTATGCTGAATAAGAAGGAGAAAAAAGTGTCAAATGGCTCAAGACTTTCTTACCACCGTAATATATGGGAGCCTAAGCGGTCTACAGCGTGATATGTCTATAAGTTAACATGTAGTAGTGTAACACCCAAACCAAAGTGTTGAGTCAAAATCTAGGTCTTATTACAAATTTATTTTGGTTTTTAGTTGCTTGACGGTACACTACGGTTATATTATGCCTGTCCTTTTCCGAAAGAGAATAATAGAGAATAATCATTGATTATTTCACGGAAGGTAGTTTCACTGTTACAGCTAATTTTAACCCTTTTCGGGCCACGTTATACACATGGTGCATCACGTCCTTTCGTCCCATTTTGGGCATGTGGTGGACATAGTACATCATGTCATGCTTCTATGTTCAAAATTGCACTCTGTTCCGATGCCCCTTTTCCAGGACTACATTATTAAATTGAAAAAGCAACGAATGAGATTGACCTGACAGGAGTTGAAACATTAGTTTGCCATCCATACAAAAATAGGCTCGGTCCGCAACGTGTTAAGCTAGGCTAGGAACAGCTTTATACAACCAGTAAATAGGATCGATGAAATGATCGATAAATGAAATACCAGAAGGACCTCCTCGATTTACGATCAAGAGATATGTATAGTGTAAACTGCACCAAAGACGTGATGTTATAACGGGGGATACGGTGCTAATTTATTAAAAAGCATCAACGGATCACCATTCACCCTACTGTGTGCTGATGATGTTGCATTGATCATGATTCAAAAGCAGTTCTCCAGCACAAGGTCCATAGCAGATGCAGCGCTGAAGTTCAAATCAAGAAAACCTAAGTCATGAGCAGTGTCAAGGAGAAGGCGACGTTACAAATGCGGGTAACAGGGTGTTCATGCAATCAAGAGAATTCCAGTACTTGGGAAGCTTTTCGAGTGCAGACGGATTTGTGGATGCGCTGGTTCGAGGAATGAATAGTTCCATTTGGTTGAAACGAAAAGGATCGACTAGCATTCTGTGCGACTAAGGTGCTCAAAAGCGTTGAAAGGGGAAAATTAACGCACAGAACGCTAAAGTGAATATGATAAGATGGACTTGTGGGTTCATGCTGTGACAAAGTGCTGAATATAGACGTAATATTGTTGATGAGATGGTGTTCGTTCAGCTGAAAAGATCGTATGATCATGTAGTGAGAAGGCCACCGCTTCATCCCACCACCATTTGAGGGCTTTGAGATGGAAAAACTGAGAGTCTTTGAGATGGAAACCACCGTAAGGAGTCCTAGGCCGCATCTTAAAAACGATGAAGAGATGCCATAGAGAAGAATATGAAGGAAGTCGGAGTTACTAAGGGTGATACTCAGGATCGCGTTCTATGGTGTAGCACAAGCAGTACAGTAAACCCTACAAATGCGTGGGACAGACGCTAAAAACAAGAGTAAGTGCAAGTTTTCCCCAACAAGATCATCATGTAAGTTTGAAACTCAAACATTCTCTAAATGAGTGTCTCAAAACTATTTACACATCACTTCGTCGCATGCAGTGCCATGCCTATCGATGCTTTACGAATGCCATGTAGTCTGACTGGTCTCTGTTCTTTGACTTTTCCCTCGAGTCTTTGCTACTGAAGACCCGCTTCCACTGCCTACATCTATTCGTTCCCAGAAGACATCCTTCAAACGCCCACTGTATCGTTCTCGCGGCAGTGGTGATGCTTCTGTTATCAGTCCATGTTCCAGAAGCGTAAAACACAGCCGGAAGATCCAGAATATAGAATATAGAATCAAATAGATGAGCTGTTAGATTCAATGCATGCACATAAATATGCGTCACAATATTATGATTTGCCAGATGAAGCTTTAAAAAATGAGCAATGAATACTGAACAGCTATGTAAACCATTGAGTTCGAAAAGTCAATGCATGTGAGCTAAATTTGATCGCTATCGATTCTAAAGGAAAAGGTATCGTCGTCATTAGTTCGAAGTGGCTTGCTTCATCTAAGGTGAAGTAGAAAATTCTCTCATGTGAGCATCCAAAGTACTAAAATCTTACCCTTCGAGTGCATCTTCTGTTCCGTAACTCTACTACGTCGGATAACTCAGGCTTCTGATCTGGATCGCATAATCCCTACGAATACCACGAACATCAACTTAAACGACAACGTTAAGAAGTCGGTGGAATGATCCAGGAAAAGAATGTTAAGACGTTTATCGCCACCTAACGCTGGATACAAGCGGAAATTTGCTTGGCTCGCCTTCAGTGCCGCTGAATATCTCATTTGTATGACCAATTTCCTAAAAAGGAAACAGTTACTCTAAAATGCTGGATTCTAGAATTAGTTTGAGCAGCAGAAAAAAACTGTTTTATAACTTGATTCCGGCTGTTTCGGCATCATCGCCTTCTTCAGGGCTTGGAAAGTTAGAGGAGTCCCATGCAATTTACCCTCTTAAATGCCTCATTCCACAGCTAGACACAACAGAAAGATAAAACCTAAGGAAGTAGACCAGTATAATGTTCACCTTCGTATCCATAAGCATCGATGGATCACCTAGCGTTAGAATTGAGCCGGAGTAAGGAGAAGTACTACTACCACTACCGTCACTACATTTGCTGCTGCTTCTCTCAGCAATTTTTTTTGCAAATAGATAGTGACGAAAACATGGTGTAAAAATTCAAAAGTATGTTAGAGGTGAAGAGCGGGAGAGTTTCTTTCAAAAATCGACTTTTTCAAAATCAACATCTTCGCAGACCTCTAAAGAGTGCGAAGTTAAATAAAGTGTTTCATTCCGAAAAAAAAAACCTGAAAGCACAGGAACCAAGTGCAGGATCACTCATGCGAGGTTTCAAAATAAGAAACGTTGAAATGAAAAAAATGTTGCCAAGGGCTTCTTAAAAGCTGAGATGAAAGACAGACTAAATCCGCATACGTCTCTGGTATCGGTCCTTGCAAATCTTGGAAATAGCACTCCTCCATTAAATTGTTCAAAAATGTTTGAGGATCCCCGTAGGATTCTGTAAAATGCAACAAAGGAAACTACTGGATAGTGTTGGCAGTATCCGGTAGTCTCCTTTTTTTAGATTCGAAGATTTCGGAAATATTTCAATATTTCCCCGCTGATTTTAATATTACTTTTTCTGTCAATTCTTGCAAAGCTGCAACTGCATTGTTCCAAGAAACTCTGCTCAAGAAAGCAAGGTAAAAGTCAAGCCCATCCGTGATCCATTGTAGTATACAGTGTGGCCGAAAAAATGGACGACCCATTTGGCGATTTTATTTTCTTGACTGTAAGTTTTACTACGTCTTTATTATACATAATTTCGACGCGTCGTAACCTCCTTTCTTCTGACCTACAATTCACTCAGCTACCTAAAGTCATATGAAAATGGCGACACCGCGAACGTTGTGCGCCTTGAGCAGTTTGAAGACTTCATCCCCTGCAAACAGAGCAGGACACCATCAAAGTATGGAATGATGACGGGAATGTTATCAATAAAAGAAAATCGGACCACCTCCAATTTTTCGACAACGGCGGGACTCTATGATCATTAGAAAGAGGATCAGCCGAAATGGTGGGCTAAGCCTGAACAGAATGGCAGGAAGTCTTGCAGTTCTCGTCCGTCCGTCCAAATAATTGTCAGAAAGGAGTGAGGACTTTGCCACTAATGCCTTCTCAAAGGACGAAAGCATACCGTTGTCGCCATAGTTGGTGGTCTTGAAAAATGGAGGAGGTGATTCAAGGTGCGCAGCACCCAAAGTCTGCTTTAGGCCAATGCGAACACTTTCCCTTTTGGGTTGCACTCAACCCTCAGAACGACAGCAAGCTTATCAATACAAATGAACGACACTCCTTGAAAAAGAGACTTGTCACAAAGTTTCTGCTTCACGGAGATGTGATTATGGGAAAAGGAGTGACCACAATTGTCAGGACACCTCTGGTTTTCATACCCAGACAAACTTTCGGAACTTCCGCGGAGCTTGTCGATTTTCGGAACTTCCGCGGAGCCTGATTTACTTACTATTGGAGCCCGATTTTCGGAACTTCCGCGGAAATGTGACGTCACTCGTCGATTTTTCCGGAATTTCCGCGCAAGTTCCGAATGGAGACGCAGAGAAAAAAGTAGCTTCGGAACTTCCGCGGAGCTTGACACTTTTCGGAACTTCCGCAGAGCTTCAAGACAGATAGAATGATCCAAGAAACTAACAGATCAAATGGCATGTTCTCGTCCAATTTTTATAGTGATATGTTCTTGGTTGACTTCAGCTAGCCATAGGAGAAGCCGTGGTAGAATAAGAATTTTTTTACACTATTTTTTCCTCGAAATTCACTTCGGGATGCCCCAATAATGCCATCTGTAATGTCGAATTTCGAGTCGAGCTCGTATCAGATAAATGTACGCCTCGGATTATTCCCATAAATACGAAAATTTGACAGATTTTTACCAAAGAGGAATTTTTCCATGTCATCATTGATTTTGAAACCTGACGCAGATACGTAGCACACTCAGAGGGCAGACCTGCTTGAGGCTCATCTTCAGAACACGAAGCCGCTACAGGCAATTCGTGCTACGTGGTGGAACGATCTGTGGTGGGATTCATGATGCTACGATTTTTGGCATCGGGACGCGTGGAGGTGTTCATCACTCCATGTTGGCCCATTTTACCCTATTATTCGAATTATGATTAACTCTATAATGCGCGAATTACGTCACTCTTGTTCGGTCTCGGAACTTCCGCAGAGCCAGTTCGGAACTTCCGCGGAGTCAGTTCGAAACTTCCGCGGAGCTTATTCGGAAATTCCGTCGGGTCACCTGCGGAAGTTCCGAAAGTTTGTCTGGGTAAGCAGAAACTATGAAGCTGACGCATGTTTCTATCAAGATGAGATTGTTGAAGTATTTGTTACATGGACATATTGGAAAGGTACTCGCAAATGGACGCAGAAAACACCAACACCTTTTTTCAGCAGGTGGGACTCTACAAACGAAATCACCATTGTCTATCTGGAGAAGCGTTCCCCGGACTCGTCAACAAATATCAAATGTTCTTCCTGCACTCATGATTTGAATACCATGAATTTCTCCGTGTGAGAGAAGACAGAAGGGAAACTGGAGAACAAAAATATTAGAACACTGGACATCTATGATGCGCACTCAAACAATCCTGGTTAGGAATTGGTGAGGATTACCTACGGCGCACATTGAGTACCGACAAGACTAGATTGGGGGCATGCATCGAAGCCCAGAAGGGCGTTTCTGGAATTTCTCGTGGAACTAATTTTTCACGTGGGAGCGTACATAGTTGCAACAACAAAAAAAGCAAAATATTTTCAGCTATTAATAGAAAATTTTCGTCCAATGTGATGTCCATACTTTCCTTCCAGCCTGTTGTAGTAATGAGGTCGAAGCGGTTCGCTAACAGTAGTGATTAAAGGATGCCCTTGTATTGACTACGGTAGCAATTAGATGAGTGCTCTATCACGCTCATAGACAACGACTGTTCACGAAATTGAAGAAATCGAGCAGGAAGCCAAGGTAAAGGGAACCCTCCTCTAATAAGAAAACAAAAATTTGGCTCTGCATTTCCTTCTGATTCTGTTCATTCCTTTGTGTTTTGTTTTTGTTCACTGATTTATAAGAGAGATATTGATCTAAACTTTGGGCTTGCTTTTCGTCCAGATTTCACCCCCCCCCCCCGTTTAGTATTTTCTTTGCCTCACACCAGGGGTGAGCGGATTGTAAGTATTCGGCTATCCGTTTTACTCTTATCCGTACGTTTTGGCCTATCCGTTATCCGGGCTTTTGGCGCCGGATAAGGCCGAAAATAGTAGCTTCATTTCGCACGTTCTCAACAGAGGATAGCATCAATTCCAAGGAGTATCGCCTGATCTGACCCGTTTTACGTCATCAATAGTTTACAGTCTTGTACCAAGGTAGGAGAAGGCACATAAAACATAGAACAGACTTTTACCTGACCAAAAAGAGATGCTCTTGCCCATGTTTTTTGGTCGTCCAATAAAGTCAGGCAACAACCTCGGAACCATCACTTGTGAAATTATCAAATTATTAATGTTAGAAACTAATAACGTTGAAATTGGTGAGCTTGCAGCTCACCGATGAAGAGGTGCCTCTTCCTCGCAAGATGCATATCGACTATTCATCAAACTCCACGGTTTCTATCAATTTTTGAATGTATTGATTAAATATCGTTAGTCAACGCGTTCATAATAGTCAGTCAGTACGAGAAGGTTTATCAGAACTCCACAAAAGTTGAATGAAGCAAGGCTTCAGCCCCCTTCAGCCCTCCCTTCCCCAATATTCAGGTCGTATCTCACTTTTGCCATTTATAATATTGTGTTAGGTTGTTGCAAAATCGATGTCGGATTTTGACGTCGGCTCTGAATTGTCATACCGCGGCAGATGCCGAACTTGTTTTATCAATTAAGTAGTAATTTGAATCATCACGTCTCCGTCATGTTCAAGCTAAGGTTCGGTTTAGTTAGGTCGAAAAAATCACACTTTTCTGAGCCAGCAAAGTCGACAGAAGTGTTTTGAACGACGTACTTTCATGGCCCATTCTTCCCCTCAGAGATATATCCAAATGGATGGTTTTCTGATTATCTGAATTCTACATATAATCAAGTTCGAGATCCTGAACAGATCTTCTCGTGATGGCTTCCACCAGTGCCCTCAGAGGAGTGTTGCCGTTATCTAATTTGAGTCTGTAACTCTGAGACACATACAGTGGCGGCCACATATCTAACACGCAGCCAGTTTTGCGCGGTCAGCTGATGAAAATACATATAAAATCCGTATCTCGAGCTTTGAATGAGCTATCAGGACAATACTCAAGAATGTGATGAAGCAAGGTGTTCTCTTTCTTGCCTCTACTTTCCTTCCGAAGAAATTGTTTCTTAGTGGAGTTGTGCTCAATCTTCGCGTTAAGAGTTCAAAACCAATACTTTTGGAAATGTCTTCGTTTCTCTCCTATATAAGTTTGTCGAATCAAGGGAAAATGTGATTTTATTCCCGATATTAGCGCCCATTTTGCTAAAGTAGTTTTGTTGCTCAATTTTCTCCTCCTGGAAGAACTAGGATCGTCAACATGGCCTTAAAAAATGCGAAAAAAAGAATGTTGGTTAGAAGCAGAAACCATGCACTTAAGCTCCCAATTTTTCTCCGGTTTGTGCTAGTAACAAGCACTCAGGTAATCACTGGAAAATTCCGAAGGTTGCATTATTCTCGAGATGCAATAAAATGAAATTTTTGACAAATTTGACGGTTTCTGGCTCCAACTAGTACGGAGAGCGCTCGAATGGCTCTCACGGCAAACTATTGAGGAGAAGAGTACTCAATTTAATTCACCGTTTCGTTTCCCTCCACAAGTAGATACAAAACTTTTACACCTACCTTGAGAAAACCGACGAAATTGACATTTTATTTTTTAATCCGGCTGCAAGTGACTCTGTGCTCGTGGTGAGCAACAGTAAGGAGCCCCCCATAGAGCTTCAGCATATACTCGAACTTGGTTTTGATTGCTCATCCCAGGGCTGAGATATGCAGAAAATTCTTTCTGGCCCAAAATCGTGGGAGTGCTAAATATGCGGCCGTCACAGTATGTCCGAAATTGACTGACTCGGACCAATATTGGACTAAGACCTTGTTTGACGTCCCCTCGCGCATACGCTTGTAACATTCCCTTTCCTAGCTGCAACGCTGTTAAGACGTTTGAATCCATGTTTCAATCTGAGTTTCAGTTCGCGACGATTTTTGCAAACGACTACATTCCGATTCACCTTAGAAAAAGCCAAGGAAAGTAAATCGTGGAATTGAGAAAGAAAGAACAGAAAGAGAAGAACACGAGCTTTTGAATATGTACTAGAACTGCGATGGAAACATCATTCCCTACTTAAAAATATTATTCCAAAGCTCGTGGTTCAAAAATCCGACATCGACTTTGCAACAACATAAAATGTGGTGTTTTTCAGCATTTGAACCAATTATCTGTTGTCCGGTATCCGTTACCCGGTCATTTTTGGCCTATCCGTTATCCGCACCGTTATCTGGGTCGCAGAAAATCTCGTATCCGCTCATCCCTGCTTCACGCACAAAGTAAAACCGAATCACCGGACACTCTTGTTTAATTCCATCACTAGCCCACAAATGGTTCCTCTACTCCTAACTATTACTCTCTAATCCTGCCCTAACCCCAGAAATTTCCATGACACCTCTATGTCGCTCCATTTTAAGCTGTCGTTATTTATTCGCAAATTGTCACCATTCGCTAAATACTACAGCAAATTTCGCTTGTGGACACAGATTCCACTCTTGTCTCCGCCCATATTCCACAGCGATGTCCTCGCTGAGGTGATCATCCTTTAGGACTATGGTGTTATTCTGCAATACCGGATTTGCCTAAGTTCTGTACGTCATGGTTTAGCACTCGCCGTTGTCCTTGAAAAACAACTTGATGACACAGCTCGATCGTGTGCTAGAGAGGGACCAACCGGCTTTGTAATCAAAATGATCTCTAATAGAGCCACTTTTTATAGAGGAATTTTTCAGCACTTGTCTAAAAATACTTCATCAGGGATCGATAATCCCACTGACGTTGGTAATAGAGCTTGGACTGGACCAATGTATAATTACAGTTCCTCCTTGCACTGTATCATTCCAAGAAAGGCCCCTTTGCTGAAATATATACGTACAGTCTTATTTGACACAGTTCTCCATGGTGATTGCGGATCTTCCGGATTATCACAGCATTAATCCACTATGATTCGCTCATTATTGCTTAGAACTACTACACAACGATATGTTTTCACTCCTGGGGACAGAGCTATCAGGTAGAGCCAATCTTGGACACGAGCTTCTCCGTTGGAATGTCTCTTCTTTCCAATGTACATAGTTTTTGTCAAATATCATACACATATATGCGCTGCGATACTCCTGCACAAAATTAATTGCATGTCCAGATTTATTTATGTAAATAAAGCGCATATATGCCTATTGGAATGTCCGGACCGTAGCGCCATCTTAAAGACAGTGGTCTCACTGCAAAAAATCCTCACGCACTGCGCCTAGGTGATGCAGAACTCGGAGACCACCCATATCGTCTTCAATGCGGACCACCCACGATGTTTTCGCGTTCACCCTGTTTTTTGATCTCTGAAGGTGTGATCGCGCTTGAAAATGCTAACAAAATTGTAGTAAATCGCCCACTTATGGCAGTGGCGACCAACCAAACGCAAATCGGGCTCGCTTATTTCGAAGTTTTCTACTACAGTTTGCCCACAGATTAGCCATACGGTCAACATCGCTCATCTTTTGTGTCGTTGCGGCCAAGATTAATAGTTGTCACCCCAGTGATTAATTACATTGGGGATATCACATTTCACCGCTTCACATGCGGTCACTCCGTGGATTAGTATCACCATTGCCATTCCACGTGGTTAAACAAACAAAAAATTGGGTAGTAGAGGTACTCATGTGACCCAGCAGTCAAAAAGGGTAGTGCCTTAACAGGGCGTCCGTGGCCAAAAGTCAGTGGTACAGCTCGGACGTGATTCGTGTCCCGTACTAGACTTTTTTTTAAGAAAATGGCCATTTTCCGCACCCTAACAGCAGTTTTCTTCAGCTGCGTTGCAACACACAACTGCCACCACGTGTATTTCCAAGAACAGAAAAAAAGCCCAGTCTTCCGTCCAGCTGATGGCTCGATCCCATTCCTTCTACCATTCACCTCAAATGAAATGAGCGATGCGTCTTCAAGATGTGGTGAGGGTTGCGGATGCTCCAAATCTCAAAAGAAAACTAGTTCGCAGTCGTGCGACCGCCTCTGCAACACACCCGAATGTGTTATTTGTCCAAATGGCAGGACTAGTGATTGTATGATGTCAGCAGTGATTTATCTCATCACCTGTCAATCTTGCCGGGACGAATACGTGGGAGAAATGGCCGACCTCTCTGCGTTCGAATAAAAGAACATCTATTGGGTTGGGGAATAAGTTCGTGCGATTTACAACCACTGCCAACTGCATTCCTCAATTCTCGCTTTACCCTGTTTTCTATCCCATGGAATGTGACCCTTCAACCTGATAAAATTGAACTCCTCCGCAACCGACTGCTGTTCGACTTCAATCGTGGATCAAAGGTGGCTCAACTGGCTAGGGATATCAACGACGTTTGGAGAGGAACCTCCACTGCTGAAAGGACGGCATAGAAATGATGAACCTGCTTCAGACACGGGAAATTTGGCTTCTAAGCTGCTTCTTGTTCTGGACACCCAGTTTGAGGAAAATAAAGGCGATTATCCGCTAAAGTTGCTTGAGATGTGAAGAGTCTGATGATAACTAACAGAAACTTAATGACAGTTCGGGGGAGAGCGGACACTTGATCCGACCGTACCCAGGGCCATGCGCATCAAAGTGCTTCAAATTTTTGCGGGCGCACATGCTTGAAGCTGTCCCTACTCTACTGGAAAGGAAATAGAACCCGTTTAGACGATTTTTTCGTGAAGTTGGTTGGTTTATTGCGTTAGGATGCTAAATTCCATTGCTTTTGAGGTCAAGTGAGCGAACAGGCAGGTGTGGGTTAAGATTTTTTCATTAGTATTCAGTATTTAAGCTAGCAGTGGAACTATAACGAATCAAACTCTTCATCACTCTTCGAGGAAACGAATAGCTAAACCAGTCAAAACAAAAACGCATTCCCTTCTTCCTAATGACCTGCTGAGAATGCTTCTTTCGTATGTCGACGAAAAACAGATGGTTTTACTCAGAACATGGCAGTATTTATATCCTGGTAAGCTAACGTAAACTTTGCCCCGAACGACTACTGTTCGCGCTTCAAAAGAAATGTCAGCAAAAACATGTGTGTTCTGGAATTTCAACAAAAAGATCAAATCATGGCAAAATACTCATGGGTGAAATTACAAATGTGGACCAATTCATGGACAAGAGAGCCGTTAGAAATGGAAGAAAGAGGGTCAGCCAAGCACTCCTGGACATTCAGCTCGTTTGTTGCAGTATTCCACTAATTTTCGTTGTTCGTTTCGTCATTCGAACAAGTTCCCAGCGATCTTTTTTTTTCGGTCAAAATAGTGCAGTAACATCGCACTTATTGAACATTATCACTATTTTCGTATACTATCTGAAGGCAGAAGTCAAAATCGATGTGTGTGTGTGTGTCCCCCCCCCCCCCCGGACTGTCATTAATATTCTGTATGCTAAGTGTTGAAAATATGTGAGTTTAGCTAATGCATTCCGTGCAAAACCCCAAATGCTTGATATGAGGTGGGTAATCTCAATTTCTCCACGCAAATTTCATCAAAAAGACTAGCAAAAAAGTCGAATGTGGGGGATTCTCACTTATACTGGTTCTACATGTCTAGCACAACCATAGACAGCTTATCAGTTCCGTTTTCATTTCATAAACTTTATCAAAGAGTTGCGGCTGCGGGCTACAAGTTGAGTCGCCTCAAAGAGAGCAATTTCACGTAGACATGGAAGTGATAAGCTGTCCAGTCTCTAACAGCATTAAAAGAGGGAAGGAGCTACAGTCTGTTCTCTGAAACGTGAACTGCCATCCTCGCCCCGATTCAACAAAGCGCCCCGATTGAACAGGCACGCGCCGCTTTGTTCAATCGGGGCGAGGATGGCAGTTCACGTTCCAGAGAACAGACTGTATGCACCGGGTGTAGGTCGTATGGCGCGATTCTTCGGGTGGCACTATGGACAGGCTGACTCTACTACCATCCGATTACTGTCACGCGCTGCGGTTTGCCTAGATCTGCCTGACGGAGCAACTCGTCCACTTTTCGGCCATTATCCTACTGTGGAAGAGAGCGTGCAGAGTTGCAGATACCTCTATGTAACGAAACTTTGGAAATGGGTTCCAATCCTATATGCGCTGCACTTTTACATAGACTTGATAGAATTTTGACGGAACTAATCTTTACATAGATCGACTTGGCGTCAGGTATTCATCTTTAATATTAGGTCATCAAGTATGAAATAACCGATTTTTCATGAGAAGTTTTCGAGTTTTGTTTCTAAAACAAGATGCAGTATGTATAAAATATATGATCAAAAAGCCAGGAAGTGGTTTTGAAAGGAAAAGGATGTACCTTCATAATGAAAATAAACACGAGAAGAGATCTAGTAAATTTTCGAAGATAGAGACTGTCAAACTGACCGCTCATAAAATCGGACATTTTATACTTGACGACCCAATAGAAGTCATTCCTAGCACCGCTGAAATGTTCAAGAACTTCAGAAAGCCAAAATTTCGAGTAATTCAATTATTCAGCAGTTTGAAAGATTCTGTATTAGGAGTATTCGTTCGAATGTTTTAGAAAACTTCCTATCCTAACAGAGTATTCGTTGAGATTCCGTAGAAATTTCTTTATTTCGACAGTACATCCACTTGGGTATTCAGATAAGCTTTATGTTCGAAACGTTCTTTCATCCGTATACCCTAGAAACCACTGGAACCGATAGCTCAGAGTCCTTCTCCACGGTCGGATGGTGGTTGGATGGACGAGTTGCTCCTCAGGCAGATCCACGCAAACCGCAACGCATGACCGTAATCGGGTGGTAGTAGCGTGCCCCAGAGTCAGCCTGTCCATAGTACCACCCGAAGAATCGCGCCATACGACCGCCCCCCGTATGCACCCCATCTAGTGTGGATGATAATACACGTGGGAAGTAGTGGTTTCTGTGCCCATGAAAAATCGCACGAACTTATTCCCCAATCTAATAGATGGGAATAACATATCAAGATCTTTCACCCCATTAGAAGCACATCGCTTATTGCGCCATGAAAACTCTACCATCCAAACAGAAGTCACGGTCTTGTCTCTGAAGCCTGAGATCATAAGGCGAATAACATTAGAAGCCTGCTGGATTGCCACTACAAGCCCTAAAATGAACAGAGAAGATGAGTGTATTACTATCACTAACGGGCTGGCCTTGTATCACAACCTTTGCGGATTCTGATTCTATTGTGACAGTGACATTTGTTTGACATTTGTTAAGGCACACTATAAAAGGCAGTAAGAGTACAGTTCCGTTGCAGTCTGCCTTTCTACCATCTCTACTGCAGCGAAGGTGAGCACTAGCCAGGCTGTATGTTTTCCATTACGTCTTTGATTTGCCTTGTGACTGAACTGCGTTCTGTAAGGCGATGAGGCCTTTTGAGAGGATAGTTGAGAATGTGCCTTCGACTTCCAGGCTCTGACGAAGGCGACATCGCCGAAACGTTAGCCGTAGCGGACAACGAAGGATTGTAACAATTTGGCCAGAAAAAGCAGCTAAAAAAATGAACATTTGACTGATTTATGAGAAAAGAAGGGTTTTGGGGAGTTCTTCGAGCGGACAGAGAGGATCTACAGCTTTGTAGCAAGTTCTAGATGACCTCAACTCCGGCCACGGTATCTAGACAAGACAAGACAATGAAGGGTGTGAATAGCACATTGGGTGGCACAAAAAGCCATGCTTTCGAGTGTTGCCCTTGAATAATAGTTCACACCTCTGTCGGAAAGGCAAAAATACTAGTTTCTATACTTCCTTAACGATTTTCTGGACAAATTATAAATCCTATATGCATCAGGTATCAAGCAGTGCAACTATTAGTTTGCCTTGGGGGCGTGGCCTCCTCATTTCTGCACTAAAAGTGCACCGACAACCGTGACAACTACAAATATGCTCTATTTTTGGATCTATACCAAAAAAAAATTCCACCGGTTTATATTAAATTATTAAAATGCGTCAATAAAATAGAAGAAAAACAATTGTATACATTAAACATCATCAACGAAAGAAAGCATCTAGAAAAGAGTATGCCTAACGGAGTCAGGAATCTCGCCCTTGTGGTCCTTTAGCATAGGACGAGCTTCGTAAGTGGCTATAGCTACCTGAAAATCCGATTATTGAGCGATTATGTCGCCCAAAGTCTTTTTTATCTTCAGTGCTTCGAAAATAGCTTATGAGCTTAGTGATATTGATCTTCTACGCCTGCAAAATAGTTCTCTCGAGAAAAAAATCTAAAAATAAAAGAATATTGACGAAGTACCCGCTGTTTAAAATCCGCTTGATATTCTCCCCGTAAACCGATGTAGTATACCCGAGTCTGTTCAGCTCCGAAATTCTTCTGGATATGTAGGCTGAGATGAGAAAGTGTGCCAAATTTCGACGCTTTCAGCGGGTAGTCAACTAGGCCTAAGAATTTAACATCAGGTGTAAACCCTCTGGCATCAACTTTCAGAAAAAAATTTCCTTAACCAACCATTTGGATCCTGTTTCAAATCCACCTCCTGATCAGCTTCTATAGTGCAATCATCGAAGGACATCTAAAAAAGTGAAAATTTCATTTGAATCGCAATTTTTTACAATTACTAGAGCAAAGGATGAATCACAAGCTCACAGCAGGTCTATCCTTGAATATGCGAATTTTTGCAGGATGGCTGTCATCTTCATCGCCGATCACGGACATTCCGGTTATCCGTACTTGACCACAAAACGGTATGTTGAATAGCAACTCCTCGTCGCAGTCACTTTCCACAAAATCTGTCCTGAGAAGCAAAAGAATACGCTTACGATGGGCCTTCAGCAAAAATATGAAAATCCCTCAATTTTTTGCCAAGTGTGATCTTTCCAAAATTTACTATAAATCGGCAAAGTTCATTTTCCATGGAAATATTGTTCCATATGCAAACACTACATTCCTCCTGTCCCAAGCTAGGTCAGAAATTATATGGATCTAGGTACAGGTGCTCCGAAAGCGTAAAATATGCTACGGGGAGGGAGTCTCATACTGTTGTGGAGTGTAGGTGGGGAAGGTGGGCGGTCTCACGCGCTGTGACTGGCTCTTCCGTTTTTCCCCACTCTCAAACGAGCTTGTCGTTGTTTGATGTATGAAGTTCACGATGGAGGAACAAGATTTACTGAAATGCGAGGGAGAAGTAAAAGTACTGCTTAGTCGACCAGGATAATTTTAAAACACAAGCTAGGGCGGATCGATGGATAAGCGGACCCTATCAATCGACAACCCAATACTACAGATACTTCGGGAGTTTGTCTGAAGGGGTTATGTCATATGCTGATCACGAATTCTAGACACTATTTCACATCCAGGGCATCCGATTTCCGAGAAAACTTCCCTTAGTGGGGATAACTGAGGTGCAGAACATGCATACATATTGTATCGATTTTGCACCGTAACCTCAACTTTGTGGAGTCGTGGTGGGCATAAGGAAGATAATTGAAAAGAAGTTACGATTTCGACAGAAAAGCGGAGATAATTCGCAAGATTATGTTGACAGCCGACTGCTGATGAACGTCTCTACGCAAAATTTGAGGGTCCCTTTTAGGATAAAAATATGAATAATTATATGTTTGATGCAAATAAGGAGAGGTGTTTTCCCATTTGGTCCCTACCCTCACGCTATTTCCATAAATGGATAGTGCGCATGCGTGTCGAGATGCTCAAGGAAGAGAATTTGACGAATTTCTCTGCGGAAATAGAAGTGTACGGGCTGCAGAGAAGTAGGAATCGTGCACTTTGCAGTACAATTTCGCCTTCTGCCTTACCCTTCCAGATTTATAACCTTTCAATAAGTTCTTTACACTATGAAATATGACTAAGAGGTGCGCAAATGCTACATACCCCACCCAAGGCAAAACTGCTTGATAAGGCGGTGTCAATGCGTAACAGAGCAATAAGTTTGGTCATTTGATTAAGAGTGAGCAGTCAGTGATCAGGGAAATTCTATGGAATACTTCGTGCGTAAATCCGAGATCTATTAATCGGTCGTATCATCCAACGTAATTCCAAATATGACACACTCCGGTTCGTTAATTAAAAAACCATATAGAAAATAAAAAGATCACGAACTTGTCTAATCTCCTTTCCATATTTTTGAATACCAGTTTCCCATTATCGTCAATATTCTCGTTCAGCACAGTAACCTGCAATTAATTACTCACAAATGAGATCAACCCTGAAGCCTGAAGCTATTCATTCCAACCTTGTCCATATCAATATACTGATGCATATCATATCGCTTAACATCACCGGGGTCTGGGATGTCGGTAGCTTCATGGTGACAGCCGCCTGCACCTTCGTGGTTGTGGTCGCACATAATCGAGAGTTCTGGAAAAGAGAATGGATCTACATCCTAACAATCCATAAAATAGTGATGTTACTAATAGCATCCCACGTTTGCAGTCTAGGTAAAGGGAATGGAGCGCCACTTTCCCAATGATTGTCCAGAATTTGTATTTTTTTTTACAAAGACCATAACATACGGCGCCTTCGCTCTTCTCACTCATTCCCACTGCTTTCTGTTATATCTCTGCGACGCCGCTGAGAGAATTATAAGTACGTTCTCTACTGGTTCCGAGTTAGGTTTTGGTGAGCTGAATCAGAAGGAAATGAAGACCTTGGGTATACGTAGGTTCTGTTGCAGATGTAAATGGGAAGCATGTCAGAGTGCTGCAATCATCGAAATATGAGAATTATCAGCTTGCTGTCTTTATCCCCAAGGACTATGGCAAAGGTAGGGAAATATGATAGAGGATACATAACATAAAGGCACCTTCTCACATCACAATCATTTTTGAGATGTTTACATTTAAGGAATGTCCAGGAGCTGCTGATGACAACAGCGTACGCGGCTTCTGAGCAAATTCGTACTACTCGTGGGAGTTCCTCATTCCACCGCCCGCGATACGTCTGGAACGAGATTTTACTGAAAGACAGTGGGAAAAGGTCTGAATGAAAGAAACCACACCAGACACCTTTTTAAAAAAGTGTAAAAATTAGATCAGTTGGCGGACACCGTGATGAGGTCGCAATTGCAGTCAAAATCACTCCATCGTCCATCTCTCAGCTAATATACTATAGGTCTCCTGGGACCTATGGAGTGGGTAGGATTTCAGATATGTAGCACCAGTAGACTATAGCCAGCAACAAATTTTTATAGTCATCATCAGTACCTACTAGACCTTCCATGTCTTTCTACTGCTTTCTTGATGTTGAGGGTTTTATTTAGACTTCACCAGGGCCCAACCGCTGCCTTCATATACATGTATATGAGGTAACTATACATACTGGTTAATTGGGTGTGGGTCATGATGAGGCAAAAATGGGTGAGCAATGTGTCTGCGATTGGTTCATTCGAACCCTCGCCCCGCCCTTAGGACCTACTCGCACTAATTCGCGCGCGATTTCACCATAAAAGTTATTCATGCTTGCGGCGCGTCAAAGTTTACGCGCCTAGACAAAACTCCACGAAGTTTTCGCGCCGACCCAAAGCGGCGAAAATGGAAACGCGGTTTGTTCGCGCGGCAGTCCCAACGGCGAAACTAGGAACAGTGCTGACCTGGCAGGATTTGTCTTCTACCTCCTTCCTTTGCACTGTGTATCGGCGCGTAAACTTTGACGCGCCGCAAGCATGAATAACTTTATAGTTGCCCATGCAAATCTGAATGTGAGTGGGGACGAGTCGACGCCGAAGGGCGGGAAGACGCCGCCCCATTTTGCCTCATCATGACCCACACCCGTTATAATTATATCACAACCGCGTCGAAGCAACCAGAAAGTATTGCCTATCTGCAGAGATATCGCAGCTGTAATAGTGGACCAGGATGCGTCTCATATATACAAACTGCGCCCATTTCCTTATTTCATGCTTCGTCAACTGGCGTGTCGTTGAGTCGGCTGGTCACATCAGATGGCGTGGTTCACACTTCTAATTGCAATATTTACGTACAGTGCCAATCAAGCGCTTATGCATTACAGAATGGGTCTCGTCTCCCGTCTGGTCAATAGCGCCACAGCACCTACGCGATGCGGTAGACCAGCTGGGTAACGCGGTTGACGGACGTTACCGGTTTTGATGTGTTGCTTATGTTTCCACCGAAGAATTTCAAAATGAAGGCAAGGACACAAAGAAGACGGTGGAAAACACTCCTGACAACAACAGCGTCCAGCTAATCTGCCGCGCCGCGGAGGTGGTGCTGTGCGGCAGACCAGATGGCCGTCATTATGTGATGCAAGAGTGATTGACCAGCACTACAAATAAGTGGTCGTTCCTTGCGTTTCTTTTACATTATAGCAATTAAGAGAACGTCAATCAAGTTTCAAACATGGCCGCGTATCGTAACGATATTCGACAACTACGAATCCAAGGACGCTTACATCCCGACGAAAAATACGATTATGATGTAAACATCAACAAAGGCACTGACCTACACACAATGCAAGCAATGGGACATTTTGAAATTTTATTATTTGATCTCTTACATCACCGATTATGGCAAAACATCCCGGTAACTACCAGACAGCTGACCAGCGCACTTCGTTGTGACAACTGCCTCATCGATGACGTGGAAAATGTGCAGTCAGTGAGCTCACAGACTACCGCAACGATTATGATTTGTTATTATGAGTGACGCATATGCTCACTCGTAACAGAAAATTATGAATAAATCTTCTAGAAAGGACATAAACAAGAAAATAATTTGCACAAAGCCATCCACAACAGGGGCTAATAAACCAGCATTTAAAAACAGCATATAAATTAAAAGAATGGAAATCTTCTGTAAGTAGAATGACATATAAGAGAAAGTACAAAATAACGAATACAACAGTGAGCGAATTCGAAACCAGCTCAAAAACGTATACACAACTAATAAACAACGTGAAAATGAACGAAATAAAATCGACTGAATAACCTGGCTTTGCAAATAACAATCGGGAAATATTAGCCACTAGAAAATTCCATAGTGGAAAACATATGTTTATGAAAGTACGGTTGGGGCTCTCCTTTCGGTGTGAATCCGTTCTGCCGAGAAACTTCGCTTGAAATTATGGAACTTGTCTTCATAGACTCTGCTTACCGCCTGAAAAAATGACATCAGGAGTAAAAGTTCTGCAAAAACGAGGAAATCTTCCAGAAAACTCACTTCTAAACGTTTTGCACGTTCTTTATATAGTGGTTGGAGGGGTAGTTGTAAGTCGTTCGCCAGGGCAAGTGTTCGCAAATCAAAATAATACTTTGCATATACAGATGAGGGTACTTCGATGTTAAAGTCAAGGCACTCGAGGAAACGCCGTTCCAGCTCGTTCCTGCAAGAAATTACTGATAATGACGTATGGCAACCAGTCTCGCTCCAGTAGTAAAACCTCTGTAGAACGTGTGAATATACGGGCTGAATAAACATTGGAAGAATCCAAAGATCCTTCCTAGAAATAAGATAAAACGGATATAAAACATATATGAACATAAGATATGTAGATAAATAGAACAGAAATTTTGAAAAAAAATTAAACACTGAGATGAGGCTGTTACTCTTCCAAAATCCCTTCAACCATACAACTCAAAGGCAGGATTAGAACCTTGTCTGTAGTGTAGTTAGATGTTTGACCAGATAAATCACACCTGATTCACACTTTTAAGCCCTAAATGAGGTGAAATCGTCTAATACCAAAGAGAGATATGGATTTCAACAACCTCATACAACCCCTGTAGTAATACAGCCTGAGAAAATGATTTAATTTACGTGATGCTAGCATTTCTAGAGAAAATCAATAATAGTATAAGACTTACATGTCATCCACATTGGTGTCTCGTAAGATTTGACAGTAGTCGACATTCCACACAGCTTGATCATCCCAAACCTATAAAGTAAATGAGTATAATATGTGTGAATAAAAAGAGAGAACTATTTAAATCTACCATTTTAACTAGCTTCCTTCCACAGTTAGGTTTTCTCAGTAATAACAGAAAAATCAAAATATGGAGCGAAGTACAGAAAACATCTCTTATACAGTAGCAGAACTCTCACCTTCGACGCCAACATGATAGCTCCTAACACCACTCTTCGCCAATTTGAAGGGCACAGGTCCATTTCTGCATAATTCAAAAGTCGTTCTATGTATACCTGGAATACTCTACTGATATAAAACAAATAGTAATCCCATCAAATGTAAGGCAGGAATGCATAACTGCAATCACCGACCAATGTTATAATTGCACATTCAGCAGTGAGCTGAGCTGAGTGGAACAATGTGCGAACGAATCGGTAAATTTGCCTGTGATCGGGGTCCTTCGTCATCAATTCGGGTGGCAACGCTTCACGCTGGAAAATTTATTTTTTTAATACGGCCACAAGCATTGTGTCTATAAAGAGGGAATTGTATGAATAGCTCTAGAAGTTTCTAGAAACCTGGAACCAACACGATTAAAAATCTTCGAACCAACCCAAGTGCCGTATCGAGTTAATAAACGCCTATGACAATATTTTCATCTGGTAAATTTACCACGTACCGCTGCAGTGTAGTGCAAAGTAAGCCCATCTACTCCCGAAAAATGTGTGCGCTCAGGAACACATCCTGTACTAATGCTGCTCAGCATAAATCTAGTTGAACTTACAATTTCAGGAAGACACTCTTCACTGAGTAAAAAAAACATTTTACATTAATGTACACTAGAGGAAACATCTAATCAACAAATTTCCGGATTGCACGTAAGGCTTCTCTGACAACCAGACTAGTAAAAAAAAATCATGGCTATAACTGGACTGAAGTTGATACTTTGAGCTATTCGTCTGAGTCCAAATGTATATGTCTAAACGCAGCCAGAAACCGTAACCATAAGAAGATTATAGAGATGGGGAGCTTAATGCATCTAGTACAGCCCTGAGGCTAAGCAGCAAGTAGTCTAAATAATACCAGTTGTACACATATCGCTTGAAAGAAGAAGTCTTCACCCAGTTGAGGTTGTTCCTACACAATATTCCAGTCTTTATTTGAATCACTCTTGCCATTTTTTAGACAGCCAATCAAAATATTCGATAATGCATCTTACACATGATGCACCATACTCGAGTATTCATGTATATACTATAAATTTGTCACTCATACAAGACTTGAGGCTCTCCCAAACCTCATTTCGTAGATTCTAGAGAAAAACTAAGTGTTATCGCTCGTTTTTGATCAGAAGAACATTGCTAGCACTATGTTATGGCATATAATCATAAAGATTAAAGATAAAGATCATAAAGATCATATAGATTAGGGATACCTTATGAAAATTCTCGGAAACACACTTATAAGAGCATTCTCGTAACAAACCGCATGTCAAAGAAGCGTTGAAAGTGAAAGTGAAGGTCTCACTAAGCCATACAGTGAGTTACGCTACTGAAAATTATATCAACTGCAGTATAGTCCGTTTCAAAAACGACGAGAGTTGAGTATTTGTGCACATGATCGCATTTCTCGCCTGTCTCTCCGCACACAACACTATTTCTCGCGTTCTCTCTTTCTCTAATATCTGCACAACTATGTTCCCCAGTGAAACACACTATGTTACTGCGCCAGCTAGTTTGCTACGTGCATAGAATAACTGCTTCGCCTCATGATGACTTGACAATTTCACAGCGTTCCGATAAACAGACAAATTTTTGAGTCTCTATGCCTACGCAAGTGATCAGTCAGTGGAACACGGAGCCAACAATACCATCATTAAAAGGTTGGTATTTAAAAAGAAGTATAAAAGATTACCAACACAGCGAGATTTAAATGAGGCAGAACATGAAACTGATAGGAAATCTATCTAATACGCTGCGAAGAGAAACAAATGTCGTATAAAGATACACAAAACGGACTAAACCCCCCAGAAACGGTTGTTATGCTGGTATTGGTTATTATATACTATTATACGCAGAACGCATGGCTGGTTCGTTAACCGTGGCTCTCCAGGTTAAGCGCTCATATGTTCAGACCCAAGAACAAAGGATGCTCTAACACAACACAGAATCAAATAATAACCATAGTAAGGAGAAAAACATACCGTGATCGGATGAAGTCGCTCCTCGAAGATCTCCATGAGCCGCTCGTGTGAACGGTTTTTTCGATTAGCGATATGGTAGTATATAGCCAGCGATATACATTTAATCGTGTTCTTCAGATTAGGTTGACTTATCGTTGAGTCATCTAAATACAGGAACTGCGAGTAAACAACAACAAAAGAAGCGATAAAAGAACAGAATGCAGTTTTTACCCATATAAATTGTACTACAGCTGCTAGATTTTCGCAGGCTTTTCGGTAGTACCCCAGGAAAACCTCCGCCAGCAGCCACAGCGTCTAACATGTAGCAAGATCGACGATTGTCTTTCACTGAAATGGCCAGTACCTCATCAAAGAAAGCAACCAGGCAAATAGGGGCATAAAAGCAAAAACAACACCAAAATAAAATGAGCATAAATGGATAGTTAACTAGTAAAAATTTCACAAACTGACATTTCATCTCACTTTTACTTCGTTCCATAAACGTCGGACGAGCTGTCGGATGAGTGGATGGGTCTTCTTCTCCAACTAAAACCAGTGTTGTAGTAAAATGCATGGAGATCAAATGCTATAGCTAATAAAATACCCATACGATCAGATAGAAAGTGGTAATATGATGTTTTCCAACTACTGCAAGCTTTGCGGCAATGCTACAGTGAGAGCCGATGGAATGGCGCTTTTCGCGGACTCCGAAAGCACGCCGCGCGACCGCGTCGCTCGCGTTGAGTTCGACCTGATAGCAAACCACAGGGTTTTCTTGACCATTATGCAGTTTTCTTAATAGATGACATCAAATAAGACGAAAAACTATGGGGAAAAGTTATGGTTTGCTATCACGGCGACAATTCCAGCGCGAGCGGCGCGGTTGCGCCGCGTGCTTCGCGGGCCCAAGGAAAACGCACGTGCACTGACGTCCACTGTAGCTATTCCTACCATATTCTTAAGAAAGTAGCAAGTAGCGGAAAGGATCAGCTCGAAATTGAGTTTTTTTTTTTTGGAGAAATGAACTTACCCTCAGGCACTTCACGTTCACTGATATGTGGAAGAAAGTTCGTGGACGTCTCATCTCGTGGAAAAGACTGATTAACGTATTGAAACTGAAATGTTACTGAGTAAAGTTGTTTACCACCGTAGAAATGAGACGAAAACATAGCCTGAATGGCAAAACAACTACTGGCAGAGATGATAAGAACCAAACCCACCTCCACCTGATTGTTCCTCGTATATTGTCCTTCATACGCGTAGTTTTTCTCGTCTCTCGGCACACTCCCGTTGTTCCGGAGACAACAAGTTGAGTTACCCATAACCTTGAATAAGCTTATAGATCAGTTGTTTGGAATTAGAGCACTATTCACTGCAAATATCAACGAAAAATTTGTAACAACAGGTAGTATGGAAAGCCTTGCATGTGGGGTACGGCTCCGAAATTTTCGACGGGTGGAGTCCGCTTCCTAATTCGTATTTGCTTAGTCTTCAAAAAAAAATCACTGAACGCCGTTGTATGCACAAATGATTAGTCAGGGTACGGTAAATGGACATGTCTGCAGTGATCCCCGCGAAGAAATAGTGAAGCACGGTTGTGGAAACACTGGTCGGGTTCGGTTTTATGGGCGGGTGATGCACGAAATAGGAGAGGAGCCATCTAATTTTATCAGGATGGTTTGAACATTGTAGAGAAACCATAGCAGTCTTCTGAGCAGGAAATAAGAAACCAGATCATGAGTAATGAAGCTTTTTTTTTTGGAATTTTTCAACGAGCAGCTCCACTATTGCTGGGGGTTTTAGCAAAATTTGAAAAAAAAAAGTGGGCATTGACTATTATTCATGCATAAAGCGACTCCAACAGGCAGCTTTCACAAAACTTTTCACCTCTGAATAGGTCCTGTCGCATATATGTAATCGGTCGCCAGTGAGTAGAACACAAAAATCGTTAACTACCCGCGGAGATATTGCAGCGAAGGCCGTGGACGCTGCCCACTGATATGGAGTTTTGGAGGACGATGCGCCAGTTTACATATGTGCTGCTCTTTCCGGGTGCGGCGCGCGTGGTCTTCAGATGGCGGGACCCACGAACTATCTTCCCCGCTATACAAATGCTAGAAAAACCCTTTTCTTGGGTTTTCACACTATTTCCTCATTAAATGTGAGTTCTAGGTTCCTAGAAACCCGTAATCCGAGAATATCTGGAACATGAAAATTTCCGTGAGTGCTGCTTTCAAAGGCATAGTATATAATTGTGTAATTATTATGCATAACCTATAGTTTTTATTTCTAAATTATTAAGATTTGAAATAATGTCATCGTGAATAAAATAAAACTATTGGTGAAAGCGTAAATCTAGAAGCTTTTTTAGGTAAAAAATTAAACAACAGTAGGGTGCAAAAATCCGGCAGAGCCACAGTCTGTTTCGAAAATGACGGGAGCCGAATATTTGTGCACGAACGGCAATTTATCTTTACGCCCTCACCAAATGACACACTTTTTCTTGCGTTTCTTTTTTTCTCTAACTTCTCTTCAACTACCATTGCTCTTGTAGCAAAGTGCACAGGTTAATGATAGCTTAAAATTATAGAGATAATAGAAAAAAAGGATATAAGACTAAGAATTGTCCATGCTATTTTTTTCTTGTTTTGGACAAGTCGATGCGTTTGGAAACAGAGTGGAACCAAGACGAAATTACCAAAATCAAAAAAATGCACTTGTGAACTCTGTGGTTTTTTAGCCATAGTGGAAGGATCGCTTAGTTTTTCAAGCAAATATTTATGGAAATATGAAACACCTTAATGTCAAAGAATATTCGCGAATAAAGGAAGGATAGTTGAACCTTAGCGGCAGCTTTTTCCTCACAATTCTCATATGTAACCTTCAAAACAGTCTATTTTTGTTAAATTTCAATTTAGGCTGCATGAGTAATGAATTTTCCAACGCAGCGCTGCAATCAATTCACAACTCTCACAACGACTATCGAAAAGAAAGCGCTAAATTTAGCCCAAATCGCCAAGTATCGTCTGGAAACATCCAGGAACCGCAAGAATGAACAAATGACAATGATGAGGACAGCGCAGCATCGACCATGTCAGCGTATCGAATTCGTAATCGCCGGCGACCACCAGCGCTGGCGCGGAGATTCGGCGCTCGAGCGCCAACTGCGGCGGCGTCGCGGTCGCGGCGCGGCTGGCGAGAGAGCGTGCGAATAGGCGAGACACGGGGTGGTGTGAGGTGGCCGCGCGCTCTTCGACGGCGGATTCTCGTCCTTGGGAAGCTGTTGTTGCTGACTGGCACTACTGACACTCATCCCGACAACAATCCAGCTGCATCTCGTGTGATCCAATCCTATTTCATCGTTTCATTCTTTTCAAGGTGGTAATTCTTCCCGAAGATCCTATAGTTCTCCTTTTCTCTGGTAAAATTTTAGGTGTTTTCCTTCAGCCAACTTTTCGTGACGTGTTTTTTTCTCCTAATTGTCAGGATCCACCAATGCCTTGCCTTTTCCCGTCACGCTATTCTCGTCGAATTTCGTGTTCATCCTGCTTGACGATTCCCTCGCTTATCTTTTTTCATGTCTCCGCTATTTGAAGCTCGAGATCGCACCAGCCGTGCAGGATCTCGCTTTTTACCTTTTGTAGCGGAGTTCTAATAGGATAGGAGGTGAGACAAACTTCCCAAAACCTCGAACGATTTGCCGAAAACTGTCTCACTCTCGTGAAGTTGTACTTTGAGAAAGTTTCCCGCCACTTAACCTTATATCTTATATCTAGTACTGGATTGTTTTGAAACTTTTTGTCCAAAGCATGGGTTTAATTCTTAGCCAGTAGGCTAATTATACAAAATTTGTTTAGGAATTCTTCTGATATGGTTGAAAGAGCAATGGTCCTTGACTTCAACCAAATTCCACTACTTCTACTTTAGGAATTCAAAATGCTCGGCAGTAGCTTCACATCCATTTATAGCATTGACTTGTAGTCCTCCAAGCAAATACTGTTGAGAAGAAACGTAGCTGACTTTTTCTCGTAGTCCTGAACCGGTGGTTTGCTTCTAAATTCTGGGGCGAGAGCCCAAGGAATGCGGCAGAAAAATGAGGGCGCTTAACTCGGGTTAGAGCGGAAAGCATAGAATTATCCCCAAATTCATGTGAAGTCCTCGTTTCGTTTTTGAAATACCGAAGTTTCAAGAAATTGAGGTGGAATTTGTCTGCAAATTTGCGAATTCTTACGAAATGCGCGATTTACTGGGGCCTTCGGGCCTTCTCTGGGAATCACCCGGAACCTGGCGCTGTTTAATTCCTAGCGTTGCTCAAGGGGAAAGATGAGGGAATTATCAGGTGTTCTACTTTCGTAGCTTTTATTTTCGGTTTATAATCGTATGTTATGTTACTACTGTTACGTTTGTTACCGCTACAATCAGTGTTGATTTTATTGTTGTAAAAATTTTCTACATGCTCACAAAAAAAAAACGAAAAAAAATCACTTGAGGTGGTTAGTATTAATATTATGTATCTTACTCGCTCTGTGGTGTAATACACACTATTTTTACTGGTAACGAATCATCATCGCGAGTAATATAAACATTGTGGCCTACGGCCTTTCCCGCCCTCAGAAAGAGGGGTTCTCTAGGATTTCACTAGTCCGAATTGATCTCAGTTTTTTTTGAATGATATCTTCGAATCTCCTCCTCTTTCTGAGTGAGAACCGGAATCCCCCATGCGTTAATGTTGAGAAGAAAAAGTGAAGTGGCTTTTAGGCTTTAAGTGGCCGGCGATAGAAAAAGTTCCCGATCGAAAAGCTAGCAAAGTCTGCATAAATGCGGGCATTGTTCTATTTATTTCGTCCAATTTCAAGTTTTTTTTTATTAATTTTTTCTTCATGTTTTGCTAGAAAGCACTGAGAAAGACGCATCCGGAATTCTTTTGACGCTCTCGGACTTGCAACTTTCACTGGACTTCATTAGTGTTAGAAAACAATAAGGAGAAGCGCTTTGACGATGACGTTGGTTATGAATGTCTAGGAAGGTTCGGTAGAACGAGTTATGATGACGCAAGGTTACTGCCAATGGGCGACGTGGGGCTGTTGAACAAGTAAGGGTCTTATCGTATCTTAAAATCTCCTTTTTTGAAAACACCATCCACTTCCGATAAAGAACAAGTTGAAGAATTTGTTTTAGCGGGTGTTACCTAGGGAAGAGACTGCTAATTGGACTTACTCTGGGAATAATGGCAGCTAAAGGGATTCAGTCGCGGTGCGGTGCGATTTTGCCTGAAATTTCCATGTATTTCCGCTGTGCGCATACATTCTACAAAGCGCAGAAGTTTTCTTCTTTTTTCTTTTGAGTCCGCTTGAACTTAAGAAAACAGTTAAAGGCAGCACTCACGGAAATTTTTGGGTTGAGGATTTGGCGGTATATCGGGGTTTTTAGAGACGATGAACTCATTGACAACGATGAAGTTGCGTGAAACACGCGAAAAACACAGAAAATGATGGTGGTATTTCATGTGTGTCCACAGCGCAGACGAGTGTTCCGAGATGGGTCCCGCCACGGAACCCTGCAAATGGTACGAATTTCATAGACACGCCCCCGGTGAACCACATGCGCACACCCTGTCAACGGCGTTAGGTGGCGCGACGGAAGTCTAATGTCCAGAGCGGCAGATGTGTCCATGGCAGTATTTTCGCTGGAAGGGAACCATTCAAGGTGTTCAACTTATTGTTGCGATTGTCCAGCGGCCGGCTACATGGTAAGCGACTCATTTCAGAAGTGAAAATTTCCGTGAGTGCTGCCTTTAAGGTACTTACAAAAGTAGGTCCTCCTCGCCGTACTTCCTGGTAGGACCTATTTACTCTTACATGTAAGGGAACGAAATGGGCGAATGGTTAACATTCGTTTATGAATTTTACAGCCTTTTTATCACGAGATCTTTTGGCAGTAATAATTTCATTGACATGTTGTGGCTTATTTCGAAAAGTGTTCGTAGCTAAGTAAAATTGCGATTACTCATTGTATAGGTTTATAGTGCCGCCAAGTTCACTAACAAATGAGTCGCTGAATGACTGCGTTGCGCATGGTAGGTGCGAGCAAGCTGGGTAGGCCTGAACTAACTCAATTTTAGTACGTATCATGTCTTTTTGTGGTGTACGGCGCTGCCTGTACAATGCCAACCAGTCGTTTTTACATCGCAGAAAACTGACCATCTGGTCTGCCGCGCCGCACCACCTCCACGGCGAGGCACAGTAGCTGCGGAACTGTGGTTTTTGGGCGTTGCCGCTGTTGACGTGTTGCTCATGTTTTTCGGGATGGAAGCAAAGAGAGTGGTAAAAAGTGGAAAACATAAGCAAAACACCATTACCGGCACCGCCCGACAACCATAACCCCAGCTCACCTGTCGCGCTGCGTATGTGGAGCGATGCGGCAGGCAAATCGACGGTTTTCATTTGTGCACAAATGATTAATCGGCACTCTACTTCGCAAGACGTTTGGCGGCAACTCTTCTGTTCAGGACGATTCTGGCATGTTTAAAGGTGGCACACACGGAAATTTCTGTGTTGCAGGTTTATCGGCATATCGGGTTTTTGGGGACGATGAACTCATATATTATAGTGGAGTCGTTTCGACAGTGCATTTTCCACGACAGCGCCTCCTGACACTGGAGCACGCAGCGCGGTCGGTCAAACTGTTGACCCACGATCGATCCGGCTTCTTTGACGAGTTTTATCATCTGTTCCCTTCTTCAGTTGTTCTAAGAGCTGAGAAAGAACAATGTAGGAGGAAACAAGCGATAAAATTCTTCAAAGATGCCAAATCAATCATAGGTCAACTTTTTGACCAACCGCGCCGCGTGCCTCAGTGACAGGAGGGCCGCTGTCGAGGAAAATGCACTGTCAAAACGACTCCACTATACAACAGTGAAGTAGCTTGAAACACGCGGAAAACACAAAAAAAAATTATGACGATATTTCATATGCGTCCAGCGCGGACGAGTGTTCACTGATTTGTTCCGCCACGAAACCGTGCAAATGGTACGCATTCCACTTCACCAGCTGCGCTAAACCACGTGCACACACCAGGTCAACAGCGTTAGCTGGCGTGACGAAACCCTTTTGTCCAACAGCGGCAGATGTGCCCACGGCAGTATCTTTGGAGGTAGGCGGCCATCCATCGTGTTTACCTTACTGTTGCGATTGTCCAGCGGCCCGCTACATGGTAAGCGACTCATTCTAAAAGTGAGTATTCCTTGAGTGCTGATTTTAAATCGTGGCGATTGCACTATTCGCTCAGTCTCTGTTGCAGCGATAGAATCGCACCATTGTACATAGTAGTACTTAGTGCCTTTCGATCGAAATGATTACATTTCTCTCCCTGTTTGCTTGATCGCTGCTCGAATTAGAAGCCAACTTGTTAGGAATGTTTTGCAAATTCCAAAACAAGTATGTACTTTGTACCGAACATTGATTGCAGTTTTTGAGACGCCGCCTAAACTTGCTATCTAGTTCCAATTATCGAAGTGTAACAGTAGTTCTACGTAAATATATGTGCAATTTCTCTATCGTGGCCCCAATTTGAAGATTTAATTATCGTGTTTTCGCGGGTCTTTCACGCGAGTTGCAGTTTGGCAGCTTTTCGTTCAAGTTCCTACTGGATTTTGCAGCAGAGCTTACTGTGGAATTGTTCAGATTTCAACGTTATGCATATGACGTGACATTTGTGGTGTTGTGGTTTGCTTTTGTTGTTTTTATGCGGCAAATGCGTCATTGACGGCGTAAATCACCCCCATGTTATCTTATCATTCGTCACCTTAATAGCTACGTTCCCGTCTTGCCTAGCTAGGGGACTATACAATCGAATATAGAATTTAATCTGATGCTTTCCAGCATTATACGGCAACTTGGTGCTTTTACAGACGAAGTCTTAGTTTTGTTTTCGGCAGCTAAGACCCTGCTGCTTTCCTCAGTGTGGATTTCCTCCCGTCTTTTTTCTTCGACTAACACTAAGCTGGTAATCCCACCTAAAATCCATAAATAAGGGAAAAGTAATGTGGAAAAATTGGCCTTTTCATTTATTCATTTATTACCTTAATAAAACTTCAGAAAATTCAACATCAAACATTTTCGAGCATTTTTTTTTCAACTTTCAGATTCTCTGTGTTAGCAGGACGCTATCGATCCAATGATTTAGCGTAATGTAACAGAAAATTTCGATGGTCGAGACTCGAACGCCGCGCTGCATTATCTGATAGTATTGATCGAGAACATTGATATCAATTAAATATGCGGATACGGAGACAGTCAGAGAATCAAGGCTCAAATAATGGGGCGTGGTGAGCGGGCCCGTACTCACTGTAGTTCCCTGTAGGTACTATATTTGTTAGCTACTATTGCACAGAATTGGGAATTGTTCTAGCAATCCTTCCTAGGAATCAGTTGTTTCAAAAACAGTGGGACTTCAGCTAATTCTGTTTGTTTCGTCGTTTCTTTTATTGGAAAAAGGCATGAAAAAAAACCCTGGAGTTGCAGCATTACCGAAAAAGACATGAAAAAAAAACTCTAGAGTTGCAGCATTACCAAGTCTATCATTTTACATATGTATCTATGATGTAAAGTTATATTAAAATAAAATTGGAAAGGGGGATGGGAAATGGTGGACCTCGGTTTGTCCTTTAGTCTTAGGATAGGTGCAAAACGGGATTTCTAGCGTTGGTCTAAACTTACGCTTGTATTTATCAAACTTTTCTTTTTATGATTCTTTTTTTTTTTACTCGTCGTTGCCCTGCTACTAAGTAGATTTCTTTTTTCTCAATTTCCTTCCTAACTTAGTTTAATTTCTAGTTCTGCTCCTGCCGCTTTTTTCACTACTAGCACCGAAAGTTACGGGAGAATAATATGCAAGTAATGTATACTCCCTCACACAACAAGGTTATCCAGTGTTTACCAAAAATTTTGTTAGTCACACGTCAATTCTTCTCGTCGTATTTTGCATGACATGCCGTGTTTACCCAGTTTTGGGTTTTGTCCCAAATTCTCCTCGGACTCCACGTATCCGGTTTCCAAGGTATAGTTTCGCTTTTTCTGTCACCCAAGTTTTAGTTTCAGCACTGCTTGATTCTTTGCTGCACTACTCAGCACTTTACATATCTTTCTGTCTGCAAGCATTGACGATTTCATTCGTTGCTGTGGTTTGTGCAGATGCGTCATTGTTTTTGTCAGTTTTTAACGATCTGCAGCGCTTGATTCATCAACAACCTGGGATGCTTGCTGGGTTTACGCATATTTTAATGGCTCTTAACGCCTATTAACGGCAGCGACAGCTGGAGTGTCGTTTCAGACAAGTTCGCGCTATTTTTTGTTTTGGTCATATGTTTGCTTTTTAGTTCTTCTCGCAGCAGGCAGCAGAGTTGCACTTCATATCGGTGATTATTTCTCTTTTGCACTTGTGAGCGCTTTCAAACCGTCTCGAAGAAGTATCTAACCATCTCATCGCTGTTATCGCTTGATCAACCTGAATTCGCGCTCACGGATCGGAATACACGTACACGCGGTTCACGGATGTATTGTTTCTACCACTAGGTTGCTGAAATGGCTCACTCCGTTGATTCGGTAGATATTTATTCCCCTTTAATGTTTTTGAACAAGGTTCTCAAGAATATTAAAAAAAGAGACGGAAAGAATTACTGCACCTGCACTCTACTTCGAGTGCCTACGATTTTTGGGATCGGCATTATTAGTTTTTGAGTTAGAAGAATTTCTTAAACTAATCATCGCCACTAAAACAGCAAATAGTTAATATTTGAACTTGTTCCTCTACAGAGCATTCATATTACTCTGTTTTCACGTAATGTTTCTCGTATTTCTCCCATTTAAGTTTTTTTGTTGAATCCAATTTTTGCTTACATGTTTTAAATCCGACCTTGCTCCCATCTTTATCCAACAAAACGTTTGATGAACATCTTCGTAAGTCGGGTAAGATAGTTGGACTGCCTCCAGAAGTTTGTTCTACTTTAGATTTAGACTGAGAAAATTGTTATACAGGAAAATTCAGAGGTTGGGGCCCGTGTGACGCATCGCGACGCGGCACTCTGTCTGTTCGCACCACATAATCTTTACTACCTCCCTCTCGTTCCCTATCCAAAGATAGCCGCACCGAGGCGGAGTGTACTGCATCGTGCGGTCTTTGATAACTGGTTTTCATTATGGTTTGACTTTAAAAAATGATAAGAGTGGAGAATTTGTGCATACCGCCTGTCTCCTCATATGTCTCAGCGAATACCGGGCATTTTTCTGCATTCTTTTATTTCCCCTGATGACCCCACAACCTGTTCTGGAATTAGAATTTTAGCAATTATAATGGAGTGTTTTGTATTTTTTATTCAAAGTTATATTTTTTCACGTTTGATTTATTTATATTTAAATGAATAGAGATGTTAACTTAAGTTTAAAGTGTCAACATTTGTTTTGATTTTTTGGTCACCCTGAGGTTTATATTTTGATTTTGCCTGCTTTTGGTATTGTTAGACAGTCTACTTTATATTTAACTGGTAAAAAAGAAGTATTTGGTTTGTGTAGTGAAACAGTTCATATCGGTTTGAATATAGCATTTCTGTACACGATAAGGAAGTGTTGGACCCATGAAGTAGTGCGTTTTTTAAAGTATTTCATGTTGACACTGCAGATCTTCGAGACATTCAGAAATGTCAAATCACCGTTTCTTTACATGTGCGTGTAATACTCCAGTTTTTTTAAACCAGCAAGTGACTTGCTGAGCGGTAAAAATCAATAAAGTACTACACAGGAATCTGGAATTTGTATCATCAGCTTGTTGTAAAGATGCATTCATCGATGCAGTTTTGATTCATCGCTGCTGTACACCTGCTTAGTCATTTCGTTGTGGTATAATTCTGTGCATCTATTGCTTCTTTACAAGGAGAACCAAGCCAAGATAAATGTCATCCAGCGCAAGTGCAATGTGAGGATTGTTTATTGCTTATCATTTGTTTGGGAGGTGTCTTTTGTGTGTCTGCAAAAGCAGTTAAAAAAGTTGATGTGAGATAGATGGTTTGCATGGAGAGGCTTGATGGATTGGCCCGGTTATTTATTGCACGGTAGGCCATATTGCTATGTTTGATCCATCTTTTCCTTGGAGATTCGTTTAGTGGACCCTGGAAGAATTACTTCTGGATGCTGTCATTTTTCGGAGGTCTTTAGGCGTAAGAGTTCGAAAGGTGTGGAGCTCTGTTTTGCTTTGAGATAATTTCCATGTGTAAAAGTTGTCGGCATTTCCTCGTCGCCCCCAGTGGGGCGAGGCGTCTGGCTGACTTGAAAACGAGTTGTTTCGAGTTAATTGAACTCCGGGTTTTATTGGGTTATTTTGCTGTCCTGGGTAATTGGATTGAAGGTGCTGGTCGATACTTCCATTTTGCACATTCGCCCACTCACTATCGCTTCTCTCTAAAAGGTCTGCGCTATCAACACAAATATGTACTATTTGGTAAACATTGAAGGAAATACGGCTTCAAAATGCCTGTAGGTATACCTGATAGTCCCTACGAGCGCGTGCTTCCACTCGCACACCGTCATTTATGTGCTCGTATATGATATTCGTCATATGCGTTTCCTGTGAGAAGTTTCTGAAGCTTAGTCATAAGTGCGCTATGGAGGGAGGCTTTTGGAAAATTCCAGTCTGCCCGGAAAGTGGCGTGGAGCATTCGTCCTCACTGTCTTCAATAACTTTTCCGCTACTTTAGCTTTATATCTCTAAAACTTCAAATTTTTACTTTGAAATTAGTTTTGGTACTGTAACTGGAGTAAATCCATACGACTACGACCTCTATATGTTCAGCGAACGTAAACTATTCAGGTCTAGGAGTAACCTTGGTTACTGCACCATGGCTACGTGCTAAGAGGATTTTCGTCTTCGCCTATCCATTAAAGGCACTTACGCCAAAAAACCATCTGCGTGGTTGTATGTTATTAATAAAAGCCTTCCGCAGGAAAGAGAAGCTGCATCTAGTTAAAGATAGTTGCTGTGATGGAGTTCGGGAAGGAAAAGCAGTAGAATTGAAGTTATGAGGGTTGAGAAGCAATTTTGTGGTCCTTCTTTCTTGATCCCTTGGGTCACTTTATTTGTTAGGCGCAGCTCCTAGCATTATTGCCTTCTTCAAATTTTAGTCTTGAATTTTTTTGAAACAATACAACTTTTGAAGATATATCAATTTTCGGTTTAAACTGCTCCAGCTCCGTTCACATTCTGTTTCTGTAGCTTTTTTTTCAACAAAAAATTTTTATAAACTAACACTACGTTTTCCTCTGCCTAGTAAATGTGTTTTCTCTTCCTGAGACTTCCAGATGACTCTCCTTTCCCCCATTCGAGTAGGAGACATGAAACTGTTACTTTCCCCTCCGCATTCTTTTATTGTGAATGTTTATCTACACATTGGCCTGCTTGAACCAGTTTTCGATAGAGTCCACATCGAGTTTTTTCCCTTTCTCTCGCAGATTCGCTACTCTAACATAGTTTGCGATGCTATTAGTAAGTTGTGGGGAGACGATTGGAGCACTTTGTCAAACCTTGATGAGTTTTTCGCTGTACATTAGATTGTTAGTGGTAGCAGAACCCACGTAATGGTGCTTTTTCGAGGATTTTTTGGGTAAATACTCAGGTTAACACTGTCTTTTCTTCTTGCTTGTGAGGTATTCAGTTTTTCAAAGGGCTGAGTTGTCATTCAGTGAATAGTTTTACAACCAAGAGGTGTTACCTGTGCCCATATTCATGAAAGTTCTCGGGTAAGTTGGTATCTACCCGTTCTTCCGGGCGAGAGCGAGTATTCTCCCTCTGAGCAAATTGTCTTCATCATCGATGGTAACAAAAGTGGAATGTATCACTCTCAGGTAGAAAAATTCGCGCACTCTAGAGAAATGGAGAACTTAGAATCCTCGAAAAGAGGACCTTCCGACGCCCAGAATGATCTTGAAGTTGGAAGCCTAGCATTAATCTCAGCTTCTTTTAGATTACCCTTAAGCTGGTGTGGCTTACATTTAGGCCCGGCCTGAAATATCCCGTCTCTCCTTTGATCACGACTCCAGAGCCAGTGTATGTAGTCGACCAACCAATGTCTGGGAGTCTGAAATTTCATGCCACGCTTGAAAAAACTTGCCATCGCGAATGCGCTCGTTAAAATTTGAGAACCAGCTGGTTGCTTAAATATTTATTCCACTTAGCTGTGGGAGATTTGACAAGACATGATAGTTTTCTAGGCTTCTTGAAGGTAATGATGTTATTAGTGCGTTTTGTCATGTTGCCTCTGTTTTTTTTTTACTGTGTGATCTGTGCTCATCTCTCGTCGCGGGTCGTATCCATTCTTTTGCTATCAAGTGGGCGATCGTGATTGTACTCAGGTTGTAGTTACAATCCTGTTTTTTACCAGTCTCAATAGTGACATTAGGAAAGTTCATCCCGAACTTCCCTGATGTAATCAGTTGTGCGTCCGGGTGTTTGCCAGCCGGCGTCAGTAGCGGGAAGCGACCGACCATCGCGGTCGCTATCAGTGCTCGAGCGCGAATCTCCCACCCCTTGTGTCATCACCTTTCCCCAGCATCGCATCGTTGCTGCTTCCATTGCTGAACTGGTGTTGCTATCGGACGCACCCCGAGCGTAGTCCGACACCGACACCGCTCGCTCCACCGGATCCTGCTGCTGCTTGCCGGTGTATTGATCAGGCGGCCGTTTAGTCGTGTGCTGCGATGGTTGCAGGAACATGGTCGGTCGCTAAATCGGCGCGTAAACGTCTGTTTCGAAAACGTCGAAGCCGTAACAGTAAGCAAGAAGCTGCCGAAGGTGTCACTATGTCCTCGTCTACTCGTGGTGGATCTGTGTCGTCACTGGCTTTACAAGAGAACGCCGTGTGAGTTTATTCAACCATTGTTCGAGTTCTTTTCTGCTATTTTTTGCCCTTTTCTGTCTCGTTTCCATTGACGACCCTGTCGGAGGGGGGGGGGGGGCTGAGCACTGTACTTTATGTTTACGAAAAAATCGTATTCATTCTCTCCCAGTTATAGTCGCTTTCTAAAGGCCATTGTTTAAAAAAACGCTAGAGTTCTGGATCAGAAACGTGGTCAGTGATGATTCGTGCCGAATTTTTTCCCCGTTCCGCATATGGAGGAGCTTACCGCTAATGTAATCGCATTGCGATTACGTCCACGCGCGCTGAGTCGTAAGGCTACCTCGCACTTTTTACGCGTTTTTCCAGTCCGGCAACTCGGATTTTGGGGTTAAAAGGCGTTAATTGCGAGTGGGTCGAAAATTTTTGAGTTACAATTGTATCGCAGAGAGGGAAGGGTTTTTCGGAGTAGTGGTTGCTGGGTATTTTTTGGTTTACATGGAAACGTAGATCAATAAATCATACCCAGAATGGATATTCTGGGTATGATTTATTGTGGAAATTGTCTTCATTCGTGACTTTTGTTAATTTTTGTGACTGTGACCGGAGACTAATGAGCCCCGTGATGCTTGTAAATGAAGTTTACGACATGTTATCTGATGACATCCTGGCAAAAAATTTCTGTTGCGATTTGTAAGCATTAATGTGCGGTTATAAAATAATAAGGTGCATCCGTCAATCCCAGGATTCCATCTTTTGTGTTCAAAAATGTTGAGTAAAAGCTCCATAAATTCACTTCAAAGACAAAAATATTGTTTTTGGTAGTTTTTTTTTCGATTTTTTTGGGTTTTGAGCCGCGCCGTAGTCTGTTTTAAAAACGACTATGGTTCAGTATTTGTGCCCATGGTCTGCAATTCTCAATTCTCGCATGTCTCTCCAAATGCCGCGTATTTTTTCGCGCTCTCTGTTTCTCTAATATCTTCACCACTATGTTCCTCGGTGAAACACACTATAACTGCGGTAAAAGCCAGGTTCTGTATTTTTCTATAGCAATCTGTGAAAACAGTCCTTGTAAATGCATAGCCACGCTGTCATTGTGTTTAGCTAGCTTTTCAATTGTTTGAACAGCTTCACATTATATAAAATTACAAAGCAACGCCAAAATTGCTTGTCCTAATATGGAAATTTTGGCCACATATTAGTCACATTTGTGCACTATGGCATTGTTACCAAAATATCAAAAAAAAACTCTCATCTTATTCTTATTCCAGTGAAGAAAAGTCTGGATGGCTCAACAAATGGACCAATTACATTAAAGGATATCGTCAACGATGGTTTGTGCTCGATTCTGCTGCTGTGCTCAGTTATTACAGGTCAGGAGAAATTCCCACGTCTTTTTTTTTGAATTCTTACCTGAAGGCCTTATAACTAGTTATCTCCCTATGAATTCGCGAGGCAAAGCGTTGTTCCACAACAAACTTGGTTGATTGGCGTCATCCATTAAGATGTGATCCTTCATTAGAATCCAAGCGAATTAGCCTAGACGTCATTATTCTCGGATGTTCGTGAGCGATGTTATCTTCGCGGATTTGCGTCGTGTCATACGTTTTATGGGATTTTTTGATGCTTTGCACGACTTCATGCGTATTATTGAAGTCAGATTCGGTCGCAATCGTCTGGATTTTAGTCAAAGTGGCTGTTGAAGCCCGTAAACTCTGCGTTAAATGGGCTGCTTTCCGCGAACTTCCTTGTTTTTGGCCACATTTTTAACTTTGCACGGCTTTATTCGATTATTGGGCAAGCTTTTTTCTAGGAGAACTAGCGAGACCTCCCATGCGGCTCATATTTTCGATTCTCATTCGTAAATCTCAGCTGAAATGGCGTGATCGTGGATGTTTTAGCTCGTGCATTAGACCTTTATGAGCCACACTGCTTGAAAACTGGATTAATTCGGAATGGAATGGGTGTCGATGGCTTGGAAGCATCTAGGCGTTTTTCTATAATCCCACATAAGTCTGGCTGGTCGTTTCTTGGAAAATGGCTTCGTAATTAAGTTTCGTTCTCGGCTTTTGATCTACGCAATCTAAGGTTTTCTGGCGAGTTCGTCCATATGTAATGAATTCATGGTTTTTGTGTGGAAATAGTGGCAATAGAGGTGTTTCTGGAGAATTCCTAGGATTAAAGGAGAGTTGAAGGTTTGTTGGAGCAGCTGGGTTTACTTCCAATTTTGAGATGGCTTGGAACTTCTGGGATGGTGCTCCACGCGTCGTTCTTCCTGTTTCTAGACATCTCGCCCGACGTGTGCCGGCTCTGTGTGGTCTCGATTGCTAGTTTTGTCTCGTGTCGATATGGGGGACAGGTTGTGCGGCGAAGCAGACAGCAGCCGGCGCGATCTGGCCGCCGCTGCTTGCGTTGCGTCGTCCACCACTGCGACCCGATCGGCCAGCGAGCGCTTCGCGTTGTTGTCGATCTGTGTGTGTCTGTGTGGTGTGTACGTTCAAACAAAACCCGATCAGATTATAATCGACGACTTCACACGCATACGCCGTGAATCAATTCGCGGATTGCTGCAGCCTCGTTATCGATTATCGTTTCGGTGTTATCCGTACTTAGTATTGGGGCAGGGCACGCGACTAATGTTTCGTTCCACGCTGATTCAACAATGCTCGTCATGCCCCGTTTTTCCGTCGTCGCTCATTCATTCCGCACTGTTCGTCATCGTCGCCATCGATGTGTCATGATTCAGAATATCGTCTTTGTTGCCGTCATCACTGTGATCTTTCCTCGTCGTGCTGGTTTTTGCTGCGTTTTCTCGACGCCAGCGTCGAGAAGCGTTGAGTGATAAGAATACGCGCTGCAGTAAGCGATCGACATGGCAAGCCTACGCCGTCGTCTTCGAAAAGCTCGTAAACGTATCACAGCATGTTACCTTCCTATGTCAAGAAGATCTCGCAAGACCAGCACCGATGCGGACGTGTACGTATCGGCTGCTGAGAACCAGTAAGTCTTTGAAGTGTTATTTCGTTGGTGGTAGACGAGTCTTCTATGATTATGACCTTCTCAATGGTTCTGTTTGTTTGAAAGTTCAAATTGAAATGCAATACTTGTACTTTTCCCCAGCTATCGCAGTCAATTTCCCTTTTCTGCTGTGGTTGCAGCTAATTCCCGTTATCAGCAATCAGTGCTCTGCTGAATCATCGGCCTATAATCTGATTTCACGCGATGGTCCGAGGCTTTTCGATAAATCGTGGTTATTTTCGAGCCCGAGAGCCCAAAATTCCAGGAGATAGGGACCTATTCTGGAGCTCAGGCCAAAGATTTGAGTAACTATAGTGGCTCAAACGAATTTGGTCGATACTGCACTTCATGTTCTAAACCGCTTTGAGAACAGGTCCTTTTGAATTGCGCTGCCTCGCTCTCAACTCAAACATTGCAGTGGAAAAAAATCGCTTTAGAAAGTGTCGATCAATAAACTTGCAGCAAAAAATGAACCGTGGCGAGAAGTGAGGTTTAGCTAAGGGTAAGGGGTGGACCTTCTAATTTCCTCTAGATATGAAAAATTGCTTTATTCCTCCTGCCATTTTTATACAGAAAGTAGTAGCTCCTTGGCGGGGACTCTAATTATTATAGCACTACCCTGTAAAGGGCATTTCCTTTATGCTTCTAGTTCAAAATGCATTTTTTCCTTACTTTGCAGCCTTCCGATCTGCTGCTGGGCGTAGAACGGATGAGCTCGACCGCATTCGGACGGGTTTATATTATGCTTTTAGTGTGCGTACAAATGGACGCTTTGAAGTCATAAATCTTGGCCTGAATATACGGTTGTAAATCACGGGAGCATCCGTATATCCGGATCCATTCCATTTTCCATGGTGAATACTTACCCGGCTTGCTTAAATGGAACAGCTTAGAAATATTTTGCGAGGGTCTTTTCCGCGGCGAAGATGTTTTCTGTCACATTTGACTGACACAGCTTTTTTCAGGAATCCGAGCGAGGTTGGACAGTCATGTCGAGGAAGCATCAATCTTCAAGAAGCGCGTATCCTATCTGATAAGGTATCTTCTATTTTTTTATGTGCACTTTTATCTGTTTGTTTGCTACATTCTTCCCGCTATAGTCTTTCTTTTTTTATTTAATAACTTCCGCTTTTTTTCTTGCTCCTAAGATCACTAAAATGTCGAGGTAGTTCCAGATAACAAACAATATTGTGATATCAGCATCATCTCAAACTTTCCATTTGAAAGCTGGGAATGATGTTGATCGACAGAAATGGCTAAGTGCATTGGAATATTCGCGGCATAAGGCTATCAAGCAGGCTGAGAGTGGTGAGGTTTCCAGTATTTGCTTTGTTCGTTTGTGTTTTTTCTTCAAATTTCTGTTGGAAACAAGGTCTTTATTTCGGTTTCTTGATTGGTATGAAAATAGGATATCTTGAAAGTGTTTCAGGAGAGTTATGGTTGAGTTTTGCTCAAAATTTTGAAGCCAAAGTCCTGAAAAATCGAGATGTAGCATGTAATTCAAGCATAACTCAAGAAATATGGTTGAAAACCTTACTTTTAGCTTCTACCTCGTTAGAGATGGTTAAGATGGTTCACTGCAGTTGTTCCTGGGATAGCAAACATTTTTTTAATATCTGATAAGCTTAGAAATGGTTCAAATTATCCTTGTGCTGACGTTTGTCACCCATGACCATTATCGGGGCTACTTGTAGATGTATTTGAACACATTAACACCAGAATCTTCTCTATCATTAGGCTTAGACTTGGGAATTACACACATTCTGGAGCGAAGTGCGCATTCAATTTCTTATCTTACAACCAAAAACCTAGTCTTAAAGTGAGCTCGGGGTTAAAAATGTCGCAACACCGAAACTACTCAAGATTACATACTGCACTTTTCCAGATGAGGATGAAGAAGCACACCTTGGCCCTGGTGAATCACGCGTCTCCGTTCTACAAAGGACCCACAAAGAATTGCTCAAAAAGCTCGACGATCTACAAACAGCCGCTCGTATCTTGGGTGAGTGATTCATTCCTGAAATCAACCTTCTGTTACAAAAACAGGTCATTGTGTATTGATCTGTTCTTGCTTGACCTACCGGTTCTACTACTGTTTACTGCGTGAAGTGGTGCCTTTGTTGTGCGATAGAAGTGGTTAATTGTCTTTGTTTATGGCACTGGTACACGTTTTCTCACGTTAATTTTTTTCGCAGAGGCCTCTTCAAAGATGTGTGTCCGACTGCGTGTAGTGAATAATGTCAGATTCCGTATAGAAAATTTGTTTGTGCAGTTGTATGCCTTTTATTGAAGTGGCATCAAAACCGTAATTTTTGAATTTGATTATTGAACAGTGGCCTCCCAACCCTATGTTTTCGGAGAATTCTTATCTTTTCCTCCGCCTTTTTTTTTTTTTTTTGAATTTGGCCATTGAAATCCTCTACTTGCCTTTGATTGCTGAAGCTGTGTCTCGTGCGTGATGCCTAGTGCTTTCCTTACTTTCCCGATAATTGCACTAGAATTAAGAGTTGTTAATGTGCATTTTGCCCATACGAGAAGAGGGGGACTAGGCCTGAGTTTCCATGATTGAGCTTTGGATTTGTGGATATCTGTTGTGGTTCAGATTGATTCTGATTTAATGAGTACATTTCCAGGTATTTATCCTACAACTTACACTTCAATGGGATAAGTATGGGATAAGTACCTGGAAATGTTTTCATTAGTAACAAATTCAATGAAATTTCGACGGTTTCGGGAGGTAAATTCCGACTGAACTTCGAAGGAATTGTAAATTTTCATGAAGACCGGGTTGTCTTGATTAAATTCTGGGTAAATCCTCAGCAAAGTAGACGATTTCCACTTGACTTCTGTTAAAATTCTTTCTATTCTCCTGCCACGTTGGTCACATTTTCTTCTAGAACTGAGGAGTCAAACACGATGTAGAGTAGTTGGAGTCCTCATTTATATATTCGTTGCCTAAATGCAGGATTTTAATTGATTCTGGTCATGAGTAGGACGATATCCTAGTTTGTCACGAGAAAAAATATGTTTGAAACCAATTTATATCTAAGTAATTTCCCTTTTTTTTAACTTCTTCCTTTCAAGAAAAACATGGCGACGAACTGATTCGATGTGTGAGTGAGCCGGAGATCGACAGGAAAACTTTGTCTGAGAGAGCAGCTTTACTCAAGGTGAACTTGTTAATTACTTCGACGCTTAATTAGTTGTCCTAACTAGTCAGCTTTTTTATATTGCTTTGTATTTGCTCTTCTGGTGATCCTCAGAAGCATGTGAAATTACTTTACCTATAGATTACAACTGCTGCTGTATTAAAAGCGGCAGAAGAATTTGTGGATCTTTCCGATCGTGGTTCCCGACGAATGGGCAAGGTTGTGGCTACGGAACAACGCGAGAAGGTTATGCTGCAGGTACGGAAATATTACTTTTCAAAGTAATTTTTGCGAATTTTACACGTTGTCGCTCGTATTTGCCTTTGAACCTTTGTCATTATATTTCGTGTAATTGAATCTTGTTGATATTGGTTTTTGCTCAAATTTGCATTTGAATTGCATATGTTTCTAGGAACAACTTGAGACGTTGGCAAAACAGCATTCGAGCCTGGAAAGAGCAGCTACATACACTGACAGCAATAACTTCAATCCTCCTTGTGAGTTTCATTTTTTGGTGAGATCATGTAACCAAGCTTTCTTCTCTTTCTGATTTCTGATATCAACAATGCTACCGTTGATGTGTTAGGATTGTTTAAATTGATGTTGCTCTGGAATTTGTGTCGAACTGGTTTCGTTTTTATTGAATTTTTGCAAAAGTAATGATTTTGAACGTTTCCTCTTCCTCTACTGCAAGAGGAACCGGTTCTGATAACATTTGGTCAAAGTAAAGTTCCCGGTGGAAAATTACTTATGTACCATTGGGCTGTGCAGGATTTTCCACTTTATAGTTGTCTGAAACTCAAAGGGAAAAGCTATGATTTTTGAGATCTATTTCTAGACGAAATTGGTGGAATCTAAACATTTTCCCGAAAATTCGACGAATTGAAAGCCAATTATTAGGGAGTAGGTTCAAATTACAGGGTGGTCCAAAATTACGGAGACAAGGGAGCGATGAGCGTTTTCCGATTTTTCTCGAGTATTAGCAAATTGCATCAAATCTTTTGCTGTTCATCTGTTCAGTTGTACAGTTTTTTCCAAAGCAATACCTAAAACTATGAATTTCAGGAACGGCTGGACCGTCAGTCAAGCTTTGTTCTAATGCGCAATTTGATTTTTCGTGCACTCTAGGCGCGCGTATTATTCCAACGTGTAGGATTTTGCAAAAAGATCACTAACCAGTACACCGAAGAATACAAGGCGTGGGAAACAGAATAACATTTAATTGATTGTGAAAGACCATCTAAAATAGTAATGGGATCCGAGATCATTTGCTGGTACGCCGAAATTGGACACGGTTTGGGCGTGCTTATCGAAAAGAATCGTCACCATTATTTGCACAATGAGAGAAACACCCCTCAGAACCTCAAGATTGGGAGTTTATTATCCCAACAAGTTCCATTCCACTACCTAGACACTGAGAAACGAGCTGGCAACAGCCCTAACAGGCGTTTTGCCTTGTTTTTGCACAGGAAATCATGTCCGCTTCCTTATAAATCCTATTTTCAGTACTCATTCGAGAAGATTTCTCGTTATGATATTTATTTGAGGACAAAAATTGGTTTCACTCCCATAAAAACTGTTTAATCCTTGGAGCAAACGCTTTTAAGAAGGTGAGATTATCTAGAAAGACAGCACTTCCGCGCCACAGCAGGCGTCTAGTTCGAATTCTTCATGTGTTTTCTCGCCGGTGGTAGGAGAAATCGTGAGATGTGATGGTAGATTTTGTTCAATGTAGAGTGAAAAATACCATATTGGAAACAAAATTGCCAACCCGTCTTCTAACGTTAGATATGTACCTTTTAGTGTGTCTCCGTAATTTTGGACCACCCTGTATACTAGAAATCGAGAACGAGAAATATTTGGGGGTCTGGGAAAATGACAAGAAAATGAAATAGAAAATTAAAGAGATGGAAAATGGGATGTTTTTTTGTCCACTTAGAATCCCGTTTTATTCACTACCTTGAATTTCTGGAAATTCGAGAATTTTACGCTTGAGAACTCGCAAAAATTTGGTGAGTCTGCTTAATGGACTTGAAAAAGAATTCGGAATGTAAAACTATTGACCGTGCTGTAAGGCTATTTGCACAGATAGGCATAGCAAACAAAGAACATGCCGCAGGCAGACGCTCGAACGGGATGTTTGCACTAAAAAAGCTTGCCGATTGAAGCGATTATTACATCTATAAGTGAAATCCTTCTCTTTTTCAAAACAAGTGCTTATGAACAATGTATGTTTGATGGTAATAGTTTTGTTTTGGCTGTGAAATTCCTATCTTTTTATCCCCAAATTTCTCTTTACTGAGGGGTTCGAGGAGAGGTTTTTTCTCTTTTTCTTATTATCCGTCTAAGAGATGAAACGAGACGGAGCGTTCCTCCAATTTTTTGTTCTTTTTCCTTTTTGTTCTTTCATTCTCATCAAAATTCTTACTTATTCAGGGAAAAAGCGAATTTTTGAACATACTTTTTGTCACGATTAAAATTTGGTTTTCAGTGTCGGCATACAGTGACATGGAAGATGAATTCCACGATGCTGCAGAAGAGCTGAGTTTGTCGGGATCAAGGTAAGGATTGCACGTTGTTTTACTATTCAGACCTGTAGCTTGGCACTATTTTCTCTGTTATTTTGAACAAGAGCTGTTTGTCATCGACATCAAGTGGTTTCTCTCAAACAAGAACTAGTATCAACTAAGTATTCCTGCTGTGAAGTAGCCCGTAAGATGTTTACAAGTGCTCTTTTTTCCCCTTCTGGTCTTCTTTTCCTGTTCAAACCCTCGCTATTGTCCCGGAGTGCTTGGAAAAATGCACTAATATTCTCTCAATGAGTTTTACTACCTTGTTGAGGCTGCGTTACCAGTAAGGATGAGTTGTCCTGAAAATTCCTTGGGCGGTTTTCTAGGCGGTTTCGGGAAATTGCTAACCTCGCAATATGATTGGCCTTTGTTTTGCAGCAGAATTGTATGAGACAAGAACACTTGTTAGTCCATACGTCAGCGATCGAAGTCCAGTCTCTCACGATCATAATTCACTTGCAGTTGCGTCGTCTATGCTGCAAATTGCAGTATTTATGCAGTATTCTAACTAGTTTGAAAGAGTTTTGCTCTGAATCTCATGACTCAAAAAGGGTATATTAATGAGGTCTGTAGCTGTGGTGTCGGCACGAATTCCTTTGAGGATGAACCGGTTTCCTTTTAAAAGTATACCATAAGTTTGGTCTATGCATCGTGCTAAGGAAAATGGATGTTAAGAGAGGGAACCGTCTAGGATAGTTATCTGGAAGGGAGCAGGATCTGCTAGAGTTTCTGGAATCGTGTGAATGGGATGTTTTTCTGGTTTATTTGTTATCAACTAGCCATTAAACATCTGAGAGGATCATATGTAGTGTATAGCCTGATCCCTGATCTTCATTTACTTATTTTTTGTATTGATCTTTAATCTCCTTATCTATTGCCAGTTTGCCGTCCGTTCCAGCAGGGTCGTAAAATTATGTAATCAGACCATGTTGGGTCATCTATGAACGTCCGTTTGGTGGGATTCATAGACATATCGGCGAAGACGCTAATCTACTGGCCAGTCGAGCTGGAGGAGTTTCCCAGGCCAAATTTGGTATATTTTATCCGGAAATTTCGATCCACAAGATAGAAAATGCGCTGAAATAAAGGTGGAAAAGGGGTAGTGAGGAGTAGTTACGATTAAAAGGTAATTTAAGCGTCACACGAAACCCATAGTTAGGATTCGTGAACGCGAAACGAAGCGAAATGTGGGCCTGGATGCATCATTGTGGTTACCCAGGGTAAAGTTGTTACGTGCTGACGCCTGTGGTAATGGCGGGTAATTTCGGGGGTTGTTAACACCTCGGGTAATGTTAAGGAATGCATGCGGTTCTCAGGTCAGCAGACCAACTTTTGCGTGCTGCTTCTCTCAACACTATGTAGTCTATAGGTTAACCAGTTGGTAACGATCGTTGGTTTGCATGGGTAAAGTTTTATGAGTCTCAGGTTTAGAATTGATGAGGTCTCTTTTAGGTAGATCCATCATCTTTTCCATCTATTCAGTGCTTTGGAATAATACGTATTAACTTTCTATGATTGGTTCTTAGTTTCACACTGGTCCGAAGTGGACGAGTTTTTCGAGAAAGAAATGTGAAATAATGGAATTATTCGCTTACTTTAGCATTAATTGTTGTCGCGCAGTGTGACTAGGGTTTCAAATAGATTGTATTATATAGTTTGGATACGGTATATTTGTAAATGGTTACGGTAGATACACCGAACAGGTACTGTGCTTCTAGCCATTCCACTAATCTCACAGAAATGTCTGCTTTGAAAATTGTGACTTGTTAGTTTTTGCAAGTCGTTTGTATAATTCCTTCCTTTTATATGAATTTTCAAAAATTCAAATTTTTTAAGGGTTTTTAGGGTTTTTTAAGGTCCATTTTAGAAAAAAGGGTAGATCAAAACCTCTCCAGGAGATCACCCCTGATGAGTTAGTTATGGAGGTAAATACAGAAGCCATGTGTTTATAACTTCCTGACCGATACCGTATTTTCAACATGATTTCATCAGGTGATGTCAATGGGAACGTTGTACAACGCTCACTTGAATGTTTGCCACTCCGGGATTATTTACTACAGTCGCAGCAGGCAATTTCATGAGTAAATAAGTAATCGAGTTTGTCCCCGAGAGCATCCGATGCTCAGCGCAATGTTCGTGTCAGCCATTTCCAAGTAGCTAGTCGCCGTCGGCTGCTCGTCGAATGCGGCGGAGGCGGCGGCACAGCGACGCCATCGCGGATCATCCGGCAGCCAGCGGGTATCATCGCGGTGGTGCATTCCGTCCCCCGTGATCGATTCGCCTACGTGGCCGTGGAGAATTGAGGACCTTTTAATACCTTTGGGCGCTGGCTTGTGGCAACAATAGCCTCCATATGTGCGGTAAAGATTCGCTGGCGCCGTCGCCGTGTTTTCCAGTCCCGTCATCCGGAAATTCGCGCAATTTCCAGATTTTAGTGCGTAATGGTGCCCCGTTGATGGCAATTTTCACTTTGTTCTTTCATTGCCCGGACTGTTTGCTCACCTGTGCCACGGGACACGACGGCATGCAGGAGAACTCGTTCCGTTTCTCTCTATTTTCGATCTGCGAAACGCTCGCTCGCCTTGCGCGCGCGTTGTTATTGCCGTGGCCATGGTAGCGTGTGCTGCTGTGCAGCCTCGGCATCAAAGCAGTTGTGTCACAAATGTTGGTAATCTTTTTCCTGGTGGATGGGACATAGTTTGTTGGGAAATCGATATGGTGCTGTTGCCCTCATGCAACGACATTTTGCTCTTGGGTTTTCATCCATTTTTGCACTTGAATGGTTCTTCTGGCTCTTTTCCTGGATGCCGTGAACGTTTTCTGGAGTTTACCTTTGCATGACGGTAGAATCGATACCGAGTTCGTTGTCTGCAATGTTTGTGTAGTATATTTTGTGTAACTAGGAAAACTAGAAACGTTCTGGTGTTGGGAACAGCGCCATTCGTTTTGTTAGAGTTGTCCTGTTCCTGGTTTTCTAGGATTTTTGAGTGGTTAACCAGTGTCCCCAAAAAATCCGGGAAAAGCAGGAGTAGTACAGTTGGAATTCGCAAAAATTGCGTATATTGCCTCAAATTCACAGTTTTCGTTCCCATTTACCAGGATTTGATCCTACAACCCCTGGGAAGAGCGCAATTCTTCCCCTTTTTGAGATCCTTTTCAGGATTTTCTAAGAATTTTGTGCATCTTGCCTTTCTTTTCTTTTTTCTCATCTCTTCCACGAGTGGCAGCACCCTTTTTTCCACATCTATCCATGTTTACCAGGATCTGAATCCATAATTTTATGACCCTTCTGCTGTACTGTTATCTATGTTATCTATGCAATGGCGAGGTCATTAGCTGATTGTTGACATGTAGGAAAGCTATATGTTCCCCTTTTTTTGGTGTTCGTCTGTGCTAGCTCTCTGGAAGCTTCTGGAATGGGATTTCCTCGTGGATTTTCTGGGGTTTGACTATTTCTGAGAAAAAAAACACCATGTTTTCGTTCTTGACATATGTTTATACTGTTGGGGAAGCTTCTGGAATAGAGTTATTCTTGGAGTTCTCAGTTTGTGGCATATTCTTGAATCGAGTAATATTTCTTTAAGAATGGTAGCATCTTTCAATGCCTAACGCTCCTTTTTCTTTATGTGCAAAACTAGAATTATGAAAATTCTATGCTTTCAATGAATTTTTTTAGAAAATGAAAATGACTTTTTTCTGAAATTATGATACATTGGTGGCACCTTTCCAGGAAAGCCATTGTTTGCTACAGGGATCGACTAAATTTTCCCTGATTTCGGCTAGATCTAAGCGCTAAATGTTAACCTTGCATCAGTTTCCATGCATGTGCTTTGATGTGCTTTGATGCCCTCTGCTCCTTCCTGCTTAGCCTGCCAGTTTTTCCCCCATGAAATCCTTACTTTTATCCAAGGAGCCCTGTACTTTTAATTTCATCGGCTCGACCGGAAAGCTCTTTTATGTCGTTTCCCTCGTTGAGTTTCTTTTTTTTTCTCTCTCGTGCCAATGAAATGGCCAAGGCGTGAGTGTACTAGGAGAATTTCTGGTTTTTGTTATCTCCTTTGGGGAAGGGAGGAGGAGAGGGGTGGTTGTGATAGTATCTAACTAAAAATCGATGAGATGTGACAGTGAAGTGAGTCACTTAGAGTTGTGATTTCTGGTGAATAACGTTCGTCAGAACAACAATGTGCTTATCGATCGCTATTGTTAATGAGTTTTTTGCGAAAAGTGGGAAATTCGGTGATAATGTGCTTGGTATAGGAAAGTGCAAACCTTGACGTCGTATTCTTTGCATAGGTGAGGGGAGGGGGATTGTGCGTTTGGTAGGAGTTTTGGACTGAATTGGATTTTAATATCACCTTTCTTCTATGATTCTGCAAAGTAAAATCCTGTTTCGCTTATTTTCTGTTTAATTTTAATAATTGTTTTTTTTTCTCAAGATCATACCATCATTGACTCATTTCTTTTTTCGCTGTCACTCATTAAAACGATTTTTCTTATGTTTTTCACACTACGTTCTTCTGTGAGGAAGAAAACACCAGATTATTCCCGAGATTTTCAAGTATCCCATACTTTATGGGCCCAAAACAGAAAAAATTCTGAAACGGTGGATAATATGGACAAAATTCAAAAAAAAAACATATGATTTAGTGTGTTGAAACGTGCAAGATCTCCTTGTGTTTGCTCCTTTTACTATCGTTGAATTCCTACATTTGATTCCAAATTTTATTTCTCCATTGAGTTCGCTGCTGGTTAACCGCCTAAATTCTGAAGGATTTGAGCAACGGAGCAGGAAAACAGATGAAATATTTGAGAAATTTGAGCAAAAACTATTGAATTTGCTCGGAATTTAAGCGAAATGATCCAGTCATCTTGAAAATGTACGAATCATGTGAAGGTAAGCAGGAGTTTATCAAGAAGTTTGGTGATTTTCTCGACTTGCACAGTTTACCAGGGAAATACTTGTAGTCGTGATTAAATGGAACTTCAGGTTGCGATGCCCCTGTTGGCCCTGCCTACCAGCCTCACACCCGCAACTAATGCCTTTCTCGCTATTACCTCTTTGCTGAAGAGCAGCTGCCATCCTGGCCCGAATGCGCTTTTGAGATATTCCAGGGTTCGCATCCATGATTAAGATTACCTAGGGTAAACGTGTTGATAGCCATGTTAACGATGTTTGAATTTATGTGGCAGCAACACGTTTACCCTGGGTAATCTCAATTATGCATCCGGGTCCAGGGTGAACGCGTTGACCCCCGATTAGCGTTAGCGACGGGTAAATTTTGGGGATGTTAACATGGCGTTTACCCTGGTTTATCTCAATGATTCACACGGCCCATGGTAGCACGCGCAACCAAATAAAGTCCACCCCCACCCCCCCCCCCGTATGCGTTCGCGTTTTTTTTCCTATAACAGGATGTTGAATAGAGCGAATGTGAGAATGTGAATGATACAGAGCAAAGTACGACCACGGAGAAAATGAGAATCTACTTACAAATGCAGCTTTCATTTGATCAATTGTGAGAAAAGGTGTTATCGTGCGCCAAAGGGCTCAGCGAAAAACATATTGCCGTACTTGCATTTGAACGGGACCGAGGATGAATAGTTCTCCGAATTTTGCGCCGGATACTACCACATTTTTTGCCTCAAATTTGTTCATTTTTTAAATTTTTGTTCCATCACATTCAATTCAATACATCACCTCTCCTAAAGCAAATTTGTTGTTTTTTTTTCTTATTTTCCAGATATCGTTCTGCGCAGTTACTGAGTGCTAATTTGCTGTTTGCCCTGAAATCAATACTTTTTTTCCGTAAAAAAAACTTCCACTGCAGACGGCTATGTATGGATGATTCATGAGCCATTCATCCGCCTGAAAATTTCCATGCACTTACGCTGTTGCGAGTGCGGACTGGTTTATTAGTAACGTCCGCGGTTATCCAGGATTACTTGTCCGAATTGTTAGTAATCGCAGTGCGAGTGGTAATGGGTGGTTGTCGGTTTTGGTCCAGGTCATCCAAGGCTCTGTGGGCGGGGTGATGAAGGTCCAGCGATTCGGGACAACCCCCACCGCTCTTCTCCCGATTGTCTTGGAATGACTGGAAATTTGAAATTTTTCTGGGTAAAAGCGTATATCTTGTAATAATTCCCATGCTTTGTCTGGCAGCTGTAGTTAATGGTGCACTGCATCTTGGTTATCCAGGTTTCCATGAGGAAACAGATTAATCTTACACTCATTGATCACGACTGTTATCTTATATTGATCTTCTTTTGTTTGAATGCGTAATTAAATTTATTTGCGGAGTTTTGGATGTCAGTGCCCATTTCTTGGTCCATTTGTCGAAAAAAAAAGAAGAAAAACTTTCGTGATGACCACGCGAGCAGTCATTTTTATTGATCTTATCTCTCCATGGACCAGTTTTTCGTGGTTTATGGTTTCCCGAGCAATGACTGCGAATTTTTTTTTTCAAAATTTTTCTTTTGTATTAGAAACGCTTTTGTCTTCCTGTTTTTCTTTTCTTCTTTTAAACGTTTACCGTTTTCCTTCGCTTTTCAGAAGACATGGATCGAATCAGAATTCGGATTCGGAGTCGTTTGCAACGTTGAATGACGTGCCGCCGAGTGCAGCTGCTAGCATGGCATCTGCGCCTTCGTCATTTACGCCGTCACGCAACGCGACAGCACGTGCGCGTGCCGGACGCGAGCGGCGGACTACCATTCCGGATCGTCCCGATCTCCCGATTAATCTGTGGTCGATAATGAAAAACTGTATCGGCAAGGAGCTGTCGAAGATTCCAATGCCAGTGAGTGTTCAGGATATCGAGTTGTGGAAATGTGGCTGCCACACTGTTGCCCCTGGTTTAGGTGAACTTCAGTGAACCGTTGTCAGTGCTGCAGAGGATCACTGAGGATTTGGAGTATGCGTCATTGCTTGAGACGGCATCCACTTTGGTATGGCTTTGTTCGATTGGTTTTATTCGACTTCTTTAGTTTTCCTTACTGTTTTTCTTTTTTCATTAGCTGTTTGATTTTCTCTTATTTAGGAGCCATTCCAACAAATGGCGTACGTCGCTGCCTATGCGGTCAGCAACTATTCCACTACTGGAAACCGCACCAATAAGCCGTTCAATCCGCTTCTGGGGGAGACCTACGAGTGTGATCGAACCATGGACCTGGGATGGCGAAGTATAACGGAACAGGTGCACAATTTTTTGGATTCGGCTCAGTTTTCACCCTCATATAGCTTCGTTATCTTGGAGGAAATGTTCCGTTTCACTTAACTTTTCGATATTTTAATACAGTTGGAGTCGAATGGTATAAATGTTAGGCTATGAAAATGCTGAAAAATCCATTTTTAAGCTCTCTATTTCGGGGCAATTTGGGGCGGGGTCTCCGTGGGAATGTGCGGCATCTGTCATGTATGCCTTGTCGTTGGGCGTAAATATGCATTGTGCCCTGTTCCAGCATCGCAGGGGCGTGTGACAGATACCTAGCATTCCCTTGGATGGCCCGCCTCTACCTCCCACAAAAGAAAAATAGGCCCAGAAGGGGGTCATCAACACTTTCTGCATGACATCATGGATACCATAATAAGCGTCTTCTAGTGGTTATAATTATCCATTCAAAAAGTCTCACGGGCCAAATTGGCGGAAAAGGCTGCCTCTAAGTGGTACGCTAGGTAAAATTATATTTCTAGATCAATTTCCTCCTCCTCCGCTTCATTTATTTTCCGTCACTTCGCTATTTCGGAATGAATAATCGCGCCATTATCCAGGTTTCCCACCATCCTCCGGCGGCCGCACACCATGCCGAAGGCAACGGATGGGTGATGTACCAGGATTTTACGATGACAAGCCGTTTCCGAGGCAAATATCTGTCAGTGATACCGGTCGGCTACACCCACGTGTTCTTCCCAGGCACGAAAAATCACTATTCGTACAAGAAGGTGCTTTTTTTGTGGATTTGACGAGGGGCTTAGAAGAGCGATTACCTATTCTGATTTAGATTACAACCACTGTGCACAATATTATTGTTGGCAAATTGTGGATAGATAACCACGGTGACATGGAAATAATTAACCATGGCACTGGTGACAAGTGTGTGGTGAAGTTTTTCCCATATTCGTATTTCAGCCGCGAGACCCCTAGGAAGGTTAGTTAGCGTCTAATTCTCCATCTCTGATTGGCTATTCGTATCCACTGTTACAGATCTACGGTGTGGTGGAAAACTCGGACGGAGAGCCGCAATTGGTTGTTCAAGGCACATGGGATAAGTGTGTAGACATGTACAAAGTGATAAGGAGTACTGGGAGCGGAGAGAAGACGAAGATTGAGACGGACTCGGAGCCACAGCGTATCTGGACTGTTAATCCACCATAGTGCGTTGATTTACCTTTGACTTACTTAGTCAGTTTATGTTGTAAAATTGTGTATATTGCCTGGGATATGGAAATCCTCACGTAGATCTTTCGTTTCCGAAAATATTGAAAAAGAAAAATTGCTCTCATGCACTGTTGAGGTTCTATCCATCAAATAAAAGAAAAACCTTTTAAAATCCTTATTTTTAGCTTGCTTTCATTATATTTTACGAATTACCTATTCTTTACAGCTCATTCTCGTTTTTGCTTTTTTTTCCAATTTTTCGATTTCAGTCCCGGTTCTGAAAGAATGCACAACTTCACCCGACTAGCCATCGAACTAAACGAGCCAGAACCGGGTGTAGCACCGACGGATAGTCGGTTACGACCAGATCAGCGGCTAATGGAGGAAGGCCGGTTAGTGGTTTTTGATCCTACCTGTTACAGAACTCAATTTATAAACGTAGTTCTGGCTTATTGTAATGCTGTATTCGGAGAACTGTGAGTATTGTTATAGAGGATTAGATTCTTACAGATGGGATGAAGCTAATAAGAAGAAGCTGCAATTAGAAGAGAAACAACGAGCAGTACGGAGAAAACGAGAAGCAGAGATGGAAAAGGCGATGCAGCAAGGTATGACTAGTCTTTTTTTTTGTTCCATTTGTTTGTTTAGGAACTTTTACTTGAGCTTTGAATTACTATTTCAACCGTTCCGCTACGTAATTATGAGATTTCTTGCAACTTTTCAAAACTTTCTGGATAAGAACGTTCTTGAAGAGCTAGTATTTAACGACTGGGGGAATACTATCAAGCATTTTATAGAAAAAGTCTAATGGAGATTGGTGCGTTCGGGCCGGCGTGGAAGATTCACGCAATAGGTCCTTAATATGTCGATATTATACGAGAAAACGCCATATTTTATGGATGTCCGCGTAATTTGATCGGAAGATTGCCCGAAAATAGAAAGAAAAACGATAAGGAAGCAATCATGTGAAAATTTATGGGCTATTATTATTTATTTTCAGAGAAATTTCTTAAAATGAGTAGTATATCGTAGTGTAATAATTGGGACCGTTATCTGCTATCCATGGGTCGCTTGCATCATCAGTATTACCCTGGGTAAACGTGTTAACACCATAGAAGTTTACCCATCGTTATCGGGCGTCAATACGTTCACCCTGAGTGGCTTCAATAACGCATCTAGCCCCTGGTATCTTTCTTTTTTTGCTGTCAATAGGTAATTGGATAGTAATGTTAGATCACTCAAGTGTGCGCCTGTACACGCCTTTCCATAGAAACTAGTTTTTTTTTTGGAAATGCGATTAACCCGTAGTTAAAATTTGCGTCAGCTGTTAAGCATTTTAGGTGAAATTCCAGAGCTCAGCAGTCTTACTATATAAAATCTCGAAAAAAAAGATCTTGCCCACTCATTTTCTCGTGTTTTTGGTGAGAAGTACAGTCCATTTCAAAAATTTAGCTTTAGATAGCTTTAGACAGAGCTTCTACATGGAATCGCTGGGAGTACCAAATGAGTTCGATCAGCTGCTTACACCTGGAAATATCCTATTACTCCGTAGTTTATTCGAGCTTCTCCTTTGTGGTAAATGGGCGTGGAGCGAGTACCGGGAAGGGGCGGGGCTACCGAGTTCTGTTATTGGTCATTTTGTCCAAGTGACCAATCACAGCGCCGTGCCCTTTTCAGATACAACGCTACACCTACATCGAGATGTGCTGCGATCATTTTCAAAGTAGTTATGTTTTTATACTTTTAATTCCTAAATACGAGGGAATACACTGATTCTCCTATCATTATTGTCTTTTTTTTTCACTGTTGAACTATTTCTTTTATTGATTTGTGCATATTTAGGCCTCTCCTACGAAGAATACCAGCCGAAATGGTTCCAAAAGACTCAGGATGAACTGACGGGCACACTGATCCACAAATTCCTTGGTGCATATTGGGATTGTAAAGAGAAAGGCGATTGGTCGGGTTGCCCATCGATATTCTAACTGCTCTAAAACGAGACAGCGCTAACGACAGCTAACACGGCAAACTGACACTAAGCCGATACAGTACTCCCTGCCTTATGATGTGTGTAGATGTATGGTTAGGTGACGAGCTGTGATGTAAATATTTGCCTTACGGTACTGGCTATATGATGTATTGTATGTAATTGTTTTAGTTGATATCCCGGTAGTCCATGAAACCGTAGTGATTTGTACACTTTCAACCCCCCCCCCTCATTTTTTCCATTTTTTTTTTGTCTCAATTCTCAGTAGGTTGTGATTTCATGTCGAGTTTTTATTTCGTGTATTTCATTTTTTTGTACCTTTCTCCGTCTTTTTTTTTAAATTTTTGACTAGAGATGTTTTATCGTGTCCAGTTGTTTTTACATTTCGTTTTTTTTTTTTCGTTTCTCTTCATGTGTGCTGCCAACGCTTATCGCTAATAGCCATTCAGTCGGGAGGTGTCACACGTGGTGCGCCCCGTACACAATGCATTCTATGTGTGCGTGTAGTGGAATTCCGTATCGATTTTTAACATTCAATCATGCATTCTCATCTGGGTTGGCACAGAAAGTAGGGTTTTTTCAGTGCAGTGTTAATGTTTTAGGAGAGAAATTTATTTACTAAAAGTTGTAAATGATCACTCGAAAAGATGTAAGTTGCAGTGTAAAATACATGTGATTAATTGTTGTTGTGTTTTGGTGTTGCTTTCAGTTTTTACGGGAAATTGCGGACTTAGGGCTTTCAAACGCATTAAATTATGAGCGAATCCCTGAAATAGAATGGGGCACTGCTTACAAATTGATTATCTTCATTTAAATTTTATTTTGTAGGAACAAAGGTCATGTGTAAAGAATAGCGGCTACACATACCGGGGACGCAATATGGTATCGATCGCCCATTATGGCCTGCCTAGGGGTTAGTGGCCGTATCTGACGGCAAAGGGTCCGCATGCATTGGAAGAACGGGTAATTTCATGACCATCGGTGGTAATCACGATTACCCACAAAGTTTACCCTTTTTTGACAATCATCCAAGAGGCTACACACTACCTATTGGATAAAGTACAAGCTATTCTAGACATATGTACCATGTATACCCTCAACTTGACCAAGGAGCCTCATACCCAGCGGTAAACGCTTACCTTCAATCCCGGTGATGACTAGCATCACATAGCAGTGGCGGACGCAGGGGGGGGGGCGCGCCCCCTCCCCGAGAATGGGTCGCCAAATTTTCGAAATTACTTTACAATACAAATAAAAATCTTGTGTTAGTTTATTTTTAATTGTTTATTTTTATTATTATTTTTAATATATTTTTTATTTATTGTTTATTATTATAATTAATACTATTATTAATTTTATTTTCCGTCTGGGTCCCCAAAACGGCGGAGACCCCACTTTTCTTCCCACGCCCCCCCTCCCGCCCACTTTCTGCGTCCGCCACTGTCACATAGGTATATGATTACCCATATATTGCAATGAGGTATACGCAACGCCACATATAGGTAAACATTGATGGATGCCTGGTAAATGGTAAGTCTGGGTACGTTGGCGCAGTTACCGTGGGTAATCTCAATTCTGCGGCCGTGCTCAGGAGATATGGCCGCTTTTTATGAATGTAGCGACGTGATGCTATGCGAAATCAACCGGATCTGCCAGTGTTGCTAATTCTGCTAGGCATTCGTAGCTACGTCACGCTCTCTAAGCCTGTGACGTCACGTTGCAACAATCCCAATGGTAAATCATGAGTAAATCGTCACAACTGGGTAAGAAATGCCTACATATTTGCTGTATGAGAACGGGTCCTCTTGAGAAATTCACTACAACCAGTCTCCAGCGCAGGAAATTTCCATGGATTTTTCTAGTAGACCTAACTGGTTCTTGAAAACATCTAAGTCACAAATACTCCTATTATATATCTTCCTTGTCGTGTTTTCTGCAGGTGAGGAATTATGGAAAAACTTCAAAAAAAAGGAGCTGTAAGTGTCCGAAAGAGCATATAATTTTGTTATTTTGTTCAGTTTTAGGTTGCCATATTTCAAATACACGAGGTGAACTCTATCGGGCACAAAAGTTTTTTTTTTGTCAGGAAGTGATGGATCATCATTTTTTACCTAAGACATACAGTGTAATTTTTTTTGTTCTCAGGACACACAGCTAAAAAGCGAAAATGAGCGTCGTCACTCGAAATACGGAGAAAATTTTCTTCACCATTTATGTTTTTCGGCCAGTTTTTATCCTTCTCTTCCATATTCTATGGATTCCGGAAGCTTACACCGGCAAAATTCTAGTTGATACTGTGAAAATTTTGAAAGTATTGTGTCAGTGTCCAGCTGCATTGAGATTATCCATGGTAAACGCGGTAACGTACCAACATCTGTCCTTGACGTGGCACCCATCAACATATTCACCTATGTGTGACGTTGTCTATACCCAGCTGCTAGCCATGAGTATAAGATTAAAAATCCTTACAATGGCGCATCCGGGAGCTCATGCAACACTTGAGATTGCTCGGGACAAACATGTTGACACCGCACAAACTTACCCATCGTTAACAGAAGCGTTTACGTTTACCCTGGGTAATATCAGGGATGCATCCAGGCTCAGATGGTGTCATCCATCACTGAGAGCAAAGGTAAACTTTAACCAGTGAGTATGAGGCCCCTTGGTAAAGTTGGAGGTGTCGTATACAGGTCTAGAATACCTTGTTCCTTACCCCATAACTTGGGGTAACCTCTTTGATGATCGTCAAAAAGGGTAAACTTTGAGGGTTATTGTGGTTACCAAGGGGTAATTCAATAATGAATACCACCTCGGGTTCTGGGCTGGTAGAACACGCCCCGGATGCATCATCGGAAGGTTGGGTAATCCCATAGCGATGGGCAGCAGCACGGTATAGGCAAAGTTACGCATGGGTAAACATGAAGGTGGGCGCACGGAAAAGGATAAATCTGGGTACGTTAACATGTTTACCATGGGTAATCAAGCGATGCATTCGGGCCCAGTTGCTGGTAAGGTAGGCGAGGTAAAATGTTACCTTATGCACATTCAATTACCCTACAACGAAACAATAGGCTAAATGGTGACTTTTTTGAATACATTATCTCAGCATAAGTTCTCTGGAAAAAGCAACACTCTCCAAAAAACCCACATGTTTTACCAAGAACTGATAGAAGCATAGAGGCCAGTGCTATTAGCAGCACCATCTTCAAGTCGAATTAGCTAGTCCCAGCCATTCGTCACTTGGCTCCAAAAAACAAAAACATCATTTCTCAGCAGTGACAGGCGACGACAAATGGGAATAAGAGGAAAAGTGTTTAAAGAGACGAAAAACGACGTCAGTGTACACACCACGACAAGCGTCACAAGCATCTACACGTTGTTGGCGCCGGCTGGCAGGAGTACAACTAGTAAACATACCGCGTTCAGAGGGTGGTGCATTGTCGCAGGACTAGTTGACCGAAAAACAGGAATTATATGAAACTTTGAAATACCTAGTACCAGCGATGAATAATGGTAGTAAAATGGATATCCATGGCGGGCGCAGGCTGGGATCACCCCCCCCCCCCCCGAGAATCGGTGGCCAAATTTTTGAAATTACTTTACAAAACAAATAAAAATCTTGCATTGGTTCATTTTTGATAGTTTATTTTTATCATTAGTTTTAAATATTTTTTATTACCTATTCGTTTTTATACTTAAGATTCTCATTAATTTAATCTTCCATCTGGACCCCCGTTTTTTTCCCACGCCCCCCTCCCCCTCTCATGCCCACTTTCTGCGTCCGCCACTGATGAATATGGACATGAAACACCGGCTAATTTATCCCATACCTACGTATATATAAACATAATATATATTATGGGAGAATTCCACCTGAACACAGCAAATCCGAAAATTCTTGGGTAGCAATGATGGTAGTGGTGGGAAGGTTGTGCAATAAATAAAAAAAATTGAAAAAATACCTAATTTTTTCTATCGATTTGATGTGATATGTATGAAGTCTGCCTCGGAATAATTCCTGGATTGCGTGCGGGATCCTCCAGCGCAGCGGTCCAAGAAGCGAGGCGGCACCCAAGGGTAGGATACAGGGAGCGTCAATCACGATTGCACCTACTGCGACCTGCAGCGCCGCATCATCCAAGCGACGCGGTTGAGCACTGTGGATGTCAGGTGCTGCCTCGCCGCGCCGCGCAGGTGGTGCGGCACTCCAGGCTGCGGGAGGTGCAATCGTGATTGACGCTCCATGTATGTATGGTAAGGCCATGCTTCAAGTGAGAAAGAGAGAGAGAGTAGGTCCCGCCACGCGCGTAGTCCGCCTTATTTTGAGGATAATTGCACAACAATTCGAAACATTTCTCATATAGGGAACTCAAAACGGCCATGTGCAAAGGGCGGGTACCGCGGCGCGGCGTAGCAGTCACGTTCTCTGCTACTGGCAGAAGCAGACGAGCAGAGCCAGCTGCAAGGCCTCTGTGTCTCTGCCCAAGAGAGCCGTGTCGCGGTCCCGCCCCTTGCACACGGTCGTTTGAAGTTCCTTGTATAATGTTGCATTCCAGGATAGGGTACATCATATATATGGGAATATGATGTTTTATAGCGTAGAGCAGGGCACCCTTAGCATTTTATTTCTTCTTATGTTACATTTCACTATTTTTAATATCCATTTTCAAGAACATGAAGTCAACTTGAGTTCAAAACCAAGTCTTCATAAGTTTAGATTTAATTAAATTTGAAATTCTAGTCATTTAGGTGCTTCTTCCCCACTTATAACCGTAGGTCATTCCTCCCTCACTCTCTACCACTCACCCCCGACACTCCCACCTCCTAACAGGACCGGCACAGGATTCTGGGGGTGTAAGATATCAAAACATACCCATTTATATCCGTGGTTGTGATCATCCTGGGTAGCAGCTGCATATAAACAACGTCACGTACGAGTAAACATGGTGATGGGTGGTAGATGAAGGGCAAATTTGGGTACGGTAATGTGTTTACCATGGGTAATCTCAGTGGCGCATTAAGGCACAGAGAAAAAAGGATCGCAGACAAGTTAAGATGTGTAAAGTGTGGGTAATGTGCGTTATTACAACCACATTTGATAATTTGTAATCTAAAGGCATTTTCTGGAAATTTCCTTTCACGATCAATACAGGAAATTTTGGATGTTTGTTTGTTTTATAGTTTAAGAAAAAAATTCAGGAAGAAAAATGGAATTTTTATGCGCAAATGCATGCAGTCTAGGTAGCATAGCTGCCGGGAATCTCTAAGCAGCAAACTTTCAAAAAAAATATCGACATAACAACCGCCCAAATAAGCGATAAACATTTTTTTTACTGGAAGATCTTTATAATTCCTTGCATATTTAGAAATATTGGATTTTCACTTCATGTCAGCAAAATACTGCATTTTCAAGTTACGAATCCTGAAAAAGTCTGCCCTTCCACAGATTCTAAGCCCCTACTTGCAGCACTCCATTCCAGATCCTCAAATTTAGGATAACAGTGTCCTTTTAGTGTGGCCATCAAACGGCTAAGCTAGCCTCTTTTCACCACATGTCAACCACATGGCACCGACAACTGACGTTCAGTGCCGCGTATGAGGTGCTTAGCAGGATCGCTGGCCACGATCCATCGCTTTTTTGAGCGCGACGCATAAGAAATCATGTGTTTTGTGCGAGTTCACGATTAGTGCATTAGTACTATTGTCACGTTTGACAAAGGTGCAAGAGATGATGGACGACCCACGAGAGGGAGGAGGAGAATGTTTAGCCTGAAATTATTCCAATTTATTGGAAATTACTAGAATTTTTCATGGAATTTCACTGTGGGTAAGGAAAACAGCCTTATGCATCGAAGGCCAGTGATATCGTAGAGGAAACCAGGGTGTGAGGCGCAATGCATTGTCAAGGGGCGTGGCCAAGCTCTGTTATTGGCCGACTGGTCTCAGTAGACCAATCGCAGGGTATTGGCCACACCCCTTTCTCGGTACATTGCTCCAAACCCACAAAATTGTGAAAATAGACCAGCAAATTATTGCCAGCTAACCCTACAAGAGCGCGTATGCATTTGCATCACCATTACTAGCAATAATAACAAGTAAATATTTTAAAAAATATAATATTAGCAGTAATAATGGTAAGTAAGTGTATAAAAACTTGCAATAGTACCAATCTTGACGACATAATGCTGCTCTAACAGCAAATATAGTCGTACAGGGAACACCGCATGGCACTCGGGTTCTCTGATGCTGGCAGGAGCAGACAAGCAGAGTCACATGCAAAAACTCTGTGTCTCTGCCCAAAAGAGCCGAGCCGCGGTCCCGCCCCTTGCACATGGCTGTTTGGAGTTGCCTGTATGGCGTGAAGAGTGCATCTGTGACTTTGTCTGCAATTGCGGCTGCAGCGTGGTGTCGGCCGGCTGGTCACTGGTTAGATCGATAGGAGGACGTCGCAGAATGCGGTGTCGTAAGGGGTTTTACTGAGTGACTGTAGGAAAACATCACAGTGGAAGTAGTCACACCGTATACATTTTAGAACTTACAGAGGAAAGTTTAAAAATTATGTCGAAGCAACCGATCAGGTGGCCGACACCATGCCGCAGTCGTTATTGCACACAGAGTCACAGACGCACTCTTTAAAGGCAGTACTTGCGGAAATTTTCGGCTTGAAGATTTCGCGGTATATCGAGGTTTTTAGGGACTATGAACTCATTGACAACGATGAAGTAGCGTGAAACACGCGAAAAATAAAGAAAATAATGACGGTATTTCATGTGTGTCCACAGCGCGGGCGAGTGGGTCCCGCCACGAAACCCTGCAAATGGTATGAATTCCATAAGCCAGCCTCCGCTGAACACAGCGCTGCCTTTAATTCAAAAAAAAACTGACATAGTGATCAGCAAAATTGGAAAGAGCTTCCTATGAGCAAACAAACAGAAATTTTCATGTCCTGCTTACGTAAATTGTTTACTTCCGTGGAAATGACATCTTGATAGCTGACAGCAGGTTGAAAAATGAGATTGCGTGAGCGACCTTTCATGACACATACATTTATCGCCCACGCTTTTGAAATTGGATTAGCGAGCAAATTAGATTAGCAACAAAAAAATCAATAACTCATTAAAGTACGCTAGGAGTGCTGAAGAGTATGAAAAATACTTGAACGAGGCGGATTATTAGGATTTTTGCTCATATTTTTGGATCTAGGTGAACTTGTGGTAGCTAATTAGGCAATATTTATAGTTCATGCTTCCTCTGCCATATATGAGCGACAATGTTTGGGCAAATGCCTGAAAATCCTTGAGAAAAGCAGAAAAAAAACCGTGAAAAAAGGACTTCTCACAGGAGCAACTGTTATAAACAGAAAAAAAAAATGGTTTTTTCCCACAATCTGCTGATCGACTTACCGTACTTACCGTAAATATAGCATCGAGTAAAATGCACCCGCAGACGTAATTGCACCAAGCTAGTCAAATTAGTCATGTTTCCCACTGGGCTGGAGCAAACCGACGAAAATCAGATCTATGGGCATTTTTCTGTCAATTCAAGCGCTCGTAGTGCAATTGCACCAACATGCACTCTATTTCACGCTTAAATTACGGTAAGACGGTCCGCAGGAATTGTGAAGAGTTCATTTTGGAGAAACGGAATACTCACAGAGCTGGGAGGCTGTTTATTAGTGAGAGGGTGCTGGAAAGCCTATGTGTAGTATGTACATTGGTATTAATTCTTGAAATACTACACGAACAATCAAAGAGTAACGGAATTTGAGGGACCACCCACGGCATCGGTTTCCTCGCTCCATCGCGAATTCCCGCGCCGCGTGCCACGGCGTTGTGCTGTCGCATGCCATCCGGCGACGACTCGGCCCGGGGACATTTTTTAAGACCGTCTGTGTTGGTTTTCCATTGTTGAGCTCTTTTTTTACGTTGTATTTGATGAAATAACATTCTGTGCATGTTTATATAGAGCACATTTCGTATTTAATGGGTCTTTGTGGCCGGAGTTAGCGTTGTTCCGTTTTCGTATGCCTCTCGTTTTTGCTTCGCAATGAAAAACAACGTTTCACTTCCTATATCGTGTTTTCGCTTCCTACGATGCTTTTTTTAGTTTCTTTTTCTTTCTGTCATGAAAATGCGCATACATATCCATCAATTCTCACCTGGTGTTTCTTTTCTGTTAAATCCGAGTTTAAAAGCATTCGTTGCGTTTTTCATGCGAGAAAGTTCTTTTTCTCTTGTAATTTTTCTTTTCTCCTTTTCTTTTTCAAATTCTTTGTTCCTTTTCTTTCACTTTTCTTCTGATCACGCCCTTAGACGTTGCGTACTGTTGAATCATTTTGAAGTCATGGCAGAACAAAGGTTGCTGTCATTTGGATCCTAAGAAAGACTGAAGAGATTTGGAATCGAAGGCTAATCTTTGGCCGCATCATCTGGCTATTTCTCCCACTTTTTTCTTTCGTTTGAGGGATCGTTGTGCGTAATGGGAAATTGAGCGATTTTTCTTCCTTGTTTTCTAGTTTATTGTTTATTGACTGCTATAAATTCCGTGGACAGTAACTCCTTTTGCTTCTAGGTGTTTCACAAAGGTTGCTATATAGAGAATTAGTGGCTTAATAAGTCTCTAGGTCAGAAATTAAGCCGGTTTTGATATAGTTCTCACGAGATTTTATTTATTTATTGGGTTGAGCAATAAGTTCGTGCGGTTTTTTCAACTCAATTTTTAAGAGGATTCGAATTGATTCCGACAACCTATCATAGGTCATCTTGTAGCTCTTGTTTTGCTCTTTACGAACATTATAACCAATTTCCTCAATTCCCGCCACTCCTCATTTTCTGTCGCATGAAATATGACGCTCCAGTTCCACAAGAGCGTAAATCTTCGAAGGCTCCAACTATTTTTCTACAATAGTGGAACAAATGCGGCTCAAGCTTTAACAGCGTCTAACTGGAAGCCATTACTGTTGAAGAGACAGCGCAGAAGTTCAGAGAGGACTATTTTGGGCTGGAGGGTGCAACTTGTCCTGTATGCGCCGTTCTTAGAATTATGTGACGATTTTCCATAAGGACTTGCTCTAGATATGAAGAAGAAGTACTACGGAAATTAACTCTTAGAAAAACCTAGGTTCAACTGGTCCGCTTCTCTCCCACAAAATAGATAAAATGCATTTTACAAGAAGTAGAATTGAGGGGTTGTTCCGAAACAGCCAATTAGGAATGGTAAAATTGATATAAAAGGTAAGATATAACTCAAGCCTTTTAAGATGTGGCTGTTACCTCCAATTCGTATGGAACTGAACTGAATTTTTAAGACATCTTATCGATTACAGCCGGTTATGACGCTCTTTGCTCTTCTGGTTTTGCTCCTACTTGTGACTGGTTCCTGGCAAGGAGCTGCCGTGCGATTTGGTGCTTTCCGTCCATAAAACCCTTATCAAATCTTCGCTTACACTGCTTTCGATTGTTTGTTTCGAACATGCTAGCGTAATCTAACCAATTAACGATTACAACCTTTCAAAATAGTTTTTTTTAATGGAAACATGCTAATATTGCTCATTTTAACCTGTTGATAGCCTCTCACTCGCTAGCTGTTTATTGTTCAAGCGTGATTTTCGCGCTGTTCTCTCTGACGCTATGGAGTTTATGGATGCATCCGCTGGTATCGTGACGTCCTCTTGCCTGGTCACGTTACCTTGCCCGTTTAGTGTAACATTAGCACGTTCTTACTCCGAACTTTTCTTGCAGGAGTTGTTTGTCCGAAGCAGAATTGATTGTGCTGTGACACACACACGGACAGTGTTTCGTCGAGCTCTCATTTAGAACCTTCCTTATGTCTCTTGTTGTTTTGCTACCGTTATTTACTTGTTTGTAAGTGATTATATCGCGGTTATTGATGAGTACAAGTACAAAAATATTAGTACAGTGAAAAAAGAACATCAATGCGGGTGCAATCAGCAGTTGTTTAGATTGGTAAATACCAGATATGAGGAATTCCGCTATGTCAAAAGGATATGGTAAATTGAACGCATACGCAGCAGGATCGTAACCCAAATAGCTTAATACATCGAGTTCAAAGCCTAAACCCGCCCCCACCTGCTGCCATCATTCCCTCAGTTGCTGCTAAAGGTAATGAAGCTTCCACACCAGTTGAGCTGAGGATGACAGCAAGTGGGGGAAGATAACCTTAGGCTTCAAACTCGACGTATTACGCTGTTCAGGCGGAATTGCTGCTGCACATTTATAAAAGTAATTACATCGTACTCATATACAGGGGGCATCAATCTTGGTCGACCAACTGGGCGCTATGACTGCCGGGTGTCTACCTGACTTTCTTCTGCTTATAATTACAACGATGTCTTATTTATGTGGGCATCCTTGCTCAAATGTTTGAATCAACACGTTTAGCAGTTTAGCGGTTCTTCAGGAAGACGCAGCCCTTGCCGGACGTCAATAACTTTCCCTGTAACTGCTTCCTTTGTTGTCTCAGAAACGTTTGAAAAATTTACGCAGATTGCTAAGCAAAAAAGTTACAGCGTCAATCATTTTTGCATGACAGAGTACGACTCATCTGGTCTGCCGCCCCGCACCACCCACGCGGCGCGGCACACCAGCTGCGCCCTGTGGTTGTCGGGTGTCATTGGTACTGATGTTTTGCTTATGTTCCTTGTCACGCTTACCCAAGCGTTTTGCCAACACCTGCAACGAGGGTATCGCGACGCGTAGGTGGCGCGGCGCGGCAGACCAGATAAGCGTTATTCTGTGGTGCAAAAATGATTTGAGTGAATGAATGATTTGTAGATCCCAAATAGATCTCTGCTGTAGAAAATACTTTCCTAATCTCTGTTAATTGTGCGCTAGGAAGGCAGCGCGAACAGCGTGATACTTCAAGTAGAAACCCCAGCAGCACCTTCTTTTAGTTGCTGTCATATTCCCCCCAGTTACTGTTGAAGCTTCCGTCCTTTCAGCAGTAGCTGCTGAAGAATGCCGGTAATTGAGGGGAGGATGACAGCGACTAAGAGGAAATGGTGCTGTGGTTTTTATTTGAAGTGTTACGCTGTTCCGATTGCGTTCCCACCACATATTTATTAGTGATGGGGCTAGCTGTTGTGCTGGAAGAGGTTAATTTGTAAAATTTATCCTTTGGAAGATGATTTTTGTCACAGATGGTTCTGTAGATCAAGAATGTTGGCATTTTCACCCTTATAGTGTCGAAAGCTTAATTGTAAAACGGTTTTAAAGAGCATTACGGTTTCTGACACTGCGAAAACCGAGAAAACTAGCTTCTTTCAAGTCCAGTCCGTCAGATTGCTATCCTCAATAGATGTGATTGTGTTAGCGGGCATCGTTATCTTTGCAGCTACGACGTGATACGTCTTATTTAAGCTCTGTCTGCCTTTTGAATTGTTGCTCTCAATCTTGTGCTTCTTTCAATTCCTACAAGTAAGAATTTACTACAGTTCTCCTCGCAGAAAGCAGTTTGCATTACTAGTTTTTGTACTAATTGGATCTGACGCCGCTGTCCACATGTTGACTGACTGTTTTTGACGTTGAGGAGTCGCCGACGCGTCCAGCTGAAGCGTATCGTTTTTGTCTTTCTGAGAGGCGCATTCAATGGGATTTTCGTTTGCATTCGTTTGTTGGCTTGTCCACGTGTATTTTTATGCAAATGAGCGCGTCTAGGCGCTGATGTGCTACGGCGGCAGCAGCTTTTCCTCCGTTCATTCGTTTCTTTTCCGGCGTAATGTAGCGTTTATTAACCTTACGTTTAGAGTAGATGATTGTCTTTCAGAATGGCAGACGAATCCGGGAATGACGGCTCTTCAGCGACACCCGGTACAACACGAACACGAAAAGTCCGTCCTGAGATACAGATCTACCGACCAGGTACTTTTTACACTGCAAATTTCGTTATATGTCGTTAATTTTTCAAGTTATAGCTCTAGGCTTCATTTTTCCAGTGTAATTCAGTATTTTTGATATTTTCATAGCTGTAAACTTCACCGGCCTCACTCATGGCATAAAGGAAGAATTTCCCTGAAAAATTGTATCCAAGGCTTATCTAAGGTGTTCATCATGGTTACCACAATCATTTCGCATGTTTTTGAAGGTGCTACCCACTATTTGAGCAGACTCTCTGCAAGAAAACCTAAATTTCCTTAAAATATTTCGTGGAGCATTCAAAATGGTTATAGGTTGAATTCCGGGTTGTGTTACATGGTAATATTAGGCTTTGAGTTTTTCTTGCCTGGAAATGACTGTTAAAAATGGCAGGAATTAGCTATCTAGCTAAATTTATTTCGAACTTCTAACCTTTTCGGTTCGAAGGAGTACCGATCTATGAAATTGACATCTCCACAGGTTGTTTTGGCAAAATAAATTCAGGAAGCCAAATTTGGTGGGGTTTTCGTTAGAATCCATAACCATATTGATATTTATGTTATCCATGTGTGCATGGTCCTGTTGCAAATACTCTATGACCTAGAAGTATCGCTTAATTAAGCAACTACTGGCATTCTGAATTTCTGGAAAACCCCTGTGATGTTTTGTTGTTTTGTTCAGGACTTTCTATATAGAAACGCTGATCAATCGGTATAATCCGAACTATTGGGCACACGTGGTCAATTAAAAATGTTATGTTGTTTCGGAAAATATTGTTCAATTAACACTAATGATTATCGCCGCGTTGGAAAAATGGTTCATTGCCTGAATTGTGAGTGTTGGTTGACGGGCGTCAACTGCCTGTGCTCCGTATGTTCAAATATGGCCCCCCACCAAAGCGTAAATTTCACGGATTCGAACGCAATGTTTCATCGTATACCCATTATTATTCGCAATATTACGAGGAAGGTGGGTGTTTCTTTTTAGATTACTCGGATTCGCATTGGAACATTTTTCATTGCCTTTTTATTTTCCTTAGCGAGTCTGTAGTTTTATTCTTCTGTGTATTTATCCTTTCACATCTCAGTTCCATCTCACATCTCCTTTTACTAGTAGATTTCTGGATTAGAAAAAGAGGCAGAATTTGATACAAGGCCTCACGCCTTTTGCTAGCGATACTTTGATAGGATTTCGATCTGGACTAGTCAGTTCGCCTAATGTGATTTCCCATTCAATGACCAATCATAGTTGTCACCAGCAATGATTTCTCAGATACATCAAATTTTATTGGTATCAGCGCATTTTGTGAACTTGCTCAGAAGTCCGGCTGTGGGCGCCGCTGTCTGAGTGGTTTTGTCATTTTATGTGCGGTTTCTTCGTTCTTACACTGCACGACGATGTTATGTTTATGTCCTTGGTGTTTATGGTTATTTATGTTTTATTCGTGGCGTCTGTCAGGGGCATTGCGAAGGGAGGTTAATGTCTTTCCCAGATGTCGGAGGGCAAAACGAAAATGTTCCAGTGATATATCTTGGGAGTTCAATTAGGTGATCTTATTTAACGAGATCCTCGAGCATTCCCCAGCGTTAGATTCAGGAAACAATGGGTAAGGCTGTGCAAAAGTGTCACCTGATGATGTTTTCCCCTTCACTTTCGCACCGAAACCGGTGTCGACTATGGTATGTGAGACTCTAATTGAAAACATGTGAGGGGATTGAGTGCAAATATGGACAACAAATGCACAAATGACGTGATGGGGTTTTTTTTTTTGAAAAATTCAACCGTTTTTTAGTCCACATTCCCTCTTTAATTTGATCTACTTAGGTATGATGCGCAAGGGAACGGATGTGACGGCCAGTGGTCCACCACCAAGCGACTCTAAACCACCCACTGAACCCACGACCCGTCGACGTTCCCCGCGAATATCGCTTGATTTTGGTGGAGCAGGTGTGTTGAAATAGCTGTCAATTTCTCCTTATCGTATCTGTCGTTTTTCTTCTCTTCTTTTTTTCGCCAGCAGCTGTATTACAGGAAGAATCAACGAAAATAGCCATAGAAGACGTAGTAACGACACTGAGTCTGTCCATTCTTGTGAGTTTTTACCATGATATGGAGAATTTGTTCTTGGTTCATGGAATTTAACAGTGTGTTCTTTTACATTGCATTTCAAGGAGGTTCACTTAGTCTGGAAGTATCATTGAGATCATCAAGGGTAAATGTGTTGATGTGTTTTAACGACTTCTGGGGCGGGGGCGTCGACACGTTTACCCGGGGTAATCTCAATGGTGGATGCGGCCCCTGGTCTGGTTCTCCTGTGGGTTAATAATGTTTTGGAGCATGTGGCATTATTCACCGGAATACCCTGCGATTTCCTTCTTCGTCTCTTTCACTCCCTCTTTGTCCACCTCTTTCACCATGGTTTCCTCTCAGTCATCCTCTAGCCATCTATTTCCTTGATAAATGGAATATTTTTGTGCTTTGCATGGAAGATTTTTATTGCATTTTATAAATAGAAGCTCGATTTTGTGAATTTTTCCCTGTGGTCGTAAATCCGGTGTCTTCCCCATTTCATTTTCATCGCCACTTGATTGTCATTTTATCCAAATTTATCCAAAAACTATGTCGTTTTCCCTGAATAATAACTAACTCACTTCTTAACGACATCTATGTGCTATATGAATCCAGACATATATTCTCAGTGATCTCAGAGATGATGCTTTCTCTAGAATCTTAGTTACGTACGTTTCAAACCGTTTCTTTTTTTTTTCGTATCATTTGTCCTTGCATCGTTTCAACCCATGATTTTACCTACGCCGTTGTCGATTAGCTTTCGGTTTTCTTTCTTTCCTTTAGTAGGAGTTTTCATCCTGTTCAATTCTTATTCCAAGCCACCTGTGCATTCCATAGTTATATGTATGTTCATTTACTCGTTTAGACCATGGTGATTCTGGGAGTACAACTCCTGACGCGGCTTCAATGTGTAGTGATCGACGAGACAGTTTTGGTAAAATCTCAGGATCGCGAACGTTTACACGCGGAGGAGGAGGCGGAGGGTACTCGGGAAACAGGTTCGTTTTCTTGTGTCGTTTTCTAGTCTTTTGCTTATTTTTTCAATCATTTCTTTTTTTCCAACCGTTCAACTACTCTTTATTCGTTTACGTGGTTGGCTTCATGTTTTAGACAAGTTTACCATGCTGGACGAAACGACATTACAAATTCGACATCTAGTGGCAAAAGAAATACGCGAGATTACAGCAATCGACAGAATTCACGGCCGCCATTATCGCAGGTGCCTGACTCATACCCGTTTTATGCCCTCGCGAGCGTTTATCTATTGTTTCTTCTCCATCAGTTCTTATTTGTTCCCTTCTGATGAATAAGCATGTTCCTTTTAGGGAGGTCGTGATGGTCATAACGAACGAAATTCTAATTCAAGATACTCTTACGTAAGTGCCTCGGTCTATTTTTAGCAGGGGTTAGCTTGAGTCTAAGTTGTTGGTTTAGAATTCAACGCAATCACTCTATGATCCGCAACAGCCAGGAGGTTATCTGAATTATCAGCCGAATCCCAATCGACGACGCGGAAAACCGGACCAAGGCAGAGCGCCGTCGCCGATGCGATTTAGGCGAACGGTAAGTTTTACATTGAACATCTGGCTGTGACAAGTTTTTTTTTTGGGTTTTCTGTCTCTTTTTTGAGTCATTTGAAGAGAAATATATCAACTAGGTAGCGCATTTTGTGAGTCTCATATTCAGCGGGTTATATTGCCTGTTTCTGAGGTTGCGGGTGAGGTTTTCTTTTGAGAGAACTAAAGATTTCAAGGGAGTTCTTATCCTTTGTATGCCTGCTGAGCGGAATTTCGTCCTTAGAGTTGATTTCTTTCTTCTTTTCCTTTTTCCCTCTCTATTTCTCTCTGTTTCCAATTTTCCTTCGGAAACATTGATATTTGATCCCTTTCTTGGCTCTTTTTTCTTCTCGAAGTTTGGTTTTTGGCCCATTCCTAAGAAATGTTCCACTTCAATAAGCATCGGTTTTTGGCTTATTTCTAGGAAAAGGGAAGGCTCTTATGAGATTGAGGGAAACAAAAGTTAAGAGCAAGTTTTTTTTGTGTAATATTCATATTTTATTGTAGCTTGCTATTTTTGCAGCTGAGAATTATATCTATTACATTAATATTCCTCGGATGTCCTCCTGGTATTACAGTTGGAACTGTCCTCGCATAATTTCCAAACAGTGGGTAACTGGTAAATAAGTCTAATATGGAAAATTCACTTGAAAATCCCGGAAGCATCATTAAAATGAAAAACCTGCACTCATTGCATGAACATGGAATTGGCGGTTTTGTGTGCTATTAATGTTAGGGAGGACTCGAAAGCGAAGCGAAAACCAACAGGTATAATATCCTAATCGATAGTGGCACTTTTGTACAAGTGTATTCCTGGTAATGTGCAACCATTGTGGAATGAGATTTTACGTGGATGAATTCATACCGTCCTATTGTGTGATTCTATACAGGGGCTTTGCATTAATATGGGATCTATAGCACATTTTTGGCCAAATCGATTGGAATTCAAGGGTTTATTTGCTTATACTAGTGTTCAGGGGGTTTCAATAATGTGGAAATTTGGTAAATCGGATTACCCGAACAGTTGAATAGTCAAAATTAGAAAACTATTGTAATTCGGAAAGCTGGTCAGATAAATTGCTCAAATATTAGTGATTTCTGGAAGTTAAATCATTAAGAAACCGGAATGTTTGAAACCTATTCTTCAAAAAATCTTGTATGGAACTAAAATATGTGCCTTAATAGCGGTGTCCACTTTGTCATTCAATGCATTGAGATTACCTAGGGTAAACGGGTCAACGCCCGTGTTAACTATGGGAAAATACCGGGTAATTTCAATGATGCAATGGCCTCCTGGTGTCTTCTTAACTTTCAGGTAACCCTCCTCCTGATTTGAAAGCTCTTATCGGCTTAGTTGTATTTCCTCATTTCTGCTATCTATTTTCGAATGTTCATCTCTAAAAATCTAAACATTCCTTGAACATCGTTATTTTTGAGATCTCTGCGATTTGCATACTCAAAATGACGGATTTCCTTTTTTTTTTTTTTGTTCTCTTTTCATATCCCCACAACTCCCCTTGTGCCTTTGCTACTGATGGGTCCCTTTCTCTAACGTATTTCTTGCTCTTCACTCCTCTCATAGAACGGCGCCGTGCAAAGGTTGCAGCAAAGTTGTTGTGTGCATTTTTATTCTCACTCAGTGGAAATGACCGTGCCGAAAAGGTTAATTTGCCTGTTATGTGTCCGCAATGGCCCGTTACGCTGGAACCGTTTCGTGCATAATGCCAATGTGTGGCCAGCTGCTGTCGCAGTGTAGGGAGCGGCTGTCACATAAGATGTAGTTGAGGATGAGCTGGAATGAAATGGTTTTTTTTGTATTGTGTTATGGCAAACGTTTTCTTTCTATAATCCCTTCTATTAGTTAGACATTCAAACGATTCAGTTTCATTATGGAATGTGCAAGTTTTTATGTGAAAGTACAGGTGATTTTCTGCACCCCGCTCATTTTGAAGCTAATGGGGAACTAAGAGTATCCTCAAACTTCGCCAGCAATCGTGGCGATCGCCATGAGCGCCGGTATCGCCACATGGATAAAGTGAATGAAGAGACCTCAGACGTAAGAGGGATGATAATAAATGGGGCGTGACGATCGATAGGCACCGTTTCCACTATATCTACAATTCACATCGCCAGTTCATTTTGGGCATATCTTCGGGAGTACGGGCGATGAGCTCCGTTTGGCAGCGATCCATGGTGATGTAGCGTGGCAATCGATACGTATCATTTCCACGATCCTTATCTCTTATATCGCCGGTTCATTTCGATTAATTTTGAACTGGCGAAGTCTGCGGATACTCTAAGGTAGTGCTAGAGCCCAGCCCTGAAGACTGAAAGCTCAGTAATGATCTTTACTGAGTCCACCGTTAGCTATGAGAGTATCCCCAGACTCCGCTAGTTCAAAATGGATGGAAATGAACCGGCGATATAAGAGATAAGGACCGTGGAAATGATACGTATCGATTGCACGTTACATCGCCATGGATCGCTGCCAAACGGAGCTCGTCGCCCGTACTCTCGAAGGTATGCCCAAAATGAACTGGCGATTGAATGATAGCAATAGTGGAAACGATGCCTATCGATCGCCACGCCCCATTTATTATCATCGCTCTTACGTCTGGGGTCTCCTTATCCACTTTATCCATGTGGCGATCGCCACGATTGCTGGAGAAGTCTGGGGATAATCTATGACCTGATAACGTCACGTGTGGGTAAACATGTTGATATGTGCCATGTGAGGTAGATTTGTTTACATGAAGACGTTTGCCTTGGAGTATCAGTAAAAGGATAACGGATAAGTACTTTACCAATAGTTTTTTGTGGCATTTTTTCTTCTTCCCATGACCAGAATGCAGAAATAGTATATATAGTGCAACAAATGGCAGGCAGAGCTTCAAGCCAGGGACCGCATGCATCATTGAGATTACCCTGGTAACCGTACATACGTATCCTGTTAACCGTAAATACACCACACAAATTTGCCCATCATTAACACGGGCGTCAACACGTTAACCTTGGGTGATCTCAATGACGCATCCAAGCGCGAGGGTGGGATCCATAAACGCGTAATCAGGCAAAGTTGTCCTGCCAGGCAGACCCAGGCAAACCGCGACGCGAGACAGTATACCTGGTGGTAGAAGCAAGCTCAGATCGCATCTTTCTATAGTGTCACCCGAAGAATCGCGCCATACGACCGCCCCCCCCCCCCCCTCCGGCGAAACTAGACTAGCAAAATGGTCTATATCATCACCAATAGCGATAACCCTCACAGGTTTGCCTGGTTACCGTTGGCTTATTCTCAATGCAAATGGATATCGCTTCAGTCTGCGGAAGTAGAGTTGCACGCTTTTCTTGTCAGTGCTTTGGTGAATTCCCTTGTTTACTGAATTCAAAACAGGATTTTGAAAATGAATATTCAGTGTATATCTAAAGTGCACATATCACCTGTGTGTTGCAGTTTCAATTCATTTTTAGACACAACTGCAACAAAACGAGCGCGCATCGATGCGCGCTGAAGCCGGTCAAAGGCGGAATGTTGGAAATAGAAGGCGAAATGATTCCATCAACAGCACACAAAGCGAATGTTTACCCCAATATTCGGTTATCATAGTTATTCATTTGATTTTGAATTTTTTTTAGAGCAACATTGTTGACCTTTGTGCTTTACTCCTGTTTTATAGGATGGCCTACGGGTTGACACCCATCTGGAAACCCAAAGCGTGTCCGGCGAAGCTCCATCCTCTTCGTCAATGTCTTACATGCAGTTGTGTCAGTCTTTCGAGTCGATCGGATCCTTTGATTGGAGCCAGGAAGTAGAGTCCGAGTACAATGCGAAGCACAGCGAGGATCCGGAGGAAAACGCTGGATCGACTCATGAGAAGTGAGTGTGCAAATCAGTTTGCAGCGCTGTTAACTGTAAGGTTTTTGTTTTTCGGAGGATTTATACAGGTATTTCAGGTCGGAAAACTCAGAAAACCGAAATCTCCATAGTGATTTGTCAGGAAACGATTTCTCTCATGGTGATTTTTCATACTCGAAGCCGAAGCGCGGCATATTGAGGGTGCCAATAGCTATGAGACGTGGCAAGGAAAGAAATCGTAACGGTTTGTTTTGTCAGCTGTTTCGACAAATTCTGGACATCGCTGTGCATATTTGATTATCTTAATTAAGACAGCGATCGCTCTTCATCTCTACGAGGCAGTATAGTGGAGGAAGATTATGAAGTTGACGATATTTCAAGCGGAGATGCCACACCAACAGAGGAGAGCGGAGATGAAAAGCACTGGAACAGGCAGAGTGAGCGTTCTGGGTACTCTTTTTTGAGCTTTGATCCACCATTGAGGTTACCCAGGGCCTCAACCTGCACAAGGTTACCCATTTTCAACACTGACTATACACTTACCCTGGGTATACCCAGTGATGCATCCTGGCTCTGGTTTCTTTTTTTCTTCTTATTAAAATAAGTCCGACATTGGTCTCTTTGACATCATGTTTACTTCTCTTTTCTCCTGTTTTCTTTCAAAACCAGGCTAGTTTCACTATGAATTGATTTGCAGAGGAAATACGGTTAACCAAGTCAGCCCGCGACAACCAATGCAAACCAGGCTACAGTGGTGGTGGGGAGTCCCAACGCGAAAACAGATCCAGCCGCTTAGCTGGTCGTTTAACTGTTGAACGGTCGAAGCCTGAGCCACAAACGGAGCAAGCGACGTCGTTGTCATCCCGGGTTGCTCGCGCAGTTATGCGCGGGGAACCGATCAGGACGTACAAGCCGCCGGCGATGCGAGGTTGGTATTCTGTTCCGTATTTTATTCCTGGTTTTTGAGAAACACGTGGGAATTTTCTTTATTTTTTTCTGGTTTTCCCATTCTTTTTTGCTTATTTTTGTTGAGCTGTTCAATTTTCGAGCGTAATTCACCTTAAAAATGAAAGATCAAGTGGGAGATCCTCCTTTTTTGGAGCTTCTTCCTGTAACTGTTGCTCACTTCCTGGATCATTACCTCTTTTCTGGACCTCTTTCTTCATGATCTATGAATATTTGCAGCAATGGAAAAGAACGACGCCGCCCAAACAAATGCCGATGTCCGAAACAGGTGATCTGTATGTTTCATCCGCTACCCTTTTTCAATAACACCTCATAACTTATTAATCTATTGTCCTTTCCTTTCATTTTCTAATTAATAGGCGCTAAACCTCATATTTAACCCCACTTCTTGCACAGCGTTTTAACCTTGGGTCCTCGTCGTCGTTTTAGCTGTTTATTCTGTTGTTGCATTAACACCTTTCAGATCTGCAGAGTCTAATTTATATTGTTTGAAAGCGCAGACTGAAACCCTATAATCTTGGTTTGTGAATCTCGTCCCCGTCAATTAAAGTAACCCAAACCCTATGCCTGAAAAGTGATCTGCCCCGAGAAATCTTGCTTTAAGTATCGTTCTTTCAAGCGAGTAACCTATTGTCGATATATAGGCTTTAACCTCAATTTTAAGTGGTTTTATATGGCATTATTGTTGAGTGTTAATTCTTCCTAGAATCTCATCCTAATAAATTTTCCTTATGTAGTGTCTGTTAGTGAAGAACCGAATGTACGGAGCTGCTTTCTGTGGTGATTCCTAGGTTCTGGCTTCAATGCTTCATTCGAGCAGATCGATCACGAATTGTTTACGAGTCGATGGGGTGTCACTGCTCTTCATATTCCGTTTAATAATGTGACTTTTGAGAATTTTGCCATTGACTAGCGTGATTTATGAAACGCAACGCATGTTCAGACTTCCATGCATTGATGACTACAGGGCTTTTGTGCTTTTATGTTAGGATTTCTAATTCCTGCGTTCGTGGACGTGAATGATTTCATTTTGGAATTTCATAGTTTTGTCTAGGACTGATATAAGGGATCAATAATATCAGTAAGTATCAGTAGTATTGTCGACTCGATCAGCTGATCAATAGATGTAATGATAAAATGTGCTCATGCACAGCAATGCATACGACCCGAGGGGGGATTTCAGGACACCTAAACAGCCTGAGATAAGAGATAAGAGCGCAAGCACTGAATTCTTTATTCGTTCTGTTTCCTAACCAACCTAGGGTGTTTTCATGATGCATTTATGTTCACTCACGATCAGATTTCTTTCCCAGTTAACATACAGGGGTCGCCAATCGTTAATGCACACCTGAAAACGAAGCCTCGCCGCTCCACCTAATCGGCGCGGCAAACCAACTACAGGAAGCTCCAAATGTCCGCAATCAAGAGGGGCATGGCCACGGCGCGGCTGTTTGACCAGACGCAGGCGCTCTCTACGCTGCCCCTGGCTTCTTTGACTCTGCAGACAACCGGTGGCAGCATACAGAGCGCCTGTGTCTCTGCCTAAAGCCGCGTCGTGGCCACGCCCCTCTTGATTGCGGACATTTGGAGGTTCCCGTAGGTGCTATGATTATCGGGGTAGCTCTCAGTTTATTTCATAGTCATGAAAGAACTAACAGTGGAATAAACAAACAATACCACGGCCTCCATCACTCTCGAGAACCAAAACGCTCAGCTAGTCTGCCGCGTCGCATGGGTGCTGCGGCGCGGCCTTGTTTTCGCGTGTGCAATAATTGTGGTGAGTGCATCTGTGGAGGCGCAAATAAAGGACGAATCCCACATCATTTTTGTATTCGAGGTCTTTCCTTGCTTAATTGAAATCGTCAGAAGGCGTTGATTAAATGCTTTACAATTCCTTACGAAGATACAAGAAAGCTCGTTCTTTAGGGTCCCTCATTTTCGTGAGGATCTGATGAGGATCAAAGAAATGCGCGAATTTAAGACGCTAGACTTAAACAGGCTTTGTACGCTTAGAAGGCTTGTCTAACATGCTACTAGAGGGCTATATTCGAAATCTGATGAACAGTCTTCGAAAACAAGGAAAACACATCGGTTTCCTATTGCCTCGATGTGGTTGGCACACACATAGGGTTTTTATGGTTATGGTTGTTTGTAGACGGGGTTCAGAGGGTTTTGGTCAGGGATGAGCGGAATTTCGGTTTCCGGAAGTCGGAAGTTCCTGAATTCTTGTCTCATGTGAGCTTCTGGCTTCTAGATTTCTGGACGATTGGCAGTCGTTGGGTCACGCCAGCTCAGACGCGCTTTATTCATCGCTCCAAATTTCGCCAGATTTCGAACTGCCCCCAAATTTCGTCAGATTTCGAACTTCCCCCAACTTCCGACTTCCGCTCATCCCTGATTTAGGTTCTGTCCCGAACCGCCGATGTCCGTTTACAAGTCTGCAGCGCTCTGCACTCGACCATACACATTAGCATGGCGGGAAATCGAATTTTTTTTGAGATCCTGGAGACCACTCTACACATTTCGAGCGAACTCTGTGACCAATATCTATTTGGTTGTGCTCATCGTCTTTTAACAATAACAGCTATCTAAAAAATAACAGTCAACCTCAAATTTGTGGTTGACATGAAGTATGCTTTTATAGTAGCGAGTAGCCAGTAGCTTTATTGAAAGAAAACCGAGTGAATCAAAATTTAAATGGATATCATCCAGTGGAGTTCGAACTTTTGCTCGCGTGAAATGATGCTCTTGGCGTGGTTAGCTGTCATTATTTATTTATCATTATTTACGGTGGAATTTTTGCTGGAATTAAGATCAGCTCGAAATCTGACCTAATCAGTCTTACTGAGCTTGCTATACTGACTGCACTAGCCATTTCTGAATTCCGCTCCCAGGTGAATAGATCGTCATCGTACAAATTCAGTTTTTGTAAGGGATTTTAATCGATGTGGCGGTAGTAGAGAGCGCTCTTCGATGGAGATTCGTTCTACAGTAAAAGTTGAAGTCGAGGCATAGAAAAAACTCGAAATTTTATAGCGTTTGAGGTAATAGGATAACCAAGGCTGTAGGTAAGAAGAATGCTGAAAAAAGAAAAAAAAATTGTTTGGCAGTGACCTATGCTGGCCACAGAGTTTTTTTTTTGCTCCACAGTTGTAATCTTCTCAAATTTCTAGCCTCTTTCAATTTCGCTGAGTCCTCAGGTGCTTCAATTTCTAGAGGGGGACATATGTATGTTTTTTTTAAAAAATTATTTGGGCTAAATTCGAGTGGTGTTACTTATATTTATAATCTCCAACGAATTGAAGATATAGCCTTGTTTGGAAAAATCAATCGATATACTGATATATACATTCAATCGATATATTGGTTAGAGCCTCCGCAATCGCTGCCGCGCGCGTAGGGCAGCACCACGCGGTGTTTAATATTCATTATGTGCTACAGTCACCAACCTCCGATTCATAGTCTCATAATTTTTTGACAATTAAAATTCTTTAACAGTCTTAGTGAGATCTGTTTAGATTTTTAGGGTGTTCTGTGAAAATTTGGTCCCGTCCTTGTGCACCTAGCCCTCGTCTGCCCTCAGTGCTTCTCATTGCTGTGCAAATTTTCTTAAAAACTGCTCAGGAAAGGATTGAGTTGCAGCGTGGCAGATGAAGAAATGCGACCGTCATCAGCATCACAACATAACACGCAACCGCGACAAATGGCGGACTACCCCGTCTATCATGAAATCGCCAGCAATGAAGGACCAAAGATGCAGAAGGTCCCAAAGAACGTTTGAAGACTTCCGATATTAAGTAAGATAGCATTGTAATTTTCCAGATCAACGATTCGATAACCTCGTTACTCACCCAGGTGCAAAAGAGAGATACAAGAGCAGCTGAGAAAGTTGTACAGTTGAGGTTCGTCGTCTTCGTTATATAATTCTGGATTTTTTTTTGGATCTTCACTGGTTCTGGACGTAAGTAGGGAATGGCCAGTCTTTTTTCAAAGTTGTAAAACCTCTAACACATCGATTAACATTACTAGGATTTTTGGGTTTAATCAATGACCGTAGTACAGAAGCAGATGCACGTCGCAGCACCTTTTTTCTGAATAGGATCGGTTTGAAATCCATGATTTTGGCCGAAATTAAACACGAGATTGGCTGTTGGAGCTACAGTTAAGGCCAATCATTTTTGCACAGAATTACTCCCATTTGGTTTTCCGCGCCGAATTACCCACGCGGAGCGACACGGGCGTTGCCGATATTGGTGTTTTTCTTCTGTTTATGGTTTTGTTTTGTGCTTTTACTTTTCATTCTGAGATGCTTGGATCACCGCTGCAACAAATATAGCCAAAATGTCAATACCAGTAATGCTCGTCAGCCATAGCGCTCAGCTGGTCTGCCGCCCCGCGTGGGTGATGCAGCGCGGCGGCGTCACCGTGACAACAAAAATAGGCTAGATGTCAATAGCGGCAATGCCTGCCAATGATAGCGTGCAGCTGGTCCGCCGCGTCGCATGGGTGATACAGCGCGGCAGGCCAGGTGAACGTTGTGCAAAAGTGATTGAACGGTACTGTATTTGGTGTGCTGATTACGTTAGCATATCCCTCTTCTACCATAACTCTGCAAAAATAGAGTAACGGTACAAAACTGTTAAAATATTACCGATCAAGATCTGAAATGACCGTCCCATACAGTGTTTCATAAAATTCTGTGGAAGACAGAGCCTATAGTGCACGTACCTCATCCCTCCCCCTGTAGAAGTGGTGGTTCGCCGTAAAAGGGAGAATATGGGCGTTTTCCTTCGAGAAATTTCTTTTGAGATTTTGAGGAAGAACAAGTGAAATAGTGCCAGTATCCCATATCAAATGGCAGACTCTCTTTTTCTTTATAGTATTCTGCAGCGGAAGCTTTGCTGAAATTGCTTTTCTAAACTACATTTTTCCTCTGATAACTGTGCAGGACGAACGCAGACCAAACGGCGTAATGGTTCGGGTAGAAACCCTAGCAGCAACGGTTGCCAGTTGCTGCCATCCTCCCCTCGATTGCTGCTCAATCTGTCGGCCCTTTAGCAGCAATTGCTGAGAGACGGCAGCAATCAAAGGGAGGATGGCAGCAACTGGCAACCGTTGCTGCTAGGGTTTCTACCCAAACCATTACGCCGTTCGGGCTGCGTTCGTGCTGCACAGTTATCAGAGTTGATAAATTTTGCAGTTCTCACTAACACAGTGTTGTTGCTTCTATTCAAATGGTGCTTGGAAATACGCATTTTATCAAACCCTTGACTTACTCGTATCCATTTCAGCGGTGAATTGGCTGAGATCTATTATGGAGTATTGCCTCGTGATATTTTCTTCACGTTTTCCATGAATCTGGAACAACACTTATGGAAACAAGCATTTTATAAACCAATCGAGGTGTTCAAGTCAGTGGTGAATTCGCCAAAAGAAAGCTCGAAAACGTTCCGAGGTTTGATGTTGGTGCTGCTCAACAAGGTAAGCGAGATACCACTGACTTTGTGATTTTTTTTTTGTTCTTTCTTCATTCATATTGACATTAAATTTTATAGGGTATTGCATTTTACGAGCGTCTCATTGGCTTATACGAGAAGGAGCTGAATGTGGATATGGGGAAAGCAATGCTTGTGCCATCTATACTTCACGAAGATGATTTTTGGAGTGTTTCATCTTTTCCGAATTTCGCTGAGCAAAGTGCAACGAAGCAAAAGGTAGGGAAAATTGACTATTTATCCTCATATGTTAAGTTTTTGGCTTTAAAACATTTTGAACCATTCTAAGGTGGCTGTGAAATCGTGCTCACGACATTTGATATCTCTGGGAGATCTTAAGCGTTACAAGACGCTGGTCGAAGGAAGTGAGGACTATCAAGACGCTAGGATGTAAGCGATGTTTATATTTCGAAATTTCTATTGTTTTCTATCGGAAGTGAAATTTTCTCGTGTTGTGGTGCTAGTTGACCTTTTAAGCACCTATATGCGGTCAGCATTGTTATGGCCAGCGTCAGGGCACTGCTACAACCAGCTTGCTGTTGTGGCATATTTCTCGGTGAGTATGTGGTGCTTTTAGCTAACATTTCATGACAAACAATGCTGGGTCAAGCACGTTGAAAATAGTGTCTATCGAATTGAATTGTATTTTTCCGATTCATTTATTTTGGTCTGGTACATGCGAGTAAGATAATTTGATGTCTACTAAAAGTTCTGGTTTATTATCTAGATGGTGTTTATTTATGTATTTGTTTGTACGTGAATATGCCACGCTTATTTACAAATACATGCTAAAGAATACAAGTACAAGGCATGGAAGCGGATTTTGTCATGATGAGTAATTGTAACCGAAAACACCCATTCGCTTCATGCTACAACTTATCTGGTTGAGAGATTGAGAATCAGTGACATATATTCTCATGTAGCAAGAATCTCAGTGTTTTTGAGGTTCTTTTTTCATGCTCATGCATTTGAGGTTTTTTATACGAATGAAAAGGAGGACTTTTCGGAAATGTTATTGAAGTGAATTTTGATTAGTACATTAGTCTTCCTACATATACGAGGCATTGAAATGAATTTCCTTTGCATGTTGGTAGTTATCTTACGGTTCCTCTGGTGAATTACTGGAAGAAAGAGCCTTCGAAAGTGCACAAACAACATTTGTATCTTCTGTTGGAGTAGTTGGAAGGTAGTCAGGTGTTGGTACTGCGAGGAACCAACAGCGACGGCACCCACGTTTCGACCTCACCTGTCATCGAACAGGTTTAAGTGGTCTTTCGGGTATTGTGAACCGCGCTGATAGTGGGAGCAGTTATGATTCGAACAGTGTGATGCAGCTCAGTGTGCAATTAAAATGTGAATTTGGTGAGATTGAATATTTCCTCAAGTACACTTCTGAAGGCTCTTAAAAAGTCTTCCATCAATTGATTATTTTTTTAAAATATTTGTTCTGATGAAATAAATCTCTGTCGTTTGTTTCGAACCTCAAAAACACTCCGAAATGATCGAACTTAGATAAGACTTGTATATTTCATAGAAATTGCACAGATACAAGGATATGTGTGCTATATACTTGGGAATATTCGATGATTTTTCAATTATTCGAACTTTCGAATTATTCGAATATTGCCCAATTTCAATCATTCGAAATATGAATAATTCGAATATCGCAGTTTTCGCAATATGCGAATGAACGAACTATTCGAATATCAAGTATTTTTGGTTGCCCGAATGAATGAATAGTTCGAATAGAGGGATATCCCGGGAGACCGAATGAATGAATATATTCGATTCGAACATTCGGTTTTTTTTTTCAAATTTTATTGGCATTGCATTTAACAAATTACCATCATGAGAGTATTAAATTCTCACATTTTCCTTATATTTGCCAACGCATAGAAATCTCAGGAGATCTGACTATATAAATATATATATATATATATATATGCCTAAAATAATTTTAATTTCGTCTGTCCTTTGATTTCTCAAAAGTCTTCTTCCACTTCCTCTCCAGAGCTGGAGTGTTCATCCTCGGTGGTTGAGTCATCGTAGACTTCTTCCATCTGTTTTTCACGTCCATATCTTTGCACTTCACTAGGATTCCATGTACTTGTTCTTGTGTTATTCCATGAATAAGGTTCTTGTAGAGTGTAGCGCATGCTCCCATCCCCTTATTTATATTTATCCTGGTAGGCGTTATTTAGCGCCATAAACAACCTCCATAACTTGCTCTGGTAAAGGTCAACCTTGAGGCATATCACGTTATGATAGGCTATTTGCCTGAGATGTATGGTACTGCAACGCACCTTCAAGGCATGACCTCGTTATACGATGCTGCACGCTCTCCTTCCTCGACATCATAATAGTTCAAAGTTCGAATAACACCGTTTCTCTCAGTCGTATGAACGAATTATTCGAATAACCTATGTTTTGAGAAACCCGAATGAATGAATTGTTCGAATAATCCGCATTTCAAAATTGCCGAATGAATGAATTGTTCGAATTTGCTCTCTTCTCGAAAAACCGAATAAATGAATTATTCGAATATTCGAATATTCGAACATTTCTTCGAATATATTCGATTCGGTCACAAGTATAGTGTGCTATGCGAAAATTTGTGTTTCGTAAAAAAAACTTATTTGAGAAAATTGGAAGGTGTAAATCCCACCTAACCGTGGGAATGAGTGATGTCTAGTGATTTTCTAAGCGGTTTCTGCTTAGAGAAGGATTGAGGATGTGTGTGAGAGAGAAATGAGATTGAGATTTATTAAGGCAACAATTTTGACCGTCGGTTGCATGAAGAAGGAGAAATATTTACAGTTCAACGAGATATTTATACACAATATTGTGGGGGCGTGGCATTGATCGCTGCCAAGTGCGTATCCCCGAGATACACTGCATATCCGCGCCAGATTTATCTGGGGCAAATGCCTAGAGTGTGCTCGATGAAAGAGCAAGCTATGGAACAGAAATCAATGCAATATAAACAAAAGATAGCATTATTTCGCAAATTACTGTCAGTCTATGCTGAAAATGGACTCTAATGTTGGAGGGGGTGTAAGTGTAGACCATCGTAAAATTTTTTATGTGAATTCTGGAAGTGAAAAACTAAAGCTGACAGATAAACGCAAGTAATCTTGGGGAAAAAGCAGCAACCCAAGAGAAAATTGGGAGTGTAGGCAGTTGTCTCTCTTCACCATAATTTAAGCATTCCCTCTATGCTGACAAATTGCGCAGCTGCTCCAAAAACCCCGAACCGAGTAATAAAAACGCTTCGCAACTTATGTTCATATCCCATACTTTAGGTATCGCATTATTATTATCTATGCCCAAAGCACACTCATAGTATTCTCAGACATTCACGCACCTCTGTCCTCGTCGAAAGTGAGCTTTTTAGTCGTAACAATCCTGGTGGAACTGCGAATCCAGCAGCACTCTGCAACTACTGTTGATAAAGTCTGCTTGCCACTATGCTAGGGTAAGAGCTGGTACGGAGTCTCTTGCTGCTAAACTCTTCATACTCTCCTGTAATAGTACGCCAGTTGTCGAATGGGTTGAGCACTAAATGCGAAGTGGCAAAACATCTCACATACCCTTGAGAAGGAGGGTTTGAGGGCGGAACAACATTAACCGTCTGAGGATATGGCTACGCGAATGTCTTGAGTCTGATTTTTTACGTTTCAGCTACAGGCTAGGTTTCATAACACCGAAAACGCTTCTAATTAATTGACTTATGCATTGATTCCTCAGCAATATGCTAAAAAATCTTTCAGAAAGCTTTTTCAAAATAAGAGTGACACATGAAGAAGTTCCCTGCTTTCAACTTCGTGCTTGATCCAGCATATGTGTTTTTTGAAAAGGTTTTCATTTTTCAAAGTGTGATGTTGAGAATGTGGGTTCGCGTTGAATGTCTATCGCTGGTGTCGCATAGCTTGGGCATCAGGGGTGTGCGGATCGGCCGGCTTTCGAGTTTTCGATAGGTAGATATGATGAAACTGCCGGGAGAAATGTACACGGTGAAGTATTAAAGGAACATGAGAGCAGAGCAATACTGCTTTTCCTACAGCTTAATAGTTGGAGTGCAATCCTGATGGTGTATTTCCTCAAAATTCACAGTTAATGCCTTATTAAGTGTCAAACCTTTATTCTATAAATGTTAGCGCTCATTAGTGTTCACTGCTTGCTCTAGTGCATGTTCTCTTTCGTCTTCCGTGTTATGTCTTCCGGATGTTTTGAATTTTTCCGCACATCCCGTCAGGTGTTTTCTGTTCTGATAGTTCTTGTTAAGGGTACATGACATTAATGCAGCATCCATGCCAATAACTGTTTTTTTTTTCTGAAAGTTATGGCTGTGGATGCAGCGCTCACTTCAGCGAATGCCGTCTATTAGCCTAGTCTGTAGCGAAGGCTCTCTGTTCTCCCCTGTTCCTGTGATCGCAACTATCCTTTGTTATACTAGGAACGTTTGAAACATTGTTGCGACATGCAAATGAAGGCGTGTTCTAGATGCTGTACCGAAGCAGACGGCGTGCACGTAATACACCGCTCGAGATACTCTCCAACAGACGACAGGTCCTTTATCACCCGATACCTTATTTTTTCATTGAACATCCTAGATGATCACACTACTAGGGGATGGTGCTGTTTGTCAGACTAACACTACTAGCTGTTTTGTTAAGTATTGCTGTTGAAAGTTTCGATATTTTCAGAATTTTCCATTTTCCTCCATAGGAGCGCAAACCAGCACGGAGTAAGACAAACAGCCTATTTCATCCGTTCCATAATGTGTGGATACGGTTGGAAACATGGAAAAGTGGAGAAATTTTTAGTGGCTGTGTGGTTGGACCTGGCGTTTTCCCGGAATTCTTGATTCTTCTATAATGCTTTCAATAAGGACCTATTTATCTGGGATACTGAAGGCCCCTAAATGTTTCAATCTTTCGAAAACAAAAGCTATATCTCGCACATCCTCGATACCATTTACATGCAGCACAAGCACTGTTTTCAACGTTTTAGTATTGTTTGCCTTAAACATGCACGGTTCGTTTTTGCCTGTTTGTGAATGTTTTTGTCGAACCCAATAGTAGATAGTTCACAGTCTTCAGATGCTACAGCGCTTGTGGCTTTTAGATGATAGCTATTTTGACAAGTGCATCACTACCTATGAAACGTTCAAAAAGCTGCCTAAAAATACTTCTAGCACATATGGGGCGTATTCATTCATATTTGAAGCAAGCTATAAATCTGAACCATCCAACATGGTCAAGCTCAATACACACATAACAGTAGCATAATGTCAACATAAATTAGATCAGACAACAAGGTGAATAGAAGCTAATGGGATGACTGGAGGGAGGATCACTAATTGTAACATAAAAAGGATGGTTAATTTCAGTGTTAGATCACGTTTGAGTGTGTTATATGAGGTTGATTAGGAGAAATAGTGGGAAACCAAACAAAAGAAGAACCACAAGAAGAACGTTTTGAAGGGCTAGTTCGTTCCATTATTGTTGACGGAAACTATGTAGAAGAATATCACGCAAAAAAAAAACTCAATTCCTCATAATGAGAATATTTTCAAAAGAAGTCTGGAGTCAGTCCAGTATAGCAAGGTAGACCATCTGAGTGCCGCGATATAGCCGAGATGTATGTCGTACAGATTCTGTTGACGATTCTCGCCTTGCAGTTTCGATTGTCTGCATGAAGCACGGAGTGATCAATTCTCTAGATTATGGACATTAAAAATGTTGCAAATTAATATTTATGAATTTTTACTCGTCGCCATACTTGAGATTACAACTAGCTGCTTCCATTTGCAAAAGTCAGCGGTCTATTTATTACCTGATGACGTGATGCGGTAATGATTTGTTTGGATGCTTTGTAATCTTTACCTCAACTGCGATTCTCCTCGAGGAAAGGAGCTTTCATAGTTATGCTTGAACAGACCTTGATTCGTGCATGTCACCATCTCAAAAATGGAACCCTTCACTCGCACCTTTACCAAACATTGCCGGCACTTCGATTGGCGGATCTACCACGTGGGTTGTGATTTTTTTATAAGTGATTCTATTTAGGGTCATGCTTTGGACGAAATATTCTACTGTGTTCGCGCACTATCCGCTGGTCATCCGTTTGAAGCAGCACGCGACCGCCTGTACGCTCGACTGGCAGCAATGAAACGGAAGGTATGAACATGAGATTCCTCCTTCCGAAATTGAAATTAAGAGGTCGTTGGTGACGAGAAATTCAATTATTAAGGTAGACAAGTATGAGCCACTGCTTGATACCGAGTGCGGCGAGGTTCATGAAGATGCCGAGTTGGCGGCAAGTGCTGATCGGCCGTATGAGGTGTGGCTGGACATGGAAGGACCGAATATTGAAGCGGCAGATGATGACGCTCATGTGTTCCGATCGTTCTTGGAGCAACAGCCCAGCAAGGTTGGGTGACATATTTCAACATATTTTAGAATGAATTATATTTTCACGCTTGAATGAGATAAGCATGAACAAGTTAACACGATAAAAACAAAAAAAGCACATGAAAAAGCAGAGGTTCCGAATAGGAGTTCAAATTGTCCGCGCATATGGTTTCCCTATAATTTTGGTGTACGCTGTGCAATGACGTTCCTGTAAAACCTTAAATATTGGCTCATCTCACCAATTCTGTCGAATTGGAAAACGCGCGAGATCATTTAGGGGATCAGTTCGATCACTGCTACGAATAATATCCGAAAATGATAAAACTACCTAACAGATATATTAAAATTGTTATGCTTTAGCTGCATCGTCGCGCCATTACATACGTTATCAGCACTGTTGGTCTCCTCATCACGAAAATTGGGATGGAGTCCTTTCCAAGGTAAGAGGGATATGTTGCAAGCTGTCAGTTCCTCTTCTTGGTTTGGTGTACACCTGTTGATCAATGCAGAAAGTGACTATAAAGCTCCACGATCATTTTTAAGTGTATCCGAACGTGCCATTGGTCAATTGGCTGCACTTATTGAGCAAGATGCATCACCAGTTACAGCTGGTCAACTCATCCAGATTGCCTCCTTGTTCATCTATGCAGTCCATTGCAACGGGATTGTTGGTCAGTTGATATATGGCCCTGCTATTTTTCGTCAAACTATGAAATGAATTCAAGGTGAGGCTGACGTGTGCAGCGTCCAGCAGCAGCAAGCTGTACGTGCACTCGTAAGCGTGTTCGGTGCGTACCTTCGACCAATAGTGATTCGACTGGACGAAGTTCGTTCTTGGATCCAAGGAACTTCGCCAGTGCCGCGTGTGGTAAGCTTCGATGTTTTTCATGCTGCACTCCTAATATTATATATTTCTTTTAGCGTTGCATAGATCCATGGGATCATTAACATAACATAACATAACATAACATAGCATAGCATAGCATAGCATAACATAACATAACATAACATAACATGTGTGTTTTAGTTTTTCATGCTGCACTTTTAATATTTGTGTATCTCCTTCAGTGTCGCACAAGTCCATCGAATCGTAACATAACACAACATAAGCCCTCTTTACTCACCAAAATTTGCACTTTCGCATATTTTGATTACTTCCGTCTTCTTAGGTATCACGCGTGCTGCCAGCCATCTGTGTGTTGTGCGAATGGTTTTCGTGTCCTCTCGCGTCGGCAATATATCGAACGATGCCATCCATAGAAGCGTTGCCATTGTCAGTTGTTGATATTGATACATGGCATTTCCTTGCTAAGATTGCGAATGAGCTGATGCGATGGCAGGACACCAACATGCTGGCCAAAATAGAAAATGGCGGAGGTACTAGCTACGCAAAAAGATTTGCTTTGCGGTATAGTCCGCAGAAAACTGTTTTCATTTACAGCTTCTAACAAATCCTTCATTTTACCGGAGTTGGCGTACATGTCATCGTTTTCGAGTGTGTTTCCTGCGTTCCCTCGAATATTACATTGCACACTTCCTGCTACGGATTCCGTAGAACAGGTAACGTTTTTTCGTTATTTTCATGTCACTAGGCGATTATGCCCCATTTCACCTGAAGATGCTTGCATTCACTTGCTAAAAGAAGTTTTAGCTGATTCCACTACACGTAAGGCTGGCGCAACTGTTACTGGCAGCTGAGTATCTGGATGGCTCAGATATGTCGTGTTTCTTCTTTTGTGAAAAGACAGGAAAGTTCACAAGAAGCGAGCGCGTGGACGGCGAACATGGAGAACACCCAGATGTGTCATCTAATCAACGTGATGAGGTAATGTGCACAAGCAAAAATTGCTATGGTTGTAAATATATTTGTTCGCAGGAGTCAGAAAATTCATTGCCGCCGCTGACAAGGGAGGAGCTGCTTGAACGAGAAATTCGAAAGCACGAGCAATTGATAGTGGTTAGTGCTTCTAAAGTTGAGAATTTGTTTCAATGTTTATCTTTCGTCACGGTTAGTGAAGAAGTTGAAAACAAACATTGGCTAGTCGTGACTCAAACGTGTACTAGCCTAACCAAGTCGGCAGTAGAAATTGACAAGTAGAACACAGGAAACGTTGTGAACGAAGATTGCTTGCAGTTTTCTAAACACATGCTGTCCTTAAATTGAAGCGTAGAAGAATTTGTTAATTCTAATATTAACATTGTGAATGTGATGAACGATCAGGATGAGATCATAGTTAACTTAATGTACTGTGTCAACGGCAAAGTGGGAGACATCAAGGCTCACAGGGCTCATGTACTACCATATAGTAGAGCGAAAAAAAATGCAAACTACCCCTCCCTAGCGCTAAAAGTAAGCTGTTCCATTTTGGTCGATCAGAAGCAAATGCAGTTTACTATCTTGCTGAGAGGCAACTGAATAGCGCTGATATCATCTGCGACCTGGGTTTCACTCGAATACGAAGCTTACCTTTGATGAGCATTGCAGCGTCATAGGAAAGCAGACAATACTGTCCATAACTTTTTAGCTCCTTATCTACGGCTTCACATCTCCTATTAGCCTATAAATTTTATGTAATACCATGCGTAATTGCGGCGCTACGTGTTACGGTGTTCAATTGTTTTCCTCCTTTCGATACTAGAAGAAGCAAGTATGATCATGTTATGCTCTACAAAATTACCTGTAGTAAGGTTAGTCTCCCTATCAACAGGTTTTACACAGTGTCCCCCCCCCCTCCCCCTCATATACGAGGGGTGGGCCGTTCAAGATTACATTTCGAACATCGAAGAGTTCTTTACGGCCGTCCTTCATCACACAGAGGGCCGAGTCTATCTTTCTCAAATTATCAAAGAAATACGTTTCACCTTGCTCTCTAGCGCAGTGCAAAAGGCTAGTAGACAACTTTCTGGTAGAATCTGCTCAGTGGGTTACTATCCTTGCTTGTCCCTCGGTTTTAATTTTTCCGTTTTGTTCATGTTTTCTTGTTTTTTTTTTCTCAATGTTGATTCTTTCCTACGCGTGGTTTAACCACATACAAGTGAACAAATAAATAGTAGAGTGAATGTAAGCTAGCATGCATTGGACGCCTTAAACACGGTAGCCATGCTAGAAAAATGACAATTAATAAATAAAATAGAAGGTGAGAACAACAGAGACAGAAAAGGGGAGCTGTATGCGAGAAGGTTGTCGATGCAAAACTAAGGCCGAGTGGAGCCGATGCTGCAGTAAATGATAAGGCGGATGTGGTCAAACGTAGATTACCGCCACCATCGAAGTGATGACGTGTACAGTGTCCCGGCCTTCCAGTACGCTGGAGAAATCGTTTTGCTATAATGATTAAACGTATATATGCATACGAAACAATTATTTGTCAAAAACGTGACAGTAAAAATCATTAAAGTGAGTGTTTTTCTTTCGAGCTTGTCAACGCGTATACATATTAATGAAACGCGCTATATAACTCCTTAAAGGCAGTGTCTCACCTCACTATCACCAGCCGAGAATTTGACCGAATTCTTGGCCGGGGTACGAGGCGCCTTCCGCCTCTGGCGCAGTTTTTAGCAATGAGAACACCTATGCGATCAATGGGATCAGCTGAAGTGTATGGCAAGACAAACTGTTTCCTTGCCGATAAACTCGTTCGCGCCAAGTTGCATTGCTCCCTCAAAAACGGGTTTTTGCTGGTTTTATTAAAAATCATGTGCATTATTGGACTCAGCGTGTCAAATAGGTCCATATTCTATTAGTACCCCAGAATCGAAAATGAAGTGAGATGTTGCCTTTAATGATGTATTTGAGGTAAAACCGCTTTACGTGGTCATCGACACGAATGCCTTCATTGACCAGTTAGAGGCAATTCAGAAGATCCAGCAGTGTGAAAGGTTCCGTCTACTCATCCCTACAACAGGTCGGCTCCTTTAGCTATATTAGATGTTAGTGCAGTGCAGTCACTCACCAAATTTCAGTCATGGAAGAATTAATGGAGCTACAACATGGTGAGATAAACAGTACACGCGCAGAGGCGGCCACTGCTGGAGCACGACAGGCGATGGTTTGGCTGCGTGAACAAACACGACAAAAATGCCCTCGTATGTTCACTTTGACAATGCGAGGACGTCGTGTGCCGATTGCGGTTGTTCGAGAAGAATCGGCCGATGACCGTGAAATGGTAAGCTCTCATGTAAATTTGGCAGTGGTTGTCATCGCTGTATGCTTTACTGTAGAGGTAGTAATTTTGCTGAGGAATCGCGGTTAATTTCTAGCTCGTAGTGCGTGCACTTTTCTGCTTTAAGTTTGATGATTTTCAGGTGAACGACGACCGAATTCTACGATCTTGCGTGAATTTTACGCAGCTAGAACCTGCGCAAGAATCGACGTTCTCCGAATTCAAAAAGCCGCAAGGGCGAGATACACCAATCATATATCGGAACGTGATTCTGCTGACGGATGACCGAGTGCTGAATATGAAAGCGATGAGCGAGCACATCCCATGTCGAACAATGATGCGATTTATGAAATGGGCGAAGATAAGTTAGAACCGTGGAAAAATCCTTAATTTGCTCAACTTGCATCCGTTTGGATGAACAGGCTCTCAACGTTGTTCTCTTCCCGTTTATGTACTGTTCCTCGTATCTCAAAGTGTTTGTGTAGTACATTATCCGTTGATACTCCTTGGCATGATTGATTGATTGATTGATTGTTGATTGACCTATTGATTGATTACGTCATACGTACTAGAGCCTTTTATTCGCTGCAGACAATGGGAGAGTAGTAGTGCCAAAAATTCATTGATTCGCCGCAAAAATGAACGGGTAGCTTGGCATATGCTGTGCACGTACACTAAATGGTAGCTGTTTTCTGTTGTCGTTGGAGAACCAGATGAGTGTGCTAAGCTGATTTCCCGCGCGTCACTGCTGAGATGTGTTTTAGCATTACGATAATGACTGTGGTGAGAAACGGTTGATACTTGATGCCTCAAAGCTCGGCGATTAGCCAAAAGAGTTTTTTCACTGTCTCAATAAAGACATTTTTATAGTGCCTGTGTTTGCATGATGTTAGTGCTGGAGCAAAAGAAGCTCGTATGGCAACAGATGGATTTTTACCATCTCTGAACATAATTCAAATTTGCAGTGGAACGACGGAAATTCGATGGTACATGAAACGATCATCGAAAGACATCTCGCTAGATTTACGAAGCCCACATCCTACCTTCATGAAAGTGAATGTAGTACGAAGTTTCATGAAAACTATCGAACGATTGTTGCGAGCATTTCAAAAAATGATGAGTCAATCCAGCGTATTCTCTATGATAACGGCACGCTCCCACCACGAGAATGGGTCGCCAAATTCTTGAAATTACTTCACAATACAAATAAAGTTTTTGTATCAGTTTATTTTTAGTTGCCTATTTTTATTATTTTTAAAATAATATTTATTAATTATTTATCATTATAAGGAATATTTTTATTGATTTTGTTCTCTATCTGCTCCATTAAGGTGGGGAGCTCATTTTTTCCCACGCCCCCCCCCCCTCCTCCAATAACAGCTTCTTCCTGCACCATACGACGGTACAAACGAGATTCCACCCCAGAATTCGAAATCGTCGCGTTACCCGTCACCACTAGAATTTTAGTAGTTTCACGGAATGCTTGCGTGACCTGGGAGAAAATGAATTGAATGAAATGCAACCACATAAATTTGTCCAGTATTCGCTGGGTCTCAGTCTAGTCTCAAGTTCTGGAATTCAAAAAGCGAAAACAACATCTTTAACAATTCTTCTTTCCTGAAGACTCGCCATTCTTGTCTCAAAGGACCCTCCTTCATGTGATCTAGTCGTTTTCAAAATTCAAAAGACCTTTAAATTAATGGACTTGTACTAGTCATGAAGTACTCTAGTGAACGCTTGCTGGACACTTTCTAAATTCCGGATGTTTTTCACAAGAAGTGGTCCAGGTCTCTGAGCAGGTACTCCAGACATGGCAAAACACACAAAATGTAAAGGCAGCTCCGAATTTTGGATCCGTGAATATCACGGAATTTAGCTGCGGTGTTTAAAAGGTGATGATGTGATTGGAAAAAGTATAATGTAAACAAGAGAGAATAAAGAGAACTCCGTTTTCACATGATCATGTTTGGCAATCTTTTTGGTGCGAAATAAAAGCTTCTAGAGCTGGAAAAGGTACCAGCTATATAGCAATTTTCTCCCCAGAATACGATGGCTGCTGGAACCATTTTTCAGCGATGTTGTCAAAATCTGGTCCAGCTCTCGGAAGCAGATTTTGGCTTTCGTGAATAAAATACGCCTTTGATCATCCCGGACGTTTTCCAAACAGAGCGTTTGCGACTTTCCCGAGCAAATAAATGTAACAGGCATTGTAGGGGAGCACTGTTCCCAAATCGACACATCATGGGGAGAGTCACTCAGCAATAAGTCTAGAAATGACAACGAGCACACTTCAAGAACTCCTCATCTGCGGCTCGTTGCTGGTGACTTTTCTTGCCCCAGATGAATTTAGGAGAACTTCCACATGAATCGTCTCAGATATTCCACACTTCTGAGAAAGCTCCGGCTAAACAGAGCATAAGTCCTGCTCCTTCAAGGTCCGAGGCGAGCCTCACTCCGAGTAATATTCAGAACCGCTGCATCACGTTACTTTTCTGGCTCCTCTTCATGGGTTTATCTGCTTAGTACAATGCGAATCTTTCCATTCCGTCAAATTTAGGCGTCAAATATTATTTCACAACATAAAACGTAAAAGAAATTGATGAATTAGTGGAAATAGATAATTCACGAGCTGTGTAAACCAGCGGCGTATACGACGCGGAGCGCTCGAAGCCTTTTTCTGCTACGACACCAAGGTTTTCCAGCTGTACGCCTGCATATGCGCCGTCCAAGTCGCTGGGTTATTTCGACGGTCAGAATTGTAGGCTACACTATCGATCCACTACCTTCACCATTTCAGTGCTGATTACACTGCAATGTGTATTTATAGTGATACAAGCATATTATATTAAGCGGTATTCTATGCTCCACTTTCATTTTGTGTTCGTCTTCAATTCAGGTATGCAGGAAGAAATTTCCGGAAAATGCATAATGCTTAGTTTCTATGTTCACCACATCTTTGATAAAAAAATTGTAAGTAGATAGAAGTTTAATTTAATGAAAACGTTCAGCCGACTTAAACCAGAGTCTACGAGTTCGGATCCTACGTAGCCCAATTTCGAAGATTTCTGATATGTATGTATCAGTGGCGGACGCAGAAAGTGGGCGGGAGGGGGGGCGTGGGAAGAAAAGTGGGGTCTCCGCCGTTTTGGGGACCCAGACGGAAAATAAAATTAATAATAATATTAATTATAATAATAAACAATAAATAAAAAATGTATTAAAAATAATAATAAAAATAAACAATTAAAAATAAACTAACACAAGATTTTTATTTGTATTGTAAAGTAATTTCGAAAATTTGGCGACCCATTCTCGGGGGGGGGCGCGCCCCCCCCCCCCCCCCCCCCCCCTGCGTCCGCCACTGGTATGTATAGAGGCTGATATTATTCTAAGAAACGCTCACCAACGGAAGCATTACCATGGCTGAATAGTTCGAGACCAGTTTTCGATTTGATCCTCTCGCCGTTCCGAGTCCGTATGAGGTCCATAGATGAGGTTGCGTGACAAGAGGTACGCTGCTGGTCTGTGATTGGCCGATTCGGCTGCGTGACAAGAGGTACGCTGCTGGTCTGTGATCGGTCGATTAATATGCGCGTCGTGCGCGTCCTGGCTGCAGCTTTCGAGGGTATGAGCAGTTCTGTGTGGATATGGACAACTTTTCTAAGCTTGAGTGGGACAGATGAATGTTATCAGAACCCACAAACCTGAGGAGGTGGCCACCAATGCCATTTAGTGCTTCGAAATTGAAGAAACAACCTGAACTTGAGAAGCATACGCGTGCGGTGTGGTCGCGTCGCGACGTACGTCTTCACCGCCACCCCATAAATAAAGAGCTTGCGTTGTAATGTCCGGGATTCACTACCTAATCCGTCCCCGTTGACTCCACTCCCCAGAGAATGGGTCGCCGAACTCTTCAGAATTTACTTTTAGCTGCTTATTCTTATTCCTTTTTTAATGCCAAATTTTCATCATTTGTTACTAGAATTGATATTTTTCATTGCTGCGGAAATTCCTCTTTATCTCCACCCCTTCCCCCCCCCCCCCCTCTTTGGTGGACATCTCTGCGTCCACCACTGCCTTCAGCTACTCCGTAATGGCATCCGGGGATATTTTTTATTGTGCAACTATATAAAAACCTGCAAAAACAAGAAATAGCCAAGGGTGGCGTTAAGATAGCTACCTTTCCCGGGAATCTCACCATTATTACCTATTTTGACAGCTCAGTAACCAAAAGGGTAATATTCTCTAATGAAAATAGCGTGTTCTTCCAACTGCTCCGTACCTCACTCGCTTCCAGGGAATTCAAGGGTATTTGAACCCTCATTTTCCGGTAATTTATTTTTTTGTGTTCTTTTTCTCCACTTTGAGCTAATTTGTGTGAAATATACTTTTCCCCGTGAAAAACAGCCACAGTCCTGTTTTGTTCTGGCCCTCCTTGCATGCTTCGATCCACATGGTCCCTATTCACATCTGAGCTGAAGCCCCAATCACACCAATGTCGAGAATCTCCATACAACAACTTCATTTCAACCTTCTTTTTACAAGTCTTTGTTAGTGAAACATCAATGACTAGACAGAACCAGGATGGAATCATTAGCATTTAGGGTTTTTCAGTGATGGTCAACATAAGGATGATGACGACATGAAGAAATACTAAAACGAACGTTGTGTACAAATAGAAAAAATGAAAAAATAGGAAAAACGGGCAAGTTGTGGAGTATTTAGAACACAGTGTATAGCACGAACATATATGTATATTAAACAGTAACAGTACAGTATGGTAAAAGAAGCTGCAGATCTCGTGGGAGAGCAACACAAGAAAGCAATAGTGAGCTTGAAAGAAAATTACGCGCTAGAATTCTATTTGAACAAAATCGTGAGAAAATTAGAAAAAAAAGAAGGGAAATGAGTAAAGAATGACAAAATGTGGTAAATAAAAAGAAAATAAAGTAAAAATGAAAACACAAAGGAATTCTCTCTTTAGTGACATTTAGATCTATGCGAAGTACGAACACGGGACAAAAGCGGTGCCCGCCATGCGTGCGCGTCGCGTTGCGGCGCGTCAGTCCGTTCCAACGGGGCAACGAGCCAAAACTGCCCTAATCAATGAAACTGACTACACAAGACAAATTTATACCTTTTCAGAAAACAAATTTTCTCACAATAATATGCGAAATATGGTTATCCAAGATGACTTTTTCCATCTATCATGGATTTTTTCCAGAATATAAATATCGATTAGCAAGTATTGACAGCTGTAACAAATCCTTGTCGTTCTAAAATACGAAGTCGCTTCTCAACAGCGTTCTTATAGCGAGCTAGAACATTCCGATCCTGGTCGCTATGTACTTGCTCGGATAACGTGTGGAGCATCATATAAGCTGTTTGGTACCTGAAAATAAAGCATGAGAACGCTACCAATCGATAATTCCAGACAAATATCATCACTAATTCTCCCCCCCCCCCCTCATTTTGTGTGAATACCAACATTTATTAAAACAAGAAAAAAAAAGAAGAAAACATTAATTTGTTCAAGATGTGTACAGATACTACTGTACTACAACAATCAGTAGGAAGCAGCTACATCTCAGTGACGAGAACTGGTCCCCGCGACTTCAATTCGTCAAATCACTCGTACTTCGAGCGGGTGACAAAAGCAAACTGTTTACTTACCCCGTAAAAGCAGAATCCTTACAAGTTTAACTATGTTCTAGCAACTGCGTCTCGAGAAATTGTTAACTGTGGCTCAAAAAGCTGAACGAGAACTGATCTCCACCAGGTTTCATGTCATATCTTCTACAAACTATCCAGCTAAATTGTGTACTCCCTTAAAAGAGAAATGATATTTGTTAAAGTGATGTGAAATAACACCATAGTGCCACTAGAAGTGAACACTCTCGTTTGGGGACTAGTTCTCGTAAGTTCGCTCAACTTCGCTTCCGGGATAGCGAAGCACCCCCACTAATGATATTTCAACGTTTATAAACATCATTTTCATATATCCTTTCAAAATGGCACACAAGTTCGTAAAAGTGCAGCCGATAAACAACGCAGTGTGTGGTGGGGACCAGTTCTCGTTCAATCACCCAAGCCACTCTTTTGTCGAATAGATCATAATTCCGTGTGCTGCAGGGATGCAACACAATCTGTGGACAACTCTCACGGAGACCCACTTCAATGTGGCTTCCCCCTACAAAATGACAAAAGCAAAATAATTATCTGGCCCGGGGACTAGTTCTCGCAAGATTACTCAATGTTGATGGATTACATCTGTTGTTTCAAGTACTCACCTCTGACTGCATAGTTGCGGATTTCCAAATAACTCGTCCAAAGCCGCCGTCTGACATAGTTCAATAGCATGTTTATACATTATCCTCTCAGCGGAAATCACTGCCATCGCTGGATCTTGTCCGGGAAGACCAAGCGATGCTAACTCTTGTGACCTCACCTGCAAAAAAAAATTGCTTATTAAATGGATTTTCCTCCATGTATAAATAAGAAAAACTTATAAATACACACCAAGCATTGGTGATATTTGTCATTGAGGATATTTAGTACATTCTGAACGGCCGGTGATGGATGCAGTACTCGGCTGGCAACATTTCGCTGCGCCAATAGCAGCGCTGATGACAGCATATGTAGGGCTCGTACGTAGACTACCAATTGTTCAGCACGTCGGAAAGCCGATGATGGCTCGGTCTGAAAGCAGCACATGGATCACTGATCGCTAAACTCAAAAACGGAATTCTGCACAACTACAGTTCTACAGTAACCCTAGAAAACGAACGAGAATTGGTGGTTGATGTGTTTACCTTTCTGTTGCTCATCGCAGCTACAAGTGGATTTTCTTTCTGTTCGGCTACTTGCACCAACGTGTCTACCAGCTCCACTACAAATCTCAGCTTGGCCAGGATCTGTAACAATGATTTTTACGCTTTACAGGAAAAAAAACCAGCAGTTGCTCTCCAAAACTTCCCTTGTCAAGTAGAAAGAAATGAAAAAGAAACCAAAGAAAAAATAAAAGAAGCATGCAAGCCTTCCATTAAATCCCTGAAGAACTAAATTTTGGAAAAACTTGGTTAAAATACCTTTTCTTGCCTAGATAGTAAAATGTAAAACTTCAAAAAAGTAGCTAATTTCAAAGAAAAACGACATAAACCAGCAAAAAAAAGCCGTGCTAAGCCAACTCCTCCATAAAAGGCCTAGGAGAAAATAACTCGCTCCAATAAGAATTATACCACATCCAATCAATACGATCAATGCCGAGCTATCCATGGCTTAACATATTCCGTACCGAGCACATTCCTAAGGACATTTTTTGATAAGGCACCATTTTTGTGCACCAATTCACCGTAGCGGAACAGTTTTTGGACATGAGGAATATATTTCGCATGATGCATAATGTGCATCACGTGGGCCTACGAGAACGAAACGTCGTGATGCAGGATGTGCATCACCTTATCCAGAATGTATTCAATCTATGTCTCGGTATTCTCAAAACTCCGCTACGTCGCTCAATAACTTCCTTTTTGAGACATTAACAAATTTCCCAAGGATTTCTTCTGTTACCCTTGTTACCCTTGAATCCCACAGACCTATTTACCGACATTCTAAAAAAAAACTGCAGTTCTTCCAATGCAACGCGATAATTTCAACAAAAACCGATCTTCAAGAATATGAGTTCTCTCAATAATGGCATAAATCTTGGCATTCAATGTTAGGAGAAAAGAATTACGAAAACCGCGAAAAGAATAAGAACTCAAGCAGAAATAAAAGAAAAACTAAACCAAAAAGGTGATAATGCAACAAAAAAAAACTATCCTAACCTGTTTATGCTCCTCCTCCATAACAGTCTCTTGCTCTAATGCTCTAGGCGACGATTCGTCCGCATCCTCTTCTTCTTCGTCTCGACGTCCAAACAACGCCGGCGTACGTGGCAAACTCTGCATAGTTGAATGGTTGATGTTTGGCAAAATCAATGACAGTGCTCAATCTCAAGAATCGTCGAGCAGCACAGCAGCAACACTCAAATCACTCACTCCGAGTAATGCTGGAACTTTCGACGCTGACGCAGCATGTGGTGCAGATAACGAATCGGACGGATCCGCTACATCCATCGACAATTCGCTGCCTTCTTCTCCGGATATGCAGCTCTCCATCGCTTCGGATTTTAACGAGTCTAAAAACATCATTAGTGGATGGAATCCTCTTTTAGGGTCAAGTGGTGCTCCTCATCCTATTCTTCAAATCCGGCTATTCATTCCCCTCGAACGGTTCAAGAAGCAAACAAGGACTTTTTTTAACGAAACCCTTAGCGCCGCGATTTGTGCAAAGTTCCGCGAAATTTCAGTGTTACATAAGATCAAAGGAGCCAAAAGCAAGCTTGATGGAATATTACCCTCGAATTTGAAAGGTGTACTTAGGATCCCCACTCCCATACAACCTCACCCTTTTTAATAAATTCCTAGACGTACCTCTAGAGGCCAAAAATCCCCCCCCCCCGCCATTCCAGAATCAATAGCCAGATTTGACTTCTAACTGTATCCATGGAACCAATGTCAACAATAAATCTCTCGGACCTCCAGTGCAAAAAATGCACTCACCTGCACGTCCCGCGCTTCCAAACGCCAATTTCAACGATTGATGCATTGTGTCATCTTCATCATCACTAATGTCTCTGAAATTACCTCAATTTCTCCGAACATAATCCAGAAACCTTACAAAACAACACTTCTACTCACAACTGAGCCGGCACAGGCGGGCTAACACGCGTCTCCGGCGGTGACGCCGATAGAAACTTGGCGTTATCCAGCGATGGGGCGCTTCCTGTTCCTACAGTTTCAGAAGGTGTTGGTTCTGTTGGTTGTGACTCGGCTTTTGGCTCATGGTGATCTAGAACACAGAGGTGAGAATGGGTTAACCAGATCTGAGAAGATTGTTACCACAAGCATAAGGGGTAAAGATAAAACAGTAAAAGCAAGGTTCAAAAAATAATTCTACCGTTAAATCCTCTAAAACTCTAACAAATCTTCGCGAAAATTGAGCGCAATCATATCGCAACTCCTTCACAATGATATGATGATGAAAATAACAAAACTAACCTTCAGAAACTTTCCCCGCCAGAGCAGCCGGCGACGACTCCTCCGTGAGTTTTCGCTGGCGCGTCCTCTCTGCCAATGAACGTCGACCAGCGGCACCTCGCACAATGAATTGCGCTGAAATGACGCCATTTGGGAAAAATGCGGAATACATCAACCAGTCTCATTTCTCTTCTAGCATCTGCCTCTCAAACCAGTTGGAAATGAGACACTCTGGTATGCGAAGGCTAGAGCAATAGTTAAAAATAAACGCATAACAAAGAAGCCAAATCCTTCCCAAAGGAGTGATCAAAGGCTTATAATAAGCGCGTCTAAGATAATTAATACAAAATAAACCAAAACAATCCAGAAAGTCCAGAAAATAAAAATCCACCCACTTGACGGCAATGTCATATTCTCCACTGTTGGAACAGGCGTCGGCTCGGCAGCGGGCTGTCCTACCGTAGTCCGTTTCAGTGCTGAAATCGCTCGCACAGATGGTGACGGAATCGCCGAGCACGGCTCATTCTCGCTGTCTTTATTTCCAAGCCGACGTTCCTTTAAACCACAGCATCAAAAGAGGAAAAAACGAGTTCACAGTAAAGACATAATACCGACAAAAATGAAAAACATGCAGAATTCACTGAACAAACCTCAATTTTCGTGAAAGCATTTCGTTGACTGGGCACTGGGACGGCTTTTACCGGTGCAGTTGGCATTTGCGATGACGATGTGTGCACTTGAACCTGCAATAAACTCTGTGAAATGGTGATGATGGTGAAAATAGGTCCAGTCAATTTCCGGACTGGATCCTGGGCCAAAGTAGTATGATGCTTTGGTTCACTAAATAAAAAATCGAACAAATAGGAGACAGCAATCGCTCCAAAACTCTTTGAGAACACCTCACTAGTCGGCTCCAATGACAAATAACCAATGTCCCGGCAAAAAAGCAATGATTGCTTCCGAAAACTTCTTTACAACAGAGAAAGGTGAATACAAGACTATCTGTGCGGTTTTTGTGGTAGTACCGTCTGCCGAATAAACAAATAAATGCGATACGATGTTTTCACTAGAGAAATGGGTACATATCGACCTACCCAGATAAGAACGGTAGCCGAAGAATGTAAACTTTGGCAATTTTCATTAGAACAACTGTATGATAAAACATTATATCTATATTTCACTAACCATAACCTGAATAGAATCCCGGTCCCAAAACATAACTTTGCAAGAAAAAACTTGCGGTTTCGCTCAACTTTACTTGTACAGTTTGCTTCGAACCATTGAAAAAGTTGGAGCTGTTCTAAAAGTGGATACTGCATGAGTGTGTGTTTCAACAGAAGCGAATCACATTACAAAAGCTAGGGATCTATCAGAATGTTGGAAAAATACTGAGCATGGGAAAATTCCACGCTACTCCGAATTTGAAACTTCAACCAGAATCGAACTACAGACCCTGCGGAGCCCTTGGCGATGATTTCATCACCTGTCACCTAACTGCACAAATGCATTTAAAGAAACTCTTTAAATTTAGCCTATGCTGAGAAGTTGAATGTACAACCAACAAAGCGATTAGCTGAGACCACTGCAGAGGCTGCAATTGCAGCTGTTAAGCAGAAGAAGACTCAATAAAGATCCACGTCGCTTGTTATTTGCTTGAAACCGTGACCGCGTCAGGTCTATTGCAACGGTTGGTGTGAATTTCCTTCCAGAAAACTAATCGAAGGACGTTAGAGCATCAAGCAGATTACAGCTATTCGAAATTGATTTACTACTACACTACTAGCATAAACATTTTATGCACTGTAAGGGCAATAATTTCTGCTAAAACAATCAAAGCAGGCTCCCATTGACAAAAAAAAAAGAAAAACAATTATGAAAAAAAGATTGCCGGTTTTCAAAAGACACTAGATCTCTTTTGCAAATCTTCTGGACACCCCTACACAACTGGACAGACCCAGAAAACTTACTGTAGGGCACCATTAAGACCCACACTTGACCCAGTCATACTCGCAAGAGAACGGTGGATTCAAGAAAAAGATCAGTGAAGAACGACTTCACCTCATTCCACCACTCGCAACATATTTTCATGCAAAATGTGCTAAGATTCCAGCTCTTATCATAACAATTAAAAGGATGTCAAACAAAGCAGACGGAGCTTCAATTCACAGCCTCCGATCTCCCCTACATCGCTGAATTTTAACAAGTGTCATGGTATAAACAGAGCCATTTATAACCAATTTTTCGGGAAATTTCGCATAAAACCATTGCGCGACGCAAATGAGATGCCTGCGAAGCAAAAGAAAAAACAGGAAAAGCCCTCCAAACTCCTATAATTCATTTTAAAAAAAAGATTTCCTAAAACTTACGATAATTTAGTGGAATAAATAATTTCATTGAGCAAATATAATAGAAACAGAGACTTAAAAGAAGAATAAAGCAATAAAATCAATAAACAATCAAATCCACACCTGTTTGACCGGACTATGCTCGTGTCGACCACCACCTGACGACGGTTGTTGATGACCAGAAAGTGGCGGCAGAAAGGTGAAGTCATTGCTGTCGTGCATCGCTTGAGTTGCCGCTCGACGCACTACCGGTGATTCCGGCATCTGTATGTGATTAATCATTATGGGGAACAGGCGCAAAAAACGTCAAGATAACAAGTTAGACCATTAACTAGATGTTACAGCTGTTACTTGGTCCCCTAACAACAGCTATCACAAGTTGAATTACGTCAATCAACGCGATTGCAGTTATCCAGACAACAACAGCGGTTCCAGGCGTCATTTCCGCTAACTATAGGGCAGTGATCTGTGATAGTAGCTCAAGCTCATCTCTGCGACACATTTACTATTTCCAATCAAACAAATAATAAAAATAGGTGATGGATGGCAAGTGCGCCTTGTACGGGTCACACTAGGGAAGTTACTGAAAATATGAAATAATTAGAAAATAAGGAAATAAAAAACAGAGGGTAGAAATGAAGAGATTACACTATAAACCGTTGACTAATCCTTCAAACCACCAAACAAAGTAGAAAAATCCCATAATTAAAAACCCGAACAGATGGTATGGCTTCACAAGGTGCCATAGGAACTAATCAGATGCAATCCTCTCATAATAATCCCATTAAATTCGCAATATCAACACAGCAAAGTCACTTAACACCAACCTTAATCGTTCGCCGTGTTGGTTGTGGGCTTTCCAGTCGCGATCCAGATCCTCGAGCAGATGGCGAGCCTGACGACGATGGCGGTGGAATGACGCGGCGTACGACCATTGGTGATGCCGCGTCCAGGATTCGTTTTGAAGGACTTGCTATTGGCGGTTGGTGCAGGAACGGATGATTGAAGAACTCCTCTGGAAACGGTCAGTGACATCCCGAACCCATGAAAATCTACAGCTCATCTGTCCTGCAAATCAATTTACCAAATGTAATGCGATCCTTAGCATTTCTCTTCAACAAACGAAGCAGCAAATCCCGCAACGGTGCTGAACAATAATCGGGGATGTTAGGCCGCAAGTCCCTGTTTTTCTCATAGTAGGCTTTCAGCTGCGGGGGATTTTGTGCCTAAATAATAAGTGCATGTGATGATGTCATTACAGCGACGCAGCGACATGCATGTGAACATCACATGGGTTGCAAGAGGAGGCGATTAAGTTGCATACCTGGAACGGTGCTTTTCCCGTTAGACACTGGAACAAAATCGTTCCGATGGACCAAAGGTCTGCCTTCGCATCATATTGTAAAGACATAATCACCTAGAAAACTAATATTGAAGCAACAGCACCAAATATAACTAAAAAAAATGGAAGAGAATCCTAATTTCAAGAAGAAACCCACCTCAGGAGCCATATACATTGGAGATCCACACAATGTAGCAGCCATCACACCCTCCGAGAGGAAGCGTGCAAAGCCAAAATCGGCCAATTTGATTATCAGCTCACTTGCTGGTGGATTCGAATGGCGGGTAGGATTACATAGCAAAATATTCTGCGGTTTGAGATCACGATGAACAATGCCCTCCTTATTTATGGCTTCTAGCGCTCGTGCTGAAAATCAATAGCATTTTCAAACTCTTTCTGTATAACTACTGCATCATCAACCAATTTCACCCCATAATTACCTATATTTCTACCCTACATACTTTTTCTTTCATTCTGAATTCCTCTTGATGTTATTTAGACTACTGGCTCGATTCCAAGATATATTTCAGAATTTCCTGTATAATTTTACATGTTTTCAACAATATATCACCTTTGCCTTGGCTATTTCTAGCTATTGAGTCATCAAATCTAAACAGTGCTGATCAATAATTCTTGCATCACAGAATACCGCCCGTCTAACCTAACGCGCCGCACCACCTATGCGACGTGGCAGACCAGCTGAGCGGTGATGTTGTCAAGCGGTTTTCATCCGATTCCTTTGTCCCTCTGTATTCATCCCGAAACGCTTGGGTGAAATAAGTCCATAATGTCAAAGCCCGACAACCATAGCATCCCGCTGGTTTGTCGCACCGCGTAGGCGGTGCAGCGCGGCAGACCAGAAGTGCGGTATTCTGTGACACAAAGAGTGATTGACCGGCTTTGTGATCGACTAAGTATTCTATAACAAAAAAAAAACAAAAGAAAAAAAAGCAAAATTCAATGGACATGTCCGTTCCCTTCCTAACCTTACAGGGAACTAGGCGAAAAGAAACTTGCATTTCCCTGATACAATAAACATAAACATGCTAACTAATGTTCTAGTTCTTTTCTCACTCCCTGATAAAACAAAACAAATTGTTCATTTGAGAAGAAGCAGTACAGTGCAAAAGCTACAAAGTAGCACCCTATGGAGAAAAACGTTTAAAAAAGTTAAAACTATAAAACAACGCAAAATCACTCACCAATTTGTACAACAAAATGATGTATGGTATCCTCTTGCAATGTAGTCTTCTGACTAAGATAATCAGCCAAATCGCCTCCATTGCAATACTCCATCACCAGATACACGTGTGTTTGCGTTTCGGTGCATTTCAGCAGCGCTACCAGATTTGTGTGCTGCAGACCACTTAGCGTCTGAAATCAATTCCTATCGAATTCATTTCAGCATAATTAACCCAGAAAAGCTTTTCACAATCGAATCCCTGTTGACTGACACGGTCAGCCAACTACTCAGCTAGCGAAAGTCAATTTTCCCTTCAAACAATATATCCGTCAAAGTGATTGACATGTCCACGATTGTTTGAACTGACAAGCCACGTTCTGCGGTTTCTACTTCCTAGCAAAAGAAACAGAGCAAATGACAAAGCAAACCGTCAGACAAAGCGCACCTTTAAGATCTTGATCTCCTTTGTGAGCAAGTTCTTTGACTTTCCTATGTTCTTCTTAGCAATCGCTTTGATCGCGACCGGAACATCGGGTCTCTGGAAATCGAAATGAGATTTAAACAAAAACACAAATGAAACTGCATTCATTAAGCTGCTATCATGTTTTTAAGGAAGATCCACATCCGATTAAAAGATAAACAAATGGTCTGTATCTTGTCTGTCTTCAGTATAACATCCGTTGCCCACTACACATTCTGAATGTTAACAAAAGGCTATTGAATTTCGTGCCCATGTACGAAGGTGAAAACGCGAACAGCTGACACGTACATTTCGGAAAATGTAAACAAAAGATATGACGCACGACTTTAGTCGAGCAGATGAGCACGATACATCCCTACATCAGTAAAAAACTGAAATTTCCAATATATTTTTTCAAACTCAAGGATGCAAACTCGGCTGAACCAAAAAAAAATGAAAGTATTCTTGATATTCTTGTGTATAACCCCTTCCAGATAATTCCTATTCCTCAAGGTGGAGGCATAGGAGGTGAACTTCGTGAGAAGCAGACACCAAAATCTGTGACAATGAATAATTGGTGCAAAATCCATAACCATCGAGATGATGGAAACTCATACATATCAGCTCATATCTTCAGAAATAATGGATGGGAAACAAAATTCTTATCAAAGGCTTCAAAAACAATTTAACAGGGCGAAAAATTGGTTTTCACTGTAGATTTCGCCGAATTTTGCAATTAGCCGTAGATCAGAAGCAGAAAATGATTGGCAGTAATTGGCAAGGGGCAAACCAACTAAATCTGCTGGCCTTAGGCCATCCAAACCACACCTGAGAAGTTGAACAACAGCTAAATTTCAATCTAAACGCTATTAAATATATTCTCTTTTTTTATCACATATGCTCTTTAAACGGAAACAGCTGAAATTCACAAGGATTTCCCTCAAAACGACAGAAAAAAAGAAACCAAGTATCCCCACAAATAACATTATCGGCGTTATTTCCCATGGGTCAAGCGCATCTCAACAATCCCCCATTCCAACGAGTCGTTGTGTCCAATCAAACAGCGTCGCCGCACGGCTGTCGTCGTCGTTACTGCCCCCGAAAGCGCACCCGATACGATTACATACCCAGAAATATCGAATTACCTCACTCTATGGCAAGAAAAAGTGATGTTTATGTCACCCCCAGGCAAAACAGTTGCTTCTTTCTCAGCTAGGTCAGCAAAACCAAACAAGTTTGGAAAAGGGCATCGCAGAAAAAAAAGCATAGGCGCTTTATTCTATTTCTCTTATCTTTATTCTAATTTTCGCAGCCGATAATGGGATTAGGGGAAAAATAATGGAATAACTAAAGAACACTTTCTATAACTGAAGTAGTAAACAAATGCAAATGCATGCAAGCCTCACATCGGAATATTTGCCCTTATAGACGATTGCAAACGCTCCATGTCCAATCACATCTTTCGTGCTATACTCGAATCCGTCAAATCTTTCCATCATTTTACGCCGGCGAAGTCAGCGTCAAGACATGAATGAAAACCTGAAAATAAAAAGGAAGTAACGAGGAGGAATTGGTCGCCGATATGTTTTAAAGGACGATGGAACGAGTTCATCGTATGAAATCGGACAGCTCGCACTGGGACATGGGAGGAAAAAACGATGAAAGTGCAAACAAAGGAGGATTCCGCAGACACCTTTCCAACAACGAAATCGATGCTGTCCGGTTCAAGGTGTCAGTGGCAACGAAAAATTGAGGCACGAAGAAATTTCACGAGGAATTGTAGGCATTGTAGGCTACTTTTATGTTCAGTGTTCGTATAAAGTTCATGTACGAAACGAAGACTGAACAACCCATAAAAATTCAATATAACTCTAGAATTCAGGGAAAATAAGCAGCATGACACCAAAAATGAACTGAAAAAGAGTAGCAGATAATTGGAAACTAGGAGAATCTGCTTCAAAAACAACCTGATTGCCCAATAAATAAAAAGCTACACGGAACTCCAAACGGATACAGTCCCGATCCTTGTCTGCGCCCGTTTGCAGTTCCCTATATGTTTATGTCATTCCGAGATAAAACAATTGCACCTTTCATAGATAAGTCGAGAAAACCAAAGAACGAACCATTCAGTTCATTTAGAAAAAGAATTGAACACAAAAACGCAAATAAACCTTCTCTAACCACATTTTCTCAGTGGGAAAAGGCCTTAAAGCACATGCTCTACACCGAAAATAAAACCACTGAATAGAGAGACATGAAAATCACTCCGCTATCTGCTTTTGTTCAATGGAACAATGGTAATGGGACATATCCTGAAAGGCTTTCAACGAAAAAAAAAACATGGCACCAATGAAAAGGACATTCGCAAATATGGACACTCTAGAATATTCCATTCCACACAAAAAGCTTCTCAGTAAAAACATTTGCAAAGGACACATGCAGAGGAATATGTAATAACCGTTGCAACAATTCAACAGAATCGGAAACGCCGACGGTGAGTCAACAAATCAATAAAGTCAATTCAAACACAGATTTTTATCAAAACAATGAATAATGCTCAGTGGATTCATTCATTTGGGGAACTAGGGCGTGTCACATCTCATTGAATCACAATTACCTTCTTGAAAAAAGAGTGAACTATAGCTCTTCAAGAAAATTTAGCAACAAGAATCGCAAAAATAAGGCTTCAACTGACTTTTCAAGAGAGTAATTTCTGACTACTAACCTTTTTATTAACCTCTACTCTACTTCACCTTTAAAATCATCAAGTTATTACGGCAATTTCCTCCCAACACCTTTACCTTACCATGCATGGTAATATTTTTTTCAAGAAAATGAAAAAAAGGGTAGGATTAGGAAGTTGCAGCAGATGCATCATGATACGGCGAGTTGGCTGCCATTTATCAACATCTTCATGCATTGCTAAAGTGTTGAGCACCTGCTAAACCCTTGGACATCAATTAAAGCTACTGTAAGGGGGAGAATCTGCAGAGGGAATCTCCTGCGGATTGTGGGGATAGTCGGAAGGAATCGACGACCAAAAAGGAAACATTTCTCAGCAAATAAATATCCCAAGCTAATCAATACACTTCCTCTAAATAGGAAAAAATCATTGTTGCAACCAGAATAACACCAGTCCAACCGACAGGAATACTTACTACTTTCTTATTGCCTGCACTCATGATCCACCAAAAGTGGAGAACAACGCCGTATAGTAACTAAAACGAACAAATCCAGGTCAAATTAACAGAGCTTTGCAGGTGCACAGAATGCTTTGATGATTTTGTCAATAACAATAATTGGTCAGGACAATACACAGACCTAGTTGCTAAACATTTTTTTTAAATCCGTGATCCAACTGTTTTTCGCCTCCTCTAGGGGCATAGTTGGAAGAAAAATATCTGGGAGTATAGTGTATTTCACCGGGGAAAATAGTTGTGCAGATATTAGAGAAAGAGAGAACGCAAGAAATAGTGCCGCTTTCGGAGAGACATGCGAGAAAAGCAGATCATAGGCACAAATACTTAACTATCGCCGCTTTTGAAACGGACTGTATTCGTTCCAGGAAACTTGTGGGATCGCAAGACAGGAAATTTTTCACAAAACACATAGAAATGTCAATACGCAGCCAGGAGAGGCACTCGATTGTCATAATTTACTTCATTCCACCTTAATCAATAGGAATACTGGGCTGCGTCAGCAACTATAGCTCCACTACCCGCCAAACTAGTTGACGAATGGTGCATGCGGCCTCATAGCGTTGCGGGCGCAGAAGGGCCGCAGACTCGAACAAAGTGGTATAAGCCTATACTTCATGTCAGGATCAAGCCTATGATGACGAATTATCAAAAAAAACGAGGGGAGTTGGTCGTAAGAAGTCAGCGTTATAATTGAGGTCGGGGAGGAATTTGAATGCAGAGGGAGATCCTAGAGAGCGTCCTGACGACGCTAGGGCGAAGAATTTCCACGCAGGAGAGTCTGAAGAGGTCTTTATCCTCTTCCGTGTGGTTGAGCTGCTCGGTGGGCAACGTCATGGGACCGCGTGAACCAATATTCAACTAAATTGACACGACCTATAGCAGCAGAGCTGTGTTAGTGACTTTGCTATTCTTCCCGCGCAGAAACCCGACGACATATGGATCAAATTTCCAGCAACGGATTTTTTTTTAATGGAAAGCTAGAGGAAAGCGGAGCGGTGTTCGACCACTCAATGATGGAGGTCCCCGTTCTTGCCCGCTTCTTATACTTAGCCAAAGTACCTCGAATTTACCTAATATATTTATGTGGTATCCATAAATCCACCACAGCAACGGCTACGAGTCACAAATGGCGAGCATTTACCACTCGACCAATGTATTATGACTTAGAATAGCTCATAACATCCCATAAATCACAGCAACTGACAGCTTCGCAAATACAAATTTTCTCGAGCTAAGAGAAGAAGTATAACTCTTCAAAGAAGCAAAGGTGAATGCAGGTGAATTGCCGGCAGTAGCTGTTTACACCCCATACATTATTGCTTAACGACAACAGTCATAAACCCAGTTTTATCGGTGAGACTTGATTGGTTCGCCATCGCCGAGAAACAGAAAGAAAGCAAGAGAACTCCACAAAACTACTAATATGTACTCGTGACTCAACACAAATCAATCGCTGAGTAGGTATACGATCGAGAAAAAAAGTTGTGTTAAAAGAGAAACGACGCATGGAGCGCTCTCGAAACAATGAGGGCAAGACGACGCAATAAATGCGGGAAAAGTATGTACCTTGTTGCCACGGAGCAGAAGAACACACGAAACCATCAAAAACCAGTCGGTGTTTAACATACCATAAATCATAAATTATGGGGTTTAACAAGGTGAACACAATAATATTATACTCAACAGATGATGTCCAAAATAAAAACGGCAGCAATGACTACAATGTTTTTCGTCGGTGGTGTGATTCATGAACGTTTCATGAAGGTTCTATGCCTCCAACAGATCTAGAGGTTTTTAAAGCAAATTGTGGTGAGCTTGTAATCTTTACCCTTTGCTTTTATCATCGACTGAGTTTAGTCGCTCAGACGACGTACAGTGCCGATCAATCACTCTTGCACCACAGAATACCGCCCTGTCTGGTCTGCCGCGCCGCGCCACACACGCGGCGAGGTAGACCAGCTGGACGCTGTCGTTCTCAGGCGGTGTTCTCCATCGTTTTCGCTGTGTATTTTTCTTGATTCCGATATGCTCGCGTGAAAACGTGAGCAAAAGATCAACACCATCAACCCCCACCACACCACACAGCAGGTCTGCCGCGCTGCGTACATGACGCAGCGCGGCAGATCTAATGGGCGATAAATTGTGATCCGAAAATGATTGACCGGCACATTACATGACTGAAACATGAAATTCTCACTAGCCAGAGAATCTTACAGCTGGTTTTCATGCATTTGCATGAATTCCCAATGTCTCTTTTCCATCTCTTTTCAGAGTACATGAATTTAATTCTAAAAAAGTGACTACAACTCGAAATTAGTTAGTCATGACCATGGCAAAGCAAGCTGCTGCATTCTAGCTGTGAGAGAAACCAGTTTCCAAACTCTGAGGTAAAAGCACCACCGAGCCTGTTCCCCAAATGAATTTCTAACCACTTGCAATTATACCAACTAATTAAAATGAGCTGCAAAAGGTTCCGATGCAGCAAAATCACGACCCAATTTACGCAGACAAGAAAAATAGAGTGGAGGTGGGAGGGAGCGGTGCCTATCAGCCATAGTTCATCGGAGATTTCGTAACTAATAAGCCTTAGCTATTGCACAACTTCGGATAAACTCCGCGGCAAGATAAGGCTTGCGCAAGCAGCTGCCGATTCCAGGGGAAATACTGGATATATGTATTACGTCAAACAGTAAATGTGGGCTCCGAATGTCAAACAATAAGGTCCTTGAAAACAAATCAATGGCAAAGTACTGCGTTGGTAAACATATCAATGACATTTATCCCGAAAAACAGCTCTGAACGCCCTTGAGAACGTCCAATAAAAATGAAACGAGCGTCATTTCACTTTCAAGGACAAAAAGAACGATAAGTGCACAATAAAGCAGGTGTACGGCAAGGCAAACAGGTGTTTCATACAATCATGAATCTGGAATAATCAATAACTATGCTTTGCACACTAGAGCCTGTCGCGTAAAATAACGAAATATGAAAGAAAATTCTCACCATTATGATCCAGTAGTCCAATAATTTGCAGAAAGAAGCCAGTCAGCAGCAAACTAGCACAGAGAAGAATACAAGGAGAGGGAAAAACCAAACAAAGGAGAGGAAACACACGAAAAAGTGCAGCATTCTGCAATGTGACTCCTCCGAGCTCGAGGAAAAGGGCGTTCAAGGGACATAGAGGGGCGCAGGCAGACATCTGTCACAATCACGTTTCTGTCCGACTGCCTACGGAGGAAGATTTTCAACTATAAGAGTGCAAAGTCATTACTTACTTGACCATAGAGACTTGCAGTATCACTCACTAATATTTTATACGCTCATGAACAAAAAAAAAATGTGAGAGTTTAAGGCTCAGCATCGTTTGAAACTAGACCTAAGTAAAATTCCAAACCAAAGTGCAGTCTTTTAGCTCAGAGGGGGCCGATCGTGTGACTTTGTCTGCAATTACGACCTCATCCCGGTGTCGCCAAATCGATCTAATTTTTATTTTTGCACATTTTTGATATGTATGTAGTGTGATTCCTTCCATTTTGATGTTTTCCCACTGCAATTTACTAAAATATCCTTCCAGACGCATCATTCGGCGTACCCCCAACGATGGAACCAATGCGGGTGTAATTGCGGACAAACTCACTTCAACGGCTCTCGCTGCTAATAGACCATATGTCTCTTGGTCTAGAAAGAGTAGAAGAAAATAGAAGGAAAAATCAACAAAAAAAGCGCATTTGCACTGAATCATAATCAGAAACCACATCTAAAAAACCTGTCAGGCACACAAGGAAGGACTAAAATTGAACGGCTCAAACAGAATTCATTTAGAAATACCTCATGCTACAGTAGAAAACAATCAAATCCGAAATATAGCCATACCGCCACCATTACAGCCACATTTTCAAAGCATTCAATGTCAGATTCATAAAAATTCATTGTCGACCCTTCCATAAAAACATTCGTAATGTTAAACAGTGTCGAGTGGAATATTTGAACAGCATACAACTGAAATGACGGAAATAGTACAGATTTATGGCTATTCCCCCCGTGTCCGCTATAGCGCCGCGCTTATGAAGCGACCTAGTCATACCGGAAGGAGAAAACCTATGCTATAAATCGTACAGTTCGCACTGATGAAATGTCTTCAACAGACAGCATTTACAAACCCTGCGATTAGCCTGCTTTACGAATGGGCATAGCTTAACTCGGCAATATGAAAACTTGGACGATGAATTGGAATTCTCCTCCTAGAAGCTCTATAAATTCAAATTACTGGATTCGATGCCATTCCTAACTGTTGCTGCGGCCAAATTTAATTAATTTTAATTTAATATATATATAATATTTAATATATATATAATATAAAATATTAATTAACAAATTTAATTATTAATTTAAGTTGTAGACATCTGTTCAAGTCAAGAAACTACTAGGGACTTGTCTACCAATTCAATACTCCGTTTAGTTATGCTGGTTTGTTGAGGAGCTCCGTTTACAGTTTATTCCGGCTAGCTTTCGACAATTAATGCCTTCGTCAGACCTCAATTTTCATACAATACAATATGCACTAGGGTCATCTTTTCTCGTCTCAACACAAGGTACCGTTGTCAATTTGCTTGCGTTTGTCTGCATGTCGATGATGTTGTATTGTATGAAAATTAAGGTCTGACGAAGGCATTAATTGCCGAAAGCTAGCCGGAATAAGCTGTAAACGGAGCTCCTAAACAAACCAAGGATAATTAATCAGAAATGAGGCTCAGAGGCAGAAGTATATTAGATTTTGTTATTAACATTTTGCAAAAAAGCGATGCGGCCGCCCTCATCTGAATGGAGGTACAAAAACACAAACTGGAATGACTTGGCTGAAAAAGCAGTAAAATGGCATCGCAATAGGGATGCGGAAACCTTTTCTTAGTGGAAAAAAGGTCTGACTGGAAAAAATGTGTGCTTTCCTTTATGTTTCGAAGTTCGTCTAGCTGCAAAAAGCTGGTATCATGCATAAAAATAAGGGAAAACTCAAAAAGAACTTACTTTTTAAGTGGAAACAAGCACAAAACTTCACCTTGAGCTGATAAAGAGCGAAAATTATGTGGAAAACATGTACACTCCTTTGCACAAATCTATTTTGTTTGGAAAACAAAGGCTTCTCCAGGTAATTCAATGGATTCTGCCAAAGTTTCTACCACCAAGACCTACCAAATCCCTCTCAACTGCTAAATAAGAAAAGAAACAAGATCGAACGAGCCCAGGAGTCTTCGAGAAGACAATGTTTATGAGCACCGGGACGCGTTTTGCTCCGAAGATTCCATTGCTAATGCCCTAGGGCTCCAAACCGCTCGCGCATCAATAGCCGAGCGAGCCCGGCCGAGCTTCTCCCGTCGCCGTCTCGCTAGTACACAGCGTGAGAGACCCAGACGATTCGCCTGAGTGTCCTCAGTTGGTGCACTCCCTCCCCGCCGCCTCAAACACATCTCACATAAATATACGCCAAATAGAAGCAGGAGCGCTCTTTCAGATGACGTCAAACGGCCCACTTGTCCGCTGATGAGAAGCCATTGAAAAAACGTCCACGATGTGAGCCCAATTTGCAAGATTGATCACGCAATGAGCAGTTTCCGCAAAAAAAAATTATAGAAGGGGCGACAGCCCGCGGCAGGAACTTCAAAGTTCGTTCAAGATGCACTTAGACGCGAATCAAAGCATTTTTCCCGGCTTTCGTGAGAAATTGAATAAAGTTTCGCTTGTTACGTTAGAAGCAAGACATGAAATGTCCTCGAAGCGTGCGCTAGAGAACGAAAGTATTTCGTTTGAAGCCGTTTTATGTTTTTGTATTTCCCATTTGAAATGCTGATGATTGAAAAATTCGCAATAACGCGCGAAAATGTCACGCATGAAACGGATGACGTGTTCACGAAAGTCATGAAGGGCCGAGAAATTCTGTCACTACCACTAACAGCGCGTGCTATATTGCACATAATACAGTCCTTGTCAAAAGGTTAGACGGATTCTGCGACTGCAGAAACGTGGTGGGACCCGAACGATGGATGCAGAGAGCCGCGATTTTCCGGCCGCGGCGATATGAAACCGCACGCGCAATCCGTCCATTTTTTTGACAAGGACTGTACATTCCTTATTCGAAGAATAAAACGTTCAATAAAGAAATAAGTAATACAAAGGTATGCCTATCAAGTGAACAAAAATTAGAAAACGGAAAATATGTATTGATTGAAAGCTTAGACGCCAAAAAAGTGGATGATTCACATATCCTTGGTCATCAGTGCCTCTTTGTAGCGAAGCAGGTTCCAGTAAAAAAAACTTCTCATTAATAAAATACTGTCCTATTAAGGCCTACCCTGAAATAGAAGCCTCAGTTAAAAACTAGTAAGAACAGCCGCTACTATCAAAACGCAACAAATCAAAGCATTGCGATAACAACTACTGTCAGGAAGTTGAAAAAGACTCGCAAAAAAAACTATAACTATCACCTCCATTACTGTGTGGATTTGCAGTAAATTGCAGAGTACTTAGTAATCATTGCTGGAACGAGTACAGGATTTCTTTAAAAAGGGTGAAGCACAAAAATAACAAGAAAAGAACATGACAAAGTTGCTCTGGGGACTTCTGTATGAATCCTTACCAATTCAAAACAGTCACCAAGTAATATTCATAGCACAAAAGCGGGAGTCACTGTTGAAAAACGACAAAATTGTAGCAAAACGCTACGTATAATAAAGCAAATATATAAACACCAGTTTTTTCGTAGGCCCTCGATAAAACTACTACATAAACAACGTACAGTGGACGGCAATGGCGGTGGCCCATTTGCGCCCTCGAGAAGGACGTCGCGCAATCGCGCCGCGTGTGCCGTAACCGATGTTTTCTGCTGCTGTTATGCTATTTCTAGCAGCTTTTCTACCCGATTTCGAGGATTTGTGACCAAATCGGGAAGAAAAGAGCTTAGAAATAGCATTCCGACGGCAGACGACACCGATCCCAGCGCGCGCGGTGCTGTTGCGTGGCGTCCTTCTCGAGGCCGCAGATGGGCCACCGCCATTGCCGTCCACTGTAGTAAGCTTGCGCCATGCACTTAGGAAAAGAATTAGAATGTACTGCAAGGATTCAAATACAGCATCACTAGAACTTAATTTAATCCTTCGCTCTTTTTTAATATCAAGCCCCTTCGTTGCTTATTACTTAGCGTCTACTTACTGGTTTCAAATCATGCCCACTGTCCAAGAATAGTGAGCAGAGAAGAAAAAGAAAACAAAGTGAAAAGTTCAGTCCAATGAGCAGATGGTCTCACCGTAATTTCCGGGCGTGAAGTAAAATGTGGTTGACGCATCAGCACATTGAAAGCAAACTGATAAGTGATCAGGGCCTGTCAAGTATCGAACTACCCATATGTGCCGATTTTGAGTTCAGAGATGGTGGTTTGGACGCAATCTATTCAAAATTTACAGTAGCACTGCCTGCTCACCGGACTGAACTTTTCATCTTGTGAATAGAAAAGAAAACGAATCTTACTGAGTAAATTACCACGTTTCATTGAAAACAGAGAAAAGAAAACAACACAATACAAATTTACCACTTTATGAGTTCCCACCGCTATAAATTAACTGAGAAACCTGATAAATAAGATCAAAAATAGTTGGTCCGATGACTCCATGCATCAATCAAAGCAATCACACGTGGGTGTGGTAAACCTAACAATTGTCGCAGGTCGAAGGAGTCACGCATCACAAATCACATACGCAAAATTTCTCAGAAAACAGAAGGTTAGACGACTATTGTCAGGTGATTCTCGCTCAAATTACGGAAGTCAACCATGAAAACTGGGATGTTTTGCGGGCGAAGCAAGGGAAATTGACTTAAGAATAACATTCAGGATATAACTGTTCAAAAAATGAGACAAAATGCAGAGATATAGAGCTCTATCTGAGTTAGAAAAGCCAGTTCAAACAGAAAAAGGAGTGTTAGGTAGTAAAACCACTTCTGGAAGAAAGTAGAACATTATTAACTCTAGAATAAACAATAGCATAGCTTTGACAGCAATATGATGTGTAAAACTGCCATAAAATAGAAAGCCAAGTCGTAGAGAATAAGAAAAGACACCACGAAAACCCCACCAACGTTGACGTCTCATAGAAACTCGTTTTCCAGCGCTCAAGGCTACGCGAAACTTCAGAATCCAAGCTCAGCGGGACGATGGCGACAGATCGCGCCATGGTCAGATGTCTAGTTAACAAGAAGAAGATGAAAAGCACCGCTGCAGACGATGTTACCGACTGAAACAGCTGTTCCAGAAAAGTATTGACCGGCGCGGATCACACGTGCCTTCGGCGCATCGTATGCGGTTTCGTGGCGGGACCGCCACCGAGCGCACAGCTGGCGTCGCGCCAGCACCCGGCTGTCGCCTTGGGTGGTCCATGCATCGCACAGGGATGGGTGCTGGGGGTGAGTCGGGGCAGAATAGGGACATGCTGATCACGAATATCATACTCATTTGGTGCCGTAACCCCATCTGGGTAGGGCTACGGTAGGGTTAGGGTAAGTAAGGTATCTCATAGAATCACCCGAATTTTTGTCTACGTGGGTTATTTGACATGCTGATTACGAATGTCACACCAAGCCTGGATGCATCACTGAGATAACCCGGGGTAAACGTGATGACGCTCGTGTTACGATGGGAAAATACGTGTGGTTAAAACGTTTACCCTAGGTAATCTCAGCTATGCATGCGACCTCTGATTTTGCAAGTTGAAAACAATTTGAGGTATTCCTGTGGACTGTACATACCCTACCCCTACCGTAACCCTGCCCAAATAGGGTTGCGGCACTAAACGAGTATGATATCCATGAACAGCATATTGAATGACCTCCCTAGACTAAAATTCAGATGATTCTGTGAGACACCGTATTTACCCGAACCCGACCATAACCTTACCCAGATGGGGTTACGGCACAAAGTGAGTGTCATATTCATGATCAGCGTGTCAAATAACGCACCTGGACGAAGTTTCAGAGAAATTTTTGATATTGAGATTTTGGGGCAGAACAAGTGGAATAGTAGTGCCAAACCCATGCATATCCATGCGGAATCCGTGCGTCTCCAAAAATCCGAGGCAAATTCGTTGCAGGACCCGCGGAAAACCCACGACTTTTCAGTTCCTTGCAGGGGTTTTGCATGGATATGCAGTGGTTTTGCATGGATTTGACCATTGCTGTTACAGAACTGTTAATTTGAAGAAAAAACTGTGTTTTGCGCGAACGCTCATGTCTCAATCGTGAGATTTGCATCTTTCAGTGTCACGGAAAACACGGTTCCTATGTTTCCCGAGTTGATGGGAGGATCATAGGGCAAGATGGGCTCGGGCTTTCAATCGATGTCAAACATGCTGCTACAAGGCTAAGGATATTCATGAGCTCTGCTTGTGTATATTCACAACGATTTTTACTGACGGAACAGTGTCTTCACGATGATACGCACGTTCACATGAGCACAGCTGAGCCCACCCACGTCGCTTGTAGGGTCCTGGCACTGCTGGTGTTGGGTCCCAGCACGAACACTAGGCGAAGACCAGAAAAACCCAAAAAAAATAACGGGTTTTTGTCGTCATTTGTATGGTCTTGGCACTGTTTATGTTGGGTCCGAACCATAGGTGCGATAGGGGGAGCCGCGGGTATGGGAAGTGAAGGGGGTTTGAGGGGTCTGAGGCCTGTCAGAGGTGCCAAAAGTGAAGGGGTTATGGACCCCGAGGTGGGGATGAGGGGGTAGCGGCAGCTTTCTTAGCGCTGGCTGTCACAAAAAAGCGACGACCGGGGAGAGGGGGGAGGGGTGGAGGTCGTCACATTACAGACGGTCCGAACACGAACTCTAGCGGTGCCTCCTTGGAAATACCCTGCTCGGAAACTTTCACCAGGCACTACGTCCCTTACGAGACCCTCCCGGTGTTAGATGTTCGGCCTAAATGGTGTATGCTGGCAACCTTCCCGATAATAAGTATCCGGCCTGCATGGCATTCGAGTTTTGCATATTCCAGCCTGTCCGGTATATGTGGTGATCTTAAAATATGGGCCGGGGCTTGCCAGAGACCTTCAAGAAGAAAGGCCAGAAAGGCTGGACTTGCTCGTTGTCTTAGAATCGTCGCCGGCCTGCCCGGTGAAAGTGTCTGAGTGACTAAAGGAAGGGATTCTTGGCCGAAGTTGCTATTCATAATAAGATGTGTACAATCGAATGCGTTTTCTCCGCTTATCTCGACTAGATTGCCCAAATTTCCTGCGGGATTTTCTGTAGTGAGTTACACCTATTTTTTCCGCGCAGATTCAACAAGAAGTAGTCACTCTGCTGGCCCCAAACTAAGCTTGGTAGTTGATTTAGCGCCTCTGAACCACATAGTGTTTTTCGAGAGCAAGCGCCTTGCTAGCGTGCTACCAATACAGCTGCCTCACCCCAATTTCGGCTCGTAGTTGAAGACCTTCCTCAAAATCAGTTTAAGAGAACTAAGTGCAACTCGCTACAGAGAACCCTGCAGGAAATTTGGGCAATAGATTCGAGATCAGCGTTGAAAACTGCATATGAGAGAACAGATCGCCTGACATGTTTTCTGCTCCTTTCAAAGCTAGGAAAACTACTTTTCAGAGAAAAAAGCTATGAACGCGCATTAATCCTATGCTTCATCATCTTGTGTAGATTTCTATCGTCTTTCACTTCTCATGAAGATCCTATCGCTTCCAATTGCAAGTTGGCTGCGATAGGATCTGCCATGTACTCTGCTAAAAGTCAAAAGAAGACGAAATTTGCCATTGACGGGAACCTGCTGCCCTGATCACTTGATGATTCGTCATTGCTAAGGATTTTTAAACATGAAAGTATGGCTCTTTATTTCCTTCATCAACAAACTGTATACAATAAACGATTGTGCAAACATAATAATTGTGAGTCAGAACAGTTGAAAGTAACAATTGAAAACAACCTAACAACTAATGCCTACTCATATGTACTAATAAACTACTAATATGTACTAATAAACTGAACAAATGGTCACAGACAGAAGCGAACATGCACGAGTGAATAACAAACTTATGCCTCAGCACCCTCGAAGGCCTTCGCTGCTGGGTTGTCCTTAGGAGAGTTCGAGTAGTCAGGCTTCAATCGCTTCTCAGCCAATTCACCGTACGGGTTGAATCCGAGTCGTTCCATCTCTGCCTTCATCAACTTCTTCTTGTTCTTGGGGTTCTATAAAGAAAAGGAGATAAAAACGAAGAGGGGAGGGAAGAGAAAAGAAGAAAAAGGAAATGAGAATCACCTTCTCCTCCTCTGTTTGCGGCGGCAATAGCTCAGTGAATACTCCAGTTCCTATCGTTGTCGTTCCTTTGCGAATCGTGAATCGTTGTTGTGGCTCAATGAACATCTTCTGGTTCAAACGCAGCTCTACCCTAAACTTCCATTAATATTCTATAACAGATGATAAAACCAAGTCAAAATGTGTACAATAAAAAGAACCAGCTTACTCAGCGGCTTCTCCGGGCATAACGAAATCTTTTCCATTGATCTTGAGCAAGGCAGATGCATCCCAGGTAAGCGAGAAGACGTGTTCGGTAAAGTAGTTGGCAATAGGAACCTTTGATCCACCTTCATTCGGTTTGAGAATGTAGAGCTGAAGATGAAAACAAGCTCATTAACGCATTGTAATGCAATACAATACTATTAGGTTGGTTCAAAAGTTTTGCACCAAGATATTTTTTATGATTTAAAATTTTGTAGGCTTTGAATCAGAATATACATGAACTGTAGGGTACATCTGGCTGTGGCCGTAGAATAATCGCCAGGCATCTCCAAGCACTGGGTTACAGTGAACTAATGACGGCTTTGGTCCTCATCAAGTTGAGTGCATTACGAGACTAAGTGTGCGTCAGTCTTCGTTGCTGCGTCCACACAGGAGGAACTTTCTTCGCCAACTCACTGCTGGAGGTGAGCGAAAAGCTAGATTCCAAGATTTTTTGACTCAAAGCTGCCAGAGTTCTTGACTTCTGGAACTCATGCTCTAATGATGCGTTGGCCATACCTCGCGGATCACGACGGTGATTATCTTGTTGACTGACATCTATTCACAATGAAGTTAACATTATTTGAAGAAAGTATAAAATCAGCTGCAAGACTTTCGGACCAACCTAATAGTAAGTGGTAATTGTTCAAAAACCACATTGTTCACAGCCATATTGACAGTAGCAATAGAAGTCCTCAGATTATTTCATTCCAGGGATTTTACGCTACTCTTCCTTTTTTGTTAATGAAAATTACAGAGATCCCACTTCAATCTTATGAAAACAGGCATGAATTTGTATCGCCAAAAAAATGAGAATGAAATCCACGGAACCATTCAATCGAATTTTAACTTGTACAGTTTTCAGGGTACGCTTTTTGCACTTTCGACTTTTTCAGGGTCTAAAAAAGGCAACATGGCCGGAAAGTAAGGCGATTGGGAGAGCAAAATGGGATTTGCATATCAATCTTAGCCAAAACATTGTGAATTACCACGATGTATGAATAAATAAATAAATAAATAAAAAACAGCTGTAATAAAAACAAAGCAAGTTAAAGTTTAGAATGCCAAGGTTGGCAGAAAGTTGAATTTGGAATATATTCAGTTATATGTTCAATAACACTTCGTATCTGTCTCTCATACACAGAAAATCTCCTCTTTGGTAGCACTGAAGGATGGAGAAGGTCTCGTTGAAATAATGGGAGTGCGTCATTGGCTCCATCAATCACTATTCTGCACAAAAGTGGTTCCTAGTACCGAAAGAATGATGAAAACAAGATTTGTGGCATGGCGCAGCTGGCGCCAGGTTGTGTCCCAAATCTCGCTATAGCAAAAAGTGCGTCGCAAACTACACTACATTTAAGAGAAAGAGTGGAACGCAACGACTCCAAAATAGAGGTGTGTTCCTTCTGAGCGAGAAGCTTTTGAACCGAAATGAATCGCAGGTGAACCTATTAATCATCCACAAAGTAGAAACAAGTTTACTACTCACTTGTGCCTTAACTTTGTCCGTGACCTTGTGTTTGTGGCCTTGTGGGAGGAGCACACAGCCTCTTCGAACGTCTTTTGGACCAAGGCCTCGCAGCAGGACACCCAGTTGGTCTCCTGGCTCAGCCTGTTCGACTGTTTTGCGGAACGATTCAAGTCCTATGGTAAAAGAACATGTTATTGGGGAAATTCATAATGGTACAAAGATTTAGGGTGCTCCAAATATAGGAGCACCGCTTTTCGAGAAAATAAACTCAGGATGCTCACCAGAAATCACAGACTTCGTGTTTTCACGATCACAACCAACAATTTCGATTTTGTCACCACGTTTCAGCGTTCCTCGCTCGAGTTTTCCAGTAATCACAGTTCCTCTTCCTGCAAAACACAACAGATTAGTTGAGTAAACAGGAAGCCTCTTGAGTAGTACGATCCTAGAATAATATAGAATGTCGACATCCGAGAATTCTTCCATCAAAACTGCTAGTTTACCTTGAATTGAATAGACATGCTCAGCTGCAAACATCGCCTCAGTGTTTATGTTTCTTTCCGGAATGACAAACTTCTCGTCGAGCACGTTCAACAGCTGTTTGATGGACTCTTCACCGATTTCTGGCTTTTTTCCTTCGAGGGCGCACAGAGCAGAGCCGAAAATCACCTGAACAAAGCTTTTCAGGAAAATTTGTTCGACGCTGGAGGAAAAGAAAATATAGGAAGAAAAGAGAGCAAGGAATTTCCAAAAATCGTGCCTTTATCCATTACAAAAGAAAAATGGAGCCAAACATGCGCTTGGAAACCTCCCTCTAACAAAGAATAACCAACACCAACCGGCAAGTGGTCGCCATCGTACTCGAACTCATTCAACAATTCACGAATCTCCATCTCGACCAATTCACGAGTTTCCTGATCGGGGACTTCATCCACCTGCAAGGAAAAAATCATAAAAATTAGGTGAAACTTCGAAACAGCAGCATATCGTACCTTGTTCAAGTAGACAGCTACATTTTCCTTTGGGATTCCGACTTGACGAGCGAGGAGAAGATGCTCACGAGTCTGGAAATGGAAGAAAAATGAATATTCTTGAATACGTGGCAAGTTCCCTTCAAAAATAAGAAGCAATTTCAGAAAAAAAAGCTGTTTCCAACGCTAAGAAAACAACAAATCACCTGGGGCATAGCACCATCTGTGGCGGCAACGACAAGGATAGCTCCTTCCATTTGTGCTGCTCCGGTGATCATGTTCTTGATGTAATCAGCGTGTCCAGGACAATCAATATGTGCATAGTGGCGTTTCGCGGTTTCATATTCAAGATGGAAGGCGTTGATAGTAATACCTAAGTGGCTTTTACCATAAAAAGTCTAAGAATAAACATGTATAACGCAAAACCAAACATGTACAATCCAGCAATGCAATTTGCAGCCGAAAAGGGAGCAAAACTAAACTACTCCATCGAAAACAAACGGGTTCAAACTCACCTCTAGCTTTCTCTTCTGGAGCATTGTCAATGTCTTCATATTTACGATACTTAGCTCCTTTCGATGCGGCCAAGACTAAAAAGGATCATTCAAATGCTCTCAGATGCGTTTTTTGACGGAAAAATTCATTTAGCCAATAAAATTAATTACATATAAAGTGAAATAAAGCATTTTGTTAACTGAAATCTGGTATCATGCTGTGCAATGTTATGGTCATAAGCGAGGCCATTTTTGTAAATCTATTAGGTGGCCCGGTAAAAGCAGACGTCAAACAATAGTGATTACTTTAGATTCATGTAAAATCCATAGTCAATGTAACGGTCAGTAACATGTATAGCGCATAAAACGCTTTAGCAAACTGCTGAGTTGTGGAGAATTCTTTTTTATAACGAATTTCCATTCAGAAATTTTCTATTACCAACTTTTTAAAGGTTGCTATTCACTCTCAGCAATCAAGGCAGAAACGAAATTTTTAAATAAAAACGAAGTCTTTCAAAGAAAGAAACTAGGCTAGAAACACCAAGCGGAGAGAATAAAGCAACTACAATACCTTTAGTGATAGCTGAGGTCAATGTGGTCTTTCCATGGTCGACATGGCCAATGGTACCGACATTGAGATGTGGCTTGGTGCGCTGAATACAGGTCAACAATAAGCAGAAGAATAAGCAGAACACTTCCGTGCATACAGCAGTAGGACTGCAGTGCAAAACCACACCTTAAAAACTTCCTTCCCACCCGGGACAGCCAAGCACCGAACCTGTTGCGACCGGAGTATCCCTGATACAACTCTTTCGCCAAGAGAGCTCCCAAGAATTGTCTCTAAAATGAGTGAAATCGTCTCCTTTTCACGAATGTTTTTACTCTAAGTGAAACTCACTGCTAGAGGGGACCGTTACCCTTAACAATGACAAGATATGCATCTTGTTCAGCTGAAAATATGCACATGTAATACCACATGACAAATCGTATTTGAACAACTGAGAGATGTGAAAAAAAAGAGAAATAACGAGGTGCTCGCCAGATTTAAATTACATCAATATAAAAAGCATTTCATGGAAGGGAAGAAAGAGGTGAGATGAGGAACCATGCAGCTATAAAGGTTTACAATTCGCACCTATTTTTGACACCTGGTGAGCAAAAAAAAAAGATGGAAACGGAGACGAATGCCATAAATCCTTCAAGATTCTGTTTTATTTTTAGAACAGAACCACTGAATATTCCCCTTCATAGAACTGAGAAAACCGACATTTGACAAGTCGAAAATAGAGTTTGTGCTTATTCGTAAAAATAAACAAAGAAATTATTAGACAGGCGCTTTCCTCCAAATTTTCGTACTGACCTAGTGGGTCGTAGAAATTTCTCTCCTGAAGTGACAAATATTGCATTGCTTCCACTATTTTTTCTACCGAACGCATGAATTTTTTACGCTTATAGTATTTCATTCTATGTTCTATTGTCGATTACTACGTGCTTGCTTATGCTTGCTTTCTCCCATTATACAATGAACGCTTCGGATAAATAAAATAATTGCAATAAAAATCAAGACAAATCCTACAATTGAAAAGCCAAATAAAAACCAGGACATCGAGGAAAGAAGGCAGATCAAAAAAATTGGGATCTTTCCCCGAGTTGTGCGTCAACATTCCACTGGCGCAATTGCGGAGCGGAAATTGACACACCTCCGGTACCTTTACAATGTTATATATATGTACCTCCAAGAGCAGTTTAGCAATACTACGAGAAAAATAAAGTTAAATAACTGCAGGGTGGTGATAATGGGGAAAAGCCGGTTCCTATCCTCCATAAGAACCACTCCTTTCGATCAGTCCCCCTTCCTTCCGTTCCAGAAACGACCCATCGCTTCGGTAGTCGCTTACTTGACCCTGATAAGCACAAGAGAGAAGAAACCAGTCGAGAATGTACTAGGAATTCTTGCTGTCCTAATGAGAACAGTGTTATACTTGAAGCATATCCTTGGAAGAATAAACACTCCATGATTCACTGGGTAAACCTAAGCTGACCATTCTGGAGGGAAATTCATTCCTTTCCCAACAACTCCAAGCTAGATTCTGCATTGAAAACAATGGCATCGATAGAGCAGTTGACACAAGACCGTTCTAAGGGCAAGATAAATGAAACGTCTGCCTTTACCGCATAGAGGTAGATCACTATCCTTTCGAAAAATCACTTATCTGGACAACATAACCTTAGAAAGCATACCACATTACCACTTATCAAAATGCTTTATTTCATCTTACATATAATCTACTCCCTCTGGCTCATGTACACAATCGAAAACATCAATGCACAACGGAAAAAGGCAATACGACGTTGAAATTAGCTCTAGCAATATCTAACACAGGAGATTAGAAACTTTAAAAAAATCACATATGCAGACTAATTAACTGGCCAAAACCGTTAAATTTACACCGATAGATGAACGCTAAAGTTAAGAAGGCTGATTTGAGGTAACAGATTGAAGGATCATTCCCAATGAGAAAAAAAGGAAAGTAAAGGCATACTAATACGGTGTTTTTCACGGAAGAAATGATGCAAACAAAACAAAACCGGTTTATATCAACAACAAAAAAAAAACAGAATATACTTGGCACTGGAATTCTGGAATGGCTCACACAGACTCAGCAATCTTAAGAAATCCCACATAGAACTGGCCAACGGATCTGCAAGGGAGAGGCAGCGAGTGGCTGCTCAGCAGAAGGTGCTCGATCAGCATCATGCAGCATCCAAACGGTACGTCTATCAGACCGACGCTCGCATCTTCTCCATTAGCGCGAGGATCGCTTAGAATACTCGTGTTTTATTGACTAGTATCGAAAAAACAATATCCTAACCACTTACGTGGCAGCACTTTGAGCATCAAAGACCTTGTACAGCATCTTCACCGCTGGGAATGGTCGGATGTCACCTGTTATACGCATTCTCAGTATGTGAAGTTTTGAAAACAACAAGGAAAGGATTACTTAACGCTCCGTTGTCCTCCTCCTCCTCCTTTTGTAGCTCGCCAGTAGCTGCAACCACGTACGAATCCAGCAACCATATCTAAACTGGTAGAACGGCTGAGCGATTACGGCGGTGAAGAAAAAGTTGCGGCCTTACCAGTACGTGTGGCGTTTTGTTTAACGATCGCACCACAAGTTTAAGACTGGATTGCGCTTCGCACGAAGACAGAACCAGTTGTGCGAAGAAAACCGATGTATCGGGGAACCTAGAAGTTATTCTCTAGAGAAAACGGGAAGGGATTCTCAGGATTTTTGTAAACAAGCTATATTTCGATAGTCACGCTCCGTCTTGCGCGTCCGGCACCTAGGCTCTAACCAGAGACATGAAATATATCACTCTGAACAAGTGCTCCGACTCGCCTCCGGCGAGTCTCGCACTTGCCCGCTTCGCGGGACCTTGGTACTCAGCTACCTTTACTTTCCATCCGTCAAAACGGATGAAGCATACAGTTGCGAAGCTCGCCGTAAGCGAGTCGGAGCACTTGTTGTATATAATTGATGTTTGCATCATTCTTTCGTTAAATGTGTCCAGATGATTCACTCAGAATCGATCGAAACGTAGCGCACTCGGAAAGGAGTGAGCATTTGCGCTATTCAACTTTACATAGCCCCAAAATCTTCAAAAAAAAAGTTTGGCTGAAACTTCACGTAGGAGGGTTATTCGAGGTGCTGAACACGAAAATCGTATAAATTTTGCACGATAACCCCATTTATTAATGGTTACGGTAGATGTACTGTAGATATGGTACTCCAAGGAACCCTCTCAAATTTTGCGTAGTGGGGTTTTTTGACGCCGACGACGAAAACCACCATTATTTTGCAAGCCAAGTTTTCTACCCGATATCGGCATTTTCTCTCAATTTCCTACCGTACACCTACCGTAACCCATGCAAAAATGGGGTTATGGTGCAAAATGGATACGATATCCGTGCTCAGCACCTCAGACAACCACCTCCCCCTCTATGGAAAGTCCCAGCCAAAAAATCTTTGAAGATTTTGGGGCCAGTAAAGTTGAGTAGTGCCGTGATTATTCATCCATTCGTCCACTCAATTCTGAGTCGAACGGTATAGGTTTCATGTGTGTCTGTCCTGTGGATCGTGAGATATAAGCGATTACAGACAAACACACAAACAGATGAGTTTTACTATACATATAGTGACGGGGATAGGGGGCCAAAATTCGATAAAATCGTTTTTCTCGGAAACGGCAAAAGACCCTGACGTTGCACAGGAGGGCACAATTCTGAGTCGAACGGTATAGGTTTCATGTGTGTTTGTCCTCTGGATCGTGAGATATAAGCGATTACAGACAAACACACAAACAGATGAGTTTTACTATATAGTGATGGGGATAGGGGGCCAAAAATCGATAAAATCGTTTTTCTCGGAAACGGCAAAAGACCCTGACGTTGCACAGGAGGGCACAATTCTGAGTCGAACGGTATAGGTTTCATGTGTGTTTGTCCTCTGGATCGTGAGATATAAGCGATTACAGACAAACACACAAACAGATGAGTTTTACTATATAGTGATACACGGAAGGTGTTCCAGACTAAGAAACTAAAACTGCAAACAGAATCTCAGCATATTTTCGTGAAATTTACTTTGCCTGTCAGGTGGAAGGTACGTAAATCGAACTCCAAACGAAAGCTGTGGATTGCTCTTCCCTTTCTTTTTTACAGGAAACAGTTCCATGTTCAACTACCTCAGAATTGCCTATGACAGACGACAACAAGCACCAGAATATGAACAGAATTAATATCATACACCCAGAAAACGTCCAGCGAAACCTAACGGTTCCGCTACACTACTCTTGGAGCACAACATCCTACTTCTCCGTCGCTCAATGGTATCGATTCTGGCTAGTACAGTCTGTTTCATTAGGGAAAATAGTTGATGAGACATCAGGAATGAAAAGAAAGTGGAAAAGTGCGCGGCAATTAGAGTGGGCGGCGACAAAAGCAGACAATATGCACCAGTGGCGGATGCAGAAAGTGGGCGGGAGGGGGTGTAGCCCACTAGGCGAAATATAATTGCGGTGACCGACAACCACAAGCCCCGCCTAACGGCCAAGAGGATCTGAGCTGTAGGACGTCTGGCCCGACTCCTCGGCTGTCAGTACCGGCTGAGGGAATCTGGGTTCGTTCCTTCCTCCTAGCATGCTATAGCATCGTACTTGGCATCTAACTGTCTAAGCACAGGACACGAAATAGCATGTAGTCATGTTTCTAGCATGTGTGATTGAAAGAATTATTCGGAAAAGCTTCTGTGAAAAATTGGATGGGTAGTTTGATCACGGTCACTTTTGTCGTAGCCGAATGAATGAATTTATACATACACTGTATTTCCGAATAAGTCTGAAACGAATGTTCTGGATATCTTTAGTCCCTTAAAATATCCAGATCAATTAATTTTCTGAATAATTCGATTGTGCGAATATCAGCATCTTGAAAACACATGTCGGAAGCATACGCCGAATCTCGATGTGTGCAGCACTACCATATTGAGCACTCCAAATCTGTTCTGCTGCTATGATTTGTACCATGTGCAAATGTGGCACTCGAGAACAAAAAAAGCAGTATTATTTTCTCCTATACCAAATTAAATCATTATCGTTCCAATAGCTGCTGTTTCCAGCGCATCATTGCATTTAGATGACCTCTGTTACGTGAGAAGTGGGAAATTTCTCCTCAGGAATTCGAGGGAATAACATGACGTGTCTCCAGGCGTTGCCATGGTGGGTGGTCGCTGAGAAGAATGATGTTACCAGCGCATCCTATTTTTGCCACTGAATTTAATCTAAGAGTTGGGCCAAATTTAAAAAAATAAATAAATATGTAGTTGAAGTTCACCAAAATGAGGGTTTCAGAAATTATCCTTCCGAAACTATCAGATTAAACATTCAACAGAGATGTACATATTAGAACTATTTAAAAGTAGAGGGTCTCTGATCGTAATCATTACTAAATTCCTATAGAATCCTTCGGTTGAACTGTTCTCGAATGCTAAATTTGGCAGTAAAGCTCTCTCACCTGTGGGTCTAACGCGAAGTCCACGTCTAACGCGAAGTGCGGTAAAGTTCTGCTGCTGTCCTCCATGGTTTAAGTTCATATAACACATAAACAAAGGTTGAACAAATTACATCCTCCATCTTCCATACTTCTTCCGAAATCGAAGATCAGAGAATCAGCAAGTCACATATTTGCGGCTGCCCATGAATCCTCCTCTTTCAAGTAATGTCAAAAACGTCAAAGTGTTCACTAATTCACTAGGATGAAGGAAGTGGACGTGCACCACTTCTTGAATCTATTTTGCACCTTTTCTGCACTTCTTCTGCTAAAGCTGTCTTGAGTTGGACATACAGCCAAGCTGCGATAAACTTTTCAAAGCGTGTTTTTCTTTTGGATTCGAATGATCTCTCTTTGAGACCATTCTTACATTCTTACGGAACGCTTTCGAGCTATGATCTGGAGGCTGTGAAGGGGTTTGGGAGTCCGTCTCTGCGCTGGAATGATACTTGAAGAGGGAGGAGTTGCTATATTAGGCAATAAGATGCAAGCTCGACGTGCCACAGTACACCAGGTGTAATGTACGCGTCCAGATCTCGTCCGCTTCCAGTGACAGCCGAGCATCCGCTTCACACCTTCTCCAGCACAGAGCTCTATAGCTGATAGGCGGAGCTTATGGAAATCGGTCACCGCAATTATATTTCGCCTAGTGGTTGGCGCCCGGCGGGAGGGGGAGGGGGAGGGCGAAGAAAAGTGGGGTCTCCGCCGTTTTGGGAAAATAAAATTAATAAAAATATTAATTATAATAATAAATGGAAAATTATATCAAAAATAATAGTAAAAATAAACAAATAAAAATAAATGAATACAAGATTTTTATATGTATTGTAAAGTAATTTCAAAAATTTGCCGACCCATTCTCGAGGGGGGGAGGCTTAACTACCGTTGAGTTTGAAACAGAGTACAGCTACGAAATAAGAGCAAGGTATCGCTGTAGCCTGACCCACTCACATAATCGATACGCATCAAGACAATTTCGCTTAAGCAACGGCGACGTATGGTGCTATATTTCACTGGAATATATCTCTAGCGTAACAAAGATAGTGCTCTGCAAATGAACAGTGCATAGAATTGCCAGGACTAATTCGATGGCAAACTGGATTTTCTGTTAATGGCTTGGACGCAGTTCGAAAGCACATAACGCGTACTAACGAAAAGTCTTTGAACGCAAATTACGAAAAAAACAGATGAACTGAAATGGTATATAAGAGAAGCATGGGGTCTAACAGAAAAGTAGGCTAAGAGTTGTAGAAATGAGTGCCTAAGTAAGTAATACCTCGTTTTCAAGAAAGGCTTCGAATTTACTGACAAAGTGCAGACGGCGTGGTGAAATAGCACAATTTGGTTGCAGTCTGAAAAAAAAACCCATTTAAAACCAAAAAGGTGTATTTCATCGTGAACTTACTTTTCACCACAGTTCCTAGTTCCCCATTACATCCACTACACAAAAGATAGCGATCATCATGACACATTCCAGGATCAGACAGACTCTAAAACACCATGTAACACTATAAATACCACGAAAAAAAGATTTAAAAAAAAAACTTGCATACCTCTCTATTTACTGCAACATAGGAATGACTAATCAGGTATCGTTTCACCGTTGGAAACCAGTCCGAATGCATGTTGCCGGATTCTGTTCCATCGCGCTTCTTGCTATGTCTAAAACACCGAAAATTCCCTTCGAAAGAAATTTGAAGTGAAAGTTTCTACCTCTCCGGATCGCAACCTGCTCCACACGAGTCACGACAATAATAATCAGCCGAGGGTGACGTTTCAAGCCAGTCATCAGATGGCATGCACGAGAGCGTGACGTCACTGAAAAAAAAACTGTGTAGCCTAACGGTGACCTTATACAAAGAACTTAATGATGGATATTTTTTACCGAGATCTGGTCTCTATGATCGGTCGGCCACACTGACTGCAGTCAAGAGAAATGCTGGCACCAGCTGCATTCTTACAGTACTCCTCTAATGCCTCTGTGTCGCTGATATCGCTGGCCAGGCGGTGGAACGTTTTTGGCACTGAAAAAACAAGGCGAATGATTCTAGACACTGGAAGCAATTTAATAAGATGATTAAAAAACATGGATTGCTAGTAGGTAACACAAACTAAATGCAAGGAAAATCCAACAAGATAAAAAGTGAGATATAGAGAGAAAAAAGTCAAAAAAGGGATCATAGGTAAAGCAGTAAAAAAGGAACTCACCTAATGGTGATCCATCAGTTTCCACATGTATCTTGCACATGAAAAGCCGATGATTGTCCGCCCAGGTAGGCGCACAAAGTGACTGCGGATAAAGAGTCAGATTGGAGATGTTGGCACGATATCGCGGCAGTTTTTCTTCCATATGCAGACTTTCAGCTATCGTAGCTGGGACACCTAGCTCAACAGCATGTTCACTAACCCGAACCAAATTTAGGGAAGCATTCCTGGAAAAAAGTACGGATATTTTACACACAAAGGGGAGGCATGAGGGAAAAAAAGCTCAATGTAAAAACTGCCCAAAGCCTAAACGTAAAAAAAAACGCACTCTTTATTGCTGTCATCCTGACCCGTTGCTTCGTCACCTGGTTCATTCGGAGGGCAGTCGACGAACAACGACGCTAATTCAGCACGTGGCTTCACTTCCAGGAAAAAGGAATGTGTGTGCCATTCGGAACACATCAGAAGTTCTAAGTCGGGATTTCTATAACTATTTGTAGAATATCGTTTACCAGCCTATTCAGAAACTACCAAATTTAATTTAATGTGTAAAAAAAAGATAAAAATGAAGCAGAGGTTTGAAATCTTTGAAATCTAACCCAAAAAAAAACAAAACATAAAAACATAAAAACAGCCACAACAATGTACGCAAAGGAAAGACGATGTCAAAAGAGCAACAAGCAGTCGCTCCACTGGAAATTCAATGCTATTCCAAGAATAGCATAGAGGGGAACGTTCTTGTTCGAGGCTCTCCCAGCCTTCGGGGTTTATAAGACGCGGAACTCATATCAAAAGAATAAAACTTGCGAACCATGCGCTAAACGCTAGAATTCGGAGCGGTTTTTCGTAAGCTTGAAGGCATGAACGACTGTAGCCGTGTCTACATTTGTGGGTCTCGCAAGAAATAAACGATCGAAGTCATAAGCTACGCACTACGCCAATTGTGACCCAGAGCTGTAGACTCGCACGTCGTTGGGTGGATTTTCCATATAATCCTAAGGTTGGCGCTATATGTAGTTCACGTGGAGTGTAGCACCCTACGCCGCCATCGCTGTGGCGGCAGTGACAACGGTGCTTCTCGACTGTGGGCGGGGTGTCGCCGTCGCCGTTGCCAGCAACGGCGATGCAGGGTGCTACACTCCGCGTGGAGTATAGCGGCGATGTTAGTAGCGATGCTGTTCGCCCCTGGATCTCCGCATGCAGGAAGGGATTCCATGTTCTATTCACTATTTATCACTGGAACGCAGCCATTCTCAGTTTGCAAAATAAAAATTAATGTCTTTGTAATAGTGTCGTAATTCGATTCTAGCGTATGAGAAAGGAAAAAAATCTAGAGACAGTTACGGTCCTTAGATTCTGAGAGACACGTGTAAGGGTGGGTTGGAAGCAGTGCATCAAACGGAAGGATACCACACTGCATTGGTATCATTTAGCGGCTGCGAGGCGATGCCAACGAAGGGTACAAAAACCGATAGAAAAATATCCTTTTATCACAAACCACATTTAAAAGAATGGAGAAAAACACTTCATGGGGAGTGTGACGTATAGAGGACGGAGAGGCGCATGTGAAACAGGCAAGCGTTATGCATGAATACTGCAACTCTTGCCACTTTTTGCACCAATTGCATTTACGACAAGTAGATCACCTTTCGAAACCATTACAATTACCTCAGCAGCGGGGCCTAACAGCTTGCTTATTAATCTGTGTAGCATAACAAGAAATACGGTGTCCCCGTAGAGCTTTCCCTTCCAATGAATGAGCTTGATGATTCACAAAAAAATTATCATCTCTAAGCGCCTCTAATCTCCATACAAACTGCCAAATCTTTGACGCCAACTGTAAAGATCAGTCGATATTTCAACTCAGTCAGAAACTGACACACATAAATCACCACCTTAGCAACGAATATTTATGTACAATACAAGGAATATGGGGGCAAGTACAGCAGTACAAAATGAGTGAACCCGAACATCTACATTCACACCACAAATACCATACGAGTACAGTAATCAGTGATACAGACGTAGAACAAAAGCAGCATAAGCGAGAGAAGCGATGTGATACCAATAATGAAAATAGCTGCCTATAAATTACGACATAGTACAGCATGTACGAGTAGATTTGTCAGCTTACACTGGCCAGAACTTTGAAAATGGACCTGCCATTTCGAGTCTCGGGTCTATTATAACTGAGGGTTGACTGTCCATGCAAATGAGGTGGTGACAGTGAAAATGACAGATAAAGATAAGACCAAAATTCACAGCACAGAACCAACCTAATGGCTTTAGGTGAAGCCAAAAAAAAAGCCGTTAAAAAGGCTCCACATTACTGAATAGTTAATTCTTGCGACACCTAAAACCATTAGAGGATCAGAGAGGCCCAACATATTCCTCTATAAAAGATTTTTTGGCCCAGAATTACGCAGAAATTAAAATTAGTTATCAAAAGGGGATGACATCAATAGAAAGTTCGTTAGTTAACACTGAATATAGCATCAGTGATTAGGAGCACATACATCAGTAAACACAGAAAATAAACCAGTTCAATTCTGTTAGTCAATTACGCAAAAGGTCTAGAAATTCACAAACACTCATTTTTTGTCTAGGATACTATCACATCGTCAGCGTCGGCTAGAAATGAACGACTAAATGACATACTTTTGCACATTTACACACATTTAAAAAAAGATCGCATGGGCAGACATCGAGCTGTAGAACCCGAAACGAATGGAGGAATGAGATATACGAGGATGTGAGGAGTGATGTCGTCACGAGTTGCGCGATCTCAAAGTCATCGATCGTGTCATCACCGAACGAGTCGAAGTCGCAGCCGATGTGTTGTTCGTTTGAGTGTTTGATCTACTGGTATTGGTAGCGCGACCTACAATGTTCGCATATATCTTTTCGTCAAATTTTTATCCATTTTCAAGGACAAAATAGTTTGATAGCAGGAAAGAAGAAATCTTTTCAAAGTTCAATATAGAAAACGTAAGGTTTGCTTACGTATATTTTAGCTAAGTCATACAGAAAAGGAAAATGTGCTCAAAGGCACAGTTGAAGTATCGTCGCCAAGTTTCTTGACAAACGTAAAAGCAGCTCCGAAAGTTAAAAAGGCGCGCCGCGCACAAAAAACGGTGGGATCCAGCCCAAATTGATTGTATTGATCGCGAGCAACCGTGCCGCCGCGCGTTTCATCCACTATTGATCTTGGCGAGGACACTCCTAGCACTTTATTTTTATTTAGCTGAAGGAACCTTCCCACTTGCTATACATGTCATTAAAAAATTTGGTGCAAGCAAATATGGACCATTGTATAGGCAACTTCAAAAGTTGATGCCCCTATTGCCCATTAGAAAACGCTGCAGTACGTCAGGGAATGAAAGGACCTGCATGGTTTATGACAGTTGGGCTCGTGGGGGCCTGAACAGTTGGAGCCACCTACTGTAACCTAAATTTGATTTCTTATTGGTATTGGGATGATCGTTTTATTTAACACTCAATGAAGGATGTGTTTCAAGTAAATGGAAAACTGTGGTGTGCTTTGCAGGCTTCCACTGTTAGGCAGTTAACGAAGGGTGATCAGGTCAATAGTGTACGTAATCATCTGCATACGAGAAGGTAATGACCGCAGAATATGTGGAAAAGATCGCAACCTACAAAAGCCCTACTTTAATTTCCTACTGAATTCCCAATATTCTTCAAAACCAATCCATTATGCGGGTAGCAAGCTGATCTTATAATGAGACCTAATCATCAAAACTTACGCCAAACCTCAATTTGTGATAAAAACGAAATGCAAAAACCTTGTGAAAAGAAAGAATACCAGGCATGGACATACTCAGGAGCAACCTCATGAGGATGTCAACCACTGTCGAACTACGGGTTTAATTTTAGTCCGCACTAGGTAACCGTGGAGGTCAAGTTTGGATTCTTGGGATCTGAGACTAAGTAGGTAAGAAGGATTTGACAGATGTTTCTAGAAGCCCTATGTTACGAAGACTGTTATTTCTGAGAACCCTCTAGCATATATTTGGAGAAGAAGCAGAAGCGAAGCAAAATCCGTTGACAAAAGCTAAGAAAACGTTAAGATCACAAAGCCACACATAATTGGACCGAACCCTTATTCCTAACTCTCCAGACTAGGTTAAAATTGACAGATTATCACCAATGTTTGAGATACATGAGAAATAAAAAAAAAGAAAAATGAACGAAGCAAAGAATAAATGAGAAGGGTGAATGCGAAATGACTGTTACAATGAGGCCGCACCATTTCCTCCTCCCGTGCCACATCGGCGCTCACGAGATTTCTCTTTTTTCGATTTGGCGCTCGTCTTGCGACTTCGCTCTGCTTCAAGCTCTTTGAGCCTGTCGCGCTCCTCTTTCTCGCGTCGTAATCGCTCCATTCGGGCTTTCTCCAGATTTCTTCGAGAGATGTATTCATCTCTGAAATACAAATTGGAAAGAATTTAGCTCACCAGAAAGGAAAACAGCTTAATGGAATGAAGGAAAGGAACACACTGTCTATCTGTGTCATTCTCATCATCGTCTTCATCAAAACTTCCGATCATATCGTTTTCACTCCATCGATCCGAACTCGAATATTCGAGGCCATCATCCTCGTCACTCTCAAGTTGCTCGTCCTGGACCTCAAAAGTGTCCGAATCCTCACTCTAAAGCGTAGCTCAGTAAGTACGAATCAGTATGTTTGAAATGGCAACCAATATGAAGCATTTGAACGCACTGAATTCAGGTTCTTCTAGTAACTGGCTGCTGTTCAAATACGACAAAGAATTCAAATAGTTTTCTGCCCTTTTTGTTTCCAAGAAACCAAAGGTACCAAAAAAAAAAGATCGACTCACCTCAAAGAATTGATCATCCATGTCATAATCATAATCGCCTTCATCAGAATCTCGTTTTCTATCCCACTGCTCCAAATGATTCAATTCTCGCTCATCTAGTTCAATCAACTGAGCTTTATCTCGTCGTTTTTCTGAAGAAGCAGAGTTGGTCATTTTTCTGAAGAATCTCCCGAATTACGAGTCATGGAAAAGTTGGAGGTGAAACTTTATACCTATTGAAGTTTCAATATGATCCATAAAACAAACCTGGAAACGCAATCAGGTATTGCTCAATAATTGAGTTCAAGGTTGCATCGCGTGTGATATCCGCGGCGTTCCAGCGACACTGAAAATCCATGAAAAATAAAAGTGATTTCGTAACGAAAATATGAAAACAATCCAGGTTAGTGAAACTGACCTTAGGGCACTTGTTATTCAATGAATTCCACTCATAAATACAACCAGCGCAAAACTTATGGTTGCACGGAGAGACACTAAAGAAATTAGTATTGGGAACATGTACTAATCCGTCAACAAGTAAAAGTAACGCACTTCATTGCGTTGTGCATGATTTCCAAGCATATATCACACGCTAGAAGCGATTCGTCGAAGAAACAGGTAGGCTTCGATGCATCATTATCAGCCTCTGACGATTTTAATCCGTTTCCATCCTCGCGATAAAGCAACTTCAACTTCCGAGCTTCTGCGCGGCGAGCCTTGAAAGTTTGGGTAGAATTCGTCTCCATAGAAGCCCTCAGTCAGCATCCAGTGCACGTTATCCGACTGGATAAATGCGCAGATGACGGCTATTTTAGTGTAGTTGTGTACTTATTCGCGGATATGTGTACCAATTCATTTCACAGTGAATATCTTTGCCCGGTTGCTATCCGACTTGTAAAGAGTATCACGACCAAATCCATCCTCATATCGCGCTCACCGATCTATCGCATTCGCAGAAACAAATGAATTCATGAATGGATAAATTTTATTGGATAGCAGAGTGGTTAAAGACAGGTGGGGACACACATGCAAGTGGATTTTCCCTTCGACGGCTGAACACGGTGGATACGAGGCCTGCTCCTGATTGAATAATTCCAACCATGGGAAAACGTCGGACTAAGCCAGAATTTTAACTTTTAAGCATTAAAACCCCCGAAGATGACAATACCACTTCTGATGATGGCGCAGAACATTCAACTACACTTTCACTTAACTTTATATACAAACCCATTCCAAAAGTTTTCCGCACATGACCAAGCAAGCTTTTATATGATAAAGAATGGGGCCTTGCATCGTAGACGCAGCCCAGACACACGCTTTTATGGCGTCGCTGCGGCCGCGCGTTCTCTTCACTTAGGATATGCATGCCGCGTTGGCCGGTCTTCATGGGAAATCCTTCGCAAATGGATGCGCGTATCTGACACACAACTGACGCACGCAATCAGTATAAATTCTCTTTATATTAGGGTGCGTGCGTCAGACGCATGCATTCATTTGCGAAGGATTTTCGATGAAGACCGGTCAACGCGACATGTGCCTCGTCAATGAAAAGATGGCGCGACCACGAAGAGGACAGAAACGCGTGCGTCTGACAAGGGAAGTGCAAGAGGCCATATTCGAAAATCGGGATGAAACCTATCTGGCTTGAATCTTTGTTGGAGAGGGTGTTGCAGTATATATTTTGTTACTGCCCTCGGTTTCAAAAAACAAAAATCCCACCACAGTACTATATGCGTTGCAGCACTAGTCCGTCAGCGACGAGGTGGCCGAGTGGAGAGGATGCGGACTGATAGGCAGGAGGTCGAGGGTTTGGATCCCGTCATTGACAGTCGTTTTGCATTTTTGTTTTTTATTCCTCCTATGTTATTGAAATCAATTTTGGAGGGCTAGAAGACAACACTTGTCTTTACTGACGTACTAGCTATAGAATAACTACTATGCTATGAACGTAGTTTAGTGATCGTACAGCTTTCCCTCGAGTCGCTAGAAAATTGTAAAATTTTCATTCAAAACAAAAAAAGGATGGTCAATGAGAAAGCATTTACTGGCAGCAACGGTGCACACAGACAATGAAGTGTTCAAAGCAAAAGCGGTGAGAACAATACGCGCAGACAATGAAAGAAATTCTGCTACAATCATTACAGTCGCATTCACTGCAGAGATCAGAGGGGAAGCAGGCTTCCACTGGAGTGAGGAAAGAGCCTGGATCTAAATCAGTATACCCTGCCGCCTTCCAAGGGTAACGAAGCATAGCTAATCGAGGGAGAAAAGCAGGTTTTATATAACGTAGTTATTCCGTGCCTAGTGCGTCAGTAAGGATAAGTATTATCTTCTAACCTTTTAAATTTGATTTCAACAACACAGGGGGAATAAAAAAATGAGAGAGCAAAACAGGTAGGTGCGCATGACGGGGTTCAAACTCTCGAGCTGACAGTGCAGCATCCTCCCCACTCGGCCACATCGTCGCTGACGGACGAGTGCTGCAGCGCATATGGTACTGTGGTGGGATTTTTGTTTTTTGGAATCGAGGGCAATAATGAAATATATACTGTAACACCCTCTCCAACAAAGATTCAAGCCAGATAGGTTTCATTCCGATTTGCGAGTCTGGCCTCTTGCACTTCCCTTGTGAGCTGCGTCAGCAATGCGACTCGCCCTTCCCTTCATCGTATAGAAGCATGGGCTTCAATAGCACCATCTGAAATAAACTGCCTCATAAACGCTCAGTACTCTAACGATGAAAAGAAATTAATCTACCAGTACAGGTGGTTTAAGAAATAAACGGGCGCCAAAACTAGTAACCAGCGTATGACATACTTCTCAGCAAGCTGTCGTCGCAACAGTTCTCATCTAACAGCTTTTGTAAAACAACAGTGAAACTGTCGGCACGGCACGATATATGAATGTGAGAAGGCGATGGTGTCGCTATGAAGTGGGTCACAGACGTAAATAAAGCGAAACTATCAAGATTTGGTTATTATTCGACCGCTCACCGCAAGAAACCGCCCCAAAATAAAAGTGTTCTTCTAACAGATTACTGATTAGCAAAGAAACTTCGTATCACGACATCAGCCTAGTTATCAAATCATTCTATATTTCTTCGCTTGAGGAGTTGGTGCAATCTGCTACAAACCATCCCGGACCCATATACGCGATTCTAACACTCTAAAACATGAAAACTCATGGAATTTGCGAACAAATCCAAACACTCTCAGCCACGTGTTGATTCGTCTACTCAGAACTTGAACAGGAAAAGGAAACAAAGACCACAGCTGAACTGTGAAGGCTCCAAAGACCTTAATAAACGGTGCTAGTACAACTTATTTCGCTGAAGACGTCCTCTTTGCCCTAAAAATCTACCATCCTGAAAGCAAATATCTAAAGACGTACGTTCAGCGCCAACAACATTAGTCTTTCCTGCCTCCTCTGAAAAGCAAGACTGGAGCAGAGCATCTCGGATAAAAGGAGTGAATGTAAATTTCAACACGTTCTCTGAGCTTTTAGATGTTCTCATAGAAACGAAAGGCATCTACAGGTTTGCTAGACTGTAAACTTCAGAATAGTCAAGTTTAGGCTTTTCTAGAGCGTCTCCCTTCATAACTCTCATGAGTACCAGTAGTACGTGTCTAACACTAACCGTGACGGGAGCCATGCTGTCGGGGTGTAGGACTTGACCAATATCCTGAACAAAGATGAGCAGTAACAACGACCGGACAGCAGAGCGGTTAGTAAATGCTGACCGAGTTAGGTGAGTACCAAGAATACAATGAACTCTATCCTACTCGTCGATCCTTTAAAATGAGAGCAAAGCATGATAGACATAGTGACGGGTTGATACCGATACTTTATACAAACAAAGCATTGGTAAACACTTTATACGACATTTCAAGTCGATACATACATATTTTACCGTGAAGATTACATTTATATTCATATGCAACATGTACTAGAATAGAAGCAGCCATAGAAGACCCAGTAGAGATCAAAGTCTATGCACAAAAGATGATGTCAAAAGAAATCAAACCCATTAAAGTGAGGTACCAGTGCGAAATCCGAGGAAAAACGGAACAAAGTAAAACATAACACGTAATGAAACAGTAAAATATAACACGTCTAGTGAAACACTTAATGATGAGACACTGTTCCGGAGTGTATCATGATCAGTTTCACAAGGCATGCGAGCAAGTAAAAATCCGAAAAAAAAAGAGGACGCGAAAAACGTGCAGGACTGAGATAATAAGACAGAAGTTCTGTACAGGCCATTCACCGAGGGCTCGGTATCGCACCGATCGAGCGCATGCGCTCCACGTACTTCCACACCACTTTCAGGGCGTTTTAAAATATCAGGTAGCTAAAAATCACTGGGACCAACAAACTAGAATGTTAACGTGTGCGACTTGTCAGCACCTACGCTCTCTCCATGTAAGAGTAAACCAATATCGAGTTGTTTTTGAACCGCCTGTATTTGAACTTCAGTGTACACGTTAATTAACAAGTACTCAACTCTCGTCAATATTGAGGTAGGCAGTACACATCAGATGCCTGATTCTGGCTTGCTCACAGCCAAAGCGGTCTCGCAGGTTCACTATATCAAAAGATTTCCTACAATAACCTATCTCGATCCTAACAAACACTGACAGTTTCAACTAAATCCGGTAAGTACCGACCCATCTTTGGAAAGTAGGGTGTCGAAGGGGAGAGGTGTAGGTAGTGGTGTGAAGAATCTGTAATAAGATAATGAATAAGACATTACCAACAGCGGTGAGGCAAGCGAAAGCTCCATGATCATTAAATTTGGACAGGGAAGAAAAGCACAGATAAAATATAGCCGTCGGCTTAAGTTCATGATTTCCGCTACAGTTACAAACAAAACATCCGAAAACCTTGGTTTGTCGACACATTAGAACTTGGAATTAAATATGTCGTTTTCTTTTGATACTTTTGCTTACCAGTAGTTTATATGAAAACAAACCTAGGAGTGAAGATATGTAATGTTATCCATTTTTCACTCTCTAACACTCCAATAAACAAGCGCTTCCTCTTTTCGAATACCTTTAATCTCCATACACTAAGTGAAGGTGGATGATATAACCTATGCATAGCACATACAAATAATCAATCAGGAACCGAAGTTTAAGTGAAATCGAACCAAAAGTACAGAGGAATGGATTTGGCGCTCGATGATGCAAATAGGCTAAACTTGTGTTTTGGCAATAAGTGGACAATTAGCAAGTTAATACACCAGCATACAACTCCCGCTGTTTTTAGACCGAATATAGGAAATCAAATAAGAGACAAGATAGGTCATTCCCATTGAAATCATTATATGGATGCAAATAAAAATAGACTAACCGTATTTCATAATTGTATGCATGTAATTGTATCACGTGGAATTGCATGCAGCATCACGTCGCACATCTTCACATTCAAGCTCACTCATACCACGCTTCTAAACCGTTCATGAAATCACCTTTCAAAAGCGGATGAATGACAAATTAAAACTAACCGGATTTGGGCCAAAAGTTCATCGATGGTAGCGACAACTTTGTTGCGGTAATCCTCCGTCCAGTTTTGCCGATGCTCCTCCACTAACTCATGGCGAACATTATCGGGTGTAGAAAAGAACGCCTCTGAAAACGCTCACATCATCTATTTATTACATACAAAATCAAATTCAAAATTAAAACGTATAGCTGTTTCAAAAGCGAGTATAGTTGAATATTTGTGCTAAAAGTCTGGCCCTTTCAGTAACCTCATAAAACCACTCCCATTCTCACGCGTTATTGCTCTACAAAAGGAACAGAAACCTTGTACTACTTTATTTTTAGTTGCTTATATTTTACTTTTTACTAATTATTTATTACTATAATTAGCATTTTTATTGGTTTTATTTCCCATCTGGGTCTCCAACGCGGCAGAGACACCACTTTTCCCGAACATCCCCCCCGCTCACATTCTGCGTCTGCCACTGCAAGAATGGTATTTTTGCTTGAACGACATTAACATAGATAGAATAGGTTTTCGCGTTTTCGTAGCAAATTGTCACGCTAGGAACAAATCATGGTGGATAGACCAAATCGAATGCCTATAATTTTGAAAACTAGGCAAGCTAGTAACTGTACAGACCATGCAGAATGGACGACGCGCTCAGACCATTCATTGTGTTTGGGAACACCTTTCGTTTGAATCTGAACGTGTGCTCTGCAATGCAATGACCGTTTGAGCTCATCGTATATCTTTCTGCCTGTGCCACTGCATCCAACTCCACCGAGATACATCTGCTCATCAGCCGCAGATAGCGATTTGACGCTTGCATATGTTCCCTGCAATAAATTCATTGGAAGGAGGTAGTCATGTTTGTAAAAAGCTATCAATTATGACCACTCTGTCATAGTGCAAACTACTACGGAAGGCTTCATTGTCAATCATACAATCGATGTAATGAGTCGTTATTATCGTTTCGTGCTTCGAAAATCTTCACAAACTGCCGACCGTACCATTCAGGCCTTCGGAGTAGTTAAACTAGTGCCAGAGGAGTCCGAGAGGATGAATCGCTGACTTGGTACATCGTGGGGCACCCTTCAAACTTTATTAACCACAACCACTCTGTCCTTTTATTTCACAAGATCGCGAGATAAGTGATGAGCTGGTATCATGTGTCAAAAAGAAGCAGTTATCCTAAAGTAAACGAAGTTCCTTCAGCTGTACTGCTTGGCAGCAAGAATTACGGACACGTTGTCTAAGCCAAGGACTTTAGGATCTATGTAGTTTGCTACTCCTCAAACGAATACAGCAAGCCTATGCTTGTTCAATTTCAGTGAGCATTTCTGTAGCGGACAAAACGACCAGAAGAATGTAGACAATGTTGGAGCTATAAGTGGTGGAAAGCTGAATTTCTTCTGACTGCAAAATTTTTCCACCAAAAGATTCAGAATAAAAAAAACAAAATGAATGCACCACATACGTGAATTGGTCGTTTGAAACAATCACCCCATCGGAGGCGAAAGCTATCTCCAAAGCGACAATATCATCGTACTCGTGTCCATCTACTAGATGGATCAAACCCATTTTTTCCAGACGCTGTAATTAGACACCGTTAGCACGCCAGAAGGCAATCCCAGAAGCGAAGAAAATGTGCATTGGAGTAATCATGAGCACTTTCTCTCAAAACATTTAATATCTTACAATGAGTTTCGCAGCGCAACCGCGGCGCGTGTACTACAGTCGTCGCAAAAATTATAGGATTTTTGATAGTTTTTCCTCCCATTTGATGTTTTATTCCCCTTTCGAACGTTTTGTCGTCTTTCTAGTGTCTAACATGTTCCTCTCGTGTGCTATACCTTTCTTCATTGTAAGCGTTCTTCCGTGTTTAGATTCGAGGAGAAGTCTTCCATCGAAAAAAAGCACTTCCTGTCAGCTTTTGATTTAAATCCTTCCTGTTTCGATATTGGTTCGTATGCATGAACATCCCCGGTGACCAACTACCACTTACTATTTCATGCAAAACCCCCTTTTCCAACTGAACTAATTTCTGATAAGCTCCACACAGCCAAGATTCAAAGAAAAAAACTTCTTCGGTAGAAATTTCATCCTTAAATAAAAATCCGGAACAACAACAGCTAGGAACAGAAACACAGGAGATGAACGCATTGGGCCTAGAAGGACGACGAAATGCTCAGAAAATGAAGAAAACACCTAAGAATATAAAAAAGCTATTAGAAAAACTTTGATTAGCTACTACATAGGTGGCGATTCCAGCGCGTTTTATGAGAAACGTAGTTCCATGAATGCTCAATTTACCTCTATGGCGAACTTGTGGGTTACAGTCGCATCGAGTGTGTACTTCCTTTGGGTAACGGCGACGACGTCAAAATCATTTTTGACAAAATAGCGCATAAGCGCGAGTAGGCCGGCGGAGTTCGCCTTTTCAAGTCTGAAAAAATAATAATAAAAGCATTGTGGTGATACCAGTACCGTACTTGTTTTGCACCGTAGTCGTATTTTTATTGCACCGTAGTCGTATAGGAACATATTGAGCGCATAGTAAATACGACATTTCTTATAATATTCTCGAGTTTTGCTCAGCAGGTGGGAAGATCATTTCATATACACGTCACACTTGTCAACATCACTTTGTGTGCGACTGCCATTTTCTTGTCCGAATTCGCATTTCCTTTTATATCCCCGCAGTAATCTTTCCTTTCCATAGCCACCCAAAAGCTTTCCAACTCAGAGTGATGAAAACAGAAGTTAACACAAATATCAGCTCCGTTTAAATTAATGAATTGAACAGTGACAAAACTCGCACAGCGGTGAACCGGCAAGGGTAGTCACCGACTTCAATCCTTATAAGCAACCAACAACATTAAGCAGTAAGTGGGCTAAAACCTTGCAAAATGTACGTGTTATAGCACTGCAAAATCACAAAAAGGACAGAACTCTTCTCTGAAGTGAGAGCTAAACTCGTATGAAAAACATGACAACTGGGAAATCGCCCTCTTAAAGTTACAGGAATTCAGTAATTGTACGAAAGGATGCTCTTTTTCACACTATGGAGAACCAGAAGAGAAATATTATATGGGACCTAAATAGCACTAAACAGATATGGGCGTTCAGAATCCGTAAAATGGAAATTTACCATGAAATTTTGCGAAGATAAAGGAGTGGAAGAAAGCTGAAGACGCGTTTGTAATTTTATTTACGGCGTTCTCCTAGCCCACAAAATCTGACTACTAGAGGTAGGGTTTATTTCAGAAAACAGAAGAAAACAGTAAGAAACAGTAAAGTAATCAAAGAAGAAAGAAATAAACAGTTGTCATACAAACCAAGAAACAATGAATAAATAAGGAACCTACCCAGTATGAGTCTTCGTAATGTGCATCACATTCGGCGCATCAATGATAACACATCGACGAACTTCATCATTTACCGGGTGCAAAAATGTATCATCAACGATGAAGTTGGATACGGCGCACATCTTCAGCCTTAATTAAAAACGAGGACAGTTGATGGGAACGATTCATCTCAGCTATTTGTACACAACTTATTAAATAGCATACTTAATCTTCTGCTTCCTCGGCATTTTTAGTGCTGACGGAATTTAACCGGTCACAGTGTCAAGGAGTAAAGCAGTTAGAAGCACTCCTAGCGGTGAATCTAGGTGCAGATGCAGCGGGAATGACCTCGGAAGCTCGGAAGCACTTTATAGGGTCGAGGATTACGCAACGTTAGCGATGGAGCATGAAACACTACGGTGAAGTAGCCTCCAGATGATGCGGCCGTGTTGTCGGTCGTTTCGATCGATATGTTTACTTCCTCGTTGTTTCTCGATCCCGTGGTTCGCGTACTGGTCATTTTCGCACTAATCTTTGCACCAAATCTTTAGAATTATGTCCAAGAGCGGGACGTACTGGTTGGGTTAGCAGATCGAGTGAGGTTAGGACGCAGATCCCTTCTTTTCTTGTATCAGTTGACTCAGTTACATTGGTACTTGCCTAATTAACTTTTGAGACTTATTGGTAAGGTAAAAAGAAGCACCCTCCGTAACCACAGTAAAGTTAAAACTAATCAAATTTATACTTTTTGTTATAAGGACCTCACAGTTAACCTGGGTTCTATCAGCCTTCAAGCTCAGACTAGGAAACAAGGGGAGGAAAGCAAGCAAAAGCAAAAAATGAAACGAACATCGTATTTAAACCCACCTGCTGTTTGAGCGTCGACAGAAATTGCAAAGAGCAGAAAACGAAGAGAACAAGAGTGCACGTTCCACGTTGGAGCTCAGGGAATTTGCAGAAACTGTCGTCAAAGAACGTTTGCAGCACGATTGCGGACAGCTGCGAACAGATACTGATAAGAATTCCGTGATGACGTCATGTTTCGGTGTCTGTGGTTTTTATAATGAACGACATTTCTTGAATATCATATTGATCGTCAGAACACTTCTTTGCACCAGCTCAAATGGCTGATTGCGTAGCAATAATGGATCTTCCGGATTTCATTTCGCTAATTACCACTGCTTATTCTTACTGCAAAAACATGTCTAAGAGATCATTTGTTTGCTTACTCGAAAAAAAAAGCTGCTGCATGCGCTCTGCCCGTTCCATTCGAAGTCTTTCTTAGCGTCCTGCATTGTTTTGTATGTTTAGTTAAAATTGATATGTTATTTTTACTGGAGATATGGCTGACTGAGTCATCTACAACACGTGTTGGCTTTCAACGTACATATATATATATTCAGTTTCAAAAACGAGGATACCCGAATATTTGTGTCTGTGATCTGCATTTCTCGGCTGTCTCTTCAAACACAGCACTATGTCTCCCGTATTCTCTTCCCCTAAAATCTTCCCAGCTACGTTCCCCGATGAAACAGACTATACCAAACAAGCTTCACGCTGAACAACTATCGAATCTGCGAATGAGCTGAAACTCACAACTGTCCGAATTAACTTTGGGGCAGTTTATACTAGACGCGTGCATTTTGCGCTCGTCCGGCCCTGACGCAAGTGAGATCCATGCGTGTGCCACTGGACTGAGGCAGTATGATATTATCATTCAATGTGCACATACCGCATTGCCCGGTCTCCAAGGAAAATCCTGACCTTTCAAACGGATGCTTGCGTCTTACGCGCGTCAAATGCAAGCATCTAGTATAAATTGCCCTTATACAGGCATTAACAGTCGGGCTGATTTCGTGACATACGACGCGCATTGTTGCGATTCGGCAAAATCCCTGTTGCGAATGTGCTCTTGAACCAGAAGGGCATGATTTATAGTGCATTCATCGATTCAAGGCAGGAAGCACGGTTGTGCACTAGCAAAACACTAGCAAGATTGATCGTTATCGATCGGAAAAGATCGCATAAAGTTGCCGTTTCAGGCAAAAATCCCTCCAGCATGAATCACAGCCGAAAGGACCACAATTTTCATAAGGAATCGATGAAATAGCACACAACTGGTGCTAATGTATCACGATAACTACACTCAAAAATCTGTCAAGTGGTGTCAAGAAAAAGGAATACAGTTATATGTAGGACATATCTATTCACGATGCGGTTTGATCATGTAAAGTGGTCGCTAATGCGGATTTTCAGAATGCCGTGAAGGTCTTGCTTCTAAGACTAACGAACTAAGTGTTACCTCTAAAGTTCAACAAATTCGAAAGATTCCACGTCTTCACAAGGGTTCTCAGGATTTCTGAATGGTAGTAAAAATTGGTTAGAACTGCATGTGATGAGAATTAGCAACGTGTAAATAGAAATCAGTCCCACCGAAGTTGTGATAGGCTAGGTCGGTGTTCACACAATCGATTAGTCCTTTCGAGAGACGCAGAACTGGTAGCACGAAAAACTTCACACCGCTTGACGATCCGAATGCATACTTCCACATGATTTCTTCCAATGAATAGAGTTCCATTTTTTGATTTATCTTCATGCAGCCTTTCTTTACGTATAGTTCTGCCGCTAACGCCCCATGTTTTTACTACTTCTTCGCTTGAAGCCAGTCATGCTCCACAAATTCTATTCGTAGAATACTGCAAAAAGCGTAGCGTGTGCATCGCGGCTCTGATCATGGTAAATTCTCCTAGATCAGCGAGGCCGTGCTAAACTGAGGTGGTGGATAAGAACGTGGAAGACTAAGGATGTGCGTAGTAGCGATACGCGTGCGGAGCTCTTTGCAGAATTCTACCGATAGAATTTTTAGACTATGCTCTGCGAGAGATCGTGTACTGCTCAGTCATCACCGTAACTAACGAATTTCGTGATGCACTTTTTTAGTGGGGTGCGATCGGTATGTAATAAGGGCAATTTATACTAGCTGCATGCGTTAGTCGCGCAGTAGTCGCACGCATCCATTTGCAGTGGATTTTCCATGAAGAACGGTCAACGCGGCATGTACATCTTCAATGAAAAGAGCGCTCGGCCCCGCGAGGCCGTAAACGCGTGCGTCTGAGCCCTATTCTTCATCATATAGATGCACGCGCGTCAGTCGCACGCATCCAGTATAAACAGCCCTATTGTCGGCGAAGTCTGGGGATACTTATAGACTGAGGGTAAGCGGAGCGGTGTGCACTATCGAGCACGCTTGATATTCATTGAAAACGACCGCATCTCGGTCCAGGATCCAGGATTTCGCGAGCAATCACCACCGAGTGAAACGACTTACTGTAGCGTTGCAAAATAAGGCTACACTACATGATAAACATTATTTCCGTAATGAGCGCATAAGGTAACCCTGTTAGGAAATGTTTGGGCTTCTTTTTTTTTCAAAGTGTGTGGTCATAGAGAGCCAAAAAGTTCGAAATTTCAAGCTGGGACCTCACAACGAAATAAATCTTTTCACTAGTGCTGAGTATTAGGATAACAACCTCCTGAAAGAGATTTATTGGCATCTTTGAAAAGTGATAAGAAAGAACTCACCTGTTACAACGAACAATGACGTATCAGGCGGCCACATTTCGAGGTATGACATCCTTACGCGTTGAACCTTGTTCGCTCCGTGAAAACATGTAAAATCTGAATTTTACACGTTTGTGTCTAGCGCTGCAAAATTCTCAATTCCCCCTATTCGAGATGTATGCAAATACAATGCGTGTCCAGAGATCTACAGTGACGTCAATGTCGGTGGCCCATCCGTGGCATCGATAAGTACGTCGCGCAACCGCGCCGCGCGCGTTGTAAACGATGTTTTCTGCTGCTGTTATGCTATATCTAGCAGCTTTTCTACCATGTATTGAGGATTTTTGACCAAATCGGAAGAAAGCGGCTTGAAATAGCATTCCGGTAGCAGATGACACCGATTCCGGTGCGCGCGCCGTGGTCGCGCTGCGTCCTTTTCGAGGCCGCGGATGGACCACGGCCATTGACATTCACTGTAGGTATTTTCATTTGTTTCTAAAAGCTACATTTATAGTGCATCGCCGATTCGGTCGGATAAGAGAGGATATGTATCGATCCTTATCCATATCTATCCGACGAGGATCGATACGTATCTTTTCTTAATGACCGGATCGCACTCCAATGCACTATAAATGTAGCTAAAGAATTTTCCCAGTTTCCCAGTGTGCTTTGTGACGACTTTTTCTGAATTACTAGCTGCCTTTATTGCTGCGCAAACTATCAACGACATAATTTCTGACAATTACATGGATTTGTGTATTTTGCACATATTTTGCATTTTCCTTGCAATTGCCATCGCTCCGCCCATATCACTCGCAACGTTGTGATTGGGCGGCTGTTGGCTCTTGATGCGAATTCGAGCGCAACGTGGCCCTTGCTCATCTCAATTTCTAGGTCAAAATTATTGTTGAAAACGGTTGTACCCTTAGTTTACTATATATGTTCAGGTACTATCGTACTTTAGGGGCCCCAAAATTTTCAAAAAAAAATTCCGCCGAATCTTTGCATGGGGGGGGGTATTTTAGATGCTGAACACGAATATTTATTCATTTGTATGTGGCTATACCACGCTGATTACAGATACAATATTGAGATTACAAGTACAATGCATAAAAATTTGAAGACAATCACTGATTGCTGGGAGAGTAGGAGTGACCCAATTATGTCAGTACAATACATACGCATGTAGTAAATCAATAAGTAGAATCTCTCAGATACTTGACTACCTGAATATCACACACATTTTCTACCGCAATCCCATTTTTGTACGGTTACGGTAGTTGATTCGGAGAAAATACGATTTTGGGTAGAATTAATCCTTAACAAGCCCAATTTTTCTCAAATTTTTGCCACCCTGGAGCTTATTCCGCCGAAAGTTCAATCTTTTCTGTTGCATCCACCTCAGCAATCCCAGTAGAGACAGGAAGATTCCTAACGCTGCTATCTATTCAAAATGTTGCACCACTACTACGATACAATCCGCTTATTCGGTAAGATTAACAAAGTAGGCACTGAAGTGGAAATAAAGGCTCAAACCAGTATGGGACGACGTTGTAGGAAAACTGGTCCCAGCCCTTTTAGGCACGAATGCATCTTCATCTCACCTTAGCAACTTCTCTTCCTCTACATATTTGGAAAATAATTTCAGTAGATTCTACAAAACCTTTTTTAAATAATGTATTCGAGCGCAAATATTAACACGTGTAAATATTAATACACTATCTTACATAAAGTGGTCACGTTACGAGGCGAAAATCGTGAATGAATGAATGATTAAAAACGATAAGCTTAAGAGAGAGATAAGAAAGAACGGTATGACGAGAACAAGAATGTGAGAGAAAACGAACAATAGTCTATGAACTCGTACTTTCTCGGAGACTACACGTTGATGAATGATTTCACAACAGAACTTTCTATGCACTCAACAATACTAATACAAATACAACAACAGGTGGAGAGCGACACCGTTTTTCTAGTAGATCTCTCGGGATTTGCTGACTCAAAATGCATTATACGGATCAGAAGCACTGAATAACTAACACATCTAGAACTCTAGTCACTACGAAATCCTACTTTATGCATGAAGTGTTGCTTTTCTATAGCAGCTCTGAGGTACCTCACTCACTGACACTAGAAAACCATACACTCAAAATCACCCTGAGCTGCACATTCTTGCGCTCATTCAACAAGCAGATCACTAAGATCTATTATCTGCTTATAAAACAGTACCAGTTGACATACTTATGCACCAAAAAGTAAAGAGAACAAAGAAGAGACACATCTATTGTTGAGTTCACCGTGCGTGATAAGAACCGGAATTGCTGATGAAAGTGACTATATGGCAACAACAACGAAGCTAAGCTCGAATATCCCGTGAGAACACAACTACACATGTGATAAATGACACTAATAAATGGTTAGAATAGATGCCTGGTATTGAGAGAACCAGCGGATTACGGCCTCGGTGTGCTTGTCGAATATCTATTGACAAGATCCGCTTCGGCTTCCGATGCTTCTGACGCGTCGTTGAAATCCGACTGTGAGAGTTCGTTGTCAGCATCCGAATCTAAATAATGAAAGAGTAAGAGAACATCAGCTAGTGTGATATGCGTCACAGATGTTCAGTACTATAGAAGCCTATGGCTAAGAATTTCGGCCAGGACCTTCTAACCCCATGTGACACCTTCTCTCCCCAGCCGTCTGTAGCTCAGTCTGGTTGCCAATAATGCCAAGTTAGCAATGAATGTTAACTGAGTAGATGCTGATGGACAAGGTGGATGGCGTTCCTTTTTGGCATGTGCTACGCATCCGCCTTCGTCTAGAATCGCAGAAACATTGAATGAGTATCCGGTCTCTATACCGAAGTACCAAGGGGGGGAAGCACCCTATGCACCACGTCAACCTTTCATCCGCTCAGACTCTTCTGCTATACCTCTAGTACCAATTTACCGTCCCCGGAGGTATGGAAGGCTTTGTTAACCCGGGTCAGAGATCAAACCACAAACATCGTGTGCGGCAGTGGCACCCTTTCCACTGCGCTACATGCGTCTTATAATTGGACACAACATCCACACAGCAATAATCAGAAGAAGAAAATAAAATCCGTGCCAAAACTAGGAGAACTCCGGCAAAGTAGGTCAACGGTAGCTGGAGCAGCGCATTATAGCAGCTGTGCTCAAACTGATCAACTCGTTCTTCTCAGGACAACTGTCACGTGTCATCACGTACCATGCGAGTGAGTGGTGATGCGGGTCAATTTGGCGCAAATGACAGCAACATTACGAGGTGATGAGTGGAGTTACCGCGAGTATAACACCTGTCGAGTGACAATTACTATGAATTAATGATACCTCGCGCAGGTCGCCTGCTACACCCCCTTTTTTTGAGAGAGTTCTCACGATATTTTTAAAAGCTGCTCCTACAAGAAAAAGGCAACTAGTGCCCTGATTACGTAAAATTCGATCAAATACTAATCAAGAAATAAATACAGAAATCCATGCAATTCACGGCGAACCCAATAACTTATCCAAAACTCACGATCCCAAAAATCGATGTCGTCGAAGACGTCTTCAGCTTGGTCATAGGCACTTAGTGAATGTCGCAGTACGGGTCGAACGGTGGGAATCTTCGACAAAGCAGCTGCTAGATCCGTGAAAGACGTGGAACGTTCCATATTGGGGCGCTAGAGAAGTAATTTTGACCCAAACAATAGCCAGAAAAACGAGAAGAATATTCGAGAACATTTGTCCTATGATGAAAACAAGAAATATGAATACCTTATTCGTCCTGCTAATTTGACGGTGAAGGCGGCTATGCTGACCGTCGCCCACCAATAGATTATTGAAAGCTGATGACTCCATAAGCTCTTCGATCTTTCCCTTACCATACTCATAACCAATCGTCTAAAAGTGGCCAATTATCTGAGATTGAGGACCAATTTCTCCAAATCGAATGCTTACCAAAATCTCTTCAAATTTGTTGAACTCAAGCGTTTTGAACGGTTCGATGGCTGGTCGGAAGTAACTGCAGTAAGGCGCCTTTTTGACAATTTCTAGTTGCCGTACACATGAGACATAAGCCAGGCGAGTCTAAAACCAATACCTTTGCTAATGAAGCATTAGCAAAAATTCCTTAAATAGCAGTTTATCTTTGTTCCAGTACGTTTACGCTGAAGAAAAATAAAAAGGAGGAACATATCCTACCTGAATCTCTTCCATATTCAAAATCCGGACAGGTTCAGCCCATGGATTTAGCCGCTTCATCAGTACCCAGGTTCCGCTTAGGCTATCACCATAATTATACAGATTCGTCTCTTCAGATGCACCAACATCAACCGCAATCACACACTTTGCACCCATTGACCTGGGAAATCAAGCACAAGGTAAGGGACAATAGAATAACTGGGTAAAATTGAAGATGAAGCTACCTCATGACATCTGCAGGCAGATTATTGACATATCCACCATCCAGAAGTAGATGTCCATCCTGGGGATCGCACATGGGTGGAAGGTAGCCTGCTAGTGACATTGACGCTCTACAGTAAGCCCACAGCGGACCTCTACGGTGCACGCGCATCTCCGACGTTCTTTAAAAATAATTTTTAGTCAGGGACTCCCGAGAAAGTATGAAAAGTTTGTAAACGTAAAAACGTAGGGAAAATACGAGCTGACAACGGCATTTGAAAGCATATACTTACGAAATATCTGTGCTGATGCAGAAGTATGGTATCCAAAGATCCTCGATCTCCTTCTCACCAAATAAATCTTGCAGTGATTTGTTTAGTTGAGCACCGGTGAACATAGCCGAATGTGCATATGTTAGATCCAAAACTTTACGCCAGAGACTTGTCATACCCTAAACGTTCATTATTCTATGGAGTCAAAAAATATCTAAATCAAAATTAGATATATCGTTCAAAGAAAGAAAAGCAGCTGAAAATAGCAATACAAGCGGAATCCAGAAAATCAAGAACAACTCACCCCAAACCATTTACTAGTGCGCTCTTCGACCCTTTCATCTGGTGTAGCTGCGTAAACTCCTCCTATAAGCGCTCCAATGGATGTACCGCCAACGATATCAACAGGGACTCCTCTTTCCCTAAGGGCTCGCAAGATTCCTACATGGGCTGCTCCTCTGAAACGAATGGTTTTTAGGATCAAACACATAGTAGCGAAGCAATTAAAATTACCTTGCGCCACCGCCACCAAGCGCTAAACCTATGGCATTTCCCGTAAGTATTCGCGCAATTCTAGCGAAATCTGATCGGAAGTCCACAGTCCAGAACACATTCTTCTCATAGAAGTCAACAACATCTCTTTCGGTCACCTTAAAAGGACATTTAACATACTGCAGCCGGTCAAAAGTGTATTTAGGAGCTGGCAGCTTACCGAATGCACCATTTCCCTGGAAACCTTGCGCATCTTCTTCGAAGACCACTGGAACATTCGCTTGGGAGCACGGATATGATGATGGCCTAAATGTGTAGAAGTTCATATTTTCGCCAAGTCAGAGCAAAACTCGCATTCTTCTGGCAGGACTTCACTGAACAAGGTGGCAATTACCTGTATAGTAGGTGTCCTTGAGCCATAAGTGGGTACCAGAAGGGGATGACGTGTTCTCCGGCCACAGCAGTACGAGTTCTTTGTTGGTACGAGCACCATCTTGATTGGTACTGAGGAGTTCTCGCATCTGTTGATGAAATTTCCTTTTTAAGCAAGATGGAAATAGGAAAAATGGGCAAGATAGTAATTAGAGGGTGTAGTTCGTACGAAACGTCATTTTTATTACCACTTTTATTACAAAGTTCTACTTTGAACACTAGGTTAACTCACCAAAGTCTGGTTATGAGGCTTCTTATTTCCCATTGCCACGACAAGAATAGCATCTGCCTGTCGTAGACATCTGAAACGTCACAAACAATCCAACATGTGTATATCGAAAACAACAGTATTGTTTACTGTAAAATCTAGACAAATTTCACCGTTCAAGAACAACAGAACATGCCTAATCGTGCAGTAAATTGGCATAGATGCATCACTTAAATTACCCAGTGTAAATGCTTTGACACCTGTGTTAACGATAGGCAAATTTGGGCAATGTCAACACATTTACCCTGGGTAATCTTGATTAAGCATGCTCACCCTGATTCCCGACACAAAACAGAAAAACGAGCTACTCACCTGCGAGTCCAATTAGTCGCTGTGTAATCGCATTCGTAGATCACGAGAGGATACGTATCCTCTTGTACATTTAGCCAGTGCATCAAACGAAAATCTGCTTGTCTTAAAATGGAAAAAATTAGGCATTTGATGTCTAACAGCTACCCATGCACACAGATTTAGGATACCTCTGACGAAAGCAACTTTATCACTTAATCAGGGGGACACTGAAACAAAAATCCACAACAAAAGCACTTACAGTGTGAAGTCATGACTTTGCAGGAATCTGTAGAAAATAATAGGAAATAGAAAACTTTGAACTTTTTGCCTGATTTGGTACAGAGGACCAAATCCGGGGTAGAGGTATGAAAAATAGAGGCCAATTGATTTCCATAGTTTTAAAACACGTGAATTCTCACAATGAAGCAGTGCAAAAATATAATAAAATGACGAGATCTGCTCTCTTAAAATCTGCTGTAGAAACCTAATTCCTTCTAATCCTATGGAAAACTCACTTTTCGAGGACACTGTTATCCAGCTGGGCCGCCACCTTCTGACTACTTAATCTAAGCACTCTTAGATTGGCAGACAAAGCGTGATATAATTCACATGTGAACGGCACAAGTGGAACGTCTGTTGAAGCGGGGACTACGGCGATAGTGTGGAGGTTCTGAATGAGACCAATCAATTTATTCAAGAATTACCGTTAAAAATCAAGTAGACGAGATGAGAGTAAAAAAAGTAATAAATGTGTCAATATTAAAACACTACCTTGATGTGATTCAATGGGTCTCCGGGTCCTTCGAGCGAAGTAACAGGCATGTGCGGCAGTCGTCTTTGTATACTACTGTAGTATTGCCCAAGTAATTGTACTAATCGGAAACCGACCTAAGGAAAAAATCCTCATTCTATGAATAATAGTGTTAGTGTGAAAGAATACCTGTGGATATTGCAGCTTTATAAAACTTAGTAACCCTTCTGGAATTCGTGCCAGTTGCGAAAATCTAACAGCAAGCACCGTAGTAGCACGTGGCTTCTTCTGCAGTAGCTCCATCTGAAAAAAAAAAACATGCAAAAATTTGAACAGTTCGAGCTTAATGCCCCCAAAAATGAATTTTACCATTCCAAGCACGTCTCCTCTACCAAACTCTTCCACCAGTGTCTTCTTCTCAACAGAACGTAATCGACCACTCAACATGACGAACATCGAATCCGCTACATCACCTTCTCTAAAGTAGGCACAAAGAGTTTAGCTAACTAAGGTAAAATTTTACTCATTAATGAGCTGCGACAGGTTACCTGTAGACAGACTGTCCAGAATCCACTAACACCCAATCCAGAGCATAGTCCACTCCTCTAAGGAATGGCGACAGTCGACGGAGCACAGAGTGAGCCACGGGCAAATAAATGTGAGGACGAACTTCTAACAGACTGAAATAACAACAATAGTATCATTGTTGCAGCAAACAAGAAAATTAAACATTCAGTGCAGCAACAGAAAATCTGGCAACATAAGTAGACCAACAAAACAGAGATTGAAAAAAGCAAGAGATGAAAAAAGAGAAAAAATGAAATTGTCATGAAAGTACAGAATCACATATGCATATATAGGTAAATCCGTATACGAACCGATTGAATTCCGCCTTTCCAAGAATCGCCACCGTCGCTTTGCTCGCCGCTTTTACAGTGTAGAATGAGGGCTCATTTGTGAGAATCTGGAGTCCTCCAACCATTTCACGAGGGTACAGACGGGAGATCGTATTGTCGTCGTCTTCCTGTGGTTCTTCATCGAAAACCGGCTCCTGAATCCATGTTCATATCAAGAAAATAAGTTGATGAACTATAAAACAACACACAAAGGGAATGAGAAAAAAGAGCTGACTGTTATGCCGAACACGCACAAAAGCCAGGTTAAATTCTACGTTACACTAGCTAGAAGTAACGTGAAATACAAGAAAACTGGACATAAGGGGAATGTACTGGTACGAATTTTTCCTGAAAAATTTCGGGAACTTCTGAAACTTCCAGGCATTCGTAAACCTGCGTAATCATTCCACTTAGCCCTAACTAAACATCTACGAGAAACTATTCCTAACTGACCACTTTTGAAGCTACTAAGTGAGTCTTCTAAATCCTGTGTGAAGCATTCACTACATCTAAAGAAAAGCGTGGTAAGCAGCAAAACTCAATAATGGTTAGCCTCCCTGAGGTGGAAGTTAGTGAACCTTATCGTGTATATTTTAGATGCGAGCACAAAATTGCATCTCGAACCTGATTCAGGTAAAGCTGGCCGAAAAACTAAAACATCTTTAGGTTTTTGATGTCTAATCAACAATTAAGGAATTGTTTTGAAGTTTCTACACTGACTTTCAAGCCACCGCCCCACCTCAGAATCGTTTTTGAGATTTTCACGTGAAAAGAATCTCCAGTAGCTAGTGGTCGCAACGGTATATGTGATCCCGTGAGGTACTGCCCAAAAAACCCGTTTGCACGCCACAATTATTGAGAGGCCTGTGGGCGGAGCCAGTGCGGAATTACAGGGTTTTCACCACATGTACTCGTTTCCTAGACATGCATGGAACGCAATTTCTATTTAGATAGGGAGTGGATGACGAGCTCTCACGAGAATTACGAATTTATGCAGAAGGTGCACCCTCGGAGGTGAGTTTTCCAGACTGTGCATTGGCCATGCTCACAAGCTCCACAAGAATTAGGGCTCGAAAACGGGTTTTTTTGGCATTCTGCATATACCACTGTCATCAACAGCTCTGGAGATCTTTTTCACATAAAAATCTCAAAAAACTATTCCAAGGTGGGTTGGTGCCTTTAAGTTCACTTTTTTTTTTGAATCTACTAGCACCGCAAAGATTCAGCATTCTGGCTAATAGCGTTCCATAGTTCATTGAAATTTACAGCTTCTTCAACATATTCGGGCCGTATTCAACTCAACGAACGTGAAATGGGTGCATAAGGGAGTTAGGAACAGAGCCGAGATACTGAAGAGAACAATGTGTAAGCATAAATGTATAGTATATAATGTAACGAGAAGAGCTAATCAGAAATATTCAGAAAAATTGAAGCCACCACTCTAGGAGCTGTGATAATTAGAAGGCTCTAAAGTATCTTATTCGAAAAAGCGAAAAAAAAAACATTTTTATTCGAATTATTGAATCATTTGTCTAAAACTAATGGGGAGAGATTACTCTTGTTTCAAACCTGAAGTAGCGTCAATGCTCCTGAAAGCACAAGAATAAGCTGTTCTTCCTCTGAACCCTGTTCGACCAACACTTCTCCTTCGTCGTATGACCGAAAAACGACATCTCCCTGTAAAAATGCAACTATCAGCAACATTCACGGTCAGAAATGACCAAATAAGTCCTAATTAGTCAAACCGTCGCTAAAGTGGTTCGGCTGCCCTCATTCATCAACAGGTAATAACAGATTACTTTCCCTTACAGACCTTCTGCTCAATTACTGATGGCCCGTCTGGTCCCAGTAATCCAAGCGCATCAGCAAACCACCGTCGGGCAACAACAAGTTGGTCAATACCATCTACAACAATCTTTTAAGAGAACAATCATTAGACGTGAAAGATTCTTTTGAAATGACCTACCATCCGAGCTACTCAACCGCGACTCTTTCAACTTCTTTTGCGCTGCAGGCAGCCCGGCTTGAGGAGTACGTCCAGGTCCGCTCGTATGGCGCGCACGCTCATCCACTCCAGTATCGCGTCGCTGAACAGGGAAAATGAAAAGTGCAGTTCTCAGCCTTGTCGAATAGCTACCAATCAAACAATGACCAACCCTTTTCATTAACTCCGCGCTTAGACCCATATACTGATGTAATGTGGTCAAAGTAACATGGAGCAGTCGGGTTACTACTATTTGGATTGGCCTCATCCATGCTTCCGGGTATTTGTTGTAAGAATCGCGGAAGCTTTTGATTGGGAATCTGAACAGATCTCAATACAACCTTGGCCAGTATGCATCTTTGAGATTATCCAGGGCAAGCTTGTTAATACCCTACAAGTTTACCCCCTTTAACAGGGACGTCAACATGTTTAACCTGGGTAATCTCAATGATGCATCCAGGCCCTGTTCGAGAGCTAATACGAGCTCAAGTCACTTCAGTAAAGAATACAGCCTAACATTTCTGAGCAAGCGGAGCACTATAATTTTGGATTATAAGGACGGTTGGAAATTGGCCTATTTTGCTTTGTAAGAGAGTTATCAATATTATTCTGATAGCATATGGGTAGAATGCTACGGCAAACCTCTCGGAATAAATGGGAAATGTTCTTTGCTAATGGCTTGCATAAGATAAATGTAAGCAGACACGGGAAAATAAACATGTCCCTGCAACATGCAGGAGAGTAGCTGATAGATGAAGAAGGGCAAAGACCATTGTGCTCAGGTCGTCAGCAATGGAAGAGTAAAAATTAAATAAATAATTTGGGAGGTTCGGGAGGCTGCCATAATTCTTGCTCGGCAACGCAGAATTATATTGGCAAAACTATGAAAAAAGTCAATCGAAACCCACTTCGCTACCGTGCACGGCTCTGCAGCTCTCAGTGATACAGTTTTAAAGATTGATGTAGTATTCTGGAAAAAGTGAAACCCCATCAGAAAAGGAGCTGTAAAAAGAACATCAGAACACCAACCATCAAAACGTCAAGCATCGAGAGCATCGAAAAGAAACTGCTTCCTGCTGGTATTTTCTTCACAAGATAGTCTTTTCCTTCCTTGTGCTGCAAATAGACAAATATACAGAACCACTTTACTGACAATGAGAACCATAGGAGATTCAAAATAACGGAAAATGAGGATTCCAAAAACCATCCATTATAGGAAAATAAGAAAAGCTTAGGAATTACCGCAATGTAAACTGCCAAAGTTCCATTCACAGCCACATAAATGCTGTCATCAGGCTCTCCAGGTCTCACAACTATCTCTCCTTTAGCAAAACTACGCACATCTATGTCTCGTGGATCCAGTTTCCACTCAGCTGGCAGCTCTAACATCCTGAAGATAAGAAATATCAATAAAAACATTAACAAATTGCATAAAGTAACTTACTTCAAGTTATGAAGAATATAGAAAAGCTCTGGCTGGAGATTCTGTGGAATCTCTGGTAGATCGCTTGGCTCGTAGAACTCTTGAGGTGGTCGTGGAAGCTTATCGCGCATCTCAGATGTCGTGCGAAAATAGTGGCGGCTGCTGCGGCGAATCAGGCTGAACAGTAGCAAAAGTATGCAGATTGATCGAAATCCTCGTGGAAATTGTGGTGCATTTTTGCAGAAAATCTCAATTGGTACATGGGATAATTGTCACAGAGTGTATACTGAATGATGCACAACAATGGGATACATCACAGCATACACCGTAAGCCGACTGCAATGTTCTAGATCGTGTTTGAGTAACGCATTTGTTAACTACCTCTTCTGATTGACTAGAGCTTTTCAAACAAAAAAAAAACAGTAGCTCAAATTACACTGAGGGAAACAGGAAGGCCAACTGAACACTGCATATGAACACTGCTCCAAAAACAGTCTTATCTGTGAGTGCAAAGAATGGTAATTTATCAGTGCATGTTTTTCCAGAGAATATTGCTTAGAAAAAGTTCTACATTGAAATGATAAGAGTTCGTACTACTAACAAATCTTTGCACGCAGGAAACTCTTCACGGCACAGGGGTTTACAACGCGGTAGACTTTCAGGAACCTCGGAGAAAAGAAAAAAGTTATGACATGAAGCTGTTATTGCCATTACATTTTCTCACACTTTGACGTCAAAGCTGGTTGCAGACATTTTCTGCAGCGCTGCTAGCTTTGACGCAATTTAGAACCAGACATAACATGTGTATTTCATGACTCTACGAGTGGGGAACTTTGATAAAAACGTACAGAAGTGCATCTTCAAAACTTGTTCCTCCAAGATAGCAACAAAGGTTAAAAATTGGGAAAAAAAATGCGCGCATAAAAGCCGTGGTGGAGAAAATCCCTTCTAACTAAGTTGCGCAGAAAATTACGTGGTAATTATATAGACAACAAAACACTGCTTCACAATTTCAAACTGAATGAGGAAGAAAACACTTACTCTCTAGCCATCTGTAATGGTCCAGCGGATGAATGACGTCGCTTGAGGTAACGCGGCCGTGCGTTTTTTCCACCACTGGAATCCGAGTCATCGGAAGAATGCATTGGGGGTGAGTCATTTTTCTAAAAGAAAAAAGATAGATATTCTCTAGAAATGAGCAGGTTGGCTCAATGGAACTGCAAGGAGAGCTCTCAACGAACACTAAGTGTACGAGCGACTGCACAACACGCCTCCTCCAATGGATTAAAAACGAATAGTGAACAAGCTGTCAGCAGGAAATAGCAGTTCGCTCGAGAATTTTACAGTAGTTCTCATTTAGAAGTAATAATTAAAATTTAGAAAGTTTTTTCTGAGCTCAATTTGGTGAATACGTTGAGCTATAGCGGGATGTTAGTCTGTTCCAGATGCAAAGATAACTGAGTGCCCATGCATAATGTCTGTTTTTCTCTTCGCTCTCTCCAACTAATGCACACTTTCCCACACTCTTCTCCTCTGTGACGTTTCTCCAACTATCTCCTCCATGAAACAGATTACATAAGGAACATAGAGATTCCAAAGAAGGGAAGAAAGCGGAAAAAAGTGCGGTACGCAGAGAGGTGGGCTAGAAAGGCTGGCAGAGGGTAGAGAGACTGGCAGTACACAAACAATGGGCGTCGATGAAGGTGACAAACTTGCGGACTTGAGGGCGCATCGCAGTGCGACCGCGGCGCGCAAGTCAGCAGCGCGAGTTGTTCCAAAAACGACAATAGTAGAGTGTTTGTCCTTGATCTCTGCCATCTCGTTCCCCTCTCCACGAATTTCCCCATGCACTTTCTTTTTATGACATCCCTGTGAAACACACTATAGCAATCCCAGTGTCAGCGGCCTTGTGAGCCCTCATGTCCGCAAATTCGTCTGCTTCATCGAGATTCGCTGCACAACGCTTGGTTTACCAAGTACAATAGCACTTACCACTAAACTTTTGTAGATCTTTTTAGCCCAGTCTCGTTTGCGCATTCTGCGCAGCTCGATGACATCTGGCTTGGCAACTTTTTTAGCACCTGGAGCATCTTCATCACTTTCATGAATAGTAGAATTCCGAGATTCTTTTAAGCTCCCTGTGAAATAAAATGTTATCCTAGATGTTCTTTGAAATAATCGCAATAAAACTGACGTGTAGGTGATCCATCAGAAGAATTGGCTCTGCTGGGTGAGATGGGAGCAAAACCATAAAAGTAGTATGAAATGAGAAACGCAAATATACCAGAGATCAGCAACGTGCAAAAAATCAAAAGAATCTGAATAGGAAATGGTATTAATAGCTGCTTGTTAGCTTTAAAATAAAATTCACGACGTTCTCCGACTCACATTAGAACAGACGAACAAAAAAGTGCTGACGACAGATGAAAGGACAGTCGAAACTAGCGTCATAGTGCTACTGCTTGTGGGGCTGATTTACATGTGAAGATTTGTACAACACCTGGAAATTATCATCTGAGTGTGGAACATTTCTTGTGGTAGCTATTAGAAATCAAAGGTGTTCACTACACTACATTAGAGATAAAAGATAGCGGTTTCGATGAATCGTAAAACACTCCAAAATATAAATATAGAATGCCTGCTCGCATCTAAAAGTCGTTGCCACACAACTCGTCGTTTACCTGATCCAAAGATCTGGAACGTTCGAGAGCGTGCCACCTACAATGACAATTAGGGACGCATAACCAATGAGTAAACAAATAATACTATCAGATTTGACAACTTCCCTGAAGAATTACGTACTTCTTCAGTTCTCTAGTTACTCAGCCAAGTTGTTACAATGTATCCGCTCAAACCGAATGTTCATGTTTGAAATGCTTGAAACCAATCTATGTATTAACACTACAAAGATGGTGCAGAGGTCCTAACACATAAGTGTGCTGACAGGTAACCTTAGCGAAACGTAGGAATATTCCAAAATCAAATGAAATGACTGCTCAATTCTGTGCACCCACTCATCAGAAAATTATTTAGGTGGAAGAAAGTTAGGGAATAAATCCGCTCTCTCTTCGATTAAATTAAAAACGTTCTTAGCATACTCTGATAACCGTGCAGCACGAACGCAGCCCAAACAGCCTAATGGTACGAGTAGAGATCCTAGCAGCAACGGTTCCTAGTTGCTGCCATCCTCCCCTTGATTGCTCCCTCAGCAATTGCTGCTAAAGAGCCGACAGCTTTAGCAGCAATCAAGGGGATGATGGCAGCAACTGGCAATCGCACTCGAACCATTACGCCGTTCGGGCTGCGTTCGAGCTGCACAGTTATCAGAGTAAGATGATTGAGCGTTGCCTCTAAACGTGAATTTCTACCAAGAAGCAGTATAACCAAAGCTGACGACTCAAAAATCACTTGACAGTCTTTTGTTCAAAAACAGCACTCGTAGGTGGAGCGTCTTCATGTTTTTATGATCATTGAACACCTGCTATAAGGGACAAGTTACCATGGCACTAGAGAATCTGGTCTTTCGTGAGAGCAGTGCCAATAACCCTCACAATAACACCACACCCATTTTACAACAACGATTCGGAAGATTTGTACCTTAGATTTTTCTCAGTATTCAAATCAAAATTTAATCCTGAGAGATTGGAGTTAACCTCAGACAGCTGATATTTCTCGCTCTAGAGATGGTTTCAATTTCCGTGCGTCGATGTGCAAAAACGTCCGCTTTGGAATCCAGCTATACTTCTGATTCACTACGGCATTGTTTAGCTACGTCGCTTTACGAGTTCGACCATGGTAACTATCGATTAAGCGGGGGAGCGCGATCTGTTTCAAACGCGATAGTAGTTGTGTATTCGCATATATTGTCAGTTTTTCTCTTCACTCTCTCCGATTTCGGTGCGCTTCTCGCACTCTTCTCTGTGGCATTTCCGCAACTATAGTCTATTAGCTCACAGAGGGCGCCCGATCTGACTTTGTCCGCAACTACGACTTCACCATTTTTAGGCTAACCGATCTATTTTTTGCACTTTTTTGATATCCATATGGTGTGGTTCCTTCCATTCTTATGTTTCCCCACTGCCATCCGCTAAAATATCCTTGCAGACGCATTCTGCAAACAAAGTCGTAATTGCAGACAATGTCAGATCAGGCGCCATCTGTGAGCTAATGGACCATACTTTCCCCACTGGAACAGATCATATTTGCGCTCACTTCCTGCCTTTCTCTCCACAGTTGCTGTGCACTTTCTCCACTTTCTTTTTTTTTTCCTTGGCATCTCTCCAACTACGGCGTTATTCATGCTTGCAGCGAGTCAAAGTTTACGCGGCTTTCCAAAACTTCACAAAGTTTTCGCGTCGACCCAAAGTGGCGGAAATAGAAACGCGGTTTGTTCACGCGGCAGTCGCAACGGCAAAACCAGGAGCACTGCCGACCTGCCAGGATTTCTCTTCTACCTTCCTCTTTGCACTGTGCATCGGCGCGTAAACTTTGACGCGCCGCAAACATGAATTATATCTTCCTCAAATGAAACGGATCACGCCACATTAGATACCTATTAAACTTGAACTCGCCAAGCAAAAACAACTGCAAGGTGTAGTGGGTTACGTTTATACTCCATCACGAAACTAGCACTACGTCTCGTCAAACCATACGACGCTACCGCGCTCCCTCTCTCTCACTCCAGGTTGTGTATTGCAGGGAAGAAGTGGTTGCCTCGTATTAAAGTATAAGCGCAGCCTTTGACTGCCGCTCCAATCCATGTGGAGTATAGTATCCTATGGCGCCATCGGCGGCATTAATCGATACATATTAAAATCGATGCCACCTGAGCAACAACGACGGGGGTTGCTACACTCCGCGTGCAGGGTAGCAACACTGTTATAGTCTGTTACCATGGGAACGATAGTCGGAGAGACATCACAGAGAAAAAGAGCTTGGGAAAGTAAGCAGAAACTGGAGAGGGTGACTTGACAGTCAGACAGTATGCATGAATACACAACTGTCGTCGCGATTGAAACAGACTATAACAATGCCACATTTATCTGCCCCTAAATTGAACGATGAATATAAATGGCTGTTAAAAAAATATTGTAATTGGCGCACGCGTCGTTTTCGCAATAAATTACAAGTTTGTAAGTGTAAGTGGATGTTCAGCCAATTCGTCACTTGAACTGGACCAAGGTCAATCATAGAATATCTCTGGCAAACAAATAAATCAAACATTCTCACCACCTACGGCAAAAAGCCGGGCGGAAGGCCGATTTAGAGGGAAGTGACCCTTACAGTGAACCATACCTGTTTCCCACAGAACATGTATATAAATGAACGCATGTGCGAAGTTTTCATTTGTAACACTTCATAACCACCACAACTGTTTCCTCTAGCTTTAGCGCTTCTAAGAAAGCTTACATAAAATTTCCAGTTTTCAGGCATAAAAGTACATCTACAACAGAAATCCTTGAAATTGTTTCAGATACCAAGAGCTATCAACATGTGAATGTACATAAAAATTCAACCAAATATATCAGATGGATTTTTACCCTTTCAAGTGTCGTTATGAAAAAAAAAAGCCCACTACCATAAAAACACAACAAACAAGAAAAAACTTGATCCGTTCGCGCAACAAAAGAACGGTTCTTCTGCGCGTCACTTACGCTCATGTGACCTCTAAGAAAGTGATTAATCATTCACAACTCCATTGCAGCATCGAGCATTGAATATTGTACTGTGTTACTGGTTACTGTAACACTTATTTCAAACAACTTTTTTAAATCCTTGAATGACTAGAGTAAAACTTACATTGACATGAGCAGTTCTTTCCTTCTGCCGCCACCAGACTCTCCTTGATATCATATAAAGAAAACACCTTTGAAGACACAAACCATATCTTCTTATGAACAAACATTATGGAAAATTTCCTACTTTTCATTACCTGTTGTGATCGAATGTGGTAAACTATACCCTGTAGATCTAGACCTTTTGGAGAGGATTTTTAAACAAAAAAGAACCTTTTGGTGCGACTTTTGTCTACGCCAACGAAGTTATCAGGGAAACAGTGAGCGTCGATAGCAATGCGCTTTCCACGGACACGGGAAGTACATAGCGCGGCCGCGCCGCTCGCGCTGGAATCGGTGCTGTGATGGCAAATCAGGGTTTTCTTGATAGTTTTTCAACATATTTTCTCCTCCCTGATACCAACTATCAGAAACCACAACCAACAATCGAGGAAACCCTTTTGTTTGCTATCATGCTTTCGATTCCATCGCGGGCGGCGCGGTCGCGCGGCGTGCTTTCCGAGTTCATGAGAAACACATTTTCACCGACCTATTTACATGTCGATTTTGCAAAACCCTATAACTGTTGCTCGAGGTGGGTAGTATGGGAGAATCTACGATTAGCAACACTAAAACCGTTAAAGGAAAGGATTTTAGACTACGCCATCTGCACAAATCAAATCCGACCTATAAAACGCTACCGTCCTCCTTACTGCGCTGCATCGGAGGCCGTCATCTACAATCTAGCGATCTTACAATTCTTCCGATGACATGAAGTACATTTACATGATTCATTATGGCATCATTTCGCCGCAGCGTTCTAACATTTCGTTGTAAAGAAGCATCTAACCGATGTGGCACCGAAGAAACGAAATGTTCTTCTGCAGCGCCACGAAAAAGAAATACGGTGTCGTGAAATGTTTTTCCTTTCGACCCCTATCCCTTTGAGGATCTTCTTCGACACATGACGATGAGTGAACATTACACAATCTGGCATTTCAAAACGCTTGAAAAAATTTGACTGACAGCTCAAATGAGGTTACTATTGCAAGTTTACTTTTGAAACAAAATAAATATATCGGAAAGTGTTCATTGATCGCCTGGATTTCATAACCAGACAGATTTAATTTCCTATGTTAAGACGCCAGTGCAAAACTGCTGGGAAAGATCCCTTCCACACTCGAGCGTTTACATTTCTTGCTTCAGACATAGTGCGCTTGAATCCGTCTAATGTACTGCTGGTTTTTGAGGCAAGAAAAACCATATGATGCTTGAGCACTAGCTTTTAGTTGTATTAGCTTGCCTTAGCCAATAATGCTTGCGGGGCAAGTACGAAAATAAAACTCTCAGGACGACTAAATCAGCGCTCACCGTTACCCAGTAATAACTACTGGTATTCATTGTAGAAACCCTTGTGATAAGGAAGGGACATGTGAACTCTCACCATTTTTAGACTTTTCACACAAAGAATTCCTGCATTGCACAATATTATGACGTTGTAAGTCACATTTACTTCGGATAGAGCATTCACTGATAAAAGAAGTACAACTCTTACCTTCTTCACATTCACATATACCATATTCTGCCACATTCTTAGAGCTTACCAGATTCTCTTGCATGAAACTGCTTCAGTAACTTAAAAAGGAAGATTGTGACCAAATTCTCTATGAATTTCCCGCGATGTATCAATTGAATTTCAATGAACAATAAAATTTCTATATCGCCTCTGAAGTTTTATTGAAGATTGTTGAATTTGTTGTTTCAGAACTTCCACGACAAACCAAACCAGAAAACCCCTGTTAAATGAGATCCGAGGATTGTGACTGTAAAACGAAAGGCAGCGCGAATATCGCTCGAGGAAAAATGATGTACGAAACAACATGAGAACAGGCGTGCACCAAACCCGAGACCAATATTTGAAAAAGAAAAAACGCCACATAAAGCAAGTGGATATGAATTATCAAGGCGAAAACTTCAAAGTCAAGGTGGACGACGAATAAAAAAGCAACCAGACGGCGATGAAAATTTCAACATTGCACTGACGTCTTATCACCGCAGCTGAATCATAAAAGTAGCAGCGATCAGGTAACAGCACAGAAAACAATCACAACACCTTGAGGAAGGATGATCTTGGAATATTGAGAAAATCTTAACGAATCGACAAAATAAATTCAAAAAAGGGGAGACTTTCAAGACTACTAACTACTAATGCTAAGCTATAGGGGAGAGGCCACGCTAAAACTGTTCCTAACTGGCGCCGTTTGGCCGATTTGCTAGACATTCTACGAGCCTGTCCGGATATAACTGAAACTGCATTTTGAATAAAATCGATGCGCATATTAGTGATGCAACAGCAACAAACAAACAAAAAAAAAATGTCCTAATGAAAACTAACAAAATTAGGTTGAAAAACATTTCTCGGAGTGGTCGGAACGAACAAGAGAAAACAACTGACCTCCTTCGATTCGTGGATGGCTCGAACTAGTCCAATATTTCCATAGGCTAGTACAGATCGCCGCTTCAGACGCTGAAATATGCGAGAATGAATGCGTCCACAATCGCCGATGCCACCGTATCAAACGCACTTAGTGTGAAAAGAATAATGGATGCCGAGCGAACCAGTGATACAAAATAGGGCACATCGACAAGGTCGTTACAACTAGCTACACCATCTCATAAAAAACATCATCAAAACACGCGGATTGTTTGTGAATTCTGGGACATGAAACCTTGAAAAGGGTCGTACGGCACAGAGACAGATTCTACGAACATGTTGACAATGGTCAAGAAAACACTGTGATCTAAAAACATCTTAGAAAGGCAAACGGCTAAAAAGAAGTAACACTAATGGAGGAACGCTTCCAGAGACAGCATCATTATGGGCGTTTGAAAAAGAAAGGATGAAATCCCTTCAAGATTATCCACAAAGTAGATAGTTGGACCACAACGAACAGGATTTTAACGCCCTGGACCAATTATGAAGCAAAAGCACTATCTTGAAAGGGATTCGCTACCAGTGACAACGCTGCTTGAATTCAGAGACCTCTGAGATAACGCAGCTTATCTCACACAGGTTCTTCTGCATATCAACACCTCCGTAATAAGTAGGCATACCTGTTTCATTAGAACTTGAATGGAAAAAACCCGTTATCGCCTATTGCACATCTACAAAGAACTAATCGAATGAAGGTCGTTGAAATTAGATTAGCATTACAGCATCAAAAGGAAGTGAGTTAATCCTTACCTCAAGGGTAGTTCTCCACTTGCAGTAGTTAATAACACTATTGTTATCACTGCTACAAGAAAATAGTAAGGACTACAAAGGGATAGCGGAAGTCCAGTGAGGGCTCATTTACGCCACAGAATATAGCTAAATCATGCCTAACAAAACAAAAGGCCGCTTCCGTAATCAGAAAACTAATGAGTAGACCTGCACCAAACATGTATATTAGCAACAGAGAGCCTATTTGTACAGATTGAATGCGTGTGGACGAACAAAATTGGTGTGTCATAGGGTCGAGCGTTCAAGAATGGCGGTTGCGATGTTTATAGCAAGCATGAGGACTCGTGTGTGGAGAGCCATTCCGGAAGGAATGGTATGGCACCCTCAGCAGTGCAACATACTTCACTTATTAGGAAGTAAAAAGTGATGGTACCAACTGAGTGTGTGGTACATATTTTGGATCATACCAGAGTGATACAGAGAACTCAAAACGGCCGTGTGCGAGGGACGGATACCGCCGCGCGGTGTGGCACTCGGGTTCTCTGTTGCTGGCAGAAGCAGACAACTAAAGCCAGATACAGAGCCCCTATGTCCCTGCCCAAAAGAGCCGCATCACGGTCCCGCCCTTGTAGACAGCCGTTTGGAGTTCCCTGCACTAGCCAATGGCAGTGAGACCTGCTATCTTCTGGGTCTCATGCTCCATGAGGTTTGCCGTGAGAGTAAATGAAGCGTTGCAAGTGTTTGATCCTGTCCTTCAATTCAGAGTCCACCATTCATAATCGACTTTCCCGAACGATGTAATCGTGCGGGAACAGCGGATGAGTTGATACCAAAGGATGGGAACAGCTGTTTGAATGGGCTAATCGTACAACGATAGCACCATCTCATTTTCTCTTATGATCAGCACTTTCCGGAAAGCCTGAGAGCCCCCACGCGGTCATTTCAGACAGCTCGAGTCAGGCAGACAGCGAATCTGTCAACAGGTATAGGAAACTCCAAACGTACGCAGACAAGAGTCGAGATCGCGGCGCGGCTCTCATGGACAGAGACGCAGGCGCACACTATGCTGAGCTCCCGTGACTCTGCCCAAGAGAGCCGCGCCGCGGTCCTCACTCTTGACTGCGTCCGTTTGGGTGTGGGTCTACATACAGGGAACTCCAAATGTACGCAGACAAGGGTACATACAGGGAACTCCAAATGTACGCAGAGAAGGGGCGAGAGCCGCGCCGCAGTGCCGACCTTTGTCTACGTACACCCCTATACATGTGAGTACAAATTGCCGCAGTCATCTGTGTACAGTATGTGTAAAATTAAATTTGTCAAACTAGCAGTCGGATGGTACTCCCTAGGATACAAAAAAGAAGCGCAGTAGGTCCTGCCACGCTTCCCATGCCGCGCTTGTCTGAATAAGAAAGAAAGCATATGTGTTCCCAAATATGATACTCCAGGTGCCCTCGATAAATTCATGCATCACCCGACAATTAATTCGACGCACCCCGCACGCTCTGTCACCTGCACGAATTTTTTGGCGTGCTATACAAGGGGACTGCTTAAGTATGGGGATTCGTTGTCTGGATAGCCAGCAGCAAAGATGTTTATTGGTAGCTTGGAATTATCTACTGGTAGCATAACTGATAGTGTTTGATGAACTATAAAGATGTTACCAATAAATATGAGAATGCTATCACGTTAGTAATCGAGCAAGATTTCCCTAAAGACAGATACTGAGAAGAAAACCTCAAGAAATCTCCAATTTATCTGAGTGCATCTAAGGTATTAGAGCAGGTGAGCTCGCTGGCATCTTAGCAACAGAATCTTGAAGAATATCATACCGCCCAACTCTTTTTGCAAAGGCTATGCGCCTGAATGTCGGGGAAACCGGATGTATTTAAGAACAAAGAACAAAAAACTATATTATTGACGCAGGAAAGCAAATAGCAAAGGATGAGCACGGCTGCAAACCGCAGCTCCGACGAAAAAAACTTCGACGGGACGTGAAATCGGCGTCAATCCGGCGCACTCTACGATTACTGAATGACGCAGCCAGTGGTATCACGTGGCGCTAAAATGAAATTCGAAATTTCGTTCGCTACGTGGTGAAACAATATGGAGAACCAGCGAGGAATGCATAGGTGTAATAAGGTTAACAAAAGGCAAGTTTTATACAGTTGGCAGTTAGTAAAACACGAGTATACGTGGTTAGTGATACTTCTGAATTGCACAATGCATAAAGACCACGACATGAAAAGTGAGAGCATGGTTCTCGATAATCGAATGCAACGGGGCCACAGTACAATTCATCGCTCAGAGGAGGAAAAAACGAGTTGTCTGCTGAACACATCTGGCTTGTCTTCACAAATGAACGGTTATAGTCCCTCTAAACGAATTGAAAGCTCTCTAAAAGCGTACTTAATGGCTTCCAAGAGGGTGCAAAGTTTTCTTTGGGGAGCCTGGTTTTCGGGTGAAACCGTCTGCTGGAAAAAGGGGCGCAGTACGAAAGCAGTGTTCTGCTGCAGTAAAAAAAATTAAGGGGTGATCCCACTCCATTCCAGAGTTCGGAAATCTGGGTAGACACTCAATTTTTACTACAAGCTGATTAAAACGACACGTACTTCTGGCCAACTTCAGTGGAAAGCAAAAAGAGCCGCGGCGCGTTCGCATTTCTTCAATACGACAAGCTTGAGTGGGCTTTCGTACCTTACAGTACGCAGCTACTCTGATAACTGTGCAGCACGAACGCAGCCCGAACGGCGTAATGGTTCGAGTAGAAACCCTAGCAGCAACGGTTCCCAGTTGCTACCATCCTTCTCCGACTGCTGCTCAAGCTTTCATCCCTTTAGCAGCAATTGCTGAAGGATGGCAGCAACTGAGGGGAAGATAGCAGCAACTGGCAATCGTTGCTGCTAGGGTTTCTACTCCAACCACTACGCCGTTTGGTCTGCATTTGTCCTGCGCAGTTATCAGAGTAACTGTACCCTTTTCGACAAACAAGGTAGCCAGTACATCTTTAGCCCTGGAATCCGTCTTTCTTTTTGTGAAGGACTGTATGCTACTGCTTATGCTGTCAGAAAATTTCCCGTACAGGAACCAACAGCACGTACGGGTTCACTCAGCAAAACCCCTATCAAACAGGCGATTTCGATCGATACTAATCCTCAAGTTGAAAACCACAGCACTACTGATTAGATGTCCAGAATGAAGAATCTCGAATATTCTCTATGAATTTCCCCGTTGAGAGACGTGACTCTTAGATTTCTAGGACAATTCGTGGATATGGTCAGATCAACATGTTCTGCAGATCCAACTATCGCTTAAACCTAGAGGAAATAAGTGAAGAAGGGCTCAACTTAGAGCGTATTCTCGAACATTCAACGAGGAAATGAGTTGCACACCCTGTTTCCGCTGCCATTTTTCAATTCCAGGAACGCAATCAACCACCTGCACAGTGATCGATGCATCAAATTTCACATAATATTACACAAGTAGTACACATGTCCAATAGAACATCTGCTTTTGAGTTCCGACAGGAAGTAAATCTGAGAGTTCAGTTCCCAGAAGGTTTTCACTGCACACACTGGCTGTTAAACTTGAAAACGTCTGCAGTTGTTAAACAGTTTAAAATATCCATTGTAACAATTTTCAGGACGCTGCAATATGTTTTGTGCTCGCATTTGCAAATGAAATTGAAGAACAGGGGACAATTTTTCTCTAATGACACAAGAACATTACAATAAAGTCATTATAAAATCGAAAATTAATATGTTAACATGTGGAAACACAAAGAAGAGGTATTAAGTCCACGATTTCTAGACGAATTTGTAGGAAGCCTTGTCGGAGGCAATGTTCTCGGACGAAATTCCGGAAGCGAACCATGTGATAAAGAAACACAATGCTGAAGCACGTGCTAACTCTGACGGGGTTCGCCCACGTGTCTGGCGCCGCCGGCGAAAGCATAAATTTTTTCCACATGGCTCTTCTCCCACCAGGTTTCAGCGTGGGGAAAGAACTTTCTAACATTCTAGAACACATAATCACTCAGGCAATGGTGCTCTGTATAATATAAAAGTAAATAAAGCTGACCGTTGGCAGGGGAAGAATATGCGGATGCGATATTTGCTGACATGTGTACTATCGATTTCGAGGATGTTACGTATTGAACGTCAGCCAAGCTCAAAAGAGTGAAAAATAACAAGTGTTTAGCTGGTTCTATCGCCCATCCTTCATTGCTCCGACTCAACTTGCCAACGTGGCACTGCTTGAACCATTCAAATCGTAAAAATTTCGAAAACAACAGTACAACGTCCGCAATAGGGTCCACAAAAACACGGACGACGGCGTCTATAACAAAGGAAAGGCCGAAAACGAGCAGGAGCATCCCTGGAGTGCACTTTTCTTATGATGTGAATATGTAGGCGGGACGACTCGAAAATACGGACATGCTCCGGCCCACACGTTCTATTGATTTGGTGAAACCGAGCAAGCCACGAGTGGTTTTTCTCGAAACTTCCGATGCGTTAATCCAATTGGATGGTTTCAAAGATGAAAAACTAAAGATATTCCAGCAGTTAGGGCCATCGATCGCTGAATTGTACTCTGTGCAGGTGTTTATCTTGGAATACGAAAGAAAAAAGAGGAAAGATAAGAGTTCTTTAGTCGCACCAGTCAATGGCAGTGTCTTCGCCTGACGAAATACGACACCACACGCAATTCCCAGCCGCTCAAATGCAATGAAAGTGGGGAACATCCTGTTGAATGAGTAGTTCGTGAACCATGTGTCCTCGTTGAGCGAAAAATCGAAAGTTTTTAATTCATAGGATGGAAAACTGCAAGCGAATAACAGCGAGATGATAGATCTGTTTTGCGCAAACATGAACCATGCAAAAGTTTCCAATCCATAGAAATGTTCTAGAAGTACAAGAACCTCGTTAGATACAGCTGTGAACCAAAGAAACGACTAGTCGATTTTCGAACTAAAGATAGCACTAGCAAAGTAGTTTTGATAGAGACTTTACCAGGGTTCCCAGGTTTTGAAAACGTAGAACTAACCAGTAATGAAATAATCGAAACATACGAGGAATCTACGAAAACGAGGTGCTCTTTTCCGTTCATTTGAACACGCGCCCTTGACATACATATGTGGGTCCTGCCACGCAAATGTCACGCGCGCTTGCGCAAGTGATCCAGCGTTAGGTGGCGCATGGTTGTCCCTGGGAGTTCAGATCTGGCTGCCGTGTTGAATTTACTGCGATATCTTTGTAGATGAGTAATCATTCGTGTAGCCACCCGCTGAATAATCGAAAGAGTAAGTTGAACGTAGCGAATAGAGGACTACCTGCGAAGATACTGCCGTGGACACATCTGCCGCTCTGGACAAAAGGGGTTCCGGTCGCTTCAGCTAACGCCATCGACTTGGTGCGCGCATGTGGTTTAGTGGAGGGGTTTGTGTGGAATGCGCACCATTTGCAGGGTTTCGTGGCGGGACCCATCACGGAACACTCGTTCGCCCTGCGGACACACGTGAAATAGGGTCACCATTTTCTCCATCTTCCGCGTGTTCCACGCTTTTGTGACATTATCGATGATTTCATGGTCCCTAAAATTCCCGATATACCGCGAAATCTCCAACGCGGAATTTTCCTTGAGTGCTGCCTTTAAACCGAGATTCGCAACCGCCTACTCTCACAAGCCTGACAGAAACATCGAGAAATTCATTGTTTGTCAGGTGAAAAAGACAAATAGAAACACGGAGCGAGTCTGACGGATGTAGTTCTCACCGCCGAGTGAATAAACAAACTAAGACCGCTGCAAATGTCCAAACATTAGCTCTAGTTGCATACACTTTGAGAGCTTAGCCGGAAAGTAAGTCAGAAGAACTCGGAGCTGTATGTCAAACAATAGGACTAGACTTCAATGAATAACTGAAATAAATGTAGTGTGGGGGAACGGCTATCAGTCTCAACAACAAGACCCGTCGTAGTGACACAGGAATGAATGTTATGCAGCGAAAAGCCACGATGCTCGAAACACAGCGCCCGTGAAAGCGTCTAGAAGATTCGATAGATTAGCGCTGCTGCGAGAGGATGATGATGTGAAAACACCTTGCACCAGCCGGTGGCTGCGCCGACAATTTATGGAGGTGTTGATAGGGACAGTGCGAAAAAGAGACTACCGTTTTCAATCCTAATTGAGCGACAATGACATAATAATAATTTAATGCCATCGCGACAGAAAGGGCGGTCATAGTTCATTGGAACGTCAGAGATTAAAAGTGTGGTCATATGTGAGTGATAAAGAATGTTTTTGTAGACTGATATCAAATGCTTCGCACAAATGTGGAACCACTTTGCTTCTTTATTCTACAGCAGTAGCTCAAAATGGTTTGTAGTCTATCCAGAAAGTTTTGACCTGCGGTGCGATCGCAGATGCAAGGTTCGGGTGTACTCCAACATGTCTAATACCAAGTGAAAACTATCGCATAACAATAAATGATCCTTTTATGATGATCGCAACTATCCCAGGCTTTCCTTACTATTAAAGCTCGGTGTTGATACCTTGGTTATGGGTACAGTTATAGTACTCAACAAGGCAAAACATAGCTAATTGTTGTGTGCTAATCACAGCTGTACTGCGTACAAAGACTCTTACGTCTTGGTTTGCCCGAAATTACAATGATAGAAGGTTCATTGGAAAAGTTTATTATCGGCCTTCTCTGACTGGGTGCGTATAGGCAAGTGATTGGGGGTCTAATTAAGGGCTCCGCCCAGAATTATTTTTGGGCACGTGGAGCATCACCGGAACGATGATAAAATGTTTATGTACAGGGAACTCCAAAGGTACGCGGACAGGGGCGGGACCGCGGTGCGCCTCTGCTGGGCAGAGACACGAGCGCTTTGCATGTGGCTCTGGCTTCTCTGCTCTCTGCCGCAGAAGCAGAGAAACCAGAGCCACATGCAGAGCGCTCGTGTCTCTGCCCAGCAGAGGCGCACCGCGGTCCCGCCCCTGTCCGCGTACCTTTGGAGTTCCCTGTACATACTAATACTCGGACAAATTTTCAGAAGGACCGCAGCATAAAGACGGAAGAACCGACAGACCTGCGGTTCTTCCGGTTCCCTACTGCCTTCCTTTATCTCTGATTCTCTCGCTTCTTAACCATATGAACGAGATCTCTTTCCGCTGCGGTGGTTCAGAGTTTTTTTTTTGTGACAGTTTGTCTGTGTACCCATCGTGTTGAAGACTGATAATGATCACTGTAGACTAGATTGAAGCTTGCACGAAACTGAAAATCCTTGAGTGTAACTTCAAAAACGAGGAACAGAAAACAGTCCTATTGCATAAAATCCAGCAAGTGTGATATTGACCGAGGATGTGGGACTGTTTCAGAGACAGAGATTGACCTTCCCAAGCAAAGCTTACCGTAAAATTACCAGCCGGCGCACGAAATTAATAAACGAGAGGAACTTAGCCGAATCTTACCGGTAAATACGAAGAATAAGAAAGTGCTGATGGGACATTATTTCATTCATGTTCGCCTTTACAACTTGTCATTGATGGTGTCGTTCGTTTCTCACCTTCGTGAACGTTTCGAAGATTGGTGAACAAGCCATAAATACACATTTGCAATGCTGAGTTTTCATAAAATTAAAAATAATCCAGAAAAGATGAAAAGATAAGGAAAATTCATATTAGTTGCGTACGTCCATCGCACGTCGAATGCACGCAGCGGTATGCGGAGGATTTTTCATAAAATCGGTCAACGCGGTTTCATCCTGAATGAAAATACCGCGCGGCCGCCGCAAGACCACAAACGCGTGCGTCTCACGTGCATCTCACCTGCATTTGAGCAGCGACTGGGCATATCCTTCCTGTTATAGACGCACGCGTGTCGAACGCACGCATCTGGTAGAAAACCTATTAGGTTTGATCAAAAAACAACCTCACTGTAAATAAGGAATGGACATCTTGAGCATTCCCAGACCTCGTCAGTTCAAAATAAATCAAAATGAACTAGTGATTGAAGTAACAACGACAGAAAGATGCGTGGTAATTGCCACATCGAATCGCTTGGATCGCTCACAATCGCGGCGATCACAGCGATCGCCGGCGAATTCTGCCCTATCTACCCTATTGTTAGTAAATATCCGGCATGAAAAATTTAAAAAAAAGTTCCAAAAAGATATGCTCTTACGTCAGACACCTCCACATAGAACCTAATTTTACTTTCCAAGTTATGAACCATTTCAGGATAATAACAAAAGAGTAAACTGAACTTCTACGATCTTCCAACATGGAAAGAATGTAAAGAGGTCACAACAGCTGGCGAATGCAAAAATACTTCAAATGCCCTAAGAAAGCAACCAAGAAGGTGTCGTCTTCAGCACAACTGGTTACTTTGAGTCGGATTAGATCTAAAAGACGAGTGAGGGCTTTCCGGGAGAATAGTGTGACCTATCGAACGAGACAAAGAAGAATAAAAGTCAACCAGCCGAATGAAGGAATGGAGAATGACTCTGTTAATCTATAGGACGAAGTGGGCGAGATGAATGTTGAAATTTCCCAACAAAGAACTCCTGAATAACACTTCCGGTCTCAAGCTGACGAAAGCGTAGCCAAAAGGTCAAAAAAGGCGCGAGGCCCAGAAGATCAATATCTAGTTGGGAAATACTTCATTTCCATCATTTCCCGGCACCATAGAGAAAAAGTAATGAAAATTGATTGTTGTGCTTCTAGTCGTCAATTCCTTGTAATGACATCGATAAAAAAAGGTTCAGAAATGCCAACCATAAACGAAAAAGACGACATAAACGCTATATAGACATGCTAACGGCCAGCACTAACGAGAAATTTCGTTGCTGATAGTGAGCTGAGTATTGGTACGTGTAAGGTAATATCAGTGTACGGTAACTGTGAGTGGAATACAAGAAATTATTGCTCTCTTGGAACTCACAGCTAGGAGTGTCTAGAGTGAACAGTCGAGCGAACGACACACCAGTTGACAGAGCATAGAGTTGCAGACTGCGTTTGTACAAGGCCCACTACGGTTTACAAATACGGCAGCGATATTTTCTCAGGTAGAAGACGATTTCATATATAGTCTGTTTCAAAACACGGCGATGAAGAAAATTTATACTAGGTACGTGCGTCAGTCGTGCGTCAGTCGCACGCATCCATTTGTGAGGGATGAGGACCGGTAAACGCGGCATGTTCATCCTCAATGAAAAGGACGGCCTCGAGGCCGTAAACGCGTGCGTCTGAGCTGCGACTACGATGCGACTGGGCCTTTCCTTTATCAAATAGAAGTGCGCGTTAAACGCACGCATCTAGTATAAACTGCCCTACAGCTAGGTATTCGTGCGTATTCCTGTTTATCTCGTCACCCTCTCTCCAACTTTTCATGCTGATTTTATGGAATCACTATTTTTGGAAAGTCTTAGTTTTGGTAACGGCAGGAAATTGAGGAGAGAAGCCTCTTCTTGCATACTTCAACACGCGCATTGTTTTTTTTTTTTGCAATAAGAAACATTATCTAGACGACCAGGTCGTTCTCGTACAAAAAGAGTGCTTCTTTTAATTTCTTTTGCGCGAAATAGTGAATTATAGGGGATTTCCGAAATGTAGCAGCGCTAGGGTAGCCGTTTATTTCAAAGAGGCCACGCCCGCGGATAAACAGCTCGCCCTCCAAAGTGAACAGGCAAGCCAACGACGCACCAGCTGACAGGGTAGGGGACAGGGAAAGTGCGGATTTACAATAAGAGATAGTGCAGAACAGATGTTTCATGGCTCGCAAATACGGCTTCAATATTTTTGCAGATAAAAGATGATTTGTTACAATTCTACAGTTGTGTGAGATAATATGAATAATTAGATGTAGGTAGGCTACTTCAGGCCTGGCACATTTAAACTGGTGTGAGGCCAAACCAACGAGGTAAGCAAGAGTGACTGAAAGAAGTGACAATCTGGTGGGAAAGAGGCTAAAAATTGGAAAGCAAGCAGCCGAGGTTGAGTCATTCGTGGTGTAAAGCATGAGTTCACTTAGAGATTTATTACGCAAGCAGGGTTTCATCACACAAATGTGTGTATGTAGATAACACTGGAGCATCTGCGGGGTTATCTGAGTGCATCGATGATGAAAAAGTTCCGAATTTATCTTTAGTAGGTGCGGCTCAACACCCAAGATGGACGACACAATGAAAATGCTTTCTTCACGTCATGCAAAGGTAGCCTGTCTCAAAAAAAAAACATCATGCAACTGATGGGTTGTCAATATAGCAAACTGACACCAAGATGAGGCGAAAGTTTTGCAAATGCTCAGAAAATTCGAGAAGTTCTGATGCCGCTATATCTGACAAGAAGAACTTGTCAGAACAAGTTTATTCTGAGCCCGAATAAAGAAGTGACATGTTTCGGCATGTTATATAACTGATACAAGAACAGGCGCGATCTAACATGTACAACCGTGTTAGGTATTCATGTGGAAACTAGTAAGTCCTTCACTAAAGCTTGTGATGGTGCACATCAGTCATCTGTGTGCGTGCGTCCGTCATCCGCCCGTCAAGTAAGTTGTTGACTCCAAATCCTCATTGGGATATACTAAAAGTATTACCACTAACGAGCCTACACTAATTGCGATTACAATGGGTACGACTATCCATGATGAACGTGGTAACGCACGCAAATCTACTCTTTACATAGCAACATGTTTGCGTACAACTGACGCTGTCTACACATGGCTGCAACTCAAGGGTATAAGATTACCCACATCTTCAAAGATACATTCAGGCCCTGGCCAAAAATATTTAGGATAAGAATTGAAGTAGTGTTCTATACTCGGGTCAGAAATTTTGGCACTATTCCACTTGTTCTGCCCCAAAATCTCAAAACCAAAAATTTCCCTAAAACTTCGTCTAGGGGGGGGGGGTTATTTGACATGCTGACCACGAATATCACATTGATTTCGCACGGTAACCCCATTTGGGTAGGGTTACGGTGGGGTAAGAGTAAGTATGGTATCCCGCAAAAACACCTGAATTTTTGTCTACGGGGTTTTTTTGACATGCTGAGCACGAATATCATGCTCATTTTGCACCGTGACCTCATTTGGGTAGGGTTACAGTGGGGTAAGGGTAAGTATACCTGCCGTAACCCTACCCAAATGGGGATACCGTGCAAAACCAATGTGATATTCGTGATCAGCATGTCAAATAACCCCCCTAGACGAAGTTTTAGGGAGATTTTTGATTTTGAGATTTTGGGGCAGAACAAGTGGAATAGTGCCGAAATTTTGACTTGTGATGCACATTCGCAGTACGACCATGTACAATAAGCGTGGATGAGGGTGCGTTTTCCCGTCGAGGAGCACGCGGCGCAACCGCGTCGCTCGCGCAAAAACTCTCCGCGACAAAAAACCTCGGTAATTAAAGGCAGCAGAAGCTGAAATTCTCGACTCTGAGCTGAGCTGCCGGTGGTGAAGTACTGACTCGGCACATCATAAATGTGAAACGAACACAGACAATGATGGCTTACCTGCAGAGAAAATGGAACATTCGTCGCGAACACGCCTGGCCGTGTTCGTGCGCGGACGAGTTTTCCCCGGCGCGAAAGCCATTGCGGCGCGTGGTTTTGGCCGAGTCCCGCCATAAAACCCTGTGAATTGAATGCATTTCGTTTTCCCTTTGCGCCAAACCACGCACCGCAATGGCTTTTTGCGCCGGGGAAAACTCGTCCGCGCGCGAACACGGCCAGGCGTGTTCGTGACGAATGTTCCATTTTCTCTGCAGGTAAGCCATAATTGTCTGTGTTCGTTTCACATTTATGATGTGCTGAGTCTGTACTTCATCAACCACAGCTCAGCTCGGAGTCGAGGATTTCAGCTCCTGCTGCCTTTAATTAGTTTGCTTGATAGCTAACATCAAATGTGATGAAACATTGTGAGAAAAACCGTGATTTGCCCGTAGAACGTTGATTCTAGTGCGAGCGACTGCGTGCTACCCGTGTCGGCGGAAAACCACCATCATCGACGCCCACTGTATGTACAGTCTATTAGATCACAGAGAGCGCCTGATTCGACTTTGTCCGCAACTACGACCTCATCATTTTTTCGGCTAGCTGATCTACTTTTTTGATACGCATTTGGTGTGATTCCTTCCATTCTTATGTTTCCCTACTGCCATTCGCTAAAATATCCTTCCAGACGCATACTGCGGGCAAAGTCGTAATTGCAGACAAAGTCGGATAAGGCGCCTTCTGCAAGCTAATAGACCATACATACAATGGACGTCAGTAGTGGTGGCCCACCCGCGGCCTCGAGAAGAACGCCGCGCAACCGCGCCGCGCGCGCCGGAACCAATGTCTTCCGCTGCTGTTATGCTATTTTTAGCAGCTTTCCTCCTGATTTTAAGGATTTTCGAGCAAATCGGGAAGAAAAGCGCCTAGAAATAGCATCCCTTCGGCAGACGACATCAATTCCGGCGCGCGCAACGCGGTTGCGCGGCGTCCTTCTCGAGGCCGTGGATGGGCCATTGCCATCGACGTCGTCTGTAAGTTGATTCGATAGACTATAGGTGCAGCACAACGTCGTAAATATCATTAAATGCCTTGTACATATAATTTTGCTTTTCAAATATTTAAAAGTTAGAAATCTGCTGAAATAAGGGATGTTAGGGGTATCATTGAAAGATAGGCAGTTGTAAAAATGTTGTTGAGTAGCATGAGAACTGAATGCACTGTTGTTAGCCATAAAGTAAGAGTAAATGTCCCACGTTGTCATGGGGGAAAAGCAATTTCCCTCCGTATCGAAGGAAAAAGACATGGAATGAGGCGATGTGAGTGATTGTAATTGACAGCAGGAAGAAGTAGATGCACCCAACCCCACAAAAATACAAGTCCTCCGATAAAAAAAAACACAAAATAGGCCGTCTCACAGTGACTTCTCGCAGCTTCGAGAAGCCGCCTCATGTTAGGACGCGAACGCTTGTTATGCATGTCCAACGTTATTGTGTTTTCCCTAACTCAATCGTGCACAGCCGCAGATATTCGCTCAAAAACTCAACGAGCAATGAAGCAAAATCCATAGTTTCTACTGGGAAACGTATGGTTTCACGGGAATTCTCCACAGACAGCGCCAGAAACGAGAAAGTTGTTGTGTGACAGGTAGTTGCCACATTAATGACGTTTTCACATAGACCACTCTGTGTAAAACAAGAGAACTCGTTCCACTTCTAACCTCTCTTACAATAAATACTTTATTTACAACAACAACATTTAGTGACTATAAGAATGATGTGTAGCACGAAAACAACGAGTGACGTATAGAAGACAACTTGTGGACAATACAATATGGATGTGGTGTCCGTATATTCCACGTAGCTCACCAATGCCAGCGTTTTATAGAAACCTGAAAAGGTTCAGAGCATTTTTGCTGGCACCTTGCCGAGCCTAAAAATCGATGACACACCATTGATCTCCCGAAGGCTTTCTAGAGATCATTGTCTGCTTTTTGAGGTAGATTGCATCGCACGAGCATAGTACTATGAGAAATATGAGTTGCCGCTATACTTTCCGCGGGCTATAGCACTCTGTGTCGCCGTCGCCAGCGAGATCGAGCGCGACACCTATCGATTTTGAGCGGAGCACCGCTGGCGCCGCCGCTGCATGAGCCACCATTAATCGATATGGATCAAAATCGATGTCGCCTGGGCGACTGCGGCGAAGGGCACTATACTCCTCGTGGAAAATGTCGTCAGGTGCAAGCTTGGTTTCGGCGCATTTCACGTTATTCATTTCAAATTTGCTGTTTCGCGAAATAAAGACCACGACTGCAGAATCATTGCTTATTGCGACGCATACTCGTGAAAATAGGATATGCTATGTTTTACATTGCAATGCCTTTCTCGTAAAGCTATGGTGAATCAAATGACCTTTGCCTGAGAATATACAGTGCCGATCGATCACTCTTGCATCACAGAGTACCGCCCACTTGGTCTGCCGTGCCGCACCAGCCACGTGGTGGGGCAGACGAGATGGACGCTATAGTTGTCGGGCATTGACGATGTTGATGTTTTTCTCCTGTTTAGTGCCTGACAGAGGCGTCTCAGAATGAAAACTAAGACACATGGAAATATGGCAAAAAAAAACACAGAGAAACGTCAATGCCGGTGACGTAAGTGCCGCGCCGCGTGGGCGGTGCGGCGCGGCAAACCAGATTGGCGGTATTTTGTGGCGCACAAATGATTGACCGGAACACATAGGGTCTAACACAGAAGCTTCCATTTTTTTCCGTAGGGTATTTCGCCTTGTTTGGTTCTCGTTTGAAAGTTTATGTTTATCTAAATCGCTCCTATTTCGCCTCCTACCGTACCATTCACGCTGGATTACTGTACATAAAATTATTGTAGACAACTGGAACAAAAAAAAAAAACTAACGTTGGCCAGAAAATAGCAATGACACGCAAAATTGTATACGTCGTTAGCATGATCGGTATGCGGGGTAATCAACCCCCCGCGTAGCGTTCTCCCGCCCCCCATGTACAGAAATTAAAAGGATTCGCTAGGTACAAAAGGGGAACGGTATTTATGGTCAGCATAACCTATACAATCTCTCGTGGAAAATTCCAGTAAAAAGTCTTTCCTAAGAAGTTTCTGAGGCAGTGAATGTGGAACAGTGCCAATTTTCAAATTTGCACGTATAACCTTATTTGTAGGTATGGTGGAAATCAAATTAGCCAACAATAGAGTTATTTTCCTCTCGGGATAACTTCCTTTTTGTTCCCTATCATCCAATTTACAGCATAATTTAGTGAAATAATGCTCAGAAAAATTCTCTTTCTCAACATTACTTTGAGGGTTACTTTGTATTGATGACTTAGTTACTACCAAAGTAAAATACGTAATGAATAGTGATAAACTCACCGAAAACACCAACAACTATGGAGACCAATGATATTGCAACATAAACTAACGCCACCATTAATCCCACAACAATTTGAAACGCATCCTGAAAAATTCGAAACATTACAGTTGTGCACGAAGTTGTGTTTATACTTCATCGCTGGGCGTCGCGCTGACTTATGTGGTAAAATGGCTCATAACGTGTCCATTGATCTGTGGCCTTCACGAGGTCTACCCAAGGTAAAAGTGTTAACACCCTCAAATTTACCCATTATTAACACTGGCGTCAACATGCTTAATCTGGGTAATTTCAACAATGCACCCTGACATTGTAGTGCGGTCTATGTCTGTCGTCGTCTGCAACCTCCAATAAACACTACGCTTATGACCCCACTCTGTCGTGATCAACCAATCACGAGAGAGTTGGTTATAGACGCAGAGAAAGGCCACACCCCTACTTTACGACCTGCACTCTCGCCTCTAACAATGACTACCACGTAGCTAGCGTAAAAATGTGAATTTGTAACAAGTAAACATCGTTTTCAAAGGACAAATCCAATTTTATATCCATGTGTTTATTATACACATATTTATTACGTGTATTATATCTATTATAGTACCTACATACATTTTCACATTTGTCATGCAGCACGATGTATACCTGTCCAGGAGAATCTTGTTAGACTTACCTTTACTCCTTTGGAGACAGCGATTGACGTTTGCATACATGTGACAAAAAATGCAGTAGCTAAAAGGACCTGTAGTACACCTAAAATTTGTGGATTTTATGGATTTTGAAGATTTTCGGTGTGGAGATGATTTAAATTGAAATCTCACCATAAATGATCAAAATGACAACAAGTTTCTTGGCTTTAACAGCTGTTTCTGGTAGTCGATACACGTATATTGTTCCAACAGTAACTGCCGCCAGACCGGTTGCTGCTGACACGAATGACGTCACCGCTTGACGGGGATTCACTGCAAAACGAGTGACTTGCATGGTTAGGAACAAAAAATTAAATAGATCCAGAAATTCAAGAAAAAATTTGACATTTGGGAGTACAGTGCTATTTAGCACGATCTATATCCCCTGACGGAACGTGGGTTTATTCTAGACCACCAGAATAAAATCGTTGGGCTAGTCCCCGATACTTGGTTATTTATTTATTTATCTATTTGATACACTCTAGGTGCGCACTTAACAGGAACAATTAAAAGGAAAACACTAAGAGAAAACAGAAAAAAAGGTTAAGAACTACACACTCATGACCTAGTAGAACGCTAAAGAGAAACAGAAAAAAAGACAAAAAAGACTGATTTCCGGCGTTACATTGAATATAAAAACAAGAGAGATCGAGATGTCTGAAGTGCGCTTGGATTTATTCGATGACAACATTCTGATTAAATTTATAATGTAGATGAAAGAAGAGCTTAGAGAGTTAAAAAGCATATCATTGCTATCTGTTCTAATTGCATTCCTTTTTGAAAGAGAAAAAAAAACGCAGGGATAATAATACTATTCAAAGCTTTGTGTTGTTCTCTGAAAAGTGCTGTGATATTAACCGATACCCAAATTCAAAGAATACCAGCCAACCCGAGACCAGAGGTTGACTGGTGTTCTTTGGAGAAAAAAAAAGGAGAAATTATAAGTCCTCGCCAGTTGCTCTATTTTCATCCATATTTTGACAGCAATGGAAATGATTTCAGAGTCCTAGGGTTTGGAGCCCTTGATGGCATCGAGGTAGAGAGTCCTGAACTTATGAAAGACACCAGACGTACCCATGCAAAAAAAAAGAACTTTCTATCTTCAGCCTAAAGGTATGGCAACCATCAACACCCACGGCTGGGATTTACGAATGCACACCCCAGCGAAACCAGATTACTAAACAGACTTTCTCATTCTGCATCTCTTAACACTATTCAGTGTACAAGATAACCAATCTCGCGAACCATTGTTGGTCCGTGTGGGTATAGTGCGTTCCACCGACAATAGTTGGGAAGACAGCAGAGAGATAAAGAACGCGGGAAAGGGTGCAGCTGTTGGAGAGGAATGAGAGAAAAGCAGGCTTTCCGCACGGTTACTAACTATCGTCGCGTTTGGAACAGATTATAATGTTTCACGAGTTCCAGTCCAGAAAATCCTTGAAGCAGTAAAATCCAATAAGCGAACAACTATACATATGTATGTGTTCAACATACTCTCGTGAACAGAAGTACATAAATTGGAACCGGTATAATAATAAAATTTGTGAAAGGTTTAGATTGTACCACAGCACTGCGGCGTCCATCAATAAACCCTAAGGCTTACTCATTAAATTTTATCAGATTGAAATATTTAAAAATAATTCGAAGAATGGTCATTTAGATACCGTAAATTCAACACAAAAATCGCACTCAAACATAAAATGCCCCAAGGTTCAATTACCCAATTAGTCAAGAAATCATAAGATGTCTAACATGTGAACAAAAATCGAAAAATCACAAGTCCTGGTTCAATTATAAAATACTAACAACATCACTGTTTTTCTATGCTTCTTTGTCTTCACAGATACAGATGGTTCCACGGCTTAATTACCCAATTCGCGGTTCAGTTGCCCAATTTCCACGATAGCAATATTTTTTTTAAAAAAATGTCTCTTCGTTTTTATTAGTGGGTGCGACTGATAGGATCTCCTCGTTTAAAGTCCGACGCTGTCTCCGTCTTTCTGGTAAACGCTGCTCATCTATGATAGTCTATCTGTCAGGGATTATTGGCAAAAGACATCCAGATATGCATTTTCCCCTTTATTGGCAAATTATAACTTAATATGTGAATCTTTCCAATGTGAATCCTCGGGGTGAAACTACAAGGGCACACATATCTACAAAGCAAGCACTCACTCATCTGTTCCAGAATTTTCACGAAATCAGCCACCATATCTTCTTGAGATCGTTTTTTACGCTCCAACCTTCTCGTCTCTTCGCTATCCTCGATTGGGATAACTGTGACCTTCAATGTAAACAAATTAACAAAGAGCAGGCAAATTTGAAGAAAAAGTGGAAATATGATGCCGCTCAGAAATCAAAATGTTTGAAAAATAAACAAGAAAAAACTGAGGAGAAGCCGTGATTACCTTCGTTTTCTCGTCGTCCTCATCGATATTTGACAGTTTTCCGCGTTTCTGTAAATGTTCCCGAAATGATCGTCTGACTTTAGAGAATCTACTTTCAGTGTTAGCATCAAAATAGCTGAAGAAGACGTTCATGGTGATGCACGAGCAATCAAAATGCAATGAGGAGATCAGATTGCACGCTTCTTCAGCCCTGGCTGCTCATTAATGAAAGGCGGGGGTGGTGGCTTCGCAAATCTCGTCGGTTCTCACGGATTATTTCAAGGAAATCTAGACTCAATGGTTAAACAACAGCCAGTTATTTGCTGACATGCGATTTTTTTGTCGGGAATTTTAATTTCAGGGATTTTTGATTGAGAGCAGTAGTTATGACCAATTTCAAAACAAACAAATGATCTTCCTAATGGTTATCCATAAGGTGATTAAGGCTTAAAAGAAGTACAAAAAGTTCCGGGTTAAACAGAAAGTAAGAACGGTTCTTTAAAGGAGGCATCCATAGAAATCCTGAGATTTTATGCGTTTCGGCGCCGATGGACGGTGGGGCCATTTTCGAAAAATAAGCGGTAGCATGGGTGTTCATTACCCTTACAATTACCTAAAATAGGACCATCGGATCCTTGGGAAGGAATGTTGTACAAGTTCCTATGTTCATACTGATTCTACAAAACCCCTCTGGAGCATGAGAAGAGTAAGTCAGCTGCTGTCCCGGTCCTAAAGTTTTCGGCTCAAATAGGATCAGTATTTACTCTGTCGGCCGAGCCAAAAGAGTATAAGCTATGTAATTCCTGAGAAACCATACAGGATTAATATTCGTGTCCCATCACTCCTCGTATCAAAATTACATTTTGTTTTTGGTGACCTTGAGAAATTCTGGGATTTTTTTTTGGAAAGTAAAATTGCAACCACAACACGACCATAATATGCGCACGCTTCTGCGCGGGAGCAGCTGCTTATGGAAGGTGTGGATACGCGCGATGATCGCACGGCGATGAAGTATAGACACAGCCAAACATGTTCGCACATAGATCATGAGTTTTCGAAATTAACGTGGATAAAGCCAGAACTGCCCTATTGCGGAAAAAATAAGAATATTAGCATACCAATCCTGATAAACCTTACTTACTACACCATGTACTATACTATTACACTATACTTTTGATTATAGCCAGTTTTCAAAAGAATTTTCTGCTAAACTTTTATTGCTAGGATACTTGTGCGCGGAAAAAAGCAAAAACTCTGGCTTAGTTCAAAATGGTAGTGGAAGAAAGGCCCGAAACTGAGCAGTGGTGAGAGAACTGGTCCCTGAAAAGCTGACTTTTCGTTTTACAGAATTTCGCAGCCTAAGAATGAGGAAGCTGGCAGGGAAAGTCGAAGCTGAATGAAATGCACTGGAAATCCAAACCAAAGTAGCATGGAGATGTTTGGGGATCAATTCTCGCGCTAACACTCTTGGAAACTTCACAAAACAAAAGAATAGATTGTGCAAAAATACCTTGTCATTCTTCTTGTCCTTTTCTTTTTCTTTTTCCTTGTCCTTTTCGCCTTCTCGATGTATTTTGTACATTTCGTAATCTGAAAATAAAAACTTTCATTTTAATCTTCACAATAAAAAAGAAAATGTTCCTATTGTGCTCAAGATCCTGTTGCTGAACAAATCGATTATCGATTTTTTTCTTCAGCGTACTCAGCAGTAATTCCCAAAACGATTCCTTTTCTATGCGAAATGGAAACATATACACGAAAAAAGGCTTCCAGCTCCTTTATAGCTAAACCTATCCATCTCGAACTCAAATGTTTTCCTCCAGTGGCAACCGCGCAGCAGTTTAAAGCCCATTTAAGGAGCGCGGGGGGGGGGAGAGGGTTCGATGACGTATTGGGGCGTGGCTGACCCAAGTGGAAAACAACCAAAAACGGTGAACTCTTGGGAGTCCGGGGCCTTATAGGGCCCTCGATACCAATCCGGAGGTGACAGCTGTCGCCCTGGCTAGCGTCGAGAGGGCATAATTAACCAGCCAGCCGAGTACTTTTGTTTCTTGGAAATCTGTTTTGCAAAGCGCTAGCGTACTGCAGTCCGGACAACTGTCATTTTGAGCAATTCCCTGGGATATTCTAGAAAGGGCATTCACATTTACTACATTCACATTACGCGCTCTTAAACACGTGAATTGCTTTGTTTTATGGACATTTAAGTGTGGGTGGTGTCCAGACAAGTAGTCTGGAACAAGCAGTGCCATAAATCGATCGATATTTTTAACGACTAACGATAAACGGAAATTTGGACGTCTAAGGAGCAGAATTCGGAAACGGTGCCATATCGTTATTTCCACGCACTGGTTTTGCTTCAATCGTAATTTGTTGGCGCAGTTGACGCATGTCGGCACAACTAATCAATAATCGATCGAGTCCGTTTTCGATTTCTCATATTTAGTCGTACATATCCTCTGATTTCTAACCTCCGTTTTTTTCTTCTGCGAAAATTCTAGGAACTGAGACGAGTGATTGAAGGTAAGGAAAAATTATGACACTGATAGAATGAAGAGAAAAATATATTAAAGATGTAATAGTAGCGTAATGTATGGTGTAGTATATCAATTGAATGTTGAATATAAATTAGTGCATAATGTAATATATTAATAAAATGCAGTAAACGGCGGAGTATATTGCGTGATTTATAATTAGAATGAATTATATGGAGTAGTACACAGCGCAATATATTAATTAAAACTATTAACAGCGTAAAATATAGTGTAAAATATATTAATAAAATGCAGTACATAGTGGAGAACATAGTGTGATATTTATATTAAGAAAATGTCTTAATAGCGACATGAGGCGAAATAATTACTCGTTTTTAACTCTTTTTCTGAACATTTCAAATACTTTCGCCCTTGACTGCTGGTTTTTTTATAGGATGAAGGAGAATCTTGCGCTGCGCTCCTGGCGAAGAATCGATAAAAAAAATAGAAAAAAAATAGAGAAAATACTTTATTACTGAGAAATGAATAAAATAGTGCGTAGTGTAATATATGAATAAAATGCAGTAAAGCATAGTATATTGTGTGATATTTAAAAAGAATGAATTATATAGAGTAGTACACAGTGCAGTATATTAATTTAGTCGATTGACAGTGTAATATAAAGTGTAAAATATAACAATAAAATGCAGTACATATTGAAAAGTATTAACGAAAACTATCCAGTAAGCCAAAGATAATGATAGCTTGAAACTTGTGGCTATGAAATCGTGGGAACGCAAGAAGTAAGTACGCCATAAAACCTCATTGAAAACTTGTATGATTTGATTGCCATATCTGACATTGTTGAATTTTACGACGACAATTCTAGAGCTGTATATAAGCGTAATGAACTAGACCATTCATGGCCATGGCCTTTGACAACAACTGGACGATATTCTCGACCATCTGTCCAAGATTAAGCTGTAACGTAAATATCCTAGCCCTGGCATGATGTATTCATACTGATCTAACTAGTGCAAGATCAGCTCGTACAACAGGTTGGTGAGTACTCATAAATCGCTAAAATACAGGAAGTTTGAATGTATGAGAAAAAGAAAGCGAGAACTGGTCCCCAAAAAACTAATGAACCACGAGATATACGTAAATATCTGTAGGTTTCTGGGCTCAATAGGTGTATGTGTTCTACGAAATAGTATGTGTAGACCACAGGTCGTGATATAACAGGCACGCTCAGAAGTACACGATCAACTTTTGCATCGTAATGAAAATTGAAAAGGATAAGGTAGGTAAAAGACCAAAAACGATTTCGGAAAAGCTTGAAAAGTTCCACGACGCAATCCTTGGATTACAGAGCTATTTAGAAATTTATGGGTCCTTCAGGTACATTGGGAAATAAATTCCGAACCATTTTCTGTCCTTCAAGAAAAAGAAGGTGAAGAACAGGAACTCGAAAGGAACTGGAATCTGCATAGTCTTTTCAACTGTTTACAGTTTTTCATATCGCGATTTTCTTACTAGAAAAGAGAATAATTTCACAAGTGATCCATAGAATAATACTTATCAGTTTTGTGTATCCGAAACGGAGAACGTTCTCCTTCCGCTTCGAATCCCCCTGGCGCCGAAAATGTGTGGTAGGACAGGTGGGGGGGGGGGGGGGGGAGAGGGTATGGCAGTTGAAAAATGGACTTCTCAACTATAATTTCTCTATAATTACTCTCTTGAATATTTGCTTGAGTTATTGAAAAACGCAGCTACTTCGATAGACAAAAATTCCCATTCCTCTGGCAGAACTCTTGATTTTTCCTTCCAGGGAAAAATTTCTGGTCGTAAGAGATCTATTGCTTTAGATTGACCATGATAGCTTGAGGAAATAACGGCCTATTAATAACTCTTGGATTCTGCATAGGCGAAACGGCTGAGACTTCTCATATAAAAACTATACGGACAACAAGAAACTCTCCCACGGATCTCATATTTCACCAACGGCGGTCAAAGTCCTGGATTCTCGCCAGGAATATGAGCCTATTTTCTTGTTCTATGGTCCACAGGGAACGAGCGGTGCTCTCAGCAAAATTACTTAAACAATGTATAAGCTTTTATATTTGTTAGTAGAATTTTTTGTATATTTTTATCTTCTGCGCTGGTGTTACAATCATTAAAAGTAAATTAAATTATTCATAGTATTTTCAGTACTGCACTATTTTTAATATGAAACACTGAGAAGAAGATAGCAGTCTTGAACAAAATAAAAACCATTTAAAATTAGGCCACGCCCACACCAGATAAACACCGAGGACCCTATTTTCTCTTTAGGAATAATCATGGAAAAACAATTATGTGTACAGAAACGAAACTCTATGAGACATTCTCCTTTGTTGTGAGTGATGAAAATAGTAAAAATGAAATGAAAATCTGAGAAATACCACACAAACCTCCCATAGTCTACGGTAATTCTGAGAATATGAGAATAGCACTGACTTCTAGGCGGCGTTGACTGGTAGTTAACGACTGCACCACAGAGGGCGTTCACGCCATAAATACGTTTTTTGACCTGTTATTAGTGGATGGCGAGTGCTGAATGGCTTTTCATAGTGTTTGCTTTTGGGCTGTTACAGTCTATGGACTCTTGAGACTGAGATGCACTAGTCATCGAGCTCAGAAAGCAACTATTCGCCAATGTTGAAGCGATAAATTCACGGTTATTGCGCGGTGCAAATTAACGAATAACGTTCTATAACGATGCACATAAATGATCTGGTAAAAGCAATGGTCTCAGCTAAACCTAGCCGTTTGATTACATGTTTTTAAGAAGATCATTATGAATCACGTATGATTTTTGCGGATATTGAAGCATTGACAAAGACCTCAACGATTTTACCGGATAGAAATTACTCAGAATTGGAGGCGTAAAAAACTGCTGAGTCCTGAAATTTCACTGATAAAATCAACCAGACCTCAAATTCTATAAATAAAGATACCATGACTTCTAAACTAGACGTTATCATCTCTACTACAAATAAGGGAAAATCTCATTCAACATGAATGGCAGGTAACCACGTATAAATCAGTATTATTTGTATGCGACATTCGGTTCAGAGGGTAAGCTCGTGCTCTGAATGTGATCATCGAAATTATGCTTCAACAATAACCAAAAATTCACGAACTAGCTATGGCTTTCGTTTTGGTACTTCGGCAAACGTTAATTTTTGTTGTATACCCGTTCAAAAAACAGAAATTATAGCCAATAAACTGATGACCCATCCTTAATGGATGAAATAAATAGAATGCTAAGAGGACCTTTAAATGACAATGCGTGAAACTCTAACAGCAACATTTATAGGCCTCAAACCTCAAAGGTCCTTCCGGCTACGAGAAAAGGTTCTAGAAGTATTTTTAGGATAACCGCAGCAGCACGTAAGCAGGCATTATCGGCTTGTTACATGTTTTGTGAAAAAGACTCCGTTTACGTCACAATGCGATTTCGGCATTCTTTTGAAGCAAGCGCTGAGCAGACCTGAGATTCATGAAACGCTAACCACGAAAACTAGCGATGGTTGGCGTAGCTGGTAATCTTATGGACTTTTAGACTTGGCAACGTTAGGAACATAATAATCCACTCGAGGAGTGATCATCCCATCCATATGAGGGCAAATGTAATGCGTAACGTCAGGCGAACGAAGAATAAGATGTGTGGTGCGGTAAATTCATCAAACAACAATGAAATCGAGAGCATTCTTAAAGAGAACAGCTACAACAAGGTCGTGACAACAACATGGTACCTATTTTCACTACCGGATGGGATACCAATGGTGCTACCTTTTGCGAATTACTGCACAGGGAAGGAAGTTAACAGGATTGTCAGAAAATCCTACCTTCGTATTCGGCTGGTATTCAAACCCCCCGCCAGATCTCAAGGATGTTCTGACATCGCCACGACAGTATGAGGAAAAATGCGAGACATCGCACTGCAGATATTGTGTGGACGCAAAAATATGCGAGTTAGGAGGAACTGTATATCTGATTACTTGTCGAGGGTGTGGACAGAAGCACGTCGGCGAGAGCTCGCGGCCACCATAGAGACGCCCCGATGAGCACCGCAGGCCTAACCAGAACCCGAGTTCATACCCTTCAAGAAGTATCGCGACGGTTCGCGAGTGATCTTGCTCCGTACTTCGAAATGTTTAGTGTTCGTTTGAAGATGTTTCTGAGATGAGATGAAACTGTGGAAGCTTAGAATGCTTCTGTGGGGATAAAAGTCGTCCATATAGTTCAGTAGTTGCTTCTTTGCTCTGGAAATAAAATGTGCGCTGCTACTGTCTACCGCCACTGAACCAACTTAAGCAGTTTCTCATGACTTCGGACTCTCGTCCACACCCGAGAACGCGCACCAGATTTCGATGCCACGATTCTTCACCGTTTTCTTGGAAATCCATTTAAACGAAAAATGACGGAAGCGGTGGAGATACGAAGGCGAGCACCGGAAATCTTTAGCAAAGATGGACAGCTCGAAGCATTGAGATTGATTTCATAAGAAATCACTTCCCATTTGAGGCCGTCTCAGTTGCTTTCTAACGGCTGCTTGGTGAGGCGTTCTTGTTCTACATCTGCCTACTAGTCTCCTTAATATGTTATGTATTCTATGTTATACGCTTTAGGAAGGCGTTACCACACTGAAAGCTAGCCTTATAAAAAGTCCAGAGGACAACAGAAGCAGCCCTCAGGACGTCTCAAAGAGGGTCACGACCGGTAGGTGTTTAGTGGTGCCATGAAGCCATTATTTCACATTTCACCTCTTCTTTGAAACGACCTCTGATCGATAATGATCTGATCATCTAATCATGGAGTCTCAACTCTGGAAACGTACCGACATATAATATAAGGCTTCCAGACGGAACAATATTGCAATGGTAAGAGACTCAGGGAGTGAAAGAGGGTTTCGTAGACTCGCCTAATTGTGCGTTCACGAATCCCAGCCAAGGGAGAGAAATCCAGTGGGTCGAATTCCATGGGGCCGACAGGCCCCTGATCGGAATCGATGGGGAGACTTTGTACTTTCTCCAGCTCTGGATGTTGATTCCTAGTGACAGAGGACAACAGAAGCAGCCCTCAGGACGTCTCAAAGAGGGTCACGACCGGTAGGTGTTTAGTGGTGCCATGAAGCCATTATTTCACATTTCACCTCTTCTTTGAAACGACCTCTGATCGATAATTACCACCTGCACTACGCCGCCAGCTTAGGCGACCAAGTATAAACGCGCGACAAGAGCATCCATTTGCGAGAGCCATACCTTTAGGGACACGGAAACTCATGCCAGCCGACTGGTAGTAGTGTTACGAACGGAAGTTGTGTAAAAACATGACACCGAAAACAACGCATTCGCCGTAAGCCTTCCGTGCTTTGGGGTGATTTGCGCAGTCAGAGCCGCAGCTGACTTCCAAACATCCATAACAAGCAGTTCCGTCTCGGATGACAAATGAGCGTTGAAGACTGAGCAAGGCGGGTTGACACAGCGCCGCTGTGATCCTCCTTTACTACTGTGAATCTTCCTCTCTCTACTCAGGTAAAATAAGAAGATAAGGGTTAAAAAAAGACATATAGATGAAGGAAATGGTGTGAAAGTGATTGGTGAGCGGCCACTACACCACCGAACACTTCACAACATTGCACCATGAGCAATCTATTTCTAAGCAGCGATTTGTCATTCCATAAAAAACGGGAAGACAAATAGATGGAGTTCGTGGAAGGGGAGAATTTAACCGAAAGATCGCGTGCTTTAGTTAAGAGGCAATGAAATGTAGAAAAGAAAAAAGAAGAAAACAAGCCAGTTTCAAAGAATTCGTATAAAAATCAAATGAGATCCATTTCCTACTATTACTTTTCATATTTATACAATTGTTCATTTCAACTCTGTATGCTAACTTTTATATATTCATTTGTATTACTTTTCTGAACTCCAATCTAAGTTCTGCCAGCGCTGTGATTAGTGATTCTACAGAGAACCTGCGATTGGTCATTGACCAACAGTTCGGTAAATTGTGATTGGTCAGATTCTGGGCTAATTCGATCAAGTTTTTTATATATTGTTTTGGCTACGCTGTGATTGGCTACTTCACAGTTATACTATGAATGTTATTCAAATGACATTATGTCAGGATGTGATTGGTTGGATTCTCTGCTACTTCTAACAGAATTAGCGCAAAGTGACGAATCAGGAAGCTGACCAATCACAAGGCAGCATAACGTCAGTCACTGGCCAATCATAGGTTCCCTACGGAAACAGCCACGACAGCGTAGCCAAAAAAATCAAGCCTCAGTTGCAAATTTGGAAGCAAATTCTACCACGTTGACCGTAATTAGGTAAATATCTTGGATCCAAAATCCTTAAGACGATGTCCAAGAAATGAGGCAAAGAAATTGTGAATATCAACTGGCACAGGAATTATTCGCGTTTAAAAAATGGAGCACAGCTAAGATCGGATCGAAAGATAAAAAACTGCTGAAACGATGGAAGTAGGTTCAACGAAATAATGTTATAGAGAATCAATCCCTCATTCAGCTTCTCTCTGATTCTCCCAAGTCATCCGGTGCTGACTCACAAATCCTAAAGCTGTGAAAAAATTTTCAGAGCACCTATGGCGAAACTCATGGAAGTGCTCTAGCGAAAAAGGTACTGTAGATGACAGGTACTGTAGATGCACTGCTAACTGTTGAATTTCCTCATATCTGAATAGTAGTTTTCAAATGAGCGACTCGAAAATCCAAGGAGAATTTTTCAAAAAAGTCGAAATTTTCAAAAATTTTGTGTTTCAAATTCATATCCCTGAGAATGTGTGGAGACATGAAAATGAAAAAGAAAATCAAGAAACACTGACTCATACGGACTTGTGAATGCAAATCGCACCGAAAACCGTGCCGTAGGTAGCCTCCAAGGATGAAATTCTGCCCTTCCTCCCAAGCGCGACGTATGTTTTGTATCAATTATATAGTTTTGTTTTTTTTTACCGCGACGTATGTTTTGTATTAATATTAATATTCGAAGTAGTAATTCTTGTAGGTTCGAAATGGAGCCTTGCAAAAACGGCGGGGACCAGTTCTCGCGAAGTTGCGCGATTGTTGGACACTTTTTAGGCATATAAAAAATTGGTTGAGTAAAGGGTAATATAGTAGGAGTATAGTATAGTGGAAGTAGAAAATTTGTTTTTTCCTATCACACTGCAAAAGTGCATTGACAGTGGCAGCTTTGAAGGTACTGTAAAACAAGGCTACTACAGTAGCACATGATTAGGACCATTTCTCGCGAAGTGAATACTGGAACATCTCGAGAAGATTAAGAAACTGACGAAGACGTGATTTAGCCTTAACAGGCTATTGTGGAACTGACAGCTCCAACAGTAGTCAGTAACGCTTCAGTTCCAATAGCGGGAGGTGCTACTGGTTCTTGTGGAGATGACCACGAAACATTAGGGCTAGAAAATGGATTTTTGAGCAATATTTCTGCTAAAATAAGGAGATAGTATAGCCGAAAGTAAGCAAGCCATATCTGAAATTTAAAAAAAAAACACATTTCCTCCGTTGCTGTACAACAACAACAAATCCCAGTGTAATTCTAAAGTTATAGCAGTAAACCAGATCTCGGCGAAGTTTAAATTGTTGCCTGCCGTGTGAATGGCCATAGAAAAGTACTCTGACGCATTCACAGCGATTATACAAAATAGCAATTTTATCGAGTGCGTAAGGGCAGAAAAAAACGCTATTATTACGCGCCGAATATAAACACGAAAACTTCATCTCTACTACACCAGGAAGTGTGGCAGGGTTTTTGTAGCTATATAGTATAGTGAAAAGTAGTAGAGTATAGTAACGTATAGTGCAGCGTAGTGTAGTATGGTACAGTATAGCATAATATTGTGCTGTATAGTATAGTAGGGAGTAGTACAGTATAGCATGATATATTGTGTTATATAGTATAGTATGACATAGTATAGTAGTAGTTGATATGATATACATATAACATGAAATGGAATAATATTGTATGGCAAATTGTATAGCATGATAATAATATAGTGCGTAGTAAAATAATAATGTACAATATAACAGCATATAGTATGTTAGATAGTACAATATAATGTGAAATGAAATAATATAATATAATATAAAATAGTATAATATAATAATATTTATAATATAATTTAATATAACATAATATGATATGATATAATATAATATAGTATAATATAATATAATATAATATAATATAATATAATATAATATAATATAATATAATATAATATAATATAATATAATATAATATAATATAATATAATTTAATATAACATATAATATAATATAATATGACATAGTATGATAGAACATAAGATAACATGTAATATAATATAACTAGTACAATATAATATAATATAGTAATATGTATAATATAATATAATATAATATAATATAATATAATATAATATAATATAACATACTTCGTTATTTTGATACCACACGATCGTCCAGTAGTTGACAGGAAAATACAAGCTAACTTCACAAGTTACAGTGAGTTACGCACCACCCTGCGTCTCTGCCGGCGACCCTAACCGTCTGACTCTGCATAGGCGTTACGTGGCGGGACCGTGTTCATACTCACCTTCCTGTTCGCCATCACTAGTACTACAGCTAATAGCGTCATTTTCGAAGCGAACCGTTGGAGCAACGCCGAACATCACACTCCAGTGATTCGCTGCTGAAGCAGTTACTCGTATAAAATGCATGTGTTTTCGATGGAATCACCGGAAATCAGCTGCTAGTCGACTCCACAGAGCTCATCTCGCGCTATCCCCGCTGGGCATGTCATCCGTTCCGCGTTGGTTGTCGCCGCGACCCCATCGACCATCCACCAACATAAACGAAGGTTCACGAGAACTGAGGGCATCGAGATTGATGGTTGACGTCGGACGATGTGGGTACAAGTGACGACATGCTTGAGGGCATTGAAATCGAGAAAAACTAGGAGGAAATGGAGCTTTTCTCCGTTTTCCATCGGAGAAAAAAGTATGAGAAGCAAAGAATCAAGCGTAAGTCCTTAAGATTCACAGGATTCCACCGGAGAGAAACATTTAAAAAAATGATTCCTCTCTATGGGAATGGGTGCTACCAGTATTCCGCACACTCATCAATAGTAATGGAATGAAATCGAGAGACATTGCACGGGAAAATTCAGGAGAAAATTTTTAAAGCCTCTCACGACGAGCAATACATCAGTCCTTCAGTGTTGGCATCAGCAAAATTTTTGAAGAACGGAACTATAGAGGCATTTATTAATCCTCAGAAGTTAATTTCCGAGTGAAATCCTGTAATTATATGTACGTGGGTCGTGCAACTTCTGGAATTTCCATATCTTCCGGGTGGACTTCGCTTAAAAAATCGTAAAAAAAGATTATGACAAAAAATAATTGAGATAATTCAGGTATAATTTGGATAGTCTATATAAATTGCTTAGATTAGCTTGTAATGTAATGGGTTTACTCGCTTTCTCTTCTAGCTTCACAAACTATTGATTGCAGACGAAAATTTCAGAAAATCAATATTTGCACTAGACATTTGTCCAAAAAGCAAAGAAAATTCTTCGATCATGGTGCTAAAACAAATCTGTGAGCGATGAATAACAAAGGGTAATGGTGTGATTTCAGCACGATTACCCTGGGTAATCTCAATGACTCTCGCGGACCAGGGGGGGGGGCAATTTTAGGAATTTTGATTGTGATGGAAGGGCGGGGATCAGGCCTGAACTCTCCCTCATTAGTGAACGATAACCACTTTAGACTTACTGCAAAACTACTGTAGTCATTTAGTCGCTCCCATATGTAGTTCTATATTACTCCTTTCATCAATTATGATTCGTGAAGAATTCCTTAAGAATTGACAATGAGAAATCATTACTAGTACGAAAACTTTCTTCCTACATATGCAATAATCGATCAATACCCAAAAAACAGCCTGGGCCGCTATATGAACATAGATTGTGCTTATCCGACATGGCCAGATTTGACTTTAGAGATTTATTCTGCCGAAAGATCCTAACGAAACCCTGAGCCCATCTAGAAAACCCAAATAAGTCTCCAAACTCACCTACTAGAATCTCGGAACCTAACAAGTAAATTCGAGAAAACTTCGGCTGTTTGGCTAAATCATAGTTGGTGGGTAGTTCATGGGCAGGATGGATTATTGAGATTACCGAGGGTAAGCATACTTACCCACCGTTGGCATTGCTGTTGGCACATTCACCCTGGGTGATCTCATTAATACATCAGCCACCATTATAGATATCCTATAAACTTTGTGAATAGTAAATCCTGCGCCTAGATGCATCATTGCAAGGCTGGGTAATTTTGTTCCCATGCGTATGATTACACATGGATAGCAACTGGGTATGGGTAAACATGTCGATGGGTGCAGAGAAAAGGGTAAATTCACGTACATTAAACCGCTTACCAGGTCTTGATTCATCATTGATATTACCCAGGGAAAACTTGTTGACGCCCGTGTTAACGATTGGTAAATTTATCTGGTATTAGCATGCTTGGCCTAGGTGAACTCAATAACTCATGCTTGTACAGGTGGGTAACCTAAGTGACGCAGGAGGGGGGCACAGGAGGATAATTTCAGGATTTTTGCCTGCGTTGGAAAAGCTAGGATCAGGCTTGAATTCTTCCTCATTGGCATCCCACATAATATTATAGAAGACCCATAGCATTCAAAATCGACTTCGAAGGGGCTGTAAACTTTGAAAAAGGTAAATAGCTCAAATGATTTACATAATTTACGAGATACTAAGCAGTGTCCAGAAATTTCCAGAAGCAAAAACTTACTTAGCATCATTTTCGCTTCCTTAGCCTAGAAGAAGACGTGGAACAGACAGCGGACGACTGTTAGTGGACGAGCCAAAAGCACAACAGGCAGAAACCAAGTAAGAGGTTGTTGACCGCTTGATAAATGACGGCGTCACTACGCAGCGACGAACTCCGCGCAGTGTCCCAAGCGGGCATCAAGCGTCCGCTATTCACGGAAGGACATCTGTCAAGCGGGGGTCGCATGAAAAATTCATGGAATCAGTTGTGGCTAAGTTTGGTTATTTGGTCTTGCAGGGCTACGTTTGGACTTATGGGTCACACCAAGTGGGAGGAGAAAGTTCCTAGGAGTTTTTGATTCTCAATGGAATTTGCTAGCCCTTAAATTTTTGAAAAAGGACAAATACAACAGCTGGAATTTAAAATTTTCAGCACTTCTCGTTTTCGTTAACCTGTGTAAGTCCCAACAGTTACCCTACTTCTGTTTGAACCCATTTCCGGGTAAAATTAATCCACTTTCATGCATGCCCTTTTAATGGCGGGGCCTTACCTCAGAATCAATTTTGACTTTTTGATATCAGAAGAATCACCAAGCAAGGCTGATCACAATGGTATACATGTTTCTTAGAAAAAAATACCGAGAAACCCGTTTTTGATTCCCTGCTTTTTGGAGAGTTTGAGGAGCATGTTACGACAGCTACCACAAGGAGTTGCGCCTCGGACACGGTAGAGGCCAACAATCGATATCATTGCTGCCACGTCATGTTGCAACTCCTTGTGGCAGCTGTAACAAGGAGTTGCAGCCGGTTTGAGTGCTCGTTGCGAGATTTACGACAATGAGTTGCGGCGTGATGTGGCAACAGTGATATCGATCGCTAGCATGTTACGTGTTAGGAGTTGCCACGTCACGCCACAACTCGTTGTGCTAGCTGTCGTATCAGGCACCTCGAACACTCCATGAAACAAAGGATTCAAGAAAGGTTTTCCGACATTTTAGCAAGGAATTATGTATACCATTGCGATCAGCTTCGCTTGGAGATTGTTCTCATGGGGTATGAATCATCGATGGGGGAATGCGGTGTTGCTGAGCTACCGTGATTGGCGCATTGATTGAATGCACCAATCACAGTAGCCTGGTAATGCACCATTTCCCCTCACAATGATACACACTCATTCTCATGTTAAAATCTTAAAATTGATTCCAGATGGGGCACTTCCTCGTACATCCTCGAAAAAGTCGAACGCACAGTTCCGTGCCATTTCCGTGCAAACTTCAAAAAGCTCTTGAATGACACTTAAATGACATTGCCCTGAAAAAATAATGAAGTCGAAATGCGGCCACATTAGCATGCCAAATCTTCCCCACGGGTCTCATTGCGTGGTCACATAAATTAGCCTCAAAAGATGGCTATTGAGCGCTTGTTGTCGTTTTTACCAGAGCAAAAAGTGCTTCTTCGTCTCTCTTACCACATGAAAAACCATTGGGAGAGAGGAAATGGATGGAAAAGGCTGCAAGGAAAACTCGGCCCTATGCCCGGAAACCCGTAGAACTCGTCCGAAACGAGCCTAACGATCTGAATCCGTAGAATCAACTGATTTGTGTTGTTCTTCAAGTATTTTTCTTTTGAAAATCGCTTTCATACAGTAAGCTGCCTCCATTTCAATGTTTTGTATGGTTCAAAACCGTGTAAACTGAGTGCCTAACAGGACAGAAATTGGCAACAGAGCGCAATATCTTTTTAACGTCATAACAGCAGCACTAACATCATTGTTAGCTACAACGCTCTGGGAAAAGACCACAGGATACGATAGTGTGTGTCGGTCAATCATTTTTGCATCACAGAATACTGCCCATCCAGGCTGCTGCGCCGCATCACCCACGCGGCGCGGAAGACCAGCCGGCTGCTGGGCTTGTTAGGCCCTGCCGAGATACGTGGTATGCTTGTTTTTCATCGTTTTTTCTGCGCCTTTGCTTCCATTTCAAAAAGCTTAGATCAGCGTAGTAGCAAACATAAGCAAAACATCAACATCGGCAACGCCCGACAAGCACAGCGTCGAGCTGGTCTGCCGCGCCGCATGGGTGGTGCGGCGCGGCAGACTAGAATGGCGGTATTCTGGGATGAGTTACCTGTACCAAGTAACATATTCTTCAATTGCTTTCAAGAAAATGCATTGAAACAGGAAAAAATCCGCCTGAACTGAAAAAATAGGTTTATAAAATCAGCATTTGAAAGAGGAAAATTACCACTGGTTTATTTCAAAAAATCATATGCATTAAAAATTTGATTAAAAAATATTGTTTATAATTTCATTCTGAAAATACAGGAGAAACAAAGCTAGTACACAATGTTTCAGCATAATATCACGAGGAAATATTCGGAAAATTTTGCTTTTTTAGAACTAATCAAGCCTAAACTCCTTTAAGGTCCAGAGGCTTACTTCTATTTATCCCCGAATAAGTCCTTTAAAAAGTTTAAGGATAGTTAAGGGATACGGCTAGCAAATTTCAAGGAGCTGACCTACAGCTCGTGGCATATAACGGTTAAAGGTAAAATCAGCGCCAAAAATAGTAGGAATCAAAAATACTCACCCCTCCGCATGGGGTTCAAGCAGACAGCTGAATTTGGACGAGTTTTCCGGCCTGTATGGGGAACATAGGCAGTTTTTCTGTTCAGTATAACCTCTGGCATGGATGATTACCGCTCAATACCAGCCAACATCGTCGAAAACGTCCCCCTCAAAGTCTGTCAAAGCCACCAAGTAATCAATCTAACGAGGCGCCAATTTACACCATGTAGAAAACAATCTCTCAAGTCAAGAAGTACCAGATTGATGCCTTCCTATCGCAGTTTACAACGCGTATTGGTGCATCAATTCGCCTGCAGAGATACTTTGACTTGTCAAACGGCGATTAATGACTTTGTGGATGGTGTGAACTGGCGCTTTGTTGGATTATAAGTCCAAAATGTTCCCAAACACCTATATTCCTCATTCGGCAACATTGTCCTATGCAGCCAGTCCTATGCCGTAGAGCTGCACCACGAAAAATTCAGCAAGTTACGATGGTGCACCTATGTGGTGTATTCAGTAAATAAATAAATAAATAAATAAATAAATAAATAAATAAGATGAAATTGTATGTAGTGCACCATACAACACCTGTCACGACATTGATAATTTCAGCGAAATTTCCGCAGTTCGCAGTGCTGTACTTATTTACAGGTACCTAGTACAATACAATACTGTTGCACCATGAGGAACAGTTGTCCAGTAAAGCCTAGTCAGCGCACGCTTCATGGATGGGCCCGTACGTATGACGCACGCACGCATTAAGAACAGTCGTCCAGTTATAGGAAAATAGGGTAAAAATGGGATCAAAACCCTAAAAAGCCTTAAACAATTGATGGTGTACAAACGAGGTGATGAGCGGGGCTTAACTGTGGGATAATTGGCAGTTAGCTGGAACAAAACCGGTTCAGACTCGTTAGCACGAAGAATTATTCCATACGACTGGCCTCCATAGTTTATAAACCAGCGGCCAATCCAGAAAACAACTAATCTCGCGGATTAATTTAGTCTAGCGCCAATAATCAAAAAATAACAAGCTCACTGTGGTTTGCATCGCCATTCCTCAGACGCCACGCCATTGGCTACAGTAACGAATACGCGACAGGTTACGGTAGCGGCGATTAGGATGCCGGACGACTGCACTGGCAGCCAGACGACGCGTTTGCGTGTGTGCTGCCTTCGCAGAATTGGCTTTTTGAGTGAAATCCGGAATTTATCACTGACTCCACTTGCTCCGGAGGCGTCTGGCAAAAGTGCAGTGCCGCCGCAGCAACAAGTGTCAATTACTCCGTTGTTTTCGCCGGGGCGTTTTTTTTTTGGATAGTTGTCCAGGGAATGTGAGGAGGAAGTGGTCGGGATGTATGAATGATGTGGAGCAATGATGAGGGTTCCCAATAAATCTCTCAAAAAACCCATTTTCAGGTGTGGAGCGTTATACCTGGAAAGAAGGTGCGGCTAAGCTCTACGACTGATCGGTTCAACCAATCGGCCAATCGCAGGTCTCCTCGGCGCCGCCCACTCTAGGTATAATGCTCCACACCCCCTATTTTCGGACCAATACACTTGGTATGATTTCTCTGCACCTCTTTTGATCTCATCGATCGCATAGGTGTTCTCATTGCCAAAAACAGCGCACGACAATCCAAATAACGACTTTAATGGATTTTTCAAAAACGCAATACGAGTTGGTTAGTTGTCGAATCGTTAGAACTGTAAAAATAACTACAAGATTGTTAGTTAATATGGAGATTTTCACGACTAACGATATCGATTTTCGAGGGATGTATCGATTAACGATGAATATGATTTCGTTTTTGATTGTATCAGGTTGCTTTTCTTGCAAAGTAAGAGAATAGTAATGTGCTAAAAGGAATCCTAGTGAAATTATCAGAAAAAGTTAGTGCTCAAATAGACATAATCCGACCATAATCATGCCTCTATCGAGATCCTTACAATTAACGCATTAACTGTTAATTGATTAACGAAATCTAGAAGTTCCTATGGCCGCTACATACCACGACGCGCGCCCAACGGGTGTTTACCCAGTTTTTACAAGCTATTTATGCGTGCATTTGACGTGCGTTCGTCTATATGTACGACGAAGGGAAATACACAGTCGCAGCTTTGACGCAGCGCAGACGCATGTGAGACGCACGCGCTTGCGGGTTCGCGGTAGTCGCGACGGACATGTCTGCGGGTTGGCGACGGATTATTACATATTATATATTAAATGTGTCGTATTATAGCCCTCATCATATAGTACACTATCTACTTTGTGTTAAACATTACTAGCGCCCCTTCGGGACGCTAGAAAGTGGGGTGGGGCAGCCAGTTGAGATATGTGCAAAAGCTTCACACCTGCGAGCTTTCCGATGCACTGATAATACCTACTCTTTTTTGTCGCATTTCTTACATGCCTACGGACCCGTTATGAACAGCCAAGAGATGGTCGACTGAGACACGAATGAGTGCCCGTACTCCACCGGCAGACGTACATCTTGGCGTTTTCCCCACGATTGAGCCACGGCGGACCCATTCGCCATCAGTGCACCCGTATCCTAGCTTTTATCCCACTGTTGGGCCAGGACAGACACATCCTCCATTTGTGGATTTATATCCTGGCGTTCTTCCCACTACTGGGCCAGCGCAGACCCGATTCATCGGTGGGACTCGTATCCCAGCGCTTTCCTCACTAATCGGCCCCTTGCGGGCCCAGTCTCCATCCGTGGACACGTATCCTGGTGCTTTCTCCAGTATTGGGCCAGGGTAGACCCAATCCCCATCCGTGAACTCGTTCCCTGACATTTACCCGGGAAAGGGCCCCTGCGGACCCAATTTCCATCGATGAACCCGTATTCTACGTTTCCACCTCTACTGGGCCACAGCGGACCATTTTTTCATCGATGGACCCGTACACTGCCGTTTTCCCACTACTGGGCCACGTTGGACTCTTTCTCATACCTTCATGATGTTTTTCTGGATTACGGGGCCCCGGCTCATCTGTCCGTCATCACTGCAGCCGCACTCTTTGCAAATCTCGGAAGTGATGGAACAAAGTTAGGAAATATTTGGAAAGTTTGATCAACTGCACAAGTTGCACAACTGGTTTCAGAAAATATCACGACAGCTTATGATGACGCGTTCTTCATCCTGTGTATTTGATTGCACTTCTTAAAAACGGACGGATCCTCAAGGTGCACAATCCCCAAGGGACCTCGATAAGAGGTGCGCAAGGAGCATATCCTAAGTGAGGGCACCGAGTGAATCCTTCGATACATCCCCTATGGTATGCACACTTCTTTCGCAGTGGTTATCGTTTACTGTTCCAAAGATGAGTGAAGTCAGCAACAAAGCTCCGCAGAGGGGCGACTCTGCTCCGTACATTGCTGCTACGCATCGTCAGATCGTTGTAAACACTGTCTCGCCTGGAGGGCTCGAGATCGCTAGCCGCTGGTCCCGCCGCGAAATCCCGAATGCACCCGAATTCCACTACGTCTATGCACCTATGACGAAACATCGGCAGAATACCCCATCAGCTTCGCATCCTCGCGAGGCACAGTCTATAACTGAGTCTCACGGGAGCGCATGCGATCACGTGCTAGTCCCCCTACGTCTGCGCTCTAGAAAATTTTGTTGCACTACCATGATTTATATAAGAGGATATGTTTTTGTTCTATATTATATTATGTATTATATTATATATTATATTATGTATTATATTATATATTATATTATGTACTATATTATTTATTTATTTATTCCATGCACATAAAGTGCACTAATTGGAACACAAAATTGTAAGTAATAGCAACACACAGATTGTATTATATGCTTATATGCTCTGTTACATACTATACCACATATATATATACATTATGTGCCCTATTATATATTATACTACATATAACATTATAAATTATACTTCACACAACACTATATATTCTATTATACATTATATCATGGATTATATGATATATATATATATATATATATATACATATAATTATTCTATATATCACATCATCTATTATATTATGTTACTAGATATATATATATATATTACATTATCCAATATATTATATAAAATATGCAAAATAAATAAATAAATAAATGAATACGTTGTATTATATATTAGATTATAAATTTTATCGTATATCATACTATATATTATATCACACATCTGTTATATATATTATTATATTACTGTATTATATTACACATTATATTATACATTATATTGTACATTCTACATATTATGTACCATCTATATTATCTAAAGGAAATTACCGTTTTCGTCTAGTACACCGTTTCTGTTTATAACCTATTATTTCAGTGTTTCGAATACTCATTACATCGTCAAGCCCAAACCTCGCAGCACAACCACAAAAAACCATAAAAACGATGCAAGAACCATGCAACTTCGATGTAACATAGCATCCATTGACGTGAATGGCAGCTGTTCATAGAGAAGCCATTCTTCTTTTTCGCACAAACAGTTCGCCTGATGTGCGGAAGTCCAACTGTCACTCATCGGCTAACCTATCCGACTCACACTCAGCAGCTGGGTGTGAAAAACGGGCGCTTTAGAACTACGAACAGAAAATGCGGTCAGCTGAGAATGTGACAGCTGTCCAGGACGGCAATCGATGGACTTTTGTCATAAACAGCCTTGCATGCATAATTACAAACAACTGAAGATGACATATTAGTCGTGTGTCAACAACATACTAATAGGTTTGCGTAAACTAATTTGCAAACGCAAGTAAGCTAAGGCTTGGTTTTAACGGAATCTCAATGGATTTACGAGTTGTTTAGGAAAGCGTTAATCGTTAAAGACAGAGAGAACAATGTCAATTATGTTTATTTATTAGCGTCTAGTTGCTGGAATGTTGAAAATTAGCAGAACTAGTGGGAGTCATTGGATAAGCTTTTTTTTTTCATGGAATTATAGATATCTTCAATAACCTCCAAAACGTTAACCGTTAAACTCTACAAGTATGGCTCTACTACGAATAAATGCATTAGTATGCGCCGTCAGAGCGAACAATTTTTTTTCTATTCGGATGCACTTTAACGAATATTTAATAGATTTTCCCGTCATGTTCCATAAACCAATATTCGAAAAACAAGACTCCGGAATAGAAAAAAACGTTAATCGTCAAAATCAACAGTGATCGTATTTTTAACAAGCTCATCTCTTAAAACTCGCAGTGACCACCAAAAACCTTTGAATAAGCCGTACTTGAATGGAATTTTCACGAATTTTGCGTGCTTGCCGAATTAAATGGGATCTTAGCGGATTTACTGGGTGGTTTCCTAGATACTTAATCGTTGAAGTGGCTGGGGTCAGCGCTAGGTACCACCTCAGAAATCACCTATTATGACTTAAGAGTCTAGGAATAGCTAAAACAACCATGACTCCCTAAACAAGCTTCATTCTGTAAGGCTTTAGGGTAATTCATACTGGATGCGTGCGACTGACGCGCGTGCGTCTCTGTGATGATGAATAGGGCCCAGTCGCATAGCAGTCGCATCGCAGTCGCAGCTCAGACGCACGCGTTTGCGGCCTCGCGGCGGTCGCGCGTCCTTTTCATTGAAGATGTACATGTCGTGTTGACCGGTCTTCATGGGAAATCCCGTGCCAATGGATGAGTGCCACTGATGCGCGACTGACGCACGCAGCTACTATAAATTACCCTTGACGCACGCAGCTAGTATAAACTACCCTTTTTATGATTTTATCAGGATGTTTCTGCCGATCGTTAATCGTTAATCTCGATGAGAATAGCTCATTTTATTAGCATAGCTGCGTTAGAGATCGCTGCAACTCTTAAAAGTCGTTGAATAACTCTCAATTCAATGAAATATTTATTGGAAGATTCACATTGAGATGTTGAGCAAGTCGTTAATCGTTAAAGTGGAAATAGAAAGTATTATGCGATGCTGCACTATGATCAGTGGAACGCTTCTCAAACCGTTAATCGTTAAAAAATTGCGAAAATATCGTCTACAGTGAAGAGCTGGCTTAGAAATCGTCACACCTGTTGAAAAATGCCGTTGAATGAACGGCAATTCAATGGAAACTTAAGGGATTTTTCGTACTATTTTTCAACCGTTAATCGTTAATTTAAGGAGAAATGGATGAGATACCAGGATAACGAACAGAATGAACTCACACTGCATGATGTTGAGCAGTAGTCGTCAAGTTGCAGATTGACGAGCGATAACACAAAGCCCTTAACGCCGAAAATGTAGTAAAGTGCATCGTCGCCGCGGCAATTAACGACATTTTTAACGCGATAACGTGTGTTACTTAATGGAAAACACATGGTGAAATGCACAGAAATACGATCATAAACACTCTCGAACATAGAGATTTTAGAGCTCCATAGCGATCTCGTGGCTACTATTCTGTTTCCGTAAACATCATGCCAGGTGTCGGAACTTCCGCAGGAGGGGAAGGGGGTTATTATTTCAGATTCGAAGAAAATACCACACCACCAAATCATTCCGAGTTTCAATGGTCTTCCAGAAGTTTCCAAAAAACATTGATGGAGCCTTACATCAGCCTTCAGAGACGTTATACTTCTTCAGAGCTGCAAGAACACATTCGGTAGTACTGCTATTCTCCCACCAAGCCACACCCACCTTCGTTGAATCGCTATATTTGGAACTGTTTCAGGTCTTCTGCCCCAAAATCTTAAAATCCAAAATTTTTCTGGAATTTTGTCTGGGAGAGAGTGGGGTACTCGACATGGTGATCATACTCATGTCATACTCATTTCGAACGGTGACTCCATTTCTGTAGGATTACGGTAGAGATGCGGTAGGCACGGTATCTCACAGAATCCTTCGAATTTCTGCATAGAGGGGACGATTTTACTAGTATATCGGCAATATCTGCATGAAAATTGTCCTTCAAATCCTATCCATTAGATGGGGCAGCTTGATTGACAGCAGCATATAGGGAGAGATTGGCAGCATATGGGGTGAGATTAGCAGCACCATGAGTCGAAACCCCACCCAAGGAAAGGACAACTATGTATAAAATGAAGTAAAGCAAATGGTTGAAGGCAAGGTCCGATCAAAACCCTACCCATGCAAATTTTTTCTTCTCTAGAACCCCTACCACCTGTGTAACACGTACTTCAAGAATCTAAGCTCTACCGCAAGATATGGTGTAAAACTTCTAAGGATTACTCCATGAGAAAACATACTCCAGTTGACACAGGATGCGTGTGGATATAGTCTGTTACCTCCAAGAGGGCCGATGGAGTGATTTTGTCTGCAATACGACCACACTGGTTCTATCGATGGAAGAACGCCAGAGAATGCGTTTGGAAGGAGATTTCACTAAATGGCAATAGGGAAACATCAAATTGGAAGGATTCACACCTAATACACATCAAAACTTACATGAAGAAGTGCAAAAATTATATCAATTGTTCGACACCGTGCTGTGGCCGTAATTGTAGACAAAGTCACTTTATTGGCCCTCCCCAAGCTAATAAACTATTTCTAGCACACCAACAAATCATATTCCACCTCGTCAAATTGACTCAGTGCAGCACTCTTAATATGAATTTTTTCCTACGACGCTACAATAGACAACAGGTGAGTCACGCGGCATACCGTTAATTGAAAGCACGGACTCCATGAACGCGCAAACGCCGTATTAAAGTAGTTTGATGGAAACTGTGAGATGTGGGACTTCCTCAGGAATTTTCCTATTGCTTTTATCCAGGGCATCGCTGTGGGTGACGAAAATCAGCGGAAATCCGGAAAACGGGGAAAAGCCCTACTGTACTAGAACGAAATTTCGCTGAAGGCAAACAAGATCTCACACGCTAAGAACAGCAGCTGGGGGCAGGATAGCAGCATCTATTAAATTTACAGCAGAAATTAAAGGAAATCCAATTTATCTCCAGCTGTTTTTTCCCATGAAAAATGTTCAGCCTCGCCAATCTAATAAATTACTGGTGCAGCGAGCACAAAGTATAAAAGTTGGAGATGATTATGGGAGTCTGAGCGGAGTTGGGGACGTAGTCAGTCGCTCCAGATCCGGGCAGGAAGATGAGAGCGGTTTGTGGAGCTTAGAAAAGGATCGAGGACATCTTGGTGCCCACCGCCTCAACGCCATGGTGTTCCCCTACGTTTCAGTAATCTGCGCGACCTCGTCACCTGTTTGGACAGGATAAAACAGGAGGAAACAGGATTGAGAGTGAGAAAACTTCCATGGATGCAATGTGTGGAGGCACAGACAATCAGAGCGTCACGACTCGTGTTGTAGAGCGTTGGAAAAGGTATAGTACACAGAATTATTTAATTACTTATTTGTTCATCTAGTTACTAGAATCGCGTTGGTCGTGAAGCAGCAAAAAACCAAATTTTTCCCAATTTTGGCCAAGACTCATAGTAGTTATCATGTCAACATGTGTATTCACCATGCATACAACAAAATAGGAACCAAGCAATCTATTAGATTTGTTCGGATTCGAATATTCGATTTCGAATGAGGGACGAGAAATGATGAAAAGAATATTAGGGCTTTCCCTATCTTGAAGAATCGAATTTTTTCAGACGGTTCCTGAATTACTAACCAAACTAATTAACTTATTCGATTTTTATTCGATCTTAAGTATACTAACAAGCAACTGGGTAAATTTCCCCACTGTCCTAGGGCAATGTAAGTCAAAATTTGCAGAAAAAAGAAAAGTTACGGCACCATACTCCACAAAATCTGCCTATAATATAAAATCTTCTCACTTTCCTCCCTTCGAACTCTACTTTGTTTTCTTGGTGGTTAATGAAACCACAAATAAACTGGGTAATAAATAAACGTAAACAAACAACCCTAAAGATTATCTACAGTGCGCGTCAATAGCAGTAGCCGTTCCGCGGCTTCGAGAAGTACGCTGCGCAACCGCGTCGCGCGCGCCGGAATCGATGTCGCCTGCTACTGCTATGCTATTTCTAGCGGTTTTTCAACCCGATACGGGAAGAAATCATCAAATCGGAAAGAAAAGCATCTAGAAACAGCATTTCTTATGCAGACGACATCGATTCCGGCGCGCGCGGCGCGGTTGCGCAGCGTACTTCTCGAAGCCGCGGACGGGCTACTGTTATTGAAGCTCACTGTATATAAGCAGACGTAAACAAACAACCTCAAGGATTATCTACCATGCTTGGCCAAAGCTCAAGAAAACTTCCTACAGTCCTATGACTAAATAGACAACTATTTCCTGAAAAGGCAAGGATTTCGCAGGATCACAAATCGAGGAACTGCTCACAAATGGAGGCTAAGGAATGCCTGAGGGCCGGACAAAATCGGCCGGAAAAATATTTTTGACGAGTTGACGTCCAACTGACGTGTCACACTTCGCACGTCGCCGCGACGAGAGACAGCACAGCAGGACAACTGGCGGTCGGTCGGGGGCGACGATCAGCTGAAATCGAGAAGCAACGCGCACACCTCTAGGAAATCCAGTAAATATGCACTTTAGCACTGGGCAATTGAGATGAGCGTTTTTAAACGCGGCCACCTCGCTTATTTGCCCGCTCTCTATCGTTTCCATTGAGAGGATGTGAAATGGAGGGATTTCGCGCGGCGAATTCACGTGAAAACCTCGTTGCAACAGCTGCAAGTTGCTGACTTTCTTCAGGGGAATGGGAATGGACATGACTATTATTTATTCATCGATTTATTGATCTTGAAACGCATAAGGAATTGTACCATAGAACAGTGAAACAAGGATCAAATTAAGAACTACAAAAGTTTTAGTGTCAAATTCAAATTGTCAGAGTTGCAAAGGAAATCTATTGCATTTTTGGCGGAAATAAGAAAGTCACAGCTATTCTCCACCCGAAGTATAGCACCCTGCACCGTCGCCGACTCGAGATATCGATTTTGACACTTATCGACTGGCGGAGGCGCGTCGCCGGCTCGGCTGCTGCACGTGCAGCCAGTAATCGATACGTATGAAAATCTGTGTCGCGTAAACAGCGGCGAGGCAGGGGTCTGTTCCTAATACATATTTCTTGCAGCTAACTTTCAAGAAATTAATGGTTACTGTATAGAATAGTCAGCAATTATTGTCTTCCAGAAGATAGAAGAACAAAAATCGATTCCTATGATCTCCACGCTGCCGCTACACTACTTAAGAGTTAAGCGGTAGCGTAATGTTAACCACTTTATTTCTGAGCATGAAAACTACCGTACTCCGCCACGCAGTCGTAGGTGTAACGTAGCGGTAGACTAGGCAACTGTCACATTTACACAATGTCTTTTGAGAAAACGACCCTTGTTAATGTGGCCTCACCTTGACAACGCTAGGAAAAAAACTGCAAGAACATCTTCTATTCTTTACAACGCCAAAAATGTGATGGCTTTGGTTCTGTAGTCAGTTTCACCAAGGACGATATTTCGAGAGACATTAGAGAGAAAAAGAAGATGAGAAATTGTGCAGAAATTGGAAAATATGGCAGGGAAAGCAGATGATTCCCTCGAATATTCTATAATATCTATTCTCGGGTTTGAAACAGGCTACGACTAACTAGCCATAGTCTTTACTTATAGACAACAATAAAAATAAGGACTAAAATTTAGCTTGATACGAGGAAAACTTTATGTATGTACGATACGACAATGTTATATGTTGAATATTATAATTTTCAACTACGTAGTTATTACAAATCACATCGCATAAATAGTTTCGTAGTACAATGTGTAGGACACTATTTCTTAATATATAGTATGATACATATTAGGAATTATTTTATGTTTATATCACATCACTACATAACATATTACTTATTACTACATAGTATACCATATTACACTTATCCATAGTAAATTATTTATTACTATATACTATACTACGTGTTGACACATAGCATAGTATATATGGAATAATTTCATGCTTATATCACATTAATATATAGTATTCCAGCCAGTTATCAATATATAATATATATATATTAATATAAATACATCCATTAATACATGCTATGTTCTACGGTGAAAAAAAAACGAACTGTGATATATAATATTTATAATTTTTCATCTCAAAACTTGATTATATATAATTCACAATTCATTTAATAATACAATAATTTCATAACACCATTTGCTAATATATAGTAAAATATATATTAGGAGTTATCCAATGTTTATATTGCAATAACCCATTGTACATTATACGCCTAACCCGATACGAATCCTATCCTCTGATTATATAGTAGTCTCCTGATTATGTAGTACGCCATACCCGATATGAACCTCCTGATACGATATGATTTTCCCGTATAATCTTGCAGGGAAATAATGGGCAAACTCTGCGGTTGACTACTACAGCAAAATGGCCAATGGCGAAGCCCAACGACACTGTCTTCTCTCGGTACGCCGCTCCACACCCTCTTGAACCCGTTCTCGAGAGCCGGGGGAGGGGTCGCCTTATGTTCACGTGGTTTTCAACCAATCCAATTATTATGATATTTCTTCGCTTGAGAGTAGAATTCTAGAAGCAGATGTTTGAGCTGGACCATTAAACGGAATTTATATATATTGATCGATGAAAATTATATTATTTTAGGCACGCCACAAAACCCCGCCCATTCCGCCAACATCTTTCAGCTTGTTGTGACGTGTCATCACGGACAGATGTCGAGGTTTATGATCTTTTAATTGTTTTTTTTTGTCATGTCTCGAGAACAAACGGTAAAAACACAGCCAGAGAACAGGAGAGTTAAGAAGAACAGAATCGAATATCGTAAAGAGGACGTTATTACAATTTTTCTGAGATTCCAAAGGTTTTCCAAGCAATCTTTGGTGAATGTAACGAAGATCAGCACTGGTGAAGTCAACCCGTACCCGAGTGCTAAGCATGACACAAAAATTATCCCTTCTTTCCTCTGCGCTTTTTTAACCTAGCATTTATGGGTAATATTTATTTATTTGGATGTATGAATACAACAATTCATGCTACCTTTCATCGATGTAGACATCCACGAGACATTCGTAATAAAATAGATGCATATTGATCGTCCCATGGATGGTCAACGCTAATAGTATTGATATATAGTAGCATCACAAACAACAAATTCTTCCAGGAACTTCCCAGAACACTCTAGCCTTTCGCATCGTCTACCTGATGTGACATAGTATGAGATTACAAGCAGTACAATATATATTAGGAAATATTTTATGCTTATATTACACCTTTCCATAATACATAAAGTATTTATTATTATATAGTGTAGTACATAGTACAGTATACATAGAATTATTTCATGTCCATACAATTATTTTAGAAGTTTCTGTTCAAATCTTTATTTTTCTCCACAAATTCTTCTTTAAATATCTTTATTGTTTGCATTATATTATATGTAGTATATATTATATATGTAGCACAATCAATTATTATTACTATTTTACTTCTTATTACATCTTCCCATGCTGTAGTATGATTCAGTGTAGATAGTATTTAGATCACAGTGCAATATTAATACATAGTATAGTAGTGGTATTATTTTAGTAGTATAGTAGTATTATAGCTCATTACTAACCCAAAATTATATGTGAAAAAATAACTAATCGAAGAGCCAAGTTTATAGTCGATGCTAATGATCAGTATTGCTTGGCGTGGTCTGCATTTACGGACTTGGATAAAATTCACGTTTGTAATTGACAGGTACGCAGAGTATAACATGTTATTACACGAAAAATAGCCTAGTTCTACATTGCACCATTACCGTAGGCACCATACTTAATTATAAACCACCGTCGTTGAGTATGGAATATTTCTGCAATTGCAGACAAAACGCAAACACTTCTTACCTGCAGAGAACGTGACTAATTTCGGGACCAAGGGAACCAAAAAAAAGCGAAAAAAAATTAAAAATATGCAATATCTCCGCGTCTAGCAGTTAAAACCCACTGTCTAAGAACCGCAAGAAAACTCGTCCAAAACTTACCTTTATTGAGAATTGGTGAATTCTTCAACGAGACCGACAGTTGACGATACATCTTCCTAGACGCCAGCACTGGAGTGATCTCTTACCACAAACAATAGCCGAGTTGATTGAAAACAACGGCTGAGACCGTCTGTCTCATTTTTTTCTCAAACGGCGCTTCTCAAAAAACGGGTGGCTGCCCTGGATGTTTGGACGAGTTGTCCATGTATTTTTGCACCTCTCATATTTCATGTTCGACACAGTGTAATGGTTCTTCTGCTTGGAAACTTCCAAGAGCTTCTGGAAATCAATAAAAGTTGATGATCAACGAACAGGAAGAGCCGGTGAGAACCTGATCTTTGATCTTTTGGCCCCTGGATCCTTTAAAGATCACTTCCTCCACCTCAAAAAGTTCAAAAAAGTTAGCTAACTCTTCTGCTAAATCCCACACAGTCGTTGTCGGTGTGCTGCGTTTCTTCCGAACCTCATTACATATCTCGAATCGGTGGAAAACCTGTCCAGCACGCAATTCCCACTTCAGAAACCTGTTGGAGTTACTTAGGAGGGGCGGTGCTGCACTGTGATTGGCCCGTTTATTCATCTGACCAATCGCAGAATCTAGCAGCTTCACCTCTTCATCGCTTCCAGATACAACGCTCCCCCCCACCCCCAGAAACCCGTTATTTGAGGTTTATTCGATTTTCAAAAAAAAAAAACCATGATATTCTAGGTCATCCTAGTAGATAGTGCGTCTTTCATACTGCGGGAGGACCGAACTACTGCTATTCAAGAAAACTGGTCCATAACTCTTTAATTTTTGTCATCATATCACACGTAAGCAGTAATGAGTAAAAATGAAAAAAAAAACAAATAAATACGGGTGTTAGACCGTCCCTAGCACGAATGCTCAGAAATTTCTTACACTAACAAAAAAAATTTACATAAAACCGCGAGCAAACAGTCAATGCACCATTCTTGAATGGTCTCTGCATGGTTTTTGTGTGGTTTCCGAATAATTTTATCTACATTTGCAATACATTGCATTCTATTGCAATTCTTATGCATCCTTCCTGCAGTGTTTCCGCTAGGAATTTGAACGAATTTTGCTTCACTCTAATGCATCCTTCCTGGATGGCTTTCACGTGGTTTTCGAATGATTTTGCTCCATTTTTGACCCCTTCCCCCTAGTGGTTTTGCGTGGTTTCCAAATGACTTTTGTTTCACTTCTAATGCATCTTTCCAGCATGGTTTTTTGCTAGGATTATAAATGACTTTTACTGCATTTCCAATACTTTTTTTCTGCGATGCTTTTGCATAGATTTTGAATGGCTTTTGTGGATGGTTTTCTACTTGTAGGAGCACGGCACTTTTGCTATATTCAGCCTTCGTGGTAGAAGCATTATAGTCTGAAGCTCAAAAATCAACTGTTACGGCAATCACCGGCCATAAAAAATTGAAGAAGAATTCTCTGGACACCTATGGAAACGCTATTTCACAACAAAGATAAAAATCTCTTGAAAGGACTATTTTAGCCTTGTAAAGCTAAGCAAATAGAATCAAATAAACGTTTGCCTAAATGCTAAAGGCCTCAGGCAAATTTTGGCTATAATAGAAATGCCAAAAAAACCCATGCGTTTACCTGGTCTGGCCGCCTGCGTGGAAGGCAAGAAGTCGAATTAGTGGAAAAAATCCCTGAAGCTTGAGTAGTAATTGCATCAAATCGCTGGCGTTGTTGAATGTGGTGTTCGACATGAAAGACCGCGGCCGCTCTATTGAGTCCAATTGTTGCAGCCGGCTGCCGGCGGAAATTGAAAACTTGAAGGCAAACCTAAAATAGAGAGCATTAAGAAATGTCCCAGCACAAGGGGAACGTCCACAGGATTCCTTGAAATTCCTGGGTGTCATACTATGGGGAGATCGAGCAAAGGACCAACTAGTTTGATTTTTCCTAGAAAAGAAGAGAAAATTCAAGAATGTCCCAGTGCTCTGCAGGGTAAATTACTAGTTGAACATCAACTATGGTCCCATGAGGGAAGACGTCGAGTGAAATGGTATAGTCTGTTTCGTCAGTGATGATAATTGAGTATTCGTGCACAGTGACTGTTTTTCTCTGCACCCTCTCCAATCTCTACGCACTTTCCCGCTCTTCTTTGCGGCGGTTCCCCAACTATCTTCCCCCGTGGAACAGACTATAGCCCAACCTAAAAAGGCAAAACGGCGTGGTCAGATTTTGAATAGTGAATTGGAACGTGATTTTGAACAACAAATTAATTATAGGCAGCATATAATGAATATATGATCGAAGTTTATTGGTCTTCTTAGTAAGGAAGTTTTCGGTGATTAACGACACGAGCAAATAATAAATTTCAACTAATAAAGTTGATCACTGAAGCAGTTAAATAAAAATACTAACAAAATAAAGAATTGAAATGGTGCAAAAGGTTTTCACCTCACTTGTTTAGTGTTTGCGAGGCCCTCTACGATCACTTGCACAGCCAATTCTTCACTCTTCGGTGCATTTTGGAGAGAGAGTGGGCGTTGCTGAACTCTGTGATTGGTCAGCTTATCTTACCCATATTACAACTGCTTCACCTAATAAAAAGTTGATATCTACTTTCTTATTTTCTCGTCCTTTTATGTGCGACAAAATAGCAGTGAGGAAGGGTTTCCATTGGAAAAAAAAATCATTAATACATAAACATTATGAATTCTGCACAACCTTTGCGCATACGTTTTGATGATAAAAAAAGAAATGGAACAAACAAGTAACGAGGAAAGTACTTATCTACGAACTTCATTTTTAGAGGAGGATATCAAATAAGTTCATAATAGACTAATTGTAAGTTTGAATATAAAAACTGAGGAAAGGTTCAAGGATATACCTAGGATATACGGTATACCAAAGATGCATAAGAACCCCATCAAATTTCGTTTTATAACGGGGGCGAGAAATTGTACACTAAAACCATTGACAATGACATAACAAAAAATATTGTTACACTTCTATAAACATTTTGGAAATACTGTAATGTTATAGAACAAAGAACCGGGGTGAAGCACTTTTGGTCGATTAACAATAGCATAAAAATAGTCAGTGATTGTCTGATGATTGATAGAAGTACTCAGGTGTTTTCGGCAGACCACTTGCCTATTCACTAATCTACCACATCGAGTAGTTACAGATAACATTCGAAAGTTAATACTTATATGCATGCGCGGTTATAACTATATCAGAGTGCTGAATGACAAAGTTAGTTATGCGGTCACCAACACGGCTAAAGGGAACTACTATAGAAGGGAAAACTTATTCTATATGGTTGATTCCATATTACAGTCGAGTTTCGTATGTTTTGGTGGATGTATCTACCAGCAGAGGGAAGGTATTCCGCAGGGAGCCTCATGTAGCCCACAACCCGCGGATCTGACGCTAGCTTATATGGAATACGAATTTGTCGAAACAAAATTGAACTTAGGGGATAGAAGGGCCCTAGAAATATACAACGGTACTTATCGTTATATAGATGATATACTACATATATCTAACAACACTACAGAATTTGAGGGAAACCTCCAAGAAATATATCATTCGTCTCTCAGTATAGAAAACGCTAATGATAACAATAAAGAAACGAATTTTCTGGATCTTCACATTGATGTTAGAAATGAGAGCGTTAGATACTGTCTCTATAACAAAACTGATGACTATAATTTTGCTGTTATTAGGTACCCAAACTTTAACTCGAACACACCAAGGCATATAATAACAAACACTTTTGTAGCAGAGGTTATTAGGACGGGTAGGACATGTTCCAGGTATGAGGACATTAAGAATAGAATAACGCAACTATGCTGCACAAGTATAGCCAATGAATGGACGCCTATAAGTGCGATCAAAACTTTGTGTAGTGCTCTTAGAGATAGACCATTCCTCTTACGTAAGTATGGACTAAACAATGCAGTACATCTCCCCCTTATTCATGACATACGTATGCGCTTGAGAGATATGCAACCATGACTCAGTAGTGGCGCTCTTTTTTTTCAAATAATTGGGTCACATACATAGGTCATATTTAAGGAAGCATCTCGCTGTCCTACTTACTCCTTACATGTATTCGTCATCTACCAATAGTTGTCTCTTCCATATCTAGATAGTAGCAGTTACTAAGATCTTTTGAAGCTTCCTTGGGAACTACTGATGAAAGGGTCTTCGACCAGGGGGCGCCAAGGAAGCTACACTTCCGGTCTAGTTCAAGCACCGAAACCGGTTAGTGTAAAAACTTAGGAGCTTAAGATTGCTGTGCTTTCACTTCCTTAGCTTTCATGCATCAATTCTTTCATCAATCTTAGTTAATCAGTTCTTGTTGTCTGCTCTTCAAACATCAGTGTAGTAACACCTTACTCATATTTGCAGAAAGTCTGACCGTAGCTTACACGTGAAATTAGCAGCGTTGGCGTAATTACGTCAATCTTCGGGCGGAAAAGTACTCTGGGCCGGTAGTGAAGTACGCCATGTCCTGCTGTTGAGATGCCGTCATGTAGGCAGGTGCTCCCGGTAAATCTGTTCCCAACATGCCAAAATCTACGGCGGCATCTTGAAGGGAAATAAGGTAAGCATAGATGCCGACACGTTGGGAGCAGGGATGCCGACACAGCATCGCTTTCATATCAAATCGACGTGCTTGAGGATTGGTTGGTTCTCCATACAGCTTGAAGAAGTGCCGCTTACAAAGACTATACGTTAGGTCTCATCTTTGGAAACTGCGTAGCACGAACACAACCCAAAGTCGACTTTGAAATCCGAGTCTATTTTTGCCCTCTTGCTGCCTCATCTGCTGCTGAACCTTTGCTCCTCTCTGATATTGAGGAAGAATGGGAGTAATTGGAGAAGGAACGGCAGCAAATAATAAGAAACGCCAATAGAGTTTGAAATTCACGTATTACGCTGTTCGGGCTGCGCTCGCACTGCAAAATTGTCAGAGACAAGCACGTAAAGGATGCAAGGGCAGTATGTAGTTGCTAAGATGATTTGGGATGGGGCACGGCCAGGGATGTGCGGAAGTAAAATTTCAAATCCCAGAAAACGTAAAACGGAAAACGGAAGGCCAAAAATGGGCGGAAAACGGAAAATTTTGCCCAAGCATAGGTTTGTGAGCAAAAGTCAACTTAAACATTGGATTTCCTAGACATCTTCTTGATGAGCATGAGTGGTGACTCTTTCAAGTAATTAAGTAACCTCAAGCCCACTGATGGTACGTACTTCAAACGCCTAGAATATAGGAGCTTTATCCTTCACCTAGTTACAAGAGATTATCAGAGTTATATAATCGATAAGCATCTTTATCACGGAATGTATACGAGAAGTTGTAAAGTGTGAAAAGTGCTACTTCTCTGCTTTATTTTGGAGCAGACCTATTCTGCAAAAAAGGGTGACTCTGGTAATTAATACGTTTCGAATCTGAGAAGGATCACTTTATCCACAAAGGATCCCATTGGGCGAGTAAACGATGGACTAAGGGGGAGAAGAACAGTATGTGGGGAACGTGAAACACAAACAGCCCAAACATTGCGTAAGACATCAGGCGTCAACGACGCCAGTGTGGAACTGGGGATCATCGTCCGATTAAAACGGTGACAATTACGATGTAGCCTTACGCTTTTGTCGAGTAGAAGGAAAGCTTACATCATGCGTAGGTTGGCAAGAATGCTTGATGCTCTCACCATGGCAGGTTTTGGTTTCACGGAAATTCTGTATCAGTCCACCCCACACTTTTGTGAAACCTTTTTTTTTCTTTTTTGAGAACTTCGAAGAGAGCAGGGCACTTGTATGGCATATTTGGAACTACGATGAAGACCAGCAAAACCGCGACGGGACATTTATCTGCAGCTGAGACAAAAAAAAAGAAACAAAATAGTTCTAACTTCGTGGCATTCACACGTCAATTTTTGCGTCATTGTTGTGAACTCATGTACACTGCGCATCGAAACACGAGAACCCTCTTCAGGATAGGGAAGAACGCCGAAAACAAGGATCCCTCTGTCTCCATAATTTACCGGGACTTTCCGTTTTCCGGGCCAAAAACCCGTAAAACGTAAAACGGAAAGCCAAAAATGGGCGGAAAACGGAAAGAGTGAAACGGAAAACGGAAAATTCCGCACACCCCTGGTCACGGCCATGTGAGAAACGAAGCAATGTCCAACAAGCACAGGTACAATACGCCGGGTCCAAACATAGGTGATTGGCGTAGGTAACCCATGTCGTGATGGAATGGGCATCTACGGGGAATCCGAGAGCTGAGGCTGAGAGAACAAGCGTAGATGTTGCCAAGTTACAAGGTTCAATTTTTTATTTATTTATTTATTTTTTCGTCGGTTAATTCTCTAGAATACCTTGCTTACACCCAATATGTGCTGAAGACCACTTTTTTCAGTCAAAAAGAGGGTAATTCAATAAAAATGAGGCTTGGTAGGAGATGTTGACGTCCGTCATGCTCCCGACCATTACCCAACTTCTGTGTCACCACCGTCTCGCCTCTTCATAATCTCTCTTCATTTTCTGAACTGCCGCAGAACTGGGCACAGGTCGTGCTGGAAGCAAGCGAGTTGTCGGCTGGCTTGAGGTCATCCCGCCAACAAATTGGTATCGAACGTGAGGGCACATGGTTAAGGATGGAAAGATGCCGACGTCCTTCTGAAAATATGCCAGTAGCGACTTCGCGTCACGGCAGCAGCAGATGGCTGCCAACATTTAGGACTTTAGTTTCGTAATATCTTATGTTCCGACCGTTCTGGATAAACTGACTACTAATCTCGAGTGCAGTTCAACATAAGATATTACGAGATTCAAGTCATGCCGAGATTTATGAACAGCCGATCTTGGGAGCTATTTAGGACTTTACTACGGGCCCTAGTAACTGTGCAGCGCGAACACAGCCCGAACGACGTAATGGTTCGAGTAGAAACCCTAGCAGCACCAGTATGCAGTTTCTGCCATCCTCCCCTCGATTGCGACTGCTTACGTTTGCTTACGAACTGCATAGATCCCTCCAGTAATAGATATTTCTATCTGAGCCACCCAAGTTGAACTTTTTTCATAGGAAGAACTTCATCTGACCCCGATTTTTAGTCTTCGGGAGCCTCAGAAAAGATATGCGTATTTTTGACCAGTCTGTCTTCGTGTTCGGTCTCGCAAGCTGCCGCCCTGGAACTTCCTGAAACACCGTGAGTCTAGAAGCTGATCAGAGATGGCAACGGGCAGTACTGCTGCTGCGTATAATCACCATCTATGCTATCATTTCAGACGTAAGAGTCGATAGAAGGCTAAAACCCCGCTAGCGAATACCACGGCGTTCGAAAACATCCGTCCTTCCCGACGCTGTTCTTGCAACGACAGCTTCCTCGACCTGTCAGGTCCCTTGTTTCTGACTGCCGGAGCCAAAATCTTGCACGAGAGTGATAATGGTGCTCGAATCCCGACGAAATTGCACGGCAATCCTGCTGCTGTGAAGGCCCTCATGATGAATTGTCTTTACCTGTCCCTTTTCCGCCTCAAAACGATCCGATTCTGGTGGGATTGTAAGTCTAATTGAAGAACACTTACCACTACTTATTTCAAATCTAAGACAGGAATTCCCACATAAGCGAATGTTTTTATTAACTTTTTTACTGTGTCTGGGTGTCTCTATAATTATGATACATTGAAAGATGGGACCAAACACTTAATTTACAAGGCTGCATTTGATTCTTCCATTTTTCAAAGCGGAATGAAGTAGCATAAGGTTTTCAGCCGTACTGAATTCACCGGTAGCAGTCTGTTTTGCCAGGAATGTGTGGGAGAGCAGATGCCGTAATTTTTGGGGTGCCCATATATTTGATACGCACTGTATATATATATATATATATATATATATATATATATATATATATGTATATAAAGATACTACACGAATGGGATATTGACAAAGCTAAACAATTCATTTCATAAGTGACATTCATAACTAGGGTTGGTGAATTTAAAATTTTATTATGTACTTTAGTAAGAGTTATGAGCTTCACAGTACGAGCGGGAGCGGCATATCTATCTCTGAGCAAGAATGCTCCTGCTCTAAACTCTCTTGTTGCCTTCAAAAGATTTACCAGTACCGGTATAACTACTTATTAACAAGTGAATGATGCAGTTTTAGCTCGTTATTACAGCACGTGATGAAATGTTCACACTTACCTCTATTCGTATGTATTGATTACAATTCTTTTTAACGTCTGTCTTAAACAGCGTAATAAATGTATGTATTTATGTATCTATGTATGTTCGACTGTGTGAAGTCCAACATGCTGCAGTGTAGATAATCACAGTGGATACCACCAATCAAAACTAGTGCAAGGTGAACAGTCTGCTCAATTGCATCTTTATCTAATTAAAGACTGTGAGCATTCCCTTCAAGGACTAAGTTATACACTTATCTCGGAGAGTCTTCTTTTTCCTCGGTTTGTTCCATTGAAAACAAAGGAAACATTTACAAATCTCCACGTCGGTCCCTCCTACTTTCAAGCATTGACCGTCCCTGCATTTCTGAAAACAAACTTGCTTGTCATAAGGTGTCAGAACATGCTGCTAAGTGCTGCTCACAAATTTCTCGCATTCAGATTGACACCGCGCATTAGCTGCTTTTTTCAAGGAGAAGGGAACGATGCCGGCACAGATATTACGTCTTCGAATTGTGATCGGATCCGCTATGACAGCCACTACTAAGAAGACTAGTGGATATTTCATTCCTTCACTGGAAACGCGATGTTGGCTAAAAATTAGAAATTACAGATTTCATCCAGGAACAAATTATGGAAAATATTCAAAGCTAGAAAAGGGAAGAAATGCTAAGATGAGGAGTGATGGCCTATCCGCTGAGAGGATCGTTCACCTGCTTAAATATCCCTGGAACAGCTTGCGTGTTAGTGCGGAATTCCCACTTTTATTCCATAATAACGACGACGATTATGTCTCTCATTGATTGTGATTCGTAAAGATTTAGCTGGTATTGGAATCCTCACTCATTCAATCAATGCTTGCCTTCATGCTCAAGAATCCAAGGAAATATACTTTATTCTTTATTGTCTACATCGCAACGGAATGAATAATATCGTACTATATTTGCGGAGAGTTCAGCGGTTCTATCAATCTCTCCGTGTATCCGTTTCTTCAAGTTCGACACTGCTTGCATCTTCTACGTCGTCAAGCCACCACAATCAAGGTTATTTGCTTCGAATCCTCGTCTCACACACCAACGACGATCAAAATCTGGATTCTCGATTGGAGCATCGCAACCTGCTCTTCGTTCTGAAGCTAAACTTGATCAGACTGTAAACGTACGGCAGAGATGTAGGCGATCCGCTGAAGGAATGGGCATACGTCCCAAAGAGGGGAAAAAAGTGGGGTCTCCGCCGTTTTGGGGAGCCAGACGGAAAGTAAAATTAATAAAACCCTAATTATAATAATAAATAATTAATAAAAAATTATATTAGAAATAATAATAAAAATAAACTAATAAAAATAAACTAATACAAGATTTTCATGTATTATAAAGTAATTTCAAAAATTTGGTAACCCATTCTCGGGGGGGGGGGGGGAGCCCCTGCGTCCGCCACTGATAAACATTGAAATTTATAGATGCTGTTTCAAAAGATTTTCATGTTTTCGGTACTTGAGCAGCAATTCTCGAGATTATCGCCACAATGATTCGGACAAACGGGCCTCCGAATATGCAGCTGGCATTCGTAGTATTCGAAATTGCTGAGCAGAGGTTCATCGCATGTTCATCCATAATTAACCAATTGATCTAAAGCCGCTGAGGAATAGAGCGGAGATATCAATGCCAACTGCAATCCGAATCACTGAGAAACATAATTGTGGTCGTTATTATGGAATAAAAATAGAAATTTCGCACTAACGCGTAAGCTATTAGAGGGGGTATTTAAGCAGGCGAAGGATCCTTTCTCAGCATACACTCCATCTCTCTTTACCTTGGCGTTTCTATCGTCCCCAGGTTTGAACATTTCCTATAATCTCTTGCTGGATAGAATCTGCAACTCCTAACTATTAACCAACGCTATCTTTACAGTGGAGAAATGAAATATCTACCGATCTTCGCGCTACTGATCATCGTATTGGATTTCGCGTTACTGACCGTCGCAAGGGGACGGCTTCCCTTTAACCGCATTCGTATGAGTAACATCTGTGCCGAGAAAAATGGTTTTCTTCCAAAAAAAGCTCATGAGCAGTGTCAATCTGCTTGCGAAGAATTGGTGAGCGGCATTTAGCAGCACATTCTGACACCTTACGACCAACATGTTTGCTTTCAGAAATGCATGAAAGGTGCATGCTTTAAAGCAAGAGGAACGGATGTGAAGACTTGTAAATGTTTCAAATGTGTTGTGTTGAACAATCCGAAAGACAAGAAACCGCCGAGATAAAGATATATTCGGGTCCTAGGAGGACAAGATCACTTTCTTGCCTAGATAAAGATGCAACTGAGCGGTTCACCTTGCACTACTTCTGATCGGTGGCATCCACTGTGATAACTTGCACTGTAGCATATTGGACTCCATACAATCACAGAGAGCTCCAAAAAACCGGGTGGAAGTGACGTGGCGCGGCAGGGTTCAACAGAGAGTATGAAAGAGCACGACGAAAGCATTATCTGTTGAAGAGTACACCAGACAGCCAGAATGCCACGACGCGCCACGTCACGGTGCGTATTCACCTGGCCGTTTGGAGTGCCCTGTATTCCGGCTTCGAATGTGGAGCATGCGCTGTACTTGCACTCCGCAAACGCATTTAATTTCACGTCTAAGTTACTGTATAAGGCTGCGTGCAATTCACAAAGAACTCCGAACGGCCGTGTACAAGGGGCGTGATTGCGGCGCAGCGTGGCACTCGGGTTGTCTGCTGCTGTCAGAAGCAGAGAAACGGGTGTAGGTCGTATGGCGCGATTTTTCGGGTGGCACTATGGACAGGCTGAGTCTAGGGTGCGCTACTACCACCCGATTACGGTCATGCGTCGCAGTTTGGCTAGATCTGCCTGACGAAGCAACTCGTCCACTTTTCCGCCATTTTACCATGGAAGAGAGCGTGCAGAGCTGCAGATACCCCATACGTTACGAACCCCTGAAAATAGGTTTCATTTCTATATGCGCCGCACTTTTACTTAGAATTGATAGAATTTTGACGTCAAGTATTCATCCTTAACAGGAGTCATTCCTAGCACTGCTGAAATGTTCACGAACTTCAGAAAGCCACAAGTTCGGGTAATTTAATTACTCAGCAGTTTGAAAGATTCTGTATTAGAAGTATTTGGCAAAATGCACCGAAGAGTCAAGAATTGGCTGTGCAAGTGATCGTAAAGGGCCTCGCAAACACTAAATAAGTGAGGTAAAAACTTTTTGCACCAGTATTTCAATTCTTTATTTTGTTACTATTTTTATTCAACTGCTTCAGTGATCAGCTTTATTAGTTGAAATTTATTATTTGGAACTAAGAAAACAGACCACGAAACTTTGAATATACAGTGGACGTCAATGGCGTTGGCCCATCTGCGGCCTCGAGAAGGACGTCGCGCAACCGCGATGCGTGCGCTGTAACCTATGTATTCTGCTGTTGTTATGCAATTTCTAGCAGCTTTTCTACCCGATTTTAAAGGCAGCACTCACGGAAATTTTCACTCCTGAAATGAGTCGCTTACCATGTAGCCGGCTGCTGGACAATCGTAACCGTAAGATGAACACCTTGAATGGCCGCCAATCTGCGAAGATACTCATCATCTGCGGCTCTGGACATTAGGGTTTCGTTGCGCCAACTAACGCCGTTGACAGGGTGTGCGCATGTGGTTCAGCGGGAGCTTGTTTATAAAATTCGTACCATTTGCAGGGTTCCGTGGCGGGACCCACCACGGAACACTCGTCCACGCCATGGACACACATGAAATACCGCCATCATTTTCTGTGTTTTTCGCGTGTTTCACGCTACTTCATCGTTGTCGATGAGTTCATCGTCCCTAAAAACCCTGATATACCGCGAAATCTTCAACCCAGAAATTTCCGTGAGTGCTGCTTTTAAGGATTGGCGAGCAAATCGGGAAGAAAAGACCCTAGAAACAGCATTCCGGCAGCGACGACACCGATTCCGGTCCGCGCGGCGCGGTCGCGCTGCGTCCTTGTCGAGGCCGCGAATGGGTCACCGCCATTCCCGTCCACTGTATGTGCATTGTATGCTGCCTATAATTAATTTGTTGTTGAAAATCACGTTCTAAATCACTATTCAAAATCTCTCCACTCAGCTTTGCCTTTTTAGATTAGGCAGCAATGAACCCTACCAATCGTGTAGAAATGTAAAAGTCAAAAAAATACTCAAGTTAAAACCTTACTTCTGCACTGGCTTCCCCGCTCATTCTCTCTGTTTCAATCTCCGAAGATAAGACGTATCATATGAGTAAGGTGTTACTACACTGATGTTTGAAGAGCAGACAACAAGAACTGATTAACTAAGATTGATGAAAGAATTGATGCATGAAAGCTAAGGAAGTGAAAGCACAGCAATCTTAAGCTCCTAAGTTTTTACACTAACCGGTTTCGGGGCTTGAACTAGACCGGAAGTGTAGCTTCCTTGGCGCCCCCGGGTCGAAGACCCTTTCATCAGTAGTTCTCAAGGAAGCTTCAAAAGATCTTGGTAACTGCTACTATCTAGATATGGAAGAGACAACTATTGGTAGATGACGAATACATGTAAGGAGTAAGTAGGACAGCGAGATGCTTCCTTAAATATGTCCTATGTATGTGACCCAATCATTTGAAAAAGAGCGCCACTACTGAGACATGGTTGCATATCTCTCAAACGCATTCGTATGTCATGAATAAGGGGGAGATGTACTGCATTGTTTAGTCCATACTTACGTAAGAGGAATGGTCTATTCCTAAGACACTACACAAAGTTTTGATTACACTTAAAGGCGTCCATTCATTGGTTATACTTGTGCAGCATAGTTGCGTTATTCTATTCTTAAAGTCCTCATACCTGGAACATGTCCTACCCGTCCTAATAACCTCTGCTACAAAAGTGTTTGTTATTATGTGCCTTGGTATGTTCGAGTTAAAGTTTGGGTACCTAATAACAGCAAAATTATAGTCATCAGTTTTGTTATAGAGACAGTATCTAACGCTTTCATTTCTAACATCAATGTGAAGATCCAGAAAATTCGTTTCTTTATTGTTATCATTAGTTTTTTCTATACTGAGAGACGAATGATATGTTTCTTGGAGGTTTCCCTCAAATTCTGTAGTGTTGTTAGATATATGTAATATATCATCTATATAACGATACGTACCGTTGTATATTTCTAGGGCCCTTCTATCCCCTAAGTTCAATTTTGTTTCGACAAATTCGTATTCTATATAAGCTAGCGTCAGATCCGCGAGTTGGGGGCTACATGAGGCTCCCTGCGGAATACCTTTCCTCTGCTGCAGATACATCCACCAAAACATACGAAACTCGACTGTAATATGGAATCAACCATATAGAATAAGTCTTCCCTTCTATAGTAGTTCCCTTTAGCCGTGTTGGTGACCGCATAACTAACTTTGTCATTCAGCACTCTGATATAGTTATAACATATGCATATAAGTATTAACTTTCGAATGTTATCTGCAACTACTCGATGTGGTAGATTAGTGAATAGGCTAGTGAAGTCTGCCGAAAACACCTGAGTACTTCTATCAACCATCAGACAATCATTGACTTTTTTTATGCTATTGTTAATCGACCAAAAGTGCTTCACCCCGGTTCTTTGTTTCATAACATTACATTAGTTTCCAAAATGTTTGTAGAAGTGTAACAATATTTTTTGTAATGTCATTGTCAATGGTTTTAGTATACAATTTCTCGCCCCCGTTATAAAGCAAAATTTGATGGGGTTCTTGTGCATCTTTGGTATACCGCATATCCTAGGTATTGTCGTTGTCACCACGGAACAAACGTCTGCACCAGCACGGCCACGGCGGAGGCCGCCGCGCAGCCGCGGCGCAACACCGCCGCGAGGCTGTTGTGGGAGGTGTGGCGGGCATTTTGCCAGCCTCGCCAACCTGATGATTTATCGATTACTCCATTGCGACCGAATTTCCGATGTTTTTATTCGTTTTTCTTGTGGTTTTTCATATTTTCTTTTCTGCCAGGCCAGAAGGGATGTTGAACTAACGTCACTTTATAGTGCAACCCATTTATGTCTAATTGTGCATGTTTGCTGGTATAAGTCACGATCCAAAGCACAAAGCACATAGAAATTTCAATTCACCTTCACTCGACTTCATCCCACGGAAAGCAAGGACCAAGCGATTGTCTTATTCACTTCTAACCCGTTAAAAATTGCATTCTGTATAAGAATGAACGGGGCGCGTGTGGCGCAGTGGTAAGAGGCTCGCTGCGCACGCACACGACCAATGGTTCGATCCCGCCCGAGGCCAACCAAGCCTTCCATCCCTCTGGGGTCGGTATATTGGTACCAGAGGAGTCTGGGAGGATGAAGCACTGACTTGGTACAACGAGTGCCCCCCGCAAGTCATTATACAGGGCACATACGCGTTCAACGCCTCTATGATGCTCAGATGAATTCGAATGCGTGGCGCATCCCTCGTGACGGGATTGATTAACGCCGACCACTTTATCCTTTATTATAAGAATGAACACAGCACAGAGAAATGGATTTGTTGCCCTGTAAAACACTTTCAAGAAGAAAATTTCTGGTGCAGCTATGTCGATTATGTTGAATCCCGACGAATGCAAAAGAAAGAAGTTCTAGAGATCACGAACACTGATATTCTAATGTTATGTCAAATTTTGAAAACAATGACAAGACAAACTATCTCATAAAGAGCTGCAAAAACCCAAAAAGTAAAAATTGTCATCGATCTCCATTTCTTCTGGCCTGGAATAGATGAAAAATCAACGAGACAGGAAAGAAAATGTAAAAAACCTGAGGAAAAACGAACAAAAGCATCGGAAATTCGGTCGCAATGAAGTAATCGATAAATCATCAGGTTGGCGAGGCTGGCAAAATGCCCGCCACACCGCCCGCAACAGCCTCGCGGCAGTGTTGCGCCGCGGCTGCGCGGCGGCCTCCGCCTTGGCCGTGCTGCTGCAGACGTTTGTTCCGTGGTGACAAAGACTATATATCCTTGAACCTTTCCTCAGTTTTTATATTCAAACTTACAATTAGTCTATTATGAATTTCTTTGATATCGTCCTCTGAAAATGAAGTTCGTAGATAAGTGCTTTCCTCGTTACTTGCTTGTTCCATTTCCTTTTTTATCATCAAAACGTATAGCTTTTTACATGTTATGCAAAAGTTAGACGAGGCTTTGTCTATCGACGTTACTACAAAATCCCTATGCAACTCATTCAATTTTTAATGCTCATATTCTCCTTCCTCCACCATCTTAGGGTCAGTGAAGTTAAACAATTTGGTTCGAATTCGTCTCCTTATAAGCCTTTTTATTTTCTCTGCCAGCTGTTGCTCTACTGCTCTATGGTACTTGAATCTAACTCTAGACTTCTTAGCATTCTCAATAGCCAGCTTGTTGACTTCTTCATATATCTGATATTTAGTACGTTTGTATGTACTCTATACTTAGTCCCCTTACTGAAGATATTCCTTAGTTTCTGACCCTTGATTATTGTCAGATTTCCTGTGCACACATGCTTCAGTTGTGGGTCTATGAACTCCACAAAGTTCCTGCATGCACAATCACTGCTAAGAATACACCTAGTACTTTCATCATTCAGTTGCCTGAGAAACTTATTATAGTTAAAAAGTTTCAGAGCCAACGGTGGATCGGTTACATACGTTATTTTTATTCTTAAGTCCTTTACGGCCTGAACAACCACAGGATCCTGTGCATAGCTAGCAATGAGATCCTTAATTATTGATTTATTACATATTTTATTTAAATTCAGTTTCTACACAATTTCGCCATAATATTTGAAACAAACAAACAATTCATCCTTTCTATCTTTAACTCTAGTGTGGGATTTCCAAAATGGATTAGCTATCAACCCATATATCTTATATTTCAGCTCGTATTCTAGAGTGCAAAAGTGCGGGCTGAACGCTAAGTCTATGAGTCTGCTAATATCGTGTTTGTTTAACACATTCGCGACAACGCAGATTTTCCGCTCAGGGCCACTTTGGACCAAAGCGAGTTTGTGCTTGTTTTTCAACGGAGTTGCGAGAGTTAGGGCATATTTGACATGCTAATCACAAATATGCCATCTATTTTACTTGGCGAAGCACTTCTGTAGTGTTACTGTATGTATACAGTAGAAACTGTAGGAAGACCTTTTTCTATCAGAATTCAACCAAAATTTGCACAGGAGGGTTATTTTACATACAGATTAAGAATATGATACCCATTGTCTACCGTATCGCATCACTGTGAGGTTACTGTAATCATACTGTAGGAACTGTGGAGAAGGGTTTGCATCAGAATTTGCCCAAAACTGGAGTTGTTTTACACGCTGATCTCGAATATGGCACCTATCGCGAATATGGATCTCAAATTCGTGCTCAGCATGTCAAATAACCCCACTTGCCAAATTTTCACTGAATTTGGTGAATACAATGCATCTACAGTATGCCTACAGTAACCCTACAGTACTGCGCTACGGTACAAAATGAATGTCAATTTCGTGCTCGGCATATCAAATAACCCCACTTGCCGAAGTTTCACTGAATTTGGCGAATAAAATTCATCTACAGTATGTCTACAGTAACCATACGATAACACTACAGTAGCTTTAGAGTACTGCTCTACGGTGCAGGACTGATGGCGTGTTCATGTTCAGCACGTCAATTCACCCCAAAGTTCAAATTAGCTGTAGATGCTGTGAGAAAATACATCAACACTACCTACAGTATGACTACAGTAATCCTACAGTATCGCAGCTACGGTACAAAATGGATGGCATTTTCGTGTTCAGCGGGTAGAATAACCCCCAGGGGCAGAATTTGGGGGAGCTCCACCTAAGAAAAAGGGATAAAACGGATACGACCCACCGGTGGGTCGTATTGTCCTCTACGTAACTTCCCGTACGACCCACCGGTGGGTCGTATTGTCCGTTATGTGTTAATGTTCTAAAATACTTATAAAGAGAGGAGCCACTTCGTGCATTAATTTCAAACACTACATCGTTAGTTCTATCACTGCACTTACTTCTTTTCTTAGATCTTCTTTTCTTACCCCTATGTCTTACCCTTTTAATCGGAAACCTAAAATATGGATGGTCTCTTTTTTCTAAAGGAGGAACATTGTCGGAGATATTTCCAAACCCCTTAATTTGATCATTAAACCCAAAGGGAAAAGCAGTGATCATATATCTTATCCAGATTAATTCTTTGCCCCAAGTTCGTTCTTAACATCCTCTCCTGCTGCGCTATAATCCAGAACATCAATACTTATATGTAATGTATCATGTCCCGTTTTCTTTTCTATCGTTTTGAAGCTAAACTTGATCAGACTGTAAACGTACGGCAGAGATGTAGGCGATCCACTGAAGGAATGGGCATACGTCGTCGCCGAATCACTGCGTATTGGGTCGGAGTCTTCTTTCCGCACTGGTCGTGTTATATCGAAGCAGGATGGAGAATGATTGACCGCTCAGCCGGACAGCACAATGCAGAGTCGAAGGGAATAAATACATAAATATTGAAATTTAGATGGATAGGAATAAATACATAAATATTGAAATTTATAGATGCTGTTTCAAAAGATTTTCATGCTTTCGGTACTTGAGCAGCAATTCTCGAGATTACCGCCACAATGATTCGGACAAACGGGCCTCCGAATATGCAGCTGGCATTCGTAGTATTCGAAATTGCTGAGCAGAGGTTCATCGCATGTTCATCCATAATTAACCAATTGATCTAAAGCCGCTGAGGAATAGAGCGGAGATATCAATGCCAGCTGCAATCCGAATCACTGAGAAACATAATTGTGGTCGTTATTATGGAATAAAAATAGAAATTTCGCACTAACACGTAAGCTGTTAGAGGGGGTATTTAAGCAGGCGAAGGATCCTTTCTCAGCATACACGCCATCTCTCTTTACCTTGGCGTTTCTATCGTTCCCAGGTTTGAATATTTCCTATAATCTCTTCCTGGATAGAATCTGCAACTCCTAACTGTTAACCAACGCTATCTTTACAGTGAAGAAATGAAATATCTACCAGTCTTCGCGCTAGTGATCATCGTAGTGGATTTCGCGTTACTGACTGTCGCAGAGGAACCAATCTCAATTCGTATGCGTAACATCTGTGCCGAGAGAAATCGTCTTCTTCCAAGAAAAGAATCACCTAATGAGCGGTGTCAATCTGCTTGCGAAGAATTGGTGAGCGGCATTTAGCAGCACATTCTGACACCTTACGACCAGCATGTTTATTTTCAGAAATGCAGGAAAGGTACATGCTTTAAAGTACCAGGAACGGGTGCGAAGACTTGTAAATGTTCCTTTTGTTTTGAGTGGAACAATCCGAAAGACAAGAAGAACCGCCGAGATAAGGGTATATTCAGGTCCTTGTGGGACAAGATCAATTCCTTGCCTAGATAAAGATGCAACTGAGCGGTTCACCTTGCACTACTTCTGATCGGTGGCATCCACTGTGATTACTCGCACTGTAGCATATTGGACTCCATACAATCTCATGCAGAGAACTCCAAAAATCCGGGTGATTACGGAACAGTGACGCGGCGCGGCAGGGTTCAATAGAGAGTATGAAAGAGCACGATGAAAGCACTATCTATTGAGGAGTACACCAGACAGCCAGAGTGCCACAACGCGCCACGTCACAGTGCGTATTCACCTGCCCGTTTGGAGTCCCCTGTATTTCGGCTTCGAATGTGGAGCATGTGCTGTACTTGCACTCCGCAAACGCATTTAATTTCACGTCTAAGTTACGGTATAAGGCTGTGTGCAATTCGCAAAGAACTCCGAACGGCCGTGCGCAAGGGGCGTGGTCGCGGCGCGGCGTGGCACTCCGGTTGTCTGCTGCTGTCAGAAGCAGAAAAACCACAGCCACATGCAGAACCTCTGCGTCTTTGCCTAGGAGAGCCGCGCCGCGGTCCCGCCCCTGGCACACGACTGTTTGGAGTTCCCTGTATATGTGTCCTACAACGACTGTCATCGTTCGCTAACGCAATGATGTATGAAAATTGTCCGTGGCGGCTCAACCAGATGCAATTTTACAGTGTTTCCTGCGATGAAATCACCAGACATACTAAAAATGTATGGGAGAACCCACTTTTCAAGTGAATTTTATGAGTGAACTCGATTTAAAAAAAACTATTTATTAAAAAAACCGGACACGGTGCAAGATATTTTATTCCCAACAAAAAATAAGCAAAACCATCAAATTCGAGATCTCCATCATGAAACAACACGTATCAAAAGGGCACTTACAGAGAAAAGATATTAGAAAGCATCAAAGACACACAGGGTTATAGTATTAGTGGTACAAATCATTGTTTGAGCATTACCAAAGCGGTAAGTATAGGCTCGACCCTTAACTCTACGCCAACTAGCCGAAGAAAATGGTGCAACTGCACACTAACACACAATCTCACATTAAATTTGCAGGAAAAATTGCAATTTTCCCCCAATAACACAGTCTTTATCATTACATTTCAGGCATAAAACTACAGTTCTGCAATTGCACCGAAAACTCTAGCTCCGGGTCCAAAATGTATAAATATGGTCTGCGCAAAAAGCGAAAATACCTCGCTGTGGACCCATGTTTCACACAAAAACAGAGAAGAGAGGGATTAAACAGAGAATAGAGGGACTTTCACAGAAATTTCACCAGGTGGACTTCTAAAAAACCTACCAGTAATAGTTCACTGTAAATTCTGATATGGCAAAAGTCCAGAGCGGGAATATGTCTACACGCAATTTTGCGCAGACTACGTAAATGTAAAAACTGTGATTATTTTTGGCAAGTGAAGACAGCAAGGAAACTGAGCAATTACACACGGTTGTTGTAAGAGAATGAAGATAACAACTAAGCATTTTCCACAGGACAGCATTGGAAAAGGAAATCATATGGCAAACAAATGATACAGATACATAGCAACTCCACTCTAGTGCATGTTCCATGCAAGCACCATGAAGGTGTGACCACTGTTGCAAAAAAGAAGGTTTCAAAATCAAATTGCATCGGAAATGTGCTTGAAATTTGCATGAAAACTGCACCAGACCAGCAATAGTTCTAGCGAAACTTCCTACACATAAAATTTTTCCTTGAAGTTTGTTACCTTTTGTAAGTAAAGAGTTCATGGACACGGACAGTATAGTGACTAAAAATACAACGAAAAGCTTTCGAATAGTTATGCATTTGAAATAAAGGCAGACAGTGCTAAGATCATGCAGGAATTTACAGAAAACACCCAAAACTAACTTTAATTCCCTACCAGCTATTCACGCCTCATACTCAAACTGGTCTTCTGGATAAAGATCCGCCTCTTGAATGTCTGCATCTGAATCTGAACTCAGGAACTCATTCGAAGACGATGGTGCCGTTCGTCTGGAAGAAAGGTTTCTCCTAAATGAGTACATGAAATTTCTGGATAACCATAAATAGCTTAACAAAGGTACCCGTATTACCGCCAATCAAATTTTGTGTTTCGAAGTATGCACGAGATAAGTTGAGGAAAAACCTGCTTGGGTCGTATGCGTATATTACCGACCTTATCTGTTGACACTTATCCTCACGGTCAAAAACGCATATCAACACTCCGCACGCATGTCTGTGCGATGCCGATCAATCATTTTTGCACAGCAGGATACCACCCACGTGGTCTGCCGCATCGCATCATCTACAAGTCGCGGCACAAACGTGGCAGATACTAATGTTTTGTTTTCTACTTTCGTTCTTTACGTTTTTTGTCTTCAATCCTATGTGACTGGATCAGCGTGGCACCAAGCATGAGTGAACCGTCAACGCTCAACAAACACAACGCTCAGCTGGTCTGACGCGCCGCGTAAGTGGTGCGGCACGGCAGACTAGATCGGCGGTAGTGAGCGAATCTCGTACCGATGATCCCTAGAGCCTAACAAAGTCCAACTTTCCAGCCATGAACCCTTACCAATCGTGTAGAAATGTAAAAGTCAAAAAAATACTCAAGTTGAAACCTTACTTCTGCACTGGCCTTCCCGCTCCTTCTCTCTGTTTCAATCTCCGAAGATAAGACGTATCATATTCCCTTTCGTCCCTGCCTCTTCTATACGGCGAATCATATTCCAGTTCGCCCCTATCTCTTCTGAAATAGAATAAAATTGACAGAATCAATAAATTTGCACAACTTTGTAACTAACTCTGCCTGATATCGTCTAGAGTACGACGAAACTACGCGTTTTGAGGAATTCGGCGACCTCGGGCTCTCTCGGTAATAAGGAGATCTCGAGCTGGATGGGAGTTCTCGTTGGTACGTAGACCTCGAATTGGGCGTGAGTTCCATGAGACGGGAACCATTCTGTGGAAGCGCAACCAAACGCTTAGAAGAGGATCTGGAAGGAGAACAAGCTTAGGTCTCAGCACTTTTCTTTTCAAACAAATCAGTTCGGAAGCAGAAAAGCTGAGCGGATCAAGAAAACTGATGAAAGTGAAGAGAAGAAAACCTTTGGCTCACTTTCTAACGATAGGAACGTTGTCAGATAAATTCCTCGGCGTTCGCCTAACCACAACCTCCTCTTCCCAGTCATCACCAGCATCTTCCTCAAAGTATCTTTGACTACCATAGCCTCGATCATCATAATCATATTCATCTCCATCATCTGTCTCTTCATCGTTGCTATAAATATGGACTCAGCCAGAGGCCAAGTATAACACTGGAGCTCTGAATAGGTGCTGCTTACCGGTCGAGGTATTCCGCATCCGACTCATACAAATCTTCCTCTTCTTCCAGAACATGTCGCTCTTTTCCATCAACAAAACGTGCAAACCTTCAATATAAATATAGGAAGAATAAAGCAACCGAAACTTGAAGTTTTCTTGGTAATTGTCGTAAAAATGAGACCGAATTAGCAGCCATAAGCCATAAGCGAGAAAATGAGGGATCTTCAGAGAGCTAGTTCTGAAAACATAATTACCTCCTCGGATCATGTACTTTACTAGTAATTTTCCACACATCGGCATCAGGACTACGACAGTACTGCCGTAACCGCTCTAATTCCCGCTTTGTCGTTTCGAGTCCCTCCTTCTCATACTCTTCCATAGTCAAAAGGCGACGTTTCGGTGGAAATATCTTCCTCCTGAACGACAATAACAATATTTTGCTGTGGATATCCACGCCATTAGCACAACCCACCAGAAGTACCCGCCTATAGCTCCTATTCCACGTATTACGCACCAGAACCAGGATTTGGTCAGTTGATGGAGCACCAGAACAGTCATGACACCAATAGAAACCTCTTGGACCTGTAGAGCACATGGTTTGAGAAGAAGGCGAATTCAACATGGAGTTCTAGAAACCCCCAAAGATGCTCCACAAAAACTCTCTAATTAAGACGATCGAAAAATGCACACAAACTCCAGGGAGCCTACAGTACCTGAGCTGCAGCGTAAATAACCAGTAATGCCACAGCTTGCATTGTCCACTGAGCAATGTCTAGTGACCGGCTATCCTTAGGAGGACCTCTTTTATAGCAAACCGCAAGAGAAATCGCCACAACGGTAACCTGAACGAGTTAATGGGAATAACATTCTCCATTCTTGTGTCCAAACAACTAGATTCCAAATACACTAAGGATATGTTGAAGGTGACACTTACAATATAAGCTGCAAGGTATTTTTGGTACTGTACCACCACCGTAGCGAAATTTCTCCAAGCAAAATGCAACATGTACATAGACATCGACCATCCACCAATAAGAATAGGAATTCCTATCAATTTCTGGAAATGGAAAGGAGATTTAACGAGATTAAATGAAAAGATACTTAGAAATAAATTTCAAAAAAAGCGACAAACCTTTGGAGCAACTCTGTAGATGATGAAGACCACAATAAGTAACGAGGCTAGTAAACCAAAAGAACAACCACTCCCGTAGTAAAATACAGCATTGCGTACTAGTTGTCGGGCAAACAAAAACAACAGTATACCGGCGACGAATGCACCAAGGCGGATGTAGTTCACCTCTGGAACAACAAATATGACTTCGAAAAAGACAATTTATTCGAGAATAAGGGAAATAATTTCCAAGAAAAACACTCACTGAGCACTTTTGCACTAATACTGTACGGTTGTCGAGTCACTACACCAACAACCGTGTCGTTGAAAACGTTTAATTGATGACTTTTCCATAAGTCCACACCTTTCAACAAGCCAAACATGCGGTTATCCATGCGGTAATCCTCTTCAACAACGGTGCAGTTATCGCCCTGAAAGAATTTTAAGACAACTATGGAATGGGCACGTCCTGGCAGTATCCTGACTAAATTTCGAAGGAAAGAAAACCCTCCACATAAGGGAAAGATTTCATGAGTTCTGTCTTGAAGGGGAAAACCTATCTATTAACAGTTAGTTATAGTCCTTCTCGAAAATATGGTCGGATTCCGTAGCTGCAGAATCGCAGTGGGACCAGAACGATGGATGCAGAGAAAGCATGCTCTAAGTGAGAGAGTTCAGCAGGTCCCACCACGATTCTGCGGCCGCAGCGCTATGAAACCGCACGCGCGCAATCCGTCTATCTCTTCGGCAAGGACTGTACTCCATGTTCTATAATGACCATGGAAGATGAGGTCTTAAAAGACAAAAAGAAATTCACTAAAATATTTCTTCCAAAATAGAATTCAAAAGAATCTAATAGCTTAGATCAGTCCCCACTCCATCAACATACGATAAGAGAAATTGACAAGCGTTCCTTCGTTCTTTCAAATTATTCCATCACGAAATATAGTGAACAGATTCAACCCCTCCGAACAAGCTTGGTGACGTTCCCGGCAGGTAAGTGTCAAGTCATGTGCTGCACAGCATCAAGCCTTCTCAGATTTGAAGCTTCTGACGCCTGACAACATTCATTTGATTGATGATCTGTCGCTCATCAGTCAAAATTGCACTTCTCTTCGGGAAGTCCTCCTGACGCTATTTTTATGTTATGCACAACCCACCTTATAGAGATCATAGGTGTCGCTATCTGTCAGATTAAGTTGCAGAAATATATCAGTAAATGCTCTTGTGGCGCTGTATTCTAATCCACGGTGAATATACAGATCCAATCCATCCATCAGCTTTGCTGGCACAATCCACCGGGAGTTTTCGAGCTCTGAAAGCATCAATTTCGTCGAAAATAAAATAAAAAACCATTGAACCGACAAAAAAATGTGCATTTTGCCAACAGAAACCTCTTCTCTAAGGGATTGCTGGACTTCAGAATGAACAAATCCGTTGATTGTCTTCTTCTACCTGATTACCGTCATTGTAACAATAAAAAAAACTTCATTGAAGTTGTAACTGGTGGAAATTCTGACTGGATCCTTGCAAACTTTCACCTCTTTAATCAATCAAGAAAACGAACAATAAACAGCAGAACCCACCTCTAGCTTTACAAATCGCTGTACATGAGAAATTCTGGAATAATGAAAGAAAAAAGAAACAGGCAAACAGCGACGGAACCCGGTACGCCATTAATAAATCTAAAAACAGCATTCGTTGGACCCACTGATCTCCATAAATCTTGAACCGACATTCCAGAAGGAACAGGTGCATAAGAGAAGGAAGAGAGATCCACAGACCCTCAACAAATAGTGGAACAGCTGATGAGAATTTGAAACGAAAATGTTTATTAGCGATGGAGCAAGCGAAACACGACTAGAGCACGAGATGCGCAACACCGGTGCAAATGCGGAAAAGTTATGTATGAGGATCTCCGTTTTCGACTAATTTGCAATTAAATCTCACCGTTTCTCAAGTTTTATCGAAAAGAAGCCTAAGGTCCAACTTCAACAAGTTTAAAAACATGAATCTCGGTCCTGAGTAAAAGCCAACGAGCGTTCCGTGGGTGAACAACCTTGTTCAGCTGCAATTTTTTTGGCTGAACTACTCCGAAGAAAACGAGATGGAAGCCATAAATTTGCACCTACAGAGAACGTCAATTCTGATTGCATTCCTCGCGTCTGGAGCAGCGCTAGATCACTTGTTAACCCACGTTGATACATGTTAACCCAGACGTTGACCTTATAGCGGTTAACGTGTATCAACGAGGGTTAACGAGTAATGTGGCGGTGTTCCCATTGTATGTGCAATACCTATTTTAATGGCGGCGCCTGCTCAATTTTTCGTACCTGAGATTTTGCCGATTTTCAGGGTTCTGAGAGACCTAAAACTCATATCCAATGTGAAATAGCGCGAAATGCATGAGAAATCCACGCGAATGGGGTGCCGCGCTCCATGCGTTTGACTGTGCACCTCTTGACATTTGCAGGTCCCTCCAAGCGAAAGTCACGCATGGTCTATTAGCTCACAGAAGGCGCCTGCACTGACATTGTCTGCAATTACGACTTTGGCTGCAGAACGCGTCTGGAAGGATATTTTAGCGGATGGCAGTGGGGAAACATTAGAATGGAAGGAACCATCCCATATGAATATCAAAAAAGTGCAAAAAATAGATCAGTTGGCCGAAAAATGGTGAAGTCGTAGTTGCGGACAAAGTCGGATCGGGCGCCCTCTGTGAGCTAATAGACTGTACGCTTATGCAAGTGAACAGACCTGAGTAATTGCAGTAGCTTTTTCTGAAAACGATGGACGAGTACTCGCCAAGACGACATAATTGAGTCTTGAAGTGCAAATGAAGAGTGCCGAATCACTTGTTTGGTCTGACGCACCACAGCACTGACGCTGCAGATGCTGCAGACCTGCTGGGTACTGTGGTTGCCGGTATTGATGTTTTGCTCATGTTTTCACCAATTTTTCCCACCGTAATTTCCGAAATAAAGACAAACACACTGAGAAGACGTTGGAAAACACCGCTCGCCAACAACGGCGCCCAGCTGGTCTGCAGCGCCGCACCACCGACGCAATGCGGCTCACTTGCTCGGTACTGGTGTTGTTCGACGTTGCCGGTATCGATAGTTTGCTTAAGTTTCCACTCAAGTATTTCGGAATAAGGACAAGTACAAGAGAAAGCGGTGGAAACGCCACTCAGCAACAACATCCAGCTGGCCTGCCGCGCTGCCTATATAGTGCGGAGCGTCCAACCAGGATGGTGTTCTGTGATGGCCCACCGGCACTGTGCATCAATGGCTACCATAATTAATCCAGTTGATTAGATGTGAGCCTCTGGCACTAGCACCTACCGACGAATTCGCAGTTTATACGTTACAAATCTCACTTCAGAAGTGAAAATCCCTTTGGATATCTCAAATAAGATCTCTCTAGAGGCCAATTGCGGCCCGCAAAGAGAAATCGAATCGCTGCACTTGGTGGCAACCCGACGCAAGGTCCACAATTAACATTCGGAAGCGCGATGAGTCACGTGGAGGGCGCAGAGCCCCCATCCCGCTGTCCTCTATTCGACCGCCGGCGCCAGCTGCTCCGTCTCCGGCCGACCATCCACCCCCGTTGCATCCGAGCACTCACCTTTCTGAAATTTAATCAGCACCATTTTTTACATTTACTTGTGTAACGCCAGTGCCTGTCACGAATGTTTCACGAATCTCAGCTGCATGGCAAGAAAAGGGCTCATTTGCAGCCCGAGAACAATGACTATTTATTTGCAACTTCTCACCTGCTTATTCTCACCTTTGCTTTACACTTCAGGGAACTGGCGCAAAGCCAGGTGCTGTAATTGCACTATACACACCTTTGGCGACGCTGAACTCGAGCCTGCACAGCTGTGAGGCTTCTTTTTGTTGGCCCATCACTCGTGATTTGTTGGCGAATTACTAGTTTTATAACTTTTTCGACAGTTTCGTCAAAAATTTACTGATTGATATGATATCCTGATTGTTTGTTGTTGAATTACTACTAATAGATTGTGGCAAATTCATTCATTAACTCATTCAGTCGTTCATTACATAGTGTGAGCCACAATAATGATAAAAACAAATATTATTATAGTATTGTATTCGATATTTTATTATTGATAACTCGCTTTTTCATCAAGTTATCAAAACGACAATAACAAGTATAACGACATCATAAACTTATACATATTTATTATATATATAACTCATATTATACTTGTTATATGTAATTCGTTCCTTCATTAAGTTATGAAAACGACCGCAACAAACATAATGACATGATAAACTGTATTAGTAAAAACAATAGATAGACATCATGGCCGATTACTATGGAAGACTTTAATACTTTAATATATAATATGCTTTGGACAGAATAATTCATTAGACATACTCGAATCCGAAAATTCGATTTCGAATATGTGGAAGACCTGTGTTTGCCTCTCGGGTTACAAATTAATAGATAAATTATTCAAGTCATTCTGGTTTTATTCGACTCGAGAGGTACCGTATAGTAGGGTACATAACATTTGGAAAGACGTAGAAAAAAGACTGTGGAAAAGTGTATAATGTTCGGAAACGCATGCCAGGGATTCAGACTGTGCACACAAACTATGAAATATGGTGCGTTTCACTTGTTTTTGTTTTGGTGTAGTATATTTCACAAAAGGTGAAATTAGAAGAGAAATCAGAGAAACAAAAAACGCATGCTTTCAAATTACTTTCTAATTAGAACCTGGGCGCTTGCAATTTAGTGCACAGTGGACGTCAGTGGGGGTGTCCCATCCACGGCCTCGAGAAGTACGCCGCGCGACCGCACCGCGCGCGTCGTAAACGATATTTTCTGCTGCTGTTATGCTATATCTAGCAGCTTTTCTACCCGGTTTTGAGGATTTTTGACCGAGTCGGGAAGAAATGGACTAGAAATAGCATTCCTGCAGCAGACGACAGCGATACCGGTGCGCGCGGCGCGGTCGCGCTGCGTACTTCTCGAGGCCGCCGATGGGCCACCGCCATTGACGTCCACTCTACATAGAAACTATAGATTTGCGCACAGACACCAAACTATCATCGATTTTGAAACCGACTATAAAAGGGCTATGAATGGGAACTTCATTCCTTCATGAATATTTCTCCTCATACTTCGAATAATTTTTTCTTTAATTCCGTAACCTTGTAATTACTCTGCAGTTGTCAAGCCTATCTCTCTTTAATCTACATTTCTTGTTGCATTATGTTCTCTTAGACCTTTAAAAAAGTCGTGGACGTCCTCTTATCTTTCACTGCTCCCGTGACGGGTCGCTTTCTCTTCCATCGATGTCTCTTGATGTGAATTACTTATGCTCCACACCTTATCACTGAGAGATCTAGGAAGCCTCCGTGTACTTTGGCGAGGAGTAATTTGTAGTCAATCGCCTAGAGAAGCGTGTCTTTTCAAAAGCGAGTAGAAATCGTTCCGGGTAAAAAAAAACTACCGGTCGAGGACAAAGCAAAAACTCCAACTCACCGCGCGGCAATTTTCAAAGAGTTGTATTCTCTTTTTTTTTCTTTGTCGTGCCTACGTTCCAGGTATCTTTGGCGAAGTTCGTTGCTTCTTTCAAATCTACGGTTTCCTCTCGTTGTGTATTACGAGTTTCTCTGCTTTCACTGCGGATTTTTCCACTTGCAATTGTTGTTGAAGCCATATAAAAACATTTCTGAACGTAATAACGTCAGAACTTTAGTGTTATTCTGCTTAAGCACATGCAATAGACAAGTTTCAGCACAAAAAATTGATTTTATATCTCTTTATTATATCTTATTTTATCCCCTATATATCTGCCTAGTCTGCCGCTCGCACCACCTATGCGACGCGGTAGACCAGCTGGACGCTGTCGTTCTAGGGGCGGTGTTCTCACTGTTTTTTTTCCTGTGTCATTGCTTTCATTCCGAAATACTTGGGTGAAAACATACGCGTAACATCGATACCGGCAGTATTTTGTCATGGAAGAGTGATTAACTGGCATTGTACTATATTTTTTTTTCAGCTCCTACCTTGCACCATGAGGTCGTTTTGATGTTGTTTGTTGAAGAATGAATAATGGGGAGGGAAAGGAGTCGCACAATGACTCGAATAATTTCATTGGAAAGTTCGAGGCGATCCTTCACACCCTCTTTGAGGAGTACGGCAAAAAGCCAGCTTCTCCGAAAAATCTAACGGAAGATCAGAAGAGCATCGCCCGTTGCCTGCAAGAACTTATCAGTTCTGGAGAGTTGAAGATTGATAAAGCGTGAGTTTTTGCTCACTATTTTTTTTTGTTTTTTTTTCAATTAAAACTTACGTGTTTCACCAATTTTTGTCAGTTTTTTTCGTCTTTTTTATTGATTATGGAACTAGTCTCTTTTATGATCATCAAATTAACCTTCTGAGATATATTGTTCAGCAATTGATTGTGATTGAGTTAGGTATAGGTGATTCCAATGGCTCTGGCCCTCTCGCCATGCTGCCTCGTCTTGCATGTGGAGCGTGCGGATGGGTCCGAAGCACTGAAATCTCCTTGAAAGCTCACATCTGCAGTGTTGTCTGTTGTGGATTTCGTGAGAATGTTGCGCCTGGGAAGAAGGGGGGAGGGTGAGAGGCTAAAATTCAAAGCTTTGGAGCTAGGCAAAACTGGGTTGAGACCCATTTTCAGAACGACATATTTCACTTCTGTGTTGGTAAGGTCAATTCCATTGGGGAAGATAGTGCGAGAGACTCCTGAGAGGAAAACAACGCAGGAGGGTGCTCAGCAATTCGAGAGGGTGTTGAGAAAAGAAGGCGGTATGCACGAATCGTCAACTATCTGGGGCCGGCCATAGTGAAGTGTGGGGTAGCTATTTATACCCGTGTCATCTCTATCTCCAAGCAGAACTTTCATCTGATAGATCGGTGATCCACTTCTTAAGGATTATGAATGGGGAGGGGGTATTGAAATTCAGCGAGAATGTGAAAGTTTAGTCTTAAGTGTGTTGAAGCGCGAAGGGTGGGAGAGAGGTCAGAAGGGGATCAGTACTCAATCTACGATATCCATGCCTTTCATCAGGTGATTGACAAATTTCTTCCTTGCTCCTCGCTGAAACGCTGTTACGCAGAAGCGCATCCAGGCGTGATCAGTGACTAGGAATTGAGCGAGGATCAGCACTTACTTCATTGAAACAGCTGGTATTACTCTCGCCTGTTCAAGTGTTGACTGTTAAACGATTTCTGCTGAGAAACTGGCCATGGATAAGATTGAGAAAACGAAAATACATGGGAAAGAGCCTATGATTGCTTAATTCAAACATTTTTTCAAGATGAACTAGTCTTTGAAAAAAAAAGCATTTGAGTAGTTACCTTGTATTTATATATTTATCAATCTCTTCCAGTTTTTCATTCAAATCTCTTTTTTTCGCTCGGTGTGTCCTGTTCCTATTTTTTCTTCAATCAGACGACTTACTCTTGTTCTCCCAAGTTTAAATAGTCAAATTATGAGAACTTATACCCAGTGGCATTCCCACTCTTGTTGCAGAGCATCCGAGACAACTTCGTTATGCGACGGTTTCATCGGAGAATGGGAGTCGACGGGGATCAAATCGGCAGCTGTACAGCAGTTAATCGCGCTGCTTAATCGACCGCATGTCCGGGTAAGATTATCGTTGTCGTTGCGTTGCGCGAATTGCTGTGTCAGCTGGCATAGTTGAGGAATTTTTACGAGCCACAGCCACCGCGGTTGCTTTTTTGATCTGATCGTTGTGCAAATCTTCCAGTTTAATAGTCATCGCATATGTTATCCTTTTTCCAAAGATTCTTTTTGATATCATTTGTTATGAGGTGGTATGCAATTCTTTACCAGAGATTCTGGTGGGCATACCTCAAATGATTTAGGATACAAGTAGAGAGCTGGTTTTTCTCTTGTTCCCCTTAATCTTCGCGCTTTTCCATCACAGTATGTATTAATTTGCCCCTCAGTTGCTTCTAGGAAATGAAAAGAAGATTACAGCGATTCGCTGAAAACCTAATACATCTATCGTTACACGATCAGGTCAACGTGTGTTGCAAATCTTCAGCGAGTGTGGTCGATTATAAAAATGAAAGTGTACGAATGTTCGCTCTTAAAATTACAACTCATTCCGCCTACATCATTTACAGCGTCGTGATTGAGGTGTAGTTGCATCCCAGTCTGCAGAATTGTACCCTTACGACTTAGTTGCTCTCCTTATTAAAAGTTCATGTCTCCTTTTTGTTGAAAACAACTATGTTTCAATCGTGTTTTGCCAGCTTCAAGTACTCAGCTTATTATTTAGAGAATACCAGCACTCTCTGGCACATAATCTGGTATACATTTCTGCTGAACATCATTCCGAGGATAGGCATTCCAAATGGGGACTTGCCTCCCTCTACTTTTGCCTCGAAAATTTTCAGCTGTTTGTATTTTTTTCTTTTTTTCTTATGAGCATATTGTTCCTCTTCAGAACAGATTGGGGTACCTTATTTTGCTTCTTTCTCTACCTGTTGCTAGAATGTGTTAGTTACTGATATAGAAAACACAACACAGCTCCTATATCGTTTATAAAATGCCACTATTTCACTAAATCTGTAGAAACAGACTTACAATGGGCCCTGTACTGTAAGTCTGGCACATTGTAAGTCTGTTTCTATAGATTTAGTGAAATAATGGCATTTCACAAACGATATAGGAGCTGTGTTGTGTTTTCTATATCAGTAACTAACACGTTCTTCGGTATTGACCCCCCTATAATAGTACATAAGCTCGACACAGTGGCGACAGGGCAGATTTGTCATGCACAACCACGGGGAACATGCATTTGTGCTCAATCGGTTGTGCACGCGGTGCCATGCACTACATTTCCACAGTTTGTCGATAATTTGCGGAACAGCGTTTTTCAGGGTGTGCTCATCAGCGCAGAAGATATCTCATCCAACCGATATCTCCCAAAATTACCATCTGTTCCATTTGAAGTCGACGAAGACGAAGGAATTGTGGTCAAAGTTGTAAGTCTATTACATTTCGGTAACTCTATTTTCTTCTATACCATACAGACGGAACGGCAACTCTGTCGTTCGGTAGCCACCTCAGTTTCTCGAATTGGCTCAATTTCTATGTTTTACGACACCATCTTCAAAATTATCGCTAATGCTCCTTCTAAAGTTAAATCATATTGATGAATTATTTACAAACTTTACTAATTAACCCCCACAAATACTAACAATGTCTAGGTGCGAATCGTGAAACGAGACGAAACCTTGGGCGCAACGATCAGAAACGACCACGGAAAAATCTACATTGCTCGGTTGATTGCTGGAGGTGTGGCGGCACGTAGTGCTTGTATACAGGTCACTTTTTAGGATTTGCCTTTCTTCTGTATTCGCATATCTCTTCAACAATCTGGGCATTTCAGGAAGGCGATCGTATCCTAGAAGTGAACGGTCTCCCAACATCTGATCTCTCCATAGACGACGTGGCTCGGATTTTGAATCGTGTTGACAAGGGTACTGTCACGCTGAAATTGGTGCCAGCTGAAATGTCCACGCGCACTGACAACGGAACTCCTCATGTGTATTTGAGGGCTTTGGTAAGTTACCGTGTTGTTTATGTTGATGTGGATGAAATCTTGGACAGTTTTCACTTTTATCTTTGCTTTATATAGGTGACAAAGTTGAATTGCATAGCATTCTTCATTCTTGTTGTCTTTTTTACTCAGTTTTACTACTAGTTATCAGGTTTCAGCGAACTCAGTGCAATGAGGATGAATGAACTCTGCTTTAAAGAACACGGAAATAGATTGAATTTCACGTCGAAGAGCTTCTGCACTTCATTCCAGGAAACTGCTCAGAATTTCTTAACTCTCGACAGTCTTAAAAGCTTCCTGTGCTACGGCTACTTTTTTGAAACATGATCTCGGCAGAAATAAAGCCATATTTTGCCAAGGGTGCGGTGTGTAATAATAAGCGCTTAGGCGGGAATGACTTAGAAAATTAAGTGCTGGTCAATCATTCTTGCATCACGGAATGCCGCCCATTTGCTCTGCCGCGCCGCACCACCTATGCGGCGCGGCAGGCCAGATGGCGCTGTGGTTGTCGGCACAGATGTCTTGCTTGTTTTCCACCGTTTTCCGGTGTGTTTGTTTCATTCCGAAAAGCGTGAAAAACAAAATACTACCGATAACCACAGCGCCCAACTGCCGCGTAGCATAGGTGTGCGACGCAATATAATAGATGGCGGTATCCTGTGATGCAAAAATGACCGGCACTGTATAAGCACTATTGCCATTAAGATCTGCGATTTTTCGCTGAATTTATCATAACATGAGGACTTCATTTCATTTGAGATGTTCAATTTCATGTATTATTTGCATTGTTATTATTTTTTATTCTTATTATTTGTTGTTATTTTTTAAATGTATTATGTTGCACTTTAGTTCGACTACAAAGGCAAAGAAGATGATCGACATCCTTGCCCAGAAGTTGCCTTATCCTTTAAAAGGGGAGATATCTTAGAGCTATTGGCTTGCAACGATGACCACTGGTGGCAGGTGAGTCACTTCTCTTCCATTTCAGTAATTCCCAGTGGAAAAAGTACTACTTTTAAGGCACGGCGTATAGGAAGCGGTGCTTTTGCACACTGTGAGGACATAAAAGGTAACTGACATCACTGTCAACTAGTAATATCGCAGTTTTGTGCTGATTGTATTGTAGCAGCTTCCCGGATAGGCCTCATACCTTCTGAGGTTCTACAAATGACGAAAAGTATGTCGGAAATTGAGCAAAGACCAACGGACGGTCGAGGATCAAGCCGATCCGGGAGCAGTCACGAGGTGATTGATGAGCCATTTTCAACTCCTCGAAATCAGCTGAGGTTTCACATTGAACACTGTGCCAGTTGGTCAGCAAAAATGCGGAACACTTGTGCACCGTGCAGTTGAAAACAAATTAATCACTGAACAAAGCACTCATGTACCTGCTGCAGCTTTGATAAATTTGTGGGATCACTGCGGAGGAATTGGGTGTGTAAGAAGAACTTTAAGAGAACGAAATGTGAGCAGATTATTTGCACCTGAAGTATTGTTGCTAGGGAAACGATAAGAAACGTGAAAAAAACTGTCTCGAAAAAGCAGCGTGGTTTGTGAGAAAATGCGTGCTTCTTTTAATTCAAGCACAATTAGTGCTTTCACATTTCCATGAAAATAAATTGTACCCAACGATTTTTGCAGCAAGGAGTTGTACTTGCATTAGGCTTTAACGCTATTATGTGACAGACAGCAACAAAGCGTCCGTTTACACCCTTTAGAAATTGAATAGTTAACACGAATAGGTTGGTTTGCGCTTGAAAAATGCGTAGCACAATTCTCTTGATTTGGCATTTCATTCTTTCTAGAGCGCATACGTTGGCGTTTTGTTATGTTCTGCATAATATATTAGACGTGTGGGTTTTACATAAACCGTTAGTGTGGAACATGCAAAGCGCAGCGCATCCCTACCATCCCGATTTTGATCTCGAACCTGTCAATCATCCGTAAGCTAGAGATCACTATCGGAAAAGTGCGGATGCGTTGTGCACGCATCATCCTTCCTAGCAGACTGTAGCCCCAACGGTTCTGTTTTTGTAACTTCGAAAACATTCTTCACCATTGCTTCAGCATAGTTTCCATCTTCTCAGGCATTCCGGCAATTGGAGACCCTTGTCATTCCGGCTCCAGTTCCTAAAATGGGCGGGTATAGGGTGCTATGCGAGTGTTGATGGTTGCTGTTGGGCTGTTACTCGGTCGCTGTCCGATTGTTATTCGATATTTCTACAAGAAGAGCGAATCGATTAACAACCAAATAGAATCCCATCCCTGCCTCTTCTTAGAAACTGAACCCGAAATGAGATGCGGCTCCAGTTGCTGGAATGCCTGAGTTTATGGTGAAGTAACCATGGGAGTCTCATTGGCCTACAATAGTAGCCGTCTGATTGGATGAACTTATTTCCGCTTTCCAGTCGGAGTACGTTTACGAGTCTGTTTGTCGTCTTTCTCCACGGGATGGTATCTCTCGAATTATCGTTCTTCTTGGACCACCAGGTGTTGGCAGGTACGCTTACCATTCCTCTATTGCGTTTTTTCTTTTCTCAATATGCTGTTTTCAGGAACGAGCTGAAACGTCGTTTATTATCGCGATATCCCCAGCGATTCAGCACTACCGTTCCACATACCACAAGACCCAAGAGGTAAGTTCATAGAGATGCTTTCCAGGGGTCATTCATCTCATGTCATCAGGGCATCCTGTTTTTTTTTTTCAGAACTGGTGAAGTAGAGGGTGTAGATTACTACTTCACGGAACGGTCAGTTATGGAAAAAATGATCTACTCCGGACAGATGCTCGAGTTTGGAGAATTTCGAGGTATCTTCCAGTGTTTAAGGTTTTCTCCGAAGCTCACGCGTTTTCCTACAGGAAACCTCTACGGAACTGCGTTGAGTTCCGTGCGAGATGCTCAACAAGCGGGAATTCCATTGATCACCCCGCATCCGTTGGCTCTCCAGCTGCTGAGGACTCACGAATTCTTGCCCTTTATTGTTTTCATACAACCACCCGATGCGGCGACATTCAAGGTGAGCCCCTGGGGGCGTACTACGCATGAGTAAAGAGAAAAGGGCTTGTTGTGGTTGGAATCTCTCCAACGACGTGCATATGCGCTTTGTTGGATGATTGCATGAATTAGGCGTACTTTGTCGGTGTTCTTTGAATAGTTGTACTTTTTGTTTTCCCAAAGTACAATGAGTATCGAACCTCAGTTCTCATGTTACCTTTTGCATTCTCAACTCGGAAGGTTAGGATTCTTAGGAAGCCCGCAGAGTTCGAAGCAGACGGAGGAAAGGGTGCTTTTTATGATTATAGATGCATTGTTGTGAAGGGTTAGGCCTCTTGTGGTGGCACAGAACCTTTATTAGCTCAGCTGCTTATTAGCTCAGCGGCCCCATGAGCTTCACTGAGAATCTTATCTCAGAGCACTCGAGTTGTCAACACATCCCTTCCCCGTGGTTCTTCCGGACAGTCAAGGAACGCCAGCGTCACGCGGATGTTTTCGGATGCGGAAATCGAGCAGGTCATCAACGGTGGAGCCACACTTTATAAGCAGTGCGTAGCTTTGATTCAAAACCCCTGTTATGGGTCTCTGAAGACGTGTTCGATATGATGCCATTGCAGATATGGTCATCTTTTCGACGCTACAATCATTAACAAAGATCTCGAGGAAAGCACCACACAACTGCTTAATCTGATCAGTGATGTGGAGACGAAACCCACGTGGGTACCGCTTAGTTGGGCGACAAACCTTTGCTCAGAATGATCTGTTTCTTTCTACTTCGATTTGGCCACTAGCCAGATGGACAGCCCATTGAACTTTCATTAACTTCTCTCTACTTACTTTAATAGATCGTCAGTAGCTATTTCTTTTTTCAATTATCTTTTTCATTGCTTGCTGTATTTGTTCTGTCTTTGTGCAGTCCACTTGCCATTCATTCGGGTTTCTTTGCAGAAGGTCAAGTTGTTTTTTGTTTGACGTTGATCTGAGGTCAGCAGTGCGCAATGTTAGTTGTTGGATCTTTTTATAAATTTCAAATACACAGGGGAGTGATTCTGGTTCGCCTACAACGTTTCTATCTAAGAATCTCAATTTCCTATTAATCTCACGGAATAAGGCAAAAAAAAAAGTTGGTGTGGTGACCGCCTCGTTTACGTCCGGTTCAACCCATAGAATTCTCATTTTTTTTTCGGCAAGCCTTCTACAGTGCCGGCCAATCACTTTTGCATGACAAAATTCCGCCCGTCTGGTCTGCCGCACCGCACCACCTACGCGATGCGACAGACCAGCTGGGTGCTACGGTTGTCGGGTGTTGCCGGCATTGATGTTTTGCTTATGTTTTCACCCAACATGCCGGAATCAAGACAGAGACGCAAGAAAACAGTGGAAGACACCGTCCAACAACAAACAGCGTCCAGCTAGTCTGCCGCGCCGCATAGGTGGCGCGACGTGGCGGATCAGGCAGCCGGCATTCCGTGGTGCAGGAGTGATGGAACCATATACTGTTTCGTAAAAACTCATATTGAGGATGAATCAGCAACTATGTGGTGCTGAATTTAATCTCCATAGTAGCATTTAAAGAGTACTAACATCTTAAACCCAAAGAGAATATAATATTGTCATCGTTTATCATCATATATTTACGACACATCAATCGATAAATCTCACAAAACAGATGACCAAGTCAAACAAAGTCGTTTACGACTCTATCACAGATAAACTGAACAAATAAAACCAGAGAGAGATGGGGCGAGAAAACTCGGGGATCAGATCATTAAAGAAGAGAACCAGCTGCTATTAGATGATTTCGTCTTCGCTGTCGTCGGCCGCGGCGGCGAGCAATTCGGCGGCTTCGACCTGCGCGAGTAGCGAGTATCGTGCTGCAGCTCGACCGCCGCCTGCCTCCCATCGCTCGAATACTACACCATCTCCAAGACTGAAACACGCGCGTTCGAGCGGCACGACTGTTCTTGCATAGAAGGTGGCGGCGACAAAGCCGAGCTATCTCGCTGTGTCGCGGATACGATTGTGCTGTCTGTTGGTGGTACGGCACGTGTTCGAGACGCCGTTTCGAACACATATACACCCTGCTGTCGTGTACGATACACTGAACCGTCTCCACCACTGAAAGCCAGCTATCAGTTTCGACCTCACGCACAACACTACACCACTACCCATGCCGTTACCCAGCGAACATGCATTATTAGTAGTCCTAACATCAAAAGCTCTCGCACAGAGTGTATTGAACCGGCCAAATACAAAAAATTTAAGGAACTGAAAGGTTTTTTGACCCCAGTTTATGGTTAAAGAACGTTGCTTTGAAAGCATAGTTGGATAATATTGGTTAAGAAAGCTACAGGAATACGATTGATTACCCTCATTCCCCCTTCTCCTAAACACCCGCCTCTACCTTGAAGTATGATGAATAAATTGATGAAAAATACTTCAAAAAATGCAAAAAAAAGTTTCGGAGGCAGAACCTCACATCAGAGACTGCTTCCAAAATTTCTACAGAAATAGAATCTGCGTGTGTTGCAGAGAATAGTGGTACTCAGAAGCATTGGAATCCCCTGATTTTGAAGGATTCTTTTGGAGAGTTTCCAAATTCTCGGCGGCTGTGGAAAATGATCGTTGTTTCATCACAAATGAACTGTAGCTACTACTACTCAATTTTTGACAAGATAACACGTTCGCTAAATACATTAAACACGGACTACTAGCACAAACCACATTCGGTTGGACCCCAGTGGAAGAATGTTTAGCCATTTCTGGAGCATTTTACGTATCGTAAGTCTACAATCTATAACTTTCTCAATATCGAAAATCAAGTGAGACTCTGCCTCTAATCAAAACGGCAGATGAGAGATGGTTGCTCATCTTTTATTAGGCGGTTATATACTTGAAATTTAATTGTTGCATAGTGGATTCATTCATACCAATTCTTCCCAACTCTGCCCCAAATAATGTCTTCTTCTTCTTCCCACAGCACTTACGAGACCTATCAGCACTCGAAAAGCAAACATTGTGATTTAATGCAGTGATAAGATAGCTGTATGACCTTTGCACCCATTTCATGTTTGTGCACGAATCGTTACAATATGCAAGGCATGCCAAATAAAATAATGCGTCAAATCCAAGGCAAGGCTTTCCACACCAGTAGGAGAACCGACGAAAAATGATGTCGGTTCTCTCTGCTTTACAGGTTGTGAAAAAAAAACTTGAAGAGTGTTCAAAGGTTAGTCAGAACTCAGAACAAAACAAAAAAAGTTGAGTAATGCTGGTCTTGCCTTCTGCAAGGTACAAGCTTAGTGACCATGAGTGAGAAAAGTTGTACGTGGAGCCAAGAACCTTATTTTCTCAGGCAATATGAACAGAATTCCACCCCTACTTGCAAATTAGCGAGTGTACAACGAAGCATCGATGTTAGACTAACCCTACACTGAACACTTAGAACCGAGTAACGTACTGGAATAGAAATCCAATTAAATATTGGCTTACAAATCAAATGAAAACTCGAATGTATGAATATACGCCATTCAGTTCTGAGTGTATTATAGTGACTTCAACAGAAAAAAAAAAACTTCAAAGTGAAGCACTACTGTCGACAATAGTTCCATCCGCTTAGCTGATAACAAGAAAGCAGAAAAAATGAGCATCCTTGCTATTTTGTTTCTTTTTCACAATGGAAAATTTCCAACTACAACTGTTAAGGGATCGGATTGGTTCAAATCCTCTTGAGTTTCTCAACTCCAGACGAAACTTGATCGCCACAGTTACTCCATAAATTTCGGGAATCAAAAACGAACAGTATCTATTATTTTGTGAATTCCGCCATTCAGTCATTTACGACAGACTATAGCAACTTTGGTGATTTTAGGCGGTATTTATGGTTGATGCGCGTCAAATTTGACGCGTCGGCCCGAAATTTCACGGAGTTTTCGCGATATCTGGATGTGGCGAAGATCAGGACGCAGTTTTGTTCGCGCGGCCGTCGCGGCGGCAAAACCAGGAACGTTTCCCTTGCTGCCAAGAATTGTCTTCTTCTCTTCGTTCTGCATTGTATATCGCCGCGTCAAACTTGACGCGCATCAACCATAAATACCGTCTTAGGGAAATTTCCACTAAGTGTACGCGTGGGTCCAAAACGCTTCGTACGCACACAAAGAAAGTGCCACGAAGAAAATTGACCCACGAGTTTTCATGACTGACTAATGCTGTGTAATGCTTCTGGACCGAATAATAATAAACATAGAGAGATCATTAGGGGCGATTCGTGTGCGTGCGTTCGATACATGTGCATCTATATGATGAAGGATAGGCCCAGTCATAGCCCTGACGCAACTCAGACGCAAATTAAACGCACGCATTTGCAGTCTCATGACGGCCGCGTGGCATATTCATTCAGGTTACGCATGCAGCGTTAGCCGATATTCACGAAAATCCCTAGCAAATAAACGCGTGCGTCCGATGCGCAACGGATGCACGCATCTACTGTAAATTGCTCTATATTGGATTGCTCCCTCACAGGTTGCTCTGCATAGGCGAGCCCCGCAAGAGAATGACGCACAACCGCCGCAAATGGCAGCTGCGTGCGCTCAACCTGCGCTTGGTCGGAGACAGAGGTGCGTTTGGTGTGGCGAACGCACGCATCTAGCAAAAGTTGTCCTTTTGTCGAACTTATTAAGCAAACAACACCTACTGCGGCGATTATTGACACATTCGTACTCGTTCTGAAGTTGTTTACAAATGGGCAGAACAAGGAAAATTCCGCTCATTACTGACCTATTTCTCAACGCAATTCGCCCATCACTGCACCGCCGATTGAAATTCGTAACAGAAAACGGATAGAACTCTGTCACACAAAGAAAAATGAAATAAAAACGACTAGACAGACTACAAGTGAAACCGCTAAAAAGGCTGAGAAGGGAAAAACAGAAAAAAGCCGTCAAAAACAACCACAAGCGGTAGTGAAAAACTCAAACACCTAAGTGAGACGGCTAGTGTAACTTCCCAGACTAAACCCCCAACAGGCAACAGTATACAGTATGCGGACGAAGTTCTCACATGCTAGGTCTATCCGGTACACATAAGAGACTACGAAGAACATACCTGGAGAATATCGGCAGGAACCATAATTTCCTATTGTAGCCGAATACTTCTCTATAGTTAGCACGGATACCGTGATCAAAAGCGCGTTTATCCGGTCCTCCCTCAAGCATTGGAGCACGGAACGATTCTGGAAGCATACTGTTGCTTGCTTCCTGATCACTTGTTCATGAACTCAATTACTGTAACATTGACAAGGGCGAAAACAACGTTCGTTGCTAGGCAACAATCGCCTGAGGGAACGGAACTCACCAACTGTTGTTCTGTTTCTCGCTGTTAAGTAGAGATGGTAGAAAAAGAGGAAAGAAAGCGAAATCGCGAACATTCCAGAGACGAACACAAGAAACAGTAGGTGGAACTTGCTCGCCTAAAGAGATTAACACTAGATTTCGACAAAAAGGACAGCGGCAAAGAGATGATACAAAAAATCAAAATAGATTCATGAGTCAGTGATTTTCACGTAAGAATCTAACTGCATTACATATAAAGTTGCCAGGTCTTCTCTTTTTACGCACAAAAATGGTGGTAATGAGGATCTTCAAATCAAAACAGGGTAAAAAAACGTAGAAATCCCTGTCACTGGTAAGCAAAACGTCAAAAAGTACTCAGCAATGACGTATTATGAGAAATAAATGGTAAATGATGCGAAATAATGATTTAGAATAAAAATAAAGCAAGATGTGAAGCAGAAAAAAAAAACAAAATTGTGAAGAGTTACTTAGAAAGGACAGCACCGCTCTGCTACTGGCTACTGCATTCACCCGGCCAATCGCAGAGCCTGGCTACGTAGCCCTTTGCAGAAATAATGCTAGGTACTCGAGTAGGCATCGAGTAGGCATACCTTCAGGTTATGTTCTTGATAATCTCGTGTCCAAAATTCGATGAAATAGGGAAGATCGGTAAAGAACACGAATAAACAAAAAATGAATCCATAGCTGGAAGAAAAAAATGAATAACACGTGTAAATGTACGAAAAATATGTAAGGCTTACCCCAGAAATAATAGGAAGAACTTGTAGTTGTAAAAGTTCACACAATTATTAACCCAAGGGCAGTGGTGGTCGAATTTTCTAAAAATAATCATACATTTCACAAATACTGATATCTGAACAATAATTTTGACAGAGTTCCGAGCAAACTGCTCGAAAACAAGTCAAGGAACGAATAAAAACATACAGAACGCATTGTCCACAAATTGAACAATGATGGGCTCGATCTGGTTTAATACATTTACACTTTGGACAATATCGGATACCTAAAAAGGTGGTAGAAAAGCCTTCAGCAGATGATAGTAAATAAACACGGGCTAACAACAAAGAAAATGGTAAAAAACCGTGAAGTTTAGCCAACCTCGAGCGAAATCCCTCGTTTTCACTGGCACCCGATGTATTGCTACGTATCGTGCAAGTATGGCCTGTTCTAGGTGTTCGTCCCGTTCACAAGCCATCAATTCATTTAAGCAATCTTTGTCAGGATAAAACTAAAACACGATCATAATAAACATAGAAAAAATCCAGAAAAAAGAAAACTTACTATGGACGGTGGCAGCCGTAATGGTGAGAAGATTGTACGATAATAAGAAACACAAAACAATAGAAGAAAAATATGAAAGAAAAGTAAGTAGAGTACCCGCTGAAGATCATTGTTCAGAGTATCTGCAAAGGCGAGTACATTGCAATCGATGAAAGCTGAGTAAATACTGAAGAAACTCACGAATGCATAATTCAACAACATATGCATAATAACCCCATCCAATTGCGCACAATATGATTATAACTGGTACCCATCTTATAGTCTGAAAATAAATCACATTTTGAGAGATGGTCCTATCTAAAAGCGACTTCTTTTGGCAGAAAATGACTGAATGAACTGAGAAAAAAACTATTCAAAGACTATTAATATAGTGCTAGTGAGGACCTGTACAGCCCAATCCTCTAGTTCGGCCACAATTTACTTCAATTTATCCTCATTTTTTGCCTTGAGATATGCTCTGAATTGTTTTTGAGCAGAGAAGCACGTGGTACACAACCACTGATCAGTTTTCCGGGTGAAATTTAACAAATACGAGTACTTAACCATCTTACTGCCAACATGTTGAGTGAATTAATGCACAACAGTTCGACAGGAGCACGGTCGAAGTAAAATTAAAAAAAAAAGATGACTACGAAAGGGGGTTTGCGACAAATATACATTTGTATGTATTATTCTTGATTATTATACATGGATATAGCTAAACTTAGCAAATAGAATGTATACTCGTGGTGGTCTTGATCTACACATGTTTCCTCCGCCGACAGCACTTCGCAACCGTTCAGCATCACCGCAAATTGGCTTCACTGCGGTAATCTATTGGTTTTGATATTGTTACATTCGCTTCATGTTGCAGCGCGTTTCACATGTATTCTGACGGGTCTTAATCGTCCTTATCATTCCTAACCCGTGAAAATTATGGAGGGGCGTGTGAGGAGATGAGTAAACCAAGCCGGCTTCGCGGTTGCAGGATGGTGTCAACGAATGGGAAAAAAAACTAAATCAGGAAGACCCGACTGCACAAAACTCTGCCAATGTTAAGAAACCTGAATTTTATCTCAGAGAGGAAGCGGCTGCGCTACCGTTGAAAGGCAAGCGTGTCTTAGAATGTAAAAAAGTGAGGTGGTGGAGCTACTAGGGAGAGAAAGAGGAAAATTTTTATTTTTACTTACTTTTTGCACTCCGAAAACAGAAAATGAAAGACTGACATAGAAATCGGGAAACGCCTGTTCATCTGTTATGTACTTACTTGCTGCCATCTGGTCAATTGTACGGGCAGCACATTTATGAGCATTGAAAAAGAAAATATTAACTGTAATCTGATGGCTCGACTATAAAATTATCTATGGGAATAGCACAACTCTCAAACGAATTCTGATTCCGAAATTATTTGTACTAACGCCGTATCAGTTCTTAATACAAAAGTTATGAAAAGTTACATAAGAAAGTTTACAAACCCAGCCACTCTACCATGAGGATAATACAAGAGAATCTAGTCAAGAAATCCTTTAAAATAGGAATGAGACTAACTTGAACACAAGTATAGATACAACCGCCGGACTGTGTACATTTTTGCATGCATCGTCCCATCCGCATCTGAAAATGATTGAATCTTCATATGTTTGTAAGTTGAACTGAAAATATTCGAAGCACAAACCTTAAAATCAAGATAAAACTGCAAAAAAAAATCGCTTACATCCAGTCTCAGCGACCACTGGATAACCTCGCGCTCAAGTTATCAATGCCGACGCCAGTTTTCAACGAGGAAATCCTGAAACAAGAGACGAATCATACAGATACGTCGAGAAACGAAGCAATGAACAGGTGATGAATATTGAGAATGCAAAAACATCACTAAAACCATGGATCGCCATGAGAAACTGCCATTACTCACGGTATGACGTCAGTCGGGTGAGAGGCGGTGCAGTTTTGCGTCCGCTGCGACCTTTTTTGGAGGGCGCTACATTCAAAAGTGTTTTTCTCCACTTCCGTTTCTTCATTGGTGCTTTGCTAATGAAAGAGGTCTGTTAGAATTAGAAGCATCTATTCTACTTAATAATATCCATGACATGATATAGCACCATACACATGATAAAGTGGGTGATTTTACTTTTTTACCGCACAGCTAAGGGGATTATTTCCCATCTTCAATCATATTCAAGACGGAAAAATTATTGGGGTTCAAAGGTTTGTTTGTAGATGAGGTAAAGTGCTAGAGAGAAGTAATTTGATGCTTAAAACCTTGTGAATTTGTAACTTTGGATGCGTTCTAGGCATCATAAGCTGGTTTGTATTGAGTGAAAACGATTTCCTTCGGTGATAAAAAGAGATCCCAGGGATCTCGATTTCCTTTTTTCAGCCGGAACCAATAGAACTTCAAGATCAATTAAGCTCAAATATCGCATCAATTCTCATGTTCACAGCATTTCTGTCTATCCATTTCCGCCAAGGTTTACGTGACTTTAATTCCCACCATTTTATGAAACTTATTCGAAGACGTAAACAGACACTTGCGCGATAGATACAATGTGCAGTGCCGGTCAATCATTCTTGCATCGTAGGATGCCGTCCGCATGGTTTGCCGCGCCGCAACACCCACGCGGCGCGGCACTGTTGTTGTTGTGCGGTATTTTCCATGATTCTCGGACAACCACAACACCCCGCTGGTCTGCCGTATCGCGTAGGTGCTGCGGCGCGGCAGACCAGAAGGCCAGTCTTTTGTGATTCAAGAGTGGTTGAACGGTTCTGTACATGCAGGAAGCAGCAGCGATCAAAACCCGCTCGCACGTGCATTGCCACCTCTCTGGACAGGTCAGAACAGGAACCAGGAATATTTGACTAAAATGAGAGCGATGACATTCGTGAAATGTGTGGATGCGCAGACAATCAGAGTGTCGTGCATGTAATATAGTGTGTAATGCAGCGGGTCTCGACTATGTTATCTTCTACACTTGTGTCAGACTTCAGTTTTATTATCTTCCAAATCTTTGGAAGTAGTTTACACACAAAAACGCACTGGAAGATGGGAGGAAGAAAATATAAAAAGCCGGAAATAATGGCGCTTCAGACAGCCATTCTTTTGCATTCTTCTGTATTCGAAGCCGTTCTTTTCTAGTTTAAATTTCTCGAAACAATGCTATCCTAACCAGCTGTTTCAGTTGTCTACTCGTCCACTGACGTCGACAGATTGGTAAAGGAAGGTGGTGCGGTTGTCGGAAAAGCACGACAAGGTATGTATTTGGCAAATTTTTGCTCTAAATGGGTATGGATTGTGACACGAGTCCTGTCAAATTGTTGAAATTATCAATCACTACAGGAATGAATGATGTTGGTTCCTCTGTAGCTCAACCTCTGAACAGAACCTTGAACGGAACAATAACAAATGTCCCCCGTGAGAAAGCCGTTTTTCTGCTTCATTCGAACTTGAAAGGTGGGTTGTGGGCTTATACGTCGTAAACGTCCTTATTTCTCATTGAAAACTGCGATTATATTTGGTACTCAGTGTTTACAAATGCAATCGCTGCTCTCAGCAAAATTGGTGATGAGATCTTCATGCAGGCTCAAGAGCGTGGCGTACGTTGATGATTACTTTTTTTTTTTCTGTTTTGCCTGAAAAATTCCCAAAGTTTAGCTCTGTCTAAAAGCTTTCAACAAGAATCGCTCTGCTTATGGCGTTTTCTTGTTCATGGATGATTTTTTCACTGACTTTGACACGAAATTTGTGTGCAAAGATCGAGTACGGGATTGTCGGTTGTCTACAAAGGTAATTTTCCACTCTTTTCTCATGGCAAAAAGCCTTAGAAAGTGTTTTATTACTTGAACCTCTCTTTCTAGAGAGTTTAGTTTCTTCTAACAAAGATTTTTTATGTTATTTATGTTGTTGAATGAAACTATCTGTAGACAGCCCTGACGATATTCAAAAGTGCGCATTTTGTCGAGAAGAATTTGGTCTCATGCACGCTTACCGTGGACTGCCTTGGACAAGATCTTCGTATAGATTTCCAGCACACCTACGGTAAGTTTAGTTTTGACCTGTATAGCACTATTGTAAGTTTCAGTATTGACTTCGTTTTCGACCCAGAGATCGACTGTAATATCATTCTATTTGTATACAGCAGAACTTTTTTCTCCGAGTATCCATCACTTCCAGATGTTTCTCGTTCGTTTGATGTTAATGTCATGGAAATACATAAACCGTTCACGTCAAATATTAATAGGAGTGAGTTGTCAAATGCCGTGACGGTCAATGCTTGGTGAGTCTTTTAGTGTTCCTCTTTTCTGGAGTGGAACTTAACAGCTAGTTCAGTGTCATTTAAGTATTGTACATCTCCATGTGTCGAATATTGTAGGATCCGTCTTGAGTATGTATTTATTAACCCTATTTGACATTATATCCAACCCCAAAGAGCAAATTCCAGTAGGCTGCCGCTATACTGCACGCGGCAGCCTCGTTCGATCACGCGCGTCCACGTTTTCACAGCCCATTTCTCATCTAGCCCATACGTACTGAACATTTTATTTTTCCTTACACTCCCTTCTTCCGCTGATCATGTGTTTTATGATTGAATAATATGGTTTTACTAATCTGTTATCCCTCAAATATCCAAGCCGATATTTGTTTATCTCACTTATTTTCAGTGAAATAACCTCCTTTCTCAATGAGATGCACACTGGAAGAGAAGAACTGATAATGCGCGCACAAGATGACAAATTCATCTTCAAGAATTACATTCCCTGTGAGGACGGTGGGTGTTTATTCCAGTATACAGATTTGAGGGATCCGTTTTTTGAAATGACAGCTCACTTTGGGACGGTTTTAACATAATAATCGATGTCGCTTCCACTAGGTTTGAAAGTGCTAAAGTATCCAACAGTGAATCTGCAGTTGAATATCTGCTAAAAAGTCAAATGTTTTGAAAAAAAAAAACCGAGCCATGTGCTTCTCATATAGTTTAGCGTAACAGCGCTGCAATTTTCCAGATACAAGCGAAGGATTTGCGTGCAGAACGGAGATTACTGTGCAGAAGTCATGTTTCAAGAGCTTTGCAGTGCAAAAACCATCGGAGATCAACTTTGGCATGAAGGAATTCAAGGTAAATCAGTTCGTTCCTTAATTTTTCCTTGAATAATATGGTCTGCGTTTATCTTTAGAAAAGAGTTCACACCTTTGATCTAAGAATTATCGGACTGAAAATGCTGGATGCTCATTAGTAGTAGTAGAGTAGTAAAGCTTCCATAAAAGAGATTTTTGAATAAACATTCCATATTTCATAGCTTGAAACTATAGAAAACTGAATCTCAAGAGTTTAGGCGATTATCACGTTCGCTCGACAGCATTCTTGTGATGTTGGGTTATTCTTCGATAAGCCTGGAAGGTTGGACATTCACTTTTGTGGAACGATTCATGGAATTCTGAACTTGTATGTATTTTCAGCCCGCTCATTGTAGCCGTGGAAAGTGATGCCGGTTATTCAGGCGAGTTTATCATTGCTACGCTGGACGGTGATGAACAATCAGACGAAGAAGCTTCTCCAGGGGCAACACAAGAGTAAGCCTTGAGTTCTTCAATGCGTACTTAAGCTTTTATACGTTTCAAATCCGTTTATTCATGTTGGACCTTCGATTTCTAGTTGTGCTGGTTACTTATTCCATATCCAACTTTCACTAGTAGTTTGGGAGCAGATTTATTCATTTTTTAGACCAACAACTAGTTCCCGTAGAAGGCGGCCGAACTCCCAACGCTCCAACTCTAAAGGATCGCAAAGGTTAACAACAGTGGATGAAAGCGTGGCCTCACAACCAACAGAACGGTTAGTTGTTCAACGCTTCTTTTTTTGTTTCAATCTCAGCCATTTATGGGTTCCATAAGAAAACGATGTCGAGCAGCCGTAACTATGCTGATTACCGCTTTTTTAGGACAGAACTGGGCCGAAAGAGGCTACGATCTGAGAACACGAGTTCTCAGCCTCGATCGCCCCGGCCTGATCCAATGGATGAAGGAACCAATGCTGTTGATGAGGTACAAGGGGATCTTCATGAAGAAGAGCCTACAGAAAGGATGGAAGCGACACAACCAAGCCGAAATCCTCTGCATGGCGACAGTGTAATGGGAGCTGTACGTGATACCTACCATTTCCTCATAGAGTCTATAGTAATTCCTGCCTTTAGGGTGATCAAAACATCGATATTCAATTGCTGGATGAGAATATCATTGAACAAGGAAGTCCAGATGAACAAGCTCTTGGAGACATTACGCTTATGGATGACTTTGAACTAGACGAAGGAAGTCCTGAAGCGGCTAATGAACCTGAGCCGGCCATGGAAGCGGAGGTAATGGAAGCTGAGACTGAAGCGAGACCGAATGGTCCAATCAGAGAAGTAAATATTCAGGTTGGTTATTGATCTATAGGCCTTACTATTGATCTACGCAACAACTTGAAACTGCTACTGTTGAGCTATATATCTTATTCAGTGACTATTGCTTTGTATAGCTGTCTCACCAGGTATTTGGAGTCGTTGAGAGGCTCTCCTTGTACTCTCATAGGTTTCTTTACGAAAAATGCCGAAGAGACCAGTTCTTGCGGAGGCACTATCAGGGGAGAGAAGGGGCGGAGCATCTGTTCAGTGAGCACGAGAGTCTCTAGGGTCTTCTGCCCGTTTACTCTTGTTAGAGTGGTTCGGTGGGTTTCTGGATGGAAGAGGCAGTGGCGGACGCAGGGGGGGGGGGGGGGGGGGGGGGCGCGCCCCCCCCCGAGAATGGGTCGCCAAATTTTCGAAATTACTTTACAATACAAATAAAAATCTTATGTTAGTTTATTTTTAATTGTTTATTTTTATTATTATTTTTAATATATTTTTTATTTATTGTTTATTATTATAATTAATATTATTATTAATTTTATTTTCCGTCTGGGTCCCCAAAACGGCGGAGACCCCACTTTTCTTCCCACGCCCCCCCTCCCGCCCACTTTCTGCGTCCGCCACTGGGAAGAGGAGAAACAGTATGCATTTATTGACGAGCGGCCAGACGAATACGGAGGAGTGCGGATGTGGCAAAAGGTGGGCCCGCGTCTCCTAGGGGACCATGATATCGATGAGGTCGTGTAGGAAGCATTATCGGGACGGTGATAGCATCCATTCGGAATGTGCACCATACGGGGGATACCTGGCGGCAGTGACGGAGGTGAAAAAGCACAGCCAAGAAGAACCGAAAAACGAACGGAACGAAAAAGAACGGGGGGTAGAAATAAGGGATCTTCGCCTTTTTGGGCACCTGGGAGGCCGGATATTTACTCTTTTTGTGAGCATTTGGTGGGATTTTTAGTGAACTCTTGCGTAGTATAGCCCGAAATGCCGGTAAATATATACCTGCACAGAAGTAGACCATATAAAACCCATAACTACTTCACTTACCGATTTCTAAGTAAGTCTTGAATATCGATCCAAAGCCATTACTGCCGTTTTTTCAGTTCCAACGTCGTTTCCTTGGTATCGGCTCAAGACCCCAGCATCAGAGTCAAGCTGCGGCTGCTGCGAACGCTGTGATCGTCGAGCCAACTCAATTTCCACCACCAGATAATAAGAGAAGATAGCACGTCACGCTTTCATGACAGTTTAAAACAACAAACAGTAGAGGTATTTTATTACGGTGACCATCAGCGCGGGTTGTGAGTATCAAAGTATGTACACGTGTTAAATGGAGTCTCTGTCGTCTTTCAACTGTACAAACGTCGGCCGTCGTGGATAAATGACGAACAACGACAACTGGATTGTGGACAGTAACGTTGCAACGTAGTTTGGTGCCTTAAAGGAGGAAAGAAATGTATGATGAGGTGCAGATACTGTGTAATAAAGCTGCTATACCTGTATAAAGAAGTCTTTTACCAGTATACCATAGCAAAGCCATTGTAAACTAACGGCAAAACATGCTAAGCACAATGGAAGCGGCAAGGATTCGGAGTTTTTCGTCCGGATGACCTAAAAAAACTCCTGGTTATTGTCGTAGAATAATGCTTTTCAAGAGTAATTTTTAAAAATAAGGCGGCAGAATTAAAAAATAAGTGAATTTCAAGTCAGTTCAGCTATCAACTCACCTCCCCAATTTGAATTAGCGGTGCTCCTATGCTAGCGATGTTAAGAATGACGCAGATTACGCCTAGCGGCTCTCGTCCATGATCCTTTAGGTTTGCATAGTTGACAGCATAGAGCATTAGGCCTATTGCGACTAGCTCGGCAGTGATCACTTTCCTCAGTAATCGCTGAAATTAGGCGGAATTATTATTTAATATTATTTATTCATTATGTAATCATTAAATGCATAACAGACATTTGTTATTTATATTTTCTCTAGAGAACTTCTCTTTTCTTTTTCTCTTTTCTCTATTTATATTTTCTCTAGACTCACGGTTTCTCATTGCCTTCCTTGCTTGAGAGAAGGCAATAAAATGGCAGTACTCGATTTGGACAAGGCAAATTTACTGGCTGATAGGTTTTGTGAAGTATATAGTGAGGAGGGTAACGAAATCCCGCGGTTTAAACCAGACGTAAAATATCCTATGGAAACTTTCCCATGGTTTAATGAGATTACTATTTATGAGATGATTAAAAAGTGGCCGTCATCGTACTCCATAACTCCGGATTCTGTACCGACATCTTTCGTTCAGAGCATTGCTCATGTCATAGCTGCTCCTCTTGCGTACATATTTAATAGTTTGTAAGTGGCTCTCCGGATACCTCGCCAATAGAACGTTTCAAGTTAAGGTTAATTCATGTTATTCTTCTTGCAGAAGTGTATCGAGTGGAGTACCGCAGGGGGGTGTTCTTTCGCCGGTTTTGTTTGCGATTTATACTGCAGAGCTACCGGGACTTTTGGAGGGATGTGGTGTAGTTTGCAAACAGTTCGCAGACGATATAAAAATTTACAGGAGTCTTGATTCTGAAGCTGAGCTTGCCAATGTCCAATCTGCGTTAGATCAGATTTCGGAGTGGTCTAGAGCATGGAATCTGCCTCTTGCGCCGGAGAAAACCCTCCATATGCGCCTAGGTAGCTCACCACTTCAAATCGCTTACACACTTCAAGGTTATGCAATAAGAACTGTGGATAAGGTCGTGGATTTGGGTTTCCGATATGACAACAGACTTTCCTTCTCGGAGCACTACCGAAATCTCTGTAGGAGAGCAGTTGCCCGCACGTATCATATCTTTAGGGGGCTATCCCTTAAAGATAGAGGCATTCTTCTGAGGGCATATAAGACATATGTTAGGCCTATTGTTGAATTTGGTGCTGTGGTCTTCTATCCTCATAGGAAAAAGGACATAAAGATGCTTGAGAGGATTCAGAATAACTTTACAAGAAAGATGCTGATCAGGACTGGGGGTTTTCTGTATTCTCGAATACCTGGAGCTAGGGTAAGGAATGCTTACTACAGCATTCATACGCTTGAGTCTAGAAGGAAGGTGTTAGATGTTTGTACGCTCTACAAAATGTTATCTGGTATGCTCAAAGTTGATGTTAGTAAGTTTTTCACGATTGTCAAATCAAAAACAAGAGGTAGCTCGGAGAAGATATCATATGTAGGTCCGAAAACAACAATTAGACGTGTGAGTTTTACATGCAGAGCTGGTTTTTCTTACTTATCACTGAGATATGGTCATGTTCCTTCTCCTCCGAACTTCTTCTCTTTTAAACGCATGGCCTCTAAGCATTTGTTGACCACCTAGTATTGGTGAAGTTTCGCTCCAGTTGTTATGTTGAGTTTCGCGTTTCCATGTTCGTTACATTTCCTTTGACGTCGTTTTATTTTTTTTTCATGCGTGTGCCTTATGCACCGTAATAAATGATTGATTGATGATAGAGGCTTATTCGAATACTTAACAAAACACAGGAACGAAAGTTCTAGTTGCACACTGATAACTAAAACAAGAATAAAATATATTTTTTATTCATCTGTATTTCATCCGCATGTCAATTTTTCTTGCAAGGCATAAATAACCTATTTATCATGCGTTCAATTTTCGCAAGTAAACTGTAAATTTTACCACTATCTAGCGTTGTTTTCCCGCAGTTTTGTTGATTTATACACAGAAGTGAATTTACCGTAGCTCAACACAAACTCCCGAATACATATTTAGTCCAACGAGAACTGGTCCCCAAGCACTTCTGTGCTCAGTTATCGCTTTTAATTAGTCACTGCTCACATTTTTGTGCTCAACTAATGCTTGGTTGCAGTTTAGATGTTCTACACATGCAAAAAGGGTCAGAAGTAGTAAATATGAAGTGAAAATCTCCCACGGGGACCAGTTTTCGCAGATTGACACCGACAACACTTGAGTGCACCGTGACAGTGACATTCCGTTTATCAGGCTGGTTCGACTATTCCTTTATGTGCTGCTTTTTAATAATCAGTGAAAGTTCAAAGGTCATTTATTCACGAGAACTGGTCCCCAGGCATATCTGCGCTTTGGCACTTGGGTTAGAATGCACCATCGAGATTACCCGGGGTAAATATGTTGGCACGTGTGTTACGATGGGTAAATTAATAGGCCTCAGTTGGTGCTTCACATGTATATCATAGGTAGTTAAAAATATTTGAATTAGAACTATAAATAAACAAAAAAGTTACATGTGGGACATAGAAATTCATATTTTTGGCCCCATATTCATCGTTATTTCCCGTTAAGTCCATTTCCCTTCTTTCAAATTTTGCTGATTACTTTATTTACCTCTTTTACAAAATCAATCTTGCTCTTTCTAATGGTTACAATCTCTCAAGGAAATCTGCCACTTCCACTGAGAATAAAGGGTGCATTCCTACCCCAACTTTCACTCCTATCCTGTTCCCCCACGGAAGGAACACCTAACAGCCACGGATTTCCATGGTTACATGGATGAACTCATTGCTTTCACGAACATGCTGCTACTTACTCAATTCCCACCTAACAACATTCGCTGCTGCCCGCTCCCTCCCCCTCCCCCCTCGCCCACCAAACTCACAGATCCCCTCACTAAGTGGCGTCTCATCACGCTCCAGAGCTCCACCCGGATAAAGATCAATTGCTGACGACGAATGCGCAGTCGTGTGCCTGATTGGGTTACTCGAACGCCTCTGATCGTCACTACTGCGGTGGTCGTTACACGCTCTAATAGGCCATGGCCGTCTCGCGATCTGGTGCTGGTCTCGGCCCATTTTTGGCATCGCGTCGGAATGAGACCAGCAGCAACATCACATTCGGTCTTGCCTGTTTACAAGGATAAATGACTCATATGTGGAATTTAGAGGTGTTCTGGATAGCCAGGATAGGACTAAATAAGTGTGGGCATTGAAAATCCAGTCTAATCATCTTTAGGGATATTTTTCTATCTGGTATCACAAGAAATACAAATTTCACAAAGACTCATGCGTTCGGGGGGAATCGAACCCCCGTCGAATGCTTGGAAGGCATCCATGCTAACCATTACACCACGAACGCTTGCGCAGATCCAATTATGCGCCTAATCCCTAACCGTCGTCAGGGCTGAGACGAACCAGGAAAGAGGCCGCCAAGGATAACCGGATGCAGATGGATTGCAATGGAAAGCCATCAGAATTAAGGTGGAAAGATTGCAGCAGAAAGTCAACAAATGTTTCCAACTAAAATATTTTATCCTGCGGTCCTCCCGCACGAGTTCCGGAGGTTCAATGCTAGTTATCACCGAATGTGCTGGAATAAGAGAATTTTTGTACCTTTTCAACCAGCACAATGGTACAGATCATATCCTTGAAGTGTTACGGAGTGAAAATCAAGGTTCGAGGGAAAATGCAAAACTCATGCGTTCGGGGGGAATCGAACCCCCGTCGAATGCTTGGAAGGCATCCATGCTAACCATTACACCACGAACGCGATGCGATAGATCGTCGCCCCGTGGTGGATCTGAGTGGCGTGACCGAAACACCAACAAAAGGAAACGCGAAAAGTTTTTTTAGGGTTAGTAGGGTTAATACATTCAAAAAATATTTAATCCTTCCAGAAATAATTCAATAACTCACTCTTTGGATTGTTAGAGTAATTTTTTAACCGTAGGTGTTTGTTTCCAGTTGAAATTGACCTGACTCTTACGGTTACAAATGTAATTACTATTGAAAACAACGGACATGTGCACTTTTTAGTTGTTGTAAATGTTCTTGATAAAAAATTGCTGTTTATTCGAGAAAAAAAAACAAGCTCAAAGCAGGACCAGACCAATTTGCTGTTTTCCTCACTGCTTTTGGGATTCTAGCACACGTTTGTGCAAATTTGGCATTGTAGTTTGCTCAAGATAGCGCTAGTGAGCCCAGAAAACAAGTAAAAGCAAGGCACAGCAGCTACAAAATTCTGGCTATCAGCGACTCAACTTCATTTGTTAGTATTCTCAGCTAGAACATCCCAAAAGTGGCGATCCCTGTGCATTTCAGCAGATCCTATGCACATATCGCATGGTCAACTCCTGCCAAATTCCCGAAATTACATCCGTTCTACTTGGAAAAGATGGGTCCGCCATAATCCCTGGAAGCCTTCTCACATACAGAATTCTGGAATTTTCAAACATGCAGCTAATCTAGTGAAAAAGCCGCAGAAAATCCACTTCTTACGAAAGTCATAGATAAAAACAATTATGGTTAGTAGCCATGTGAGAGATTTGTTCGTGATTGAAAAGTTTCAACAAATCAACTGTATAGAAGTCTTTGGTGATCACAAAAACATGGATTTTCCTTGTAATTCTGGAACTATTTGCAAATACGGGTTGAGTCATCCAGTTAATCCTGGAATCCTCTTTTCCGCTCCTGGTTCCATTATCTTACAATGATCAGAGAATAAATAATAGGTAGATAAATGACCTGCTGCAGACTTTTTAATTTTTCTTTAGGGGTATATATCTACCGAGCCAGAGCGCCGCTTCGCGGCGCTCTGACTCGGACCCGTGTGCCACGTTACCTCCGGGCTAGGTTAACTCTGAAAAAAAGTACCCCGAGCCAGAGCGCCGCTTCGCGGCGCTCTGACTCGGACCCGTGTGCCACGTTACCTCCGGGCTAGGTTAACTCTGAAAAAAAAGTACCCCGAGCCAGAGCGCCGCTTCGCGGCGCTCTGACTCGGACCCGTGTGCCACGTTACCTCCGGGCTAGGTTAACTCTGAAAAAAAGTACCCCGAGCCAGAGCGCCGCTTCGCGGCGCTCTGACTCGGACCCGTGTGCCACGTTACCTCCGGGCTAGGTTAACTCTGCTAAAAACCTGTGAAAAAAAGTACCCGAGCCAGAGCGCCGCTTCGCGGCGCTCTGACTCGGACCCGTGTGCCACGTTACCTCCGGGCTAGGTTAACTCTGAAAAAAAAAGTACCCCGAGCCAGAGCGCCGCTTCGCGGCGCTCTGACTCGGACCCGTGTGCCACGTTACCTCCGGGCTAGGTTAACTCTGAAAAAAAAGTACCCCGAGCCAGAGCGCCGCTTCGCGGCGCTCTGACTCGGACCCGTGTGCCACGTTACCTCCGGGCTAGGTTAACTCTGAAAAAAAAAGTACCCCGAGCCAGAGCGCCGCTTCGCGGCGCTCTGACTCGGACCCGTGTGCCACGTTACCTCCGGGCTAGGTTAACTCTGAAAAAAAAGTACCCCGAGCCAGAGCGCCGCTTCGCGGCGCTCTGACTCGGACCCGTGTGCCACGTTACCTCCGGGCTAGGTTAACTCTGAAAAAAAAAGTACCCCGAGCCAGAGCGCCGCTTCGCGGCGCTCTGACTCGGACCCGTGTGCCACGTTACCTCCGGGCTAGGTTAACTCTGAAAAAAAAGTACCCCGAGCCAGAGCGCCGCTTCGCGGCGCTCTGACTCGGACCCGTGTGCCACGTTACCTCCGGGCTAGGTTAACTCTGAAAAAAAAAGTACCCCGAGCCAGAGCGCCGCTTCGCGGCGCTCTGACTCGGACCCGTGTGCCACGTTACCTCCGGGCTAGGTTAACTCTGAAAAAAAAGTACCCGAGCCAGAGCGCCGCTTCGCGGCGCTCTGACTCGGACCCGTGTGCCACGTTACCTCCGGGCTAGGTTAACTCTGAAAAAAAGTACCCCGAGCCAGAGCGCCGCTTCGCGGCGCTCTGACTCGGACCCGTGTGCCACGTTACCTCCGGGCTAGGTTAACTCTGAAAAAAAAGTACCCCGAGCCAGAGCGCCGCTTCGCGGCGCTCTGGCTCGGACCCGTGTGCCACGTTACCTCCGGGCTAGGTTAACTCTGAAAAAAAGTACCCCGAGCCAGAGCGCCGCTTCGCGGCGCTCTGACTCGGACCCGTGTGCCACGTTACCTCCGGGCTAGGTTAACGAAGCGCAGCTTCGCCGCGCTTCGCGGATGACAGTGATTTTCTGCGAAGCTGAGTAGCCCATAAACGGTTTGTAGGTAGGTCAACATAAAGAGCTTCTACATGGACCGTTGTATGAGTAGCAACACAAATCCTCACGTGGTCAAGTCGTTTTCATTTGGGTTAGCGCTGAAAGTTGAAATTCTTATTGTTCGGGCACAATTAGCTTTCAACAGGAATAAACTGCGTAAATGTTCTATTCCTATTTTGTAAGCACAATATTATGCTCATGGAGTGTATCATTTGTTCCCCTGACCGTTAATTTCCAATTGCTATTACTACTTGATGCTTTAGAAGGAGAGCAGCGAAAATTTCCGTACAACTCTGCTGTATTTGGATGATTCACGGCTCTGATTGCGAAATCACACTCGCTTCATCAGTGGTTCTCCCATTCTGCTTTAAAGATCCAAGATATTCCGTTTTCATTGCAAATTAGATGTTCTAATTGAAGATTTCCATGTTGTACACATACATATACATGGGCGTGTCATTGGGCGTGTCAATTTTCGCAAATGAGCCCGTGGCGGCGGGCAAAAGAGGTGGAGCGAGGCGAGTGGATCAATGACAGCGTGACCTGTCATCCCTCGCGCGGCGATGGGGGGGGGTCTGCGCTTTATATAGAGTAAGATAGTCACTTCTCCAGGAAACCCCAACATTCCCAGTCCCTCCCCAACGTCGCTACCACCCTCATAGCTGTGTCCTTGATGAAAGAACCACCACTGTGCAAATTACTACCCAAAAACGATAGGCGGCAGTTTGATAGATTCAACACAGCGAAACATCATCCTAAAACGCAACGACGCTGCGGTGGCGATGACGGACGCGTCGCGCGCGCCCAGCTCATACACCAGTTTTTCTGTTGATTCACAGACACGACCAGCTACGACAAATGAATGTCCTTTGGCATGCACCGTGCCGGCGGTGCAGGCCGGCACAGCAGAGGTCAACTGCGCTGACGTCGTCGTGCCGTTCTCGTGTGCGCGCGGCCAGGTAGCGCCGCAACGCAGGAGACGCGACCTTTTCAAACGGACAACGATCAGCTGATGAGAGTTCAGTTGCTGTGAGTGCAGGCACTTGCAGCAAGACTCTGCAATTTTAAGAACTCTCTTGGAGTCGTGCTAGAAGTGGAGACGACCTTGTAAAAAGCTCAGATTCGGCAATTTCTGGATGGCCTCACAAGTACAGTGCAGAAGAAACTGTTGAAACAGGCGAAGATTTCTCCTTTTAAGCTATCAAATGAGTAGTAACTGCAAGGTAATAACAGTTTCTCTCTAGTAAAGGATCTATGACCAGATGATAACTGCCATGAAGGCCAACGGGCTAGACAGGACTTTATAGAGGCAAAAATTCACTAAATCCCTAAGTATATTCTGGTGGCGGACGGGTGGTGAGGTGAGGAAGCAGTAAACAGGGGTTTCTGTCATTCTTGAAACTGGGATTGCTGGAATTACAAAGACAAAGCCATTGAAGAAATTAATTTTTGAATCGAATCTTCAAAAACATTCAAGAAAAACTAAAGATTAGGAATTTAAAAAAAAAAGTTCACAAAAACTTCTAACCATTTTTATATAGTGCCTTTAAAAAATCTGATGACTCATTACCAAGAGTTCCTGAAAGAGTTCCGGAGAATTCCGGCGTAAATGGCACATTTTGAAAATTTAGCTAGCTTGCGGGTAAACTTCGCGCGTCTAAGGCCTTGGGGAGGGGGGGGGGGGAGGGGGCTAAAGGCATGCATCACTGGGATTACCCAGGATGGATGTTTCAACATCCCCCCACCCCCCTCCCCCCGTTAACAGAGGCATCAACACATTTACCATATGTAATCTCCAGTGGCGGATGCAAAAAGTGGGTGGGAGGGGGGCGTGGGAAAAATGCGGGGTCTCCGCCGAATTGGGGACACAGATGGAAAATAAAATTAATCAAAATATTAATTACAATAATAAATAAAAAAACTATGTTGAAAACAATAACAAAAATAAACAATTAAAAATAAACTAATATAACATTTTTATTTGTATTGTAGAGTGACTTCGAAAATTTGGTGACCCATTCTCGGGGGAGTGGGGCGACCCCCCGCGTCCGCCACTGGTAATCTCAGTGATACACGCGGTCCCAACCTGAAGAATTCCGCCGGATCTCGACTGAATTTCAGGTAAATTCCGGGTAAATTCGAAGTTGTTCGCTTGAATTCCGGTAAATCGTGATTATTTCGCCTCCGCATTTCTTACGCTTCCACCAAGAATTCAGGACAAAACTCCGGATGTGGAACAGAATCACTGAAGTTATGAATACACTTCGTTTCATGACTATAGGTCTACCCTTTTTTGCAGCACTAGAAGATGTAGCGTACAGTGGACGTCAATGGCGGTGGCCCATTCGCGGCTTCGACAAAGACGCCGCGCAACCGCGCCGCGGGCGCCATAGCCGATGTCTTCTGCTACTCTTATGCTATTTCTAGCAGCTTTTCTACCTGTTTTAAGAATTTTCGACCGAATCGGGAAGAAAGCGCCTAGGAATAGCATTCCGGTGGAAGACGACATCGATCCCGGTGGCGCGGAGCGGTTGCGCGGCGTCCTTTTCGAGGCCGTGGATGGGCCACCGTCTTGGACGTCCACTGTACAACTATATGCGTGCTTCAATATTGAAAAGTTGGAAAAGTGATCAACCTTTTCCAGAATCAGCACTTGCTATTCCCCCGTGCTGGAACTAGCCCGTGTCATGAAATTTACTCTATTGAACATCTATTCACATTCACGATATGTACTTAAGGTTAAAACTAGTGCAGTACGAGGTCAGGTCGACCTCAGCAAAAAGTACATACTCTCTGCACCACCACCAAAGATTACGGACAGCCTAGCAGCTGAGCAAAGGGCAAATCTATCAAATGTTGCACAATGAACTTCTTTTTAGGGTTATTCTATGTATTCTCGCATGCCTAACTTGACAGGATTGCTTTTAGTGCATTTAGGGTATAAACTGCAATTGCAGTACTAATAATAAATAGATAAAAAATAAACAAGTTGGATAAATTGGATAAATAAATAAATAAATAAATAAGTAAATAATGTCAACTACATATTAATACGAAGGCTCGGACACACCATTTAGAATACCCATGGTAAACGTGTCAAGGTAACCAAATTTGCCCTTTACCTCAAACCTATAAACATTTTTACCCATATCGGACGCAATCTTTACCCAGCTGCTAACCATAGGCCGCAAGCATAACCGGGATTACCGCAGTAAACGTGGTAACAACCACTAAATTCACTCACCATCAACATGGGCGTCAACTCGTTAACCCTTGGTAATCTCAATTCTGCATCCACTCCCAGGGGTAATTGTGATGTGGGTATGCGATTACCCCAGAGCTGCACCGATACTTGCGAAATATTAATAACCCACAGTGATTAGCTAAGCACCACTGAACGACATGGATCTCCGTTGCAGCAAGATCCCCTTGATCTGAAGCAAGACCCGTGGACATCATTGGAAGGTGGGTAATCCAGTAACTACCCATGGGTAGCGGCTGATTGTAGGTATGTCATCAATGAGTAAGCATGTTGATGGGTGCCAGATAAAGGGTAAATTTGTATAAGTTAACACGTTTACCATGGGTAATCTCAACTACTCATCCGACTCAGAATTCCGGAAAGTCCCTAAAGCGTAAGACAATACTCGCCGATGGAACACGCCCGAATTTCTCCGCGATTCAAAATTGCGCGCGCTCGTAACCTCCGCCTGAATGGTGAGAAATCGTCGATTTCGCGCAAAACCAAAAACCTGCAATTCGTACACTAAACCGGCGGCGATTTCTGAAAATCACAGCGCAACAACAACGCAAAAAAAGGAGCACAGTACGCTGCACTGCAAGAAACCCACTTGAATCACTTCTCACAACAAAAACACCGCTCAAATCGGAGGTGGTATCTCACGCCTGTACACATGAATTTTTTGGATGTTCAGGACAGATTCTGTTAAACAAGGGTGTGTAAATAGTTTTTCATACCACCAAACAACAGCATTTTGTACTGCTGTACATGTTGTGGGAATGTCCAACACCCTTTGCTATAATAATTTCTATTTTTTCAAGCTTTGGATATTATCCGCAGCGCATTCCACTGGGAAACAGCAAGTCGAGAGAAAAAAGAGAAAAAAAATGTAGCCCCGACCCGAAGAAGTCAACGTCACCCAGAAAAAAAAAACATTTGTGCTACCGGGTGTCATTACGACGCGTCCTGATGACAAATTTGCAATGTCCTGCGTGTAGCGCGGGATGTCCGAGTGGCCGATTTATGCACAAACACTTACAGGGAACATCATCAACATCAGGGATTCATCATACAGATCCTTTGTGTCTCTGCCCAAAAGTGCCGCGGTCCCGCCCCTTGCACACGGCCGTTAGGAGTTCCCTGTAGCTATTGTCGCGCATGAAACGCAATATAGCAATTTTTACGTTTTTTACTTGCTTCATTGCATAGCAGTACAGCAGCAACCACGTTTTTCTCACTGTGTTTCCAAAAGACTGCCGACAAACCACTCGTGGGTCCCCACCCTGCGCATCGCGTCGCTACCGCAGCAGTTCGTGTAGATTTAGATGGGACCGCGGATCATCACGATCTCACGTAACCCAATGAGCTTTTTACTTTTTTCATTAAAAAAAGCAAATGTTACAATGGAAGTTGTAAAATGGAAAAGTGAAAATGACAAGAAAACACCCCATTGAAGATTAAAAAGGAGTAAAATCTACTGTAGAATTTTCTAAAATGCTATTTAAACGTCTTGAAGCTGTCAATAATGACATTTACATGATTAGACGATTCTGCTGACGTAAAAACTTAAAATCATATAAGCGCAAACATGAAAGATGAAGAAAAAAAAGGAAGAAGAAAACTCACCGGATGTCTTGTCATCCAATAATAGTACAACAAATAACAGCTTTGCAGCATAAATCCAACCACATTAACCAAAATAACAACATTGTCCTGTTTCAGTACACCGTACTGCAACCAGAATGCACAGGAAATAAAAGTGATAAGGAACGGGCCAGATCCTGTGCCTTCAGTGGTGCCCCGTTGCCGAATTCGGGAGCAGATTTGAAGTCCACATAAGAATAGACCAATTGTGGAACAGATGGCCGAAAACGACAAATACGGCAGCACGTCTTCGGCCAACGTCATCTGGAAGAAAAAATGATGAAGAAATTGCGAAATAACCGAAAATTGGTACTACTGTACTTCAGCGGCCCCACTATCGACCCGAAACTCAAAATCATGGATTCCTCTGAAAACTTGCACACAGGGGTAATTCGAGGTGCTGATCACAAATATCATATTGATTTCGCATGACAATATCGATTTTATTGATTTTATCGATTTTTTCCAAGTTCTACCCATATCTCAAATCTCTCTAAAAAGGTGCATTTAGAGGTTTTTGAAGTTGCTGATCACGAATATAGTAGCTGTTTTGCATCACATTCTCGATTTCATTGATTTTCTCCAGATTTTTATCTGTAGGGCGGTGCAGTTGCCGGTTCTACTGAAGTTTTCCCCACAAAGCCGACCTTTTCTTGCGAAATCTTCATCATATTTGCAACCCGCACCTTCGGAAACCCCAGTAGGCAAATTTTCGGAGGGATCCGAGAGGAGGTCCATAGCTGGGGAAAAATCGATAAAATCAATAAAATCGATAATACCATGGGAAGTGAATATGATATTCGTGATCAGCACATCGAATTACCCCTGTATGCAAGTTTTCAGAGAAATCCATGATTTTGAGTTTGGGGTCGATAGTGGGGCCGCTGAAGTACAATAGTACCCGAAAATTTAAATATAATGATCCTATGCGCACGGAGCATGGGAGACTGCTATCAGGGGTTCGTGCCAGGACCCACGCTCAAGAGTTGGCCATGCGCCGTAAACAGCAACAGAAACAAATTAGATACCTAGTTTTATGTAGAAAAATGCGTACGTCAACTTTATAGGGAAATAGGAGCGAAAACAGTGCGACAACGTTTCGACATCATCGAAACGACAATGAAACGTCATTTCAACGATATGATGCCCTGTGAGAAGGGCTGTGAGACTGCAGCACATTCTAATTACCAAACAAAAACGTGCACTTTGCTACAGACACACAGCCAACGTCGCCCAATAGTCCCATTTATCAAGCGGAATAGCAGCATCGCCTACTGAGCCGAGAAAAAAATGACAGGATGCAAGGACTACACAAAGGGCCACATATCTTTAGAAAACGAAAGTCAGCCGGAGGAAACAGGAAACAGCAGAAAACAGCACTGGTAATGGTGAAAAAAGGACGTGGAACCGCGAACGAATCGATAATAGTCTGAAAAATTGAAAATAAGGATGTTATTAATGTGCGTCGTTCGACTACCAGCGCATTCCCCACCAACAACAACCACACAGCGGAATAGAAACAAAAAGCGAAGTGGAAAACTTCCCAGAAATCCTAACGTCCATTTATAGTCTCTTGGCTCAGAGAGGGCCGCTTAAGTGACTTTGTCTGCAATTACGACCTCATCACGATGTTGGACAACTAATGATCTAATTTTCACACTTTTATGATATGTACATATGTGTTGCGATCCCCTCCATTTCAATGTTCCTATATTGTCGTTCAGTTGAATATCCTTCCAGACGCATCCTGCAGCGTCCTCCCCCGTTGATGGAACCTGTGTGGTCGTAATTGCGGACAAAGTCACTTCATCGGTCCTCTCTGAGCTAACAGACCGTACATTAACACCACAAAAAACAAACTTATGAGTGCCGATCTCTGAGCATGCTAATAAATAGATGGCTCTATATTTTTTTAAAGATTTCAGCTAGCCCAGAGGTTTTGATGTGCGGAGTTATCCTGGTGCATTTCGGCTGTAAGACCGTATCTGTCCTAACGTGAACTCATGGTAATCCTCTCAATTCAACTTTGTTTTCCTTTTTTTTCTTCAGCTCACAACAAAGAAGCGACTAAGCTTTATTGTATATCAATTTGCAATGTTTTACCTATTTATTTATTTTTTTGAATTTGGAATGGTTACGAAAACGCTCTAAATCGTTATATATTGCGTTCAAGCTCAAGAATCCAAAAAAAAACGAATAAATAAATTTCTAATATAAATTTTATAGGTTGTGTTTCAAAGATTCTCGTTCTCGGCGCTGAACAAAGCAACTTTCAGAATTATTTTCGCAAGAATTTGCGAATATGTACGAGCGTACAGGCGGTTCAGAAATGAGTCGGTATTAGTGCATTTTTACGTGAAAAGGTCAGAGCGGCCTTTGGCAAGTCGCGCATGTTCAAGCCTGTTAGTCGCAGTGATTTTCATCTGCTTAACATGTTAGAAAGGATCCCGGAAATGATGTGGGAGTACGTGGAACACATGACTCACCTCAGGTCCGTGAATGCACCAGTACCGACTCCTTTCCGAATGCCCTATACACCACTAATTAATGAAACAACCTTTAAAAAAAGCTTTGGTTCGTGATCAGGTATGGTTGGGACTAGTTTATCTTTGATTATTAGTTTGGAATTGGCAAGGTAATCTCTGAAAAGTTAAAAATCACAGCAACCGAACTATTCAAAACTGCTGACCAGAAGTTCATACCATGTTAATGGATAATTAACTAACTACTCTAAAAGTAATGAGGGGGAGATTTCAATATCAGCTACAGTCAGAATCAATCAATAGCAATTTTAATTGCCATCGTTATTATGGAATAAAAGGAGAAATTTCGCATTAAAAAGTAGGCTTTCGCAGAGATATTTAAGCATGCGTAGGATCTTTTCCGAGCGAATACGGCCCACTCCTTATCTTGGTATTTCTACCCTTCCCACATTTGAACACTGTCCATAATCTCTTTCTGTATGAAATTTGTATATAACATCTCATTCTAGTGAAAAAATGAAATATCTACTAGTGTTTCTGCTATTCATCGCCGTAGTGGATCCCTCATTTTATATCGCTGACGTCTGTGAACAAATGAACAGCCGTCTTCTCAAAGGAATTGCTAAAGCACGGTGTAAATCTGCTTGCAAAGAATTGGTGAGCGGCATTTATCAGAGCCTTCTGACACCTTGGGACCAGTATGTATGTTTTCAGCATTGCAAACGAAGTGTATGCGTGAAATTACCAGAGACAGGAGAGAAGAAGTGTGAATGTTCCGTTTGTTATGTAAACAAACAACAACAAGTTAAACGGAAGAAGGGCTGAGATATTCCAGGAAAAGTGGAAGATTATGAATTTGCTCAAATGCATCTTTATATAAATAAAGGCAGGAACATTCTTTTTAAGAGCCTGAATGTAGCCATATTTAATTATTGAGGCTGCGTGTCAAAAGGTGCGCTGCTGGTCTGTGATTGGTCGATTCACTTGCGCGTCGCGGCTGCGGCCAGTTCTGCGTGGATATGGACAAATTTTCTGAGCTTGAGTGGGACAAATGTGCGTTATCGGAACCCAAAACTGTGAGAAGGTGGCCATCGATGTCATTTAGTGCATCGGAGTTGGAGAAACAACCTGAACTTGCAAACCGTATGCGTGCGGCGCGGTCGCGTCGCGGCGTACGTATTGACCGCCACCCATTTATTGATGCACTATGAGGTGGGCCATAGGCAAAAACTTGAAGGAAACTTGACTCAACTAACATAATTAAGCCGCTAGTTCCAGACTTTATTGTAAACAGAATCCCATATGTATGCAGCTCATTTCACCATTGACGAGCGCTTGAGAGGAATTAGAGAAGGAAAGGGATAGGCGCACGCAACAGGCAGCAGAGCAGAACGTGGTTTCGCAATTTCATGCACAAGTACTCTTCTCTTCTCGTTTTTGAAATGAACTAGATCAATAGGAATTGGGCAGTAAAAATGCGGTGCCAGTCAATCCTTTCTGGATCACAAAGTACCGCAAATCTGATTGCCCAACCGCGCCATACCACCCATGCAGCGCGGCAGACCAACTCGGCTATGGGGTTGTCCGGCGTTGCGAACAGTGTTGTGATCTAAGCTTTCCGGAATGAAAAGAAATATACGAGGAAAAACGGTGAAAAACATACTTAAGCAAATCGTCAATGCTGGCAACGCCTGACAGTCGTACTGTCCAGCTGGTCTGCTGCGTCGCAGCACCTGAGCGACGCGGCAGACCAGATCGATAGCATTCTGTGACAAAAAAATATGATTGACTGGCACTGTAGACAGTAGCGAAAACGGGAAAGCTTGGGAAAACAATAGAGAAAAAAAAAGAACGCGGGAAAGTGTGCAGAAAATGGAGAGGAATGGGAGAAAAACAGGTTATCCGCACAGATACTCAACCACTGTCGTTTTAGGGACAGGCTCAGAAAGCGTTTCACCAAGTAAGACAGTCCGAGAGACATTAGAGAAAAAAAGAATGCAAAATAGTGTACGCTTTCCAACGACACGGCAGAGAATAGGAACAAACAGTCAGTTAACAGCGATTTTGGAACAGATAATGCTTCTAAGCCATCTTCTGAGGACATCTGTCACAAACTACCTACTTGTAAACAACACAAAAAATGTTTTCTTAGCTGTACGACTTCTGAAAGAAAACTTGACGCTGTAAACACATCCAAAGGATGAAAAAAGCGAGCAATCAGTTAGAAAAAGAAAACCTGGAGATTACAATTTCCTCAGAACTGACCTAAGACATGCAAATTCCCCGACTAACTCAAAATTAGCGCATTAATTTTCGGTTGGGTTTAACTCTATTAAGGAAAACCTCGATTCTTTTACATTTCCTGACATTTCAATTAGATTCCTCCCTCGTGAAGAAGTTCGAAATCGACATTAACATGGAATGTGAGAGTGAAAACGTGCATCGACGACAAAGCGTATCAAAACAGCGGCTTAGCGTGGAACGAATTCGGTCAATACGCATGTGTCCGCATGTACACACAATACACGCCGCCTGCTGTGTCGCTCCCAGCGCCGACCTCGTTCCAGTGCTCCGCTGATTACAGCAGCTTATCACGAATGCGATAATTAGCTGACAACCCACAGCGATATTAAACTATCACCCCGGGCCTGGTTTCGCGAACTCAGGGCTCTTATTACTAGCTACGGTACAGTCGGGTGGCCTAGAGAGTGCGTCTGTGACTTTGTCTGTAATTACGACTGTGGCGTGGCATCTGTCGTAGGATCATGTGATTTGATCTAATTTTTACACTTTTCTCTGTAAATTCTAATGTTTGTGTGGGTTGATTGCTTACATTTTGATGTTTTCCTACCGTCACCTAGTAAAATCACCTACCAGACGCAAGTTTTTTTTAAAGAAAGGAGAAGATTTAATTGCTAAGACTGTTCTTCTTCAATTTATTTAGGAAAGGAGAAGATTTAATTATTAAGACTGTTCTTTAATTTAACTCTACAGCGTCATCCCATCGATCGAATCAGCTACCACCCGGCTCACACCGCGCTGCAACCGTAATTGCAGACAAAGTCACAGACGCAGTCTTTACGCTACAGGACTATACAAATACAAAGAAAGAAGTTACTCTGCTCCATGTGGAACTAGTCCTTTCATTCATTTTCACCAACGCAGCCCTTTCGTACCTAGACAAATATGATGCAACATGAGGGAATAGAGGGCGGAGCTACTGCTTTCCAACTGGCGCATTCAGACACACCTCCCCGTCGTACAGTGTTAACTGGTTATACGCAAACTGGGGGAGGGGGTGAACTGAAACCGAAGGGCGGGAAGGGTATTCGAATGCACCAATCGCTCGTCAGAGGCACCGCCCCTTTACTCCTCACGAATTCTCATAGCTCCACAATAGGGTTAGGTTATATTGAGACATGCTGTCACCACCGATCATGTATTTTCGTGAGGGTAGTCGTCCATCCATCGATTAACAGGAAGTACACTAAATGTATAACATGCATGTCGCTAGCTTTATCGCTGGTTGTCGCTTATGTTCGCTTCCGCGCCGTGAACTATGACTTAGTGCTTGGGGGGAGTATTGATTCAGTTATCTAAGAGACGTGGGCATTTTTAATCGATATTGTTGGAAGAATTAAACAAGCTCGATTCTATATATAGGAAACTCCAAACGTACGTCGACAAGAGTCGTGATCGCGGCGCGGCTCTCATGGGCAGAGACGCAGGCGCACACTATGCTGAGCTCCCATGACTCTGCCCAAGAGAGCCGCGCCGCGGTCCTGACTCTTGACTGCGTCCTTTTGGAGTTCCCTGTAACTATGTTCCATGTCCGTAAATGCACCAAAATACAGGATCTTTGTAACTATTCCTAAAAATTTGGAAACGGTAGCACAATAATGATTTGGAATGGAAAATTTATCCATGAAGTTCTTGAAGCACAACAGCACAAAAACTTTCATGGTTAGAGTTTGTGTCATAGACATCATTGGAGCAAGGGATTTCGGGGCTAATGTGGCACTGCCACTGCGTGCGTCTGCGTCGCGGCTCCGCTGAAATTTTTTTTTTTGCGAACATGTCTTTTTTCAAGGCATCTACTGGAGAATTTTAAAGAGGCGAATCGAGCATTGTGAGAATTTTACACATGTTTTCTTTCGTATGACAATTGGTCGAAACAGATGAAAAGCAGCTTACCTCATGTTCCACTCGTGTTAAGTTAAGCTCTGTTAGGTTAATGCTGACGGCTAACATATAAATAGAATGACATGTGAGTGATTCGCCGTGTTGCGGGTTGCTAAGCAATCAAACAAGAACACATTTGCAGACAAAAACAATCTTGGTGTTACTTGGAACGATCCAGACAGACTAGCGCGGGTAAGAACAAAAAAAAAGGGAATGGAAAAAAATGAATATTTTTCCCAAGTTGACTTGAACAGGATTCTGAAATCCGCACGGAGTTTTCGTCTTGCACATTCAATTTATTGATCGAAAAAAAAAACGAACGAAAAAAAGGAGAAAAATGGATCAGCTGAGACTATCCTGGACTCACGTGTTCAAGTATGCTGATATTTGCTGCAGCGGACATGATCGGTTGGATAAAAATCGAAAACACCGACAGAAGAGGACAATACGCATTGATGATCCATTACTAATCCACAGTTATCTCACCAATGAAACACGGCCTCTTTCATCGATTCTCAATAGAGATTCCAGTTTATTGATTGAATTCTTGGGGAATATCGAGGAAAAAAGCATTCTAAGTCCGAAAAGAGCTGGGAAAAATAATCGTAGACCTATACGAGATGGGAACTGCATAGTAACATAAATAAAGATGTACAAACAATTTTGATAATTTGCTTTTCTTTTGCAACTTTTTGAAGTACCTTAGTTCGATCACCTGTTAAGGGCTCCTGAAGAGCGTTTTAATACACTCTGTTAAATTGATGAGTAAATAAATGGAAATAAATAAATGGGTATACAAAACCCTCAGAACAAGCTGTCTGGTCGCATTTGAAACTTGCTCAACTTATAGCTTGTCATCAACTTGCTTTCTCGTTTTCTTGTTGACAAGTTGTTGGCTAAAAGCTTGTCGACAACTTGCTAACCCAACGACTGATTGCTTGACCCTCAACATTCAATTTTATTCGCAGATTACAATTACTTTTGGGTAAATTAACAGTTAACGGGGGAGGAGAGGATATTGAAAAAAAAACACTGAGTGGTTGTATCGATCTTCATTTTTGGGAAAGTTCCAGAAAAGACGGAACACAGATGTGCACAGTTCCCGCACTTCAATAACGCATGGACCTAAAATCAGTAGTATTTCTTTTAATGCGAACACAAAAGTGTTGTTGCTCGTTTGTGCTATTTTTACATTTCGTTACATAGATTCAGTATCGATTTTCGAGCTTGGCAAAGCTCCAAGAGAGACTGCAACAATCACACGCACTCAGCGACCGCACCGCAACAACCTAAGAACCCACACTTTTGGAGGATTTGCCTTACTGTGAGGTTGGAGATCAAGGTGGTTGAAATCCGTACACTAATGTTTACAACTGTTTATACTTCATCGCGCGGCTAACGTTGCAAACCTCTTTCAGTACTGTTTATACAGTCTTAACAGCATTTTCTCCACTTACTGCGTCTTTCGTGCAGTACACGTCGTGGAGACGGAGTATAAACAAGTCGTACGCTCAATATTTTTTCCGCTCGGGACCTTAAAAGAAATATATGGCAGGGTTTTCAAAAATTGGACGCTCAGTGACGTAGGGAAGCTGTTTAAACCAAGATGTCTACAATAATTTTCGCTCTTTTTATAGTTCTCGCTATCAACATTTTTCGCTGTTTATTCCTTAAAATATTTTCATTAAATTTCTCATAAACACATGTTTTTTTAAACAAAAACCAAACAACCAGGTTTTCCTGTAGCGAAAAACGTACCGAGTCAGCTGTGCAAATAGATAACACCTCAAGAATCGTGCGCCTCCAACGATTGTTTACCACGGAAAAAACGGAAAAAAGGCGGTGTCAAGCATCGATGACGTCATCGCTACTATACAACAATCCCTGTAATCCAAACCCTAGCACATGCGAACAGCGATCCACCAAAAACTCCTAATTCCCATAAATCCACGTCGTTTTGAGGTCATATTACATTTCGACCTCGTAATCCATGTTCGCCAGTGAAAACTGTGTCGCCAACCAACAACGAGGTCGCCATACACACAACAAAAACTCACATTACAACTGTTGACGTTTTACTGTTTACGAGTACGTAATTGCGGACAAGGACCTTACAGACGTACTCTAGTTCCTTTTTTAGGTGTAGCAATGACGGAAAAACTGGGCAAAGTCCACCAATTCGCAAAAGGGAACATCTGCTATAATAGGCAGGCAGAATTTTTGAAATAAAATTGTCTTTATTAACCTGTTTAATTATTTGTCTTAATATCATTTTTGGTTCTTTTCTTACACTTCTTACTTCAAAAAAGACTGTAAAAGTGATTTTTAAGTTAATTAATTGCGAGAGTAACGAACCAATACAGTCCATTCCAAGAAATATTGCATCCATATTCAAGGGTGGTGGATTAGTGTAGACTTGGCTTATGCCCAACGTTATAAAGAATATGATTACGCGTCAGGTAGACCACTAATTCTGCATCTGCACATAGTCCTAGGTGAACTGCGATTCCCATTATCGCCCCCCGCAACGTAACACAAAATTTCTGTCAATCTTATAAAATATGTTTTTTGCAGGATTTTCAACATGATGAAATAGGATGGGATACAATATCGATCGATGACGACCAATATCGATTAGGAGTGTCCGCCGCGTGCACGCAATACGCATAACAAGCGCTTATTCGATGCTCATTTTTACGAATTCAGCGGGGTGCTTTATTCGGTGAGATAGATTATGCATGGGAAATTTCCTATTTTTTCTGGCATACCATTTTTTGGCAAACATATTTCAGTTTTCAGTTTTTTATGGTTTTTCCAATGGCGTTTCGTTCTCAAGTAGATGTCCTTACTATCTGGCTAGCACTTCAGCATAGAAAAGAAACAATAAATATAACAAGCACAATGTAAGCTGGACTTAGAAAATCTTGGACATCAGCCAAATTCCAAAAATCAACACTTCACTGGCGTATCGATTTTTGGAGTTTGGCAATACTTCACTGGCGTATTGATTTTCGTTATCAATACTCTGCAACAAATTTGCGCGCGTACAACACGTCAAACATGTGGAATCTCACGTATGAGCGTCTAGTTAGGCACTAGTCCTGCACACACACTAAAAACACGTGAAATTACAATAATTTTTGAAAGTGACCATAACCACTGTGGAGGCGGGAGATGCTAAGGACGGCTAGCAATTCATCTTTCGAAACAAACATTTAAGAGTAAAAGAAACCATGTGAGCAGGAGCGTAGACACTTTATATTTCGCATATTATTTCTTTAATTTTTACATATTATTTCATTTCACTGAATATTCTGGCGTGGATGCCGCTCCATTATTCACTTGTAGAATAGAGTACAAATTCAACTAAGAGACGCATTTTCGTTCGTAAAACTTAATGTTCTGTGTAATACACATTGTACTGTGTGTAACACCATTTACGCTAGAAATCCAAATGCACAACACCTGGTGCCGTTAAACATGTCGTAACATTGGGCGTGTTGTACGTGACAGCAGTACAAAGTTATTATAGAAAGCTCTTTGGACGGTATATATTGCCCTTTTTATACCCAATCATAGGTCGCATTACCCAGGGCAAACGTGTTAACACCACACAAATTAACCTGGGTAACCTTAATGATACATCCAGGCTCAGCCATCTCTAAAGCAACATTCTGCTGTTGTCTCATTTATTGTAAACGGTAATTTCAACTGTGTGTACTGCAGAATTCGACATTATTCCATGTTGATTTCATGAGGGTGATTTACGCCCAAATTCCTGGAGAATATATGAGAAATCTGGCAGGGAAATGAGTGGGATTTCGGTGCAAATCATCGAATTTGACTGAAATTTACGGGATGTCCTACAAGTGACTTTAGAAATTGATAGCATACGTAAAACGTCGTAAGATGGGATGTGCTGTAGGTAACATTGACTTGCAGAACTCTTCAAAACATTTTTTTTCAATTTTTAACTGGAATGGACACAGGAATTGATGAAATTTCTCGGAAAATGCGCAGTTTGCGAGTATATTCTTCGGATTTTATCCAGAAATCGTAGAAACAGCATAGATGTCTCTCACAGTTAAAGTGAGCGGAGGTTTGAGATCAATGGAAGACCAGTGGCAGTACAACTGAGTCAATGAATCATACACATATAATTAGGAGGCATTGTCCGCGCTTTTATGTGCGAATCAAAACCGATGGAAACAGTCTTTCTGACAGACTCTGCAAGGGCAATCATACCCAGAAATGTACTGCTCTTACAGTCCCGGTCAAACATTTTTGCACCACAGGAAACAACAAATCTCGTCTGCCGCGCCGCACCACCAACGCGACGCGGTTGACCAGCTGAGCACACCCGTTTCTGTCTTTTTTTTTCAAAAACGGTGAAACGCACAAGCAAAATACCGATAACAGCAACGCGCAATGAACACCGCCCATCTGGTCTGCCGTGCCGCGTAGGTGGTGCGGCGCGGCAGACCAGATGGGCGGCATTCTGCGGTGCAGAAGTGATTGACAGGCACTGCATGAATTGCTTCGGATGTAGATGGATGTACATAAAACAGGTAGAACAACCGAGCTCTGCGACTGGTTAACACATCCAACTGACCAGTCGCAGAGGTTCGCTGCCCCGCCCCTTCCAGATATAACGCTCCACACCTCTCTTTTCCTGTTGTTTCCTAGCAATTTTCACCAAATACCATAGATCATTCAACTGTTCTGCACATATAACTCATACCGACTATGACTGTTTATTACTTCGCTACCTGCGCCCGAACAAAAAATATCCGAAAAACTTCAAACAAAGTACAAAGTGTTATTATTATCAAATAGCGGAGGGAAGACACGGAAGAAATGTGATGTCGTCGGGAGGGTTGAAGGGAGGAAAACGTGGGAGGATGCGCTGTATAACTAGTAATTTTCGAAGCTAAACCGGGTGCCGAGGGAGTACTACGTAAGATCTACACCGGTGACACGGACCACGGCTGATCACTACAATGGCTAGACAGACTACGAAACTCGCGACAAAGGGGGAAATAGAGAACGAGAGAACGACGGGTGGCGCACGCGCGCGCGATTCGTAGCGCGGCGCGACGCCAAACATTGCAACACACACTCACACACATACCGTTTTACAACATATATACAAGGAATGGGGGTCCAGAACAGAACAACGGCGCAGCGCTGCTGATCACCGCGCCGCGCACGCACGCATGTGTGTGCGCGCCGCGTGTGATCGCGTCAACAACGGGAGCAGCGAGGGCGATCAGGGCCGAACAAGTACAACAACTGTCTCATAATCAAGAGAAACAAGAACATTGCAAAAGGTCATAATGGTTCGATGCATATGCGGAAGCCGCTCAGTTCTTCAGGGGACGTGGGCGGATCGGTGGCGGACCGACGGAGAAGTCGGACGCGACCAGACGCTCCACCTGCGACTTCTGGACCACATCCTCGGGGCCCAGCGTCCACACCAACGAACACCAGTTCACCGCACGAGCTCGGCACGCGGCTCGTCGCACTGCGATCAACGCTTGCGTCAGACTGGCTGTTTCTGAAATGAGCACATTGGCATAATAATACCCTAAAAACGATATTTAATATGACTGCAGCCCTTGTAGCGCTGGGTCAATTTTATTTTCATCTGAGCAACAACTAAAAGACAACATCCACTACAGCATTAGGACATGCATGCCAGAAATCACGCGATTTTGCGTCTCTGCCACTTCCTGGACGTTAATGCACTGCTGCGTTGCAAATTTGCAACGAAAAGCTGCTGCATCTCTAGTTCATACACAAAAAAATCCACATGTTTTGCCAAATTGTAGTAGATTTCTAAGAAAATCCACTTTTAATTGCAGAAAATTCAATGAAGTGGGCCCGCTCGCACGCGCTGCATCACCTGTCTGGACAGGTCTGCGTGGAAAGTGGGAGGAGCTATCAAAAATAATTACGTTGATGTGGTACCTCTAAAACGCGACGATCAGGTCAATTTATACCGGATGCGTACGACTGACGCGCGTGCGTTTATATGGTGAAGAATAGGACCCAGTCGCATGCAATCGCAGCCCAGACGCACGCATTTACGGCGTCGCGGTGGCCGCGCGTTCTCTTCATTGAGGATTGCATTCCGCGTTGACCGGTCTTCATGTAAAAACCTTGGCAAATGGATGCGCGCGTCTGACGCGCGACTAACGCAGCAACTAGTATAAATTTCCCTAGAGTTGAGTATCCTCGAGATGAGCAACTCAGACATCATCGTACTAAAAGCAGGGCATTTTACGCGTAAACCTGTTACACTGACATTTTTGGATTACGGTAAATGCTCAGGGTCGCAATATCACACCTCACCCACACAATTTCTTTTTTTCTCTAATTTCTCTTAGACTATCTTCTCCGTGGAACGCACTATATCAGTTGGATGTTTGGGTGCGCAGACTGTCAGAGTGTCACGCCGCAAATGATGCGACGCGTGCGAGGAGGTCCTGTTTACTGGCGTCTTGTGTGTGGCAAAAATTCCAAAGATATCATCGCTCACAGAAAAATAGGTAAAATTGTGCAATTGCAGAAACAATGTCACAAGAAGACGTCACTTCATTCTCGTCACTGATAAGGAGTTGGCCATATATTAAAAAAAACAGCTTAATGAAAAAAAAGTACTTCTAAAGGTCGTTACAATTCAATCCAGTACAGCTATAATGACAAATTTTTAGTGATAACAAGTTATTTTCCTAAGGGATTAGGCATACCATGACCAATTTCTCATTTAGCAAGACCCTTCACAGTAAAAAAGACCCCTTTTTCCATCAATCTCTGTTTTACACTCTGGAGGAAACAACCATTGCCAAATTACCAGAAATCACAAAGAAAAACAAACGTTTCGTTGCTACCCCAAGAGCTGGCATTCAGCCAAAACGTTAAACAATGTCTTTAGTGCGTTCAGAGGTCTTTACACAACCATTAACTATGCACTCCGAACGCTAGACTGCTGTTCAGGTCATTCATAGTGCTGGCAGCGTGCCAGCGACCGTCAACACAGCAACAAAACAAGTCACGTAATTGCCGAAAGAATGCAGGAAAAATGCATCAAAAACGCATCAAATCCTCACCTTTCTCCTCGTCATATCGCACTGTTTCACCGCGTAGCTGTTGTAGAATCGCTGTACGCTCGTGATGACGACAATGCTGTAGGACAGTGACAGCTTCAAGCAGCTCTACAAGATCGTAATCCAATTAAAGGCGCAATTAAAACGAATTAGCTGACCAAAAGTACCTTTCAGTGCCTGATGGACTGGGCTGGGCAGAGGCGCACCTCGAAGCTGTTCCATCTTCGATAATAATGTGGTGATACGAGCATGTTCACGGAAGAAGTCGACGATAAGCCGATCCACACGAGACGGTGCAGTGGGCAGACGCGGAATTGGCAGACCATTTGAGGAACTGGAACGGGGTGCACTTGAGAGGTGATGCAAAAACCTGTTTGACTGCATGCATCAGTGGTCACATAATGGGAGGTTTTAGGGGCAAGCAATAAGCAACAACCTCCTCTTATAATAAACGATCACAGACTTGACTATTTTATTAGGTTTTGAACCGAAATGTAAGCAACGCCATAAACGACCTAATTAGTCAGTCATTTCAAAGTTCTGGAGCCCAAAAGTGCAAGACCCGCCCGCTAACGCGAAAGGTATACAAGCTGTCATTCTATTTCAATTTTTTACTCGTTTGTTGCCACCCCCATCGCGACCGCTAGGCAGCCCGACACGTCTTCGTTACGATTCTGACATGTCCTGACAAGCATTAACATATACTTTGAAGAATTAGGACCGAACATTTGCGTAAGCACCCGTTAAGATTCATGTGGTCGTTAGGATTCATGTGGTGTGTGTCAGAACGTGTCAGGACCGCGAGACCGCGACGCGGCTGTGCAGCGTTGCGGTTGCGAGGCGGTTGCAAAGAAGAGATCAAAACTAAACCAAAGCGAGTACGACCACATCAGTGACGTTGATATAGCCTGGAACTACAAAAAATTTTAAACTGCGTAATAGTAGCCTTAAAATCTGGCCTTGAAATTGACAAAAAGCTGGAATTTCATTGTAAAAAGCACTGTTATTGGCCAGCTGGAGAAACTGACCAGTCACAAGGCTCGACGAACCGTAACTTCCGGCTACAACGCTCCTCATCCAGTAAAAAAAGTTAAATCTGTATTATATGCCTCTACGATGTTCAGATGAAAACGAATGCGTGATGCAACCCCGAATCGGGATTGACTAACGCCGACCACCACAACTCTTAAAATCTGCAAGATCTGCAAAACGCTCTCTCGGCCGCGCTGCAATTGGCTGCTAAAAAACCTGTCCACATCGCTATTGGTCACTAGTTCTCCCAAGATAAATAGCTGAATTCCCCGAGACAATGACCAAGTTCTTCATGAACAAACAAACAAACCACACACACCTAATCTTCTTGCCCAGATTATGTCTGGCCAGCTCGGCTTCGGTCTGTTTTCGTTCTTTCTCCAGCTGACGATACTCCTCGCAGCACTCCTCGAGCCTCGCGTGCGACTCCATCACGGCGTTGTTCCGTCGCAGAATCGCCTCGCGCTGCACTTGTTGGCTGAGACGCGGCAGGAAGTAGTTCATGTCGTTGTTGTTCATCTGCGCGAACACGTCCTGCTCCTCTTGTCGCGTGTTCCACGCCTCCACCTGCGGCGGTCTTTGGATCGGTGTCGGACGATACGCGCTAGCTGCGGCAGCAGCAGCGGCGGCGGCTGCGGCCTCTCGATGTCCAAGGCCCGCCGCATCCGGAAGGCCCCATTCGGAGGTGGTTGCTGGTTGGCGAATGTTCAATTTGAGCAGTTCCTGGATGAGGTTATATTCGGCACATGGTTTCGCGGCCACAGGCGGTGTCGGCTGGCGTGTCGTCGGACGGTCGAAGGTGACATCGAAGTGCTTTCTGTCCTGGTTCAGGTGGGCATAGGTGGAGTCGAAGAGGGGTTCGAAGAGGTGGGAGTCATCGATGGGCCATGCGGACTGTTTTGGGCTTGACTGAAGATGGGAGGAGGTGGACGAGCGCACGCTGTCGCCTTCGGAGTCGTTGCAGTTCTGAAACGCAGAAAATTATTGGATATTCAGCTAGTACATGGTTAGACAGTCCTAGTTTAGCCCGAACTTTGAGAAAAAAATGGAAGTAGGTAGGGAAAGGTACTAGAAAGTCCAATTCTTGGAACATAGGCAAAGAAGTAGAGGTACAAAGCATAAATGGTAATCCGCATAGCAAATCTAAGAAGTTTCCAAACCTTTCCTTGGAATTAAAAAGCCCTAGCACTAATTCCATGAGAGTTAAAGCGCAAAAACCACTAATTGCATGAGAGTTAAAGCGCAAAAACTATGTAAAAAATAAGCTATTACCTGATTTACAATATTACGCGTTAAAGGTAAAAAAAGTTTTCAACGAGCGGAAAGGTGATAAGATTCGATTTACGTAGGACTCTTGGAGGAAATGTCATTTTTCCCATATTCATGATTTTTTAGCATAAAACTTAAGCGCTAGAAAAGGTCTAGCTATTATTAAGTTCGCTAGAAAAGGTCAAGCTATCATTTAGTTAACTTCTTACTGCCGATTTAACTAAACGATTCTGTTTTATTCGCAAAAAAAAAACTGCAAAGCAGTGCAGGAGTGGTTCTCCAACAAATTATGAGATAATGGTTGAAGTGCTATGCTTTCACATTTATAGAATTATCTAGTACTCAAAGCCTACACGCCCGTGTTTGTTAACCTGTTTGGACACGGTAGAGCAGGAACTAGAGAGACGAAAGGAGAATAAAAACGGTGATAGCAATGAAATGTACGGATGCGCAGACAGTCAGAGTGCCACGCGGCACGTGGCGTGCTGCAGGCCGCGATAACCAATTTTCGTAACAATTATAGATGACTTTAAACTCACAGATAAAAATACTTCTTTCTCACTTATCTTTAGTATCTTATTTTTATTACAGTCTTAAATATCTTGCCTTAAGCAGTTTAGATTAGAGCTGAACTTGGAATCATTTAATTTCCGAAATTCCTTTTGTTCAGCTCTTTTTATTCGATACAGGCCCAATTTTCCCCCTAAAACTACTGAATCACACTAGGGTGGCTTAGGAAGTGCGCCTGCGACTTTGTCTGCAATTGCGGCTGGCACATGGTGTCAACCGGCTGATCAGCAGTTCGATCGAGGGAGGACCTCAGCTAACAGACCTCACATTTTAATTCTAGCACATCTCAAAGAAATCTACTCGAAGAAAACAAAAAACAATTCATAAATTTGAAATCGTGGATGTAAAAGTCCACAATCACAGAATTATATACGTAGGACCGAATAAAAATCGACTAACCTAATTTATTTTATTATCCATACATGACTAGATCCGCAGAATTCAAATGTTCAGAAAAGAGATGGACCTAAATGCCTCCTTTTCACTCCTGGAGGATGGTATTGTTCCCTCTCTTTCAAAAATCCGAGCTACAGACTTATTCCAAATCGCATTTTCAAATTTCAAATAAATCGATAGCTATCTAACGCATTATTCGGTCCTAACCATACATCTTCGAGTAGACCACCGCTCTAGTTACAGTTCTTTTTTGTAGTTTCTTTCCGTTCTTTTTTCTTCGATGAAGAAGGCATCGCTGTAAAACTTCATTTTTCTGCAATTACACAAGAAAAAATCCGAAAACGCCAATGACAGGACTGTTTTCGCATTTTAGTTCGATTACAAAACCAGCGCTCCGCAACCAAGGTAGTTGTAAACGAGCGAGTTTTGTGCGCGGGACGCGAGGGCATAGAACCCTATTCAAAGCGAAGGTCATCTTCGACACGGAGAACTTATGCGCATTGCCACGTATTTACGGACAATATGGTTAGTTTGTTGCCCTGTTCATATGCTAATAAGGAAGTCCTGTAATGCGTCGTTACTACTCGAAGCCGACCATATGCATGGCACAGTCACCATTTCGTTCCGGGACCACAACGCGGGCTTGGGTCCCAAAACGGAAAGATGACTTTAGTAGAGCACGACCGTATGGAAATATAGAACATCACTATGAATGATATAGTCTATTTCAGATGCGACGATAGATTGTACGTAGGTAATCTGCTTCTCTCTTATTCCTCTCCAATCCTTGTACACCTTTCCGCGTTCTTTTTCTCTCTGCTATCTTCGCAACTATCGTCCCTGATGAAACGCACTATTCAAATTGTTTATCTAAGGCCTATTACAGAAAAAAGCCCAATGAGATCGAGATCGAATAGCGAGTTGTATCGAAAATTATGATAAACACTGCATACGACATCTCATAAATGACGCGACATCTATTGAAGCTAGTTACGATCACTGCCCCTTAAAGGCAGCAGGAGCTGAAATCCTCGACTCCGAGCTGAGCTGTGGGTGATGAAGTACAGACTCAGCACATCATAAATGTGGAACGAACACAGGCAATGATGGCTTACCTGCAGAGAAAATGGAACATACGTCGCGAACACGCCTGGCCGTGTTTTTGCGCGGACGAGTTTTCCCCGGCGCAAAAGCCATTGCGGTGCGTGGTTTGGCGCAAAGGGAAAACGAAATGCATTCAATTCACAGGGTTTCATGGCGGGACTCGACCAAAACCACGCGCCGCACTGGCTTTCGCGCCGGGGAAAACTCGTCCGCGCACGAACACGGCCAGGCGTGTTCGCGACGAATGTTCCATTTTCTCAGCAGGTAAGCCGTCATTGTCTGTGTTCGTTTCACATTTATGATGTGCTGAGTCTGTACTTCACCACCCGTTGCTCAGCTCAGAGTCGAGAATTTCAGCTCCTGCTGCCTTTAAGTTTTCTTCCAGCTGGTTGCCTTTGAGGCAATCTAGACTCGAAAGATGTCACGTATGTATTCCCGGTAGTGAACTAACACCCAAAGCAGGTCCCGCAACGAAAATGTGAACTACAATGCATTCCTTGGGCTCTTAAGCCGAGAAAGGTTCCTTTTACTTGCAGTGAAGCTCATCTAGAGATTCTCGGAGAATCTTCACACAAATGAACCAAATGACCACACAAAATTTAAAAAAAAACCATAAAAGGTGGCGTATAGCATGACAATTCCCATGTTAAACTGCAAGTGAAATTCATTGAAGTTTTAGCGCATTCTTCTGTGACTTCTCATCAACATCTGTTCTTATAAAAACCTATTAAAGAAAAGCCATGGTTAAAGCGACTTCCGAGCGTTTACTATAAACACTACCTAAGATATCAAACCCCATACGGTGAAATAGCTCACCAGTGACATTTTCATAGAATCCAGAGAAACGCTGCGTCAATATCCAAATGAATGTGCAAAAATAACCACGATTAAAGAGACAAGTACCAACAGAGACGTCAATCAGGAATGAAAAAGAAGTTATTGGTAGATCAAGAAACCAATCAAAGGACATTTAAAGCAGCAATGATCTTGACCTATAACTTAGCTCTTTCTAATCTGGAACACAGGAAGAAAAATAATCGCAGGGCGACTATAGTTATGTTAACAAGCAATAATTCCATGCAGGACAACAATATTTCCATTTGGGACCTGCGAGAACAGAGAATGATTAGAGAAATGCTACGGTGACACCAGTAAGTTACAGTTCCATGTACACTGCCGATCAATCATTTTTGCACCACAGAAAACCGCCCCTCTGGTCTGCTGCACCGCAACATCTACGCAGTGCGTCAGACCAGCATGGCGCTGTGACTGCAGAACGTTATCGCAACGTTTTCGAAGACACAAAGAAAAGCGGGTGAAAATGAACAAAACAACATAATTGGCAACGCCCAACAAACAAAGTGTCAAGCTGGCTTACCGCGACGTGTAAGTGATGCGGCGCGGCAGCTCAGATGGTCGGTATTCTGTGATGCAAAAATAATTGACCGACAGTGTAGGACGGTTTTGAGCGTTATACCTGGAGTGGGCGGCACTAACAGACCCTACAATTGGCCTATTCGCTGAATTAACCAATCGTAAAGCTTGGCCGCAACCCCCTTCCAGGTATAACGCGCCTCACCCATGTAGGACCCCAGTTCCTCCAATCTGGACCACAGGCGAAGTGAAAGCGAAACGTAGAAAAATTTGTCAATGGAGTTGATTGATGAATGAAACACGTAAGAAATCTTCTCTTTTCTTAAAGTTCTCTTAAAAACCAAGGAAAAGTGGCGCGGTCTTTCGGTTGGATCTCACGTTCCACTTGGAACCAGGCGTAGCGGAACAGCTGTTCAGTTAATCAAAACCCATAGGGCAGGATAAACTAAAGATAATTAGCTCTTTCTGCACCCTTCAAAAACTTGCAAACATAATGGATGGAAATCAAGGAATTCGCGCCATTTCGCTGCCGTCCAGCCAACCAGCTGACAAAGCAGGTAGTATCGAGTTGTGTCGTTGGATCGTCGACACCAGTGTCAGCCAGTCAGCCAGTCGGCCAGCTAGGCAGGCAGGCAGCATCGGCCAGCTATCATCAATCAAAGATCGCCTCTCTGTTCAGCCTCAGCACACCTCACATTCGCGGTCGAAATTGAGCATCAGCACGAACACACACACACACGAACAACGCGAAATGCGGTTTGCAAGGGCACACACACACGCACACACACACAGCCCGAGTGCAGCAGAACAGCGCGAAAAAACCGCCAGAAAAACTGCCGCCAGTGGCATTTCGCTGCTGCTGCTGCTGCTGCACAACGAATTGCACTGCTGCTGTTGCTGCTAAGCAGATTTGCACGTTCAGTATCGATACACGTATCCTGGACTATTGATCGCTGCACTGGATAACAATACGGACCTACATATACAACAGTACAACGATGGCGTAAATGAAGCACTGGACAGCGAGACGCCCACTGCGATTTCAATGATTTAGGAAAAGTCTGTAAAAAAGCATGTGTGCGTACGCGACGTGATCAGAAATCTATTAGTGACGCACTAATGCACAAATACTGAAACGCGCTCGTTCGCATCAGCACAAAGGACGATGTCTTTTCAAGTGGGTGCCAAAAAAGATGCGCAACGCGAACGGCGATGACCACGATTTAGAACAACGGAAAGAGGTCAGACAGCTTAAAAACACGGAACCGAGTTCGTTGGAGACGACGTTTCGTCGTGGAAAATTATGAAAGGATGAGAGAAAGAGAAAAAAACAATGAGGCACTCAAAAATGTAGCAATACTGTCAAAGAAAACAAAATGAAAAGTTCAGTCCAATAAGCAGACTGTCTTACCGTATCGTCTTGGCGTACGATAAAATGTGCCCTGTGCACAACAGCACATTGAAGACATCAACTAGGTGGTGGGGGATCTATCGGACGACGAAGCTACTACCAATGCCGATTCTGAGCTCTTAGAGATGTGTATTTGACCCAAGATGCCTAGAAATTACGGTCATACTACCTGCTCACCGGACTGAACTTTTCATTTTGCCCAAGAATAGCTAAAGAATAAGACCAAAGTCAGATTTAAACGATCTGTCCAATAAACTATCGTGCCAGTTATCCAGATAGTATATTTTCTGTAAATACACATTTTCCCCTACGTCATAAATAAACAGTTCGTTTGAACAGCCGATTTAATTCAATGCAAAAACATTCGGAAGTGAGATTTTCGTCAATGTAGCACGATTTCAAACAAAATGATGAGTTTTTGCAACGCACAGAGATGAATTTTTGATGAGAAAATGAGAAAAAGTGACATGTGAAGAAAATAATGCTATAGAGGAAGAAATAGGAGTAAAATTTGCAAACGTTACGGCCCAGTTGTGCAATTGCGTCCGTTGGCGCGAAAAATTTGCAAGGAACTAGTCGCAAGCAATGAGAAGGTTGTGTAGCCATGAAACAGCAGAGAAGTGAATAAAAAGTCACAAAAAATATAGTCGGTTCATAACTTCGCAATCAGCCTTCGTCGTGGGATCTACTTTTCGTCGTAGGACCTACGCAAAGTGTTTGTTTTACTATTTCGTGAGCAACATTGTAGAATTAGCCGTAAATGACGAATAAGCGGCGGTCAATTCGAGTGCAAAAGTTGCTGGATAGGCATAAACAAGGCAAAAACATGGTTGAAGAGCAAATAATTGGGCTGCAAGGGGCTTGCAGACAAATTGCAGAATGCTGCAATTGCACTAAATTGTAAAGTGGTGCAACTGCACAAATATATGAAACGTGGCTTACTTTTCTCACCTGACTGTTATTAATCCAACTATAGACGTTGTGCCAGGTGTCCTCGGACGTCCAGCAATTGCCGAGCACTTCAGGGCCGGTGGTCGAGGACGAGTTGGTGTTGGAAGAGAATAAGTGCCTAGGGGCAGTGTTAGGGTTACGAGGTGCTGGGCAGGCGGCTGCGGCAGCGGCGTTGTTGGCGCCGGCGGCGGCTTGAGCAGAGGAGGTAGAGTTGGCGCCAAAGAAGCTGGCGGCGGCGGCCTGAGGCGCGGCGGCGAACAGCGGGCCTTCCATCAGGGACGGCGCCCGTTCACGAGCGCACCGCAAAGCCATCTGGCGGCGCGCAGCGGGGCGGGGCGTGCCAGGACGCGACGACCCCGGCCGCCCGGCCGTCGCAGCCGCTCGGCGGTCAATAGCCCCCGCCGCGCCGCCGGGGCCCGACACCGCCACCAGCACGGAAGAGATCAAGATCGTCGTCGCAGCGGTCCCCGTGCGGGCCGCGCGCGCACGCACGACCTCGCCGAGGACGCGCGGACCGCAGAGAACAACAACCCGCGAGCAGCAACGCCGCGGAGCCGAGCAGAGTTCAGTCGTCGGCGTAAGTGCACGCGGCACCGGTGCATTTTCATCATAACAACTCACGTGCCGGGACCACCTCGTACCAGGCGGCGCGAACCGCGCGACATCTAAGTATATCCGTCCGCCGCGCGCTCTCACGCCCTTCTCTACCCGGGTAATCGGTCGCGGCCCGGCAAAGAACATCCAACACGGTTACTATCAAGTTACCTGACAATTTCTGGGCGCTGTCCTTGAACGCGTCGCGGCGCCGTTTTCGAATTCGGCGCTGAGTAGAACTCCGCAAGGTGGCCAGATTAGATCTACTGAGCATGCGAAACAAAAGTTTGCACTGAAAAGCAGGGTGCTTGACCTTATCTGCAGCGATGATTCAGCGCTACGTACTTTCAAAGGTACAGTATCAATTCTACCCCGATAAATTGGATAATTTTTAATTTTCGCACAGAAACCACCCACAAAATGAGGTACAGTCCGGTAGCTTGGAGAGTGCGTCCAGGACTTTGTCTGCAATTGCGATTACGGCATGGTATCGGACGGACACTTTCATCTCTCAGTTCTAATGTGTATATTTGATCATAATCATCATATCGATCGATCATTTGATCAGCTGCCTGATATATGCCTACCTTGCGGTAGTCGTAATTGCACATAAAGTCACATGCGCACTCCTTGAGCTACCCGACTATAAAGTATGTGTCAAAGCAATTGGCGGACGGTGCGCTCGGCTATAGCTCTTCTCCAAAACAGTGTCATAAATTCCGTGCGCGATTCCATAGCGTCACCGCCACCGATTCACGACGGGACCTAAGAGAGAGGTGTGGTTTTTTGAGAAAGACTGCGACCTAAGATGCGTGACGGGACCCAAACGAAGGATGCTTTATGCGAAAGATCAACTCTATGTTTAGAGAACTGAGTAGGTCTTACCCCGCGCACCATCCGAAAACTAATTTGACACAGATTGTACATGAACAGTTCGAACAGCACAACAGCTTTCGTGGAGAGTGACAACAATTTAAACAACAATGTTCTATGCATTATGGCAAAAGAAAGCGCTCTAATACTTTCAAGAAGCGCGTCGCGTAGCACTAGTTGCGTTGCGGTCACAAGCAGCGCAGCATAACCTGCTGGAACAGGTTGGAACAAGAAGCACGAAGATAAGACGGAGATTCGAACTAAGATTGCAGTGAAGTGTGTGGATGCGCAGACAAGCAGAGGGTCACGTTGCATTTGGTTTAGCGAGCTCTGTTGCCTACTCTAAATGTCCTGCGTATTAGACATTGTCCCTATTTAAAAGCCTCACTAAGGCGTAATTGCTTTGCTATAGTATGCTCTACGCGACGTAGAGTGAGAGCGCGTCGACTAAGAGACTGATTCTGCAACTACACCTACTAAATGTCACCTGGCTGAAATTTTGAAATTGAGGGCATGTCCTGAGCTAAACAGAACGAAAAAAAATGGAAAGTCTAGGCAGTTCCCATAAGTAAAAAAAGAATGCAACGGAACAAGCGTTCACCTTCTTTGGTCACACCATATGCGCGTCAGTAACTACCCTTTTCCAGCCGGGACCCACTGACGAGCACCTATACCCACTCCTTTACAGGAATGTTCGCAGCGTTTTCCTTTTGAGAGACTGCGAAATTCCTCTTTCCTAACATTGCAGTAGCATTAAGATCTACTCGAAAAAGATACTTACGCGCTTTTGCAGACAAATCCAAATGACGTGATATCCACTCAGGACTCTATGAAAATGACGTGAAATCCAGTCAAGACATTTACGCAAAGGTCTCCTGAGTCACGTGCACTGTGTTCTTTGAAGTCATTAAGCTGATGAGGGCGCCAACTCTAATAAGCCGCTTACTACCGCATTATTCATGCGAATCATCAGTGAAAACGGTGCAATTAGCGCTCCTGGGTGGATCAGCTCAGCAAAAGGTGATGATCCAAGCCTAATCCCCCCCCCCTCTCCCCGGGCGATCCTAGCGGGTAATACGGTAAATTACCTCACGTTCCTGCCTGCACTCTCTCTTAGAAATTAGAAACCATAGTGGTGTTGCTATTCTATGATTTCAGAGGAACACCCGCTGCCATAAGCGCAACAGCACATTTCGTTGCGGGACCAGCAATAGGTACTGCCTCTCCAGTTGTCGGACCAACCCGACGTAACGGCACTTTTCGTTGCGGGATCAATCCACGGCACTTTTTGTTGTACGCATCAACTCTATCGCTTTTCGTCGCAGGATCAACACAGGCTGCGGCGATTTTTTCTGCGGGACCAGTGCAATCCGTGATACTTTTCCTTGTGGGACCGAAACAGTTTGTGATGCTTTCCATCATGGAAGTAAACTTCGGGAGTTTTCGTCGCAGGACCTGCACAATCTGTGGCTGTTTCGTCGTGGGACCAATATCATCCACGTCATTTTTTATTGCGATACCGAACTGCAACACAGATCGCTGTGCGACCAACACAATGTGCGGCGTTTTTCGTTGTGGGGCCAACCTGATCTACGGCATTTTTCGTTGCACAACAACACAATCTACGGGACTTTTCGCTCCGGGACCGACAAAATCTGAAAATGTGATTTTCTCATGCACAGACTCTTCACATCAGTGCACTGCAATTACAGCAAGTTCCTGGCGTGAATCCACCATTGAAATTACCCAAGGTAGACGACGTGTTAACAATGGGTAAATTTTCATAGTACTAGCACGTTCATCCCGGATAATTTCAACCCTGCATGCGGTTTCAGCACATGATTAAGGAATCTCTGGATCACAGCCTAGCAGCGATAATCAATACGCATCATTTCCATTGCGACAAAGTATAAACGTGGCCAAATTCTCGATTACTTCATTATCTGCTCCTGAAACGCTAACATTATGGATGGAATCAACAATTACTATACTTTTACGACTTCAACGCTAGAATAGCAGGATACGGTGACGCCCTCCATGCCCATGCTGACGTTCGCGGCAAGATCAAAGCTCAAAGAACGGCAGCATTGTTTACATTCCGGGTGCTTCCATGGACTAAACATCATCTTTGGGATAATTCGATATTCGAATGAATCATTCGATTAATTTACGATTGGGATGGACGACCGCATTACGCGTTTTATGGCAATAATCTGGTTCTAACACGAACTAACACGTCATTTGTGTTAATGGTGGTCAGAGACGCAGACATCTGGCAACTAGCCAAACTGCTGAAACAACGATATTAATGTTCATTTAGGTGTGTTCCTAACAAAGGTAAAACACCTCAACAAAAAAAAAAACAAGTATTCGAACATTCGATTCCTTTGAATCTGACAAAGTAAGCCCTCTATAAGCGGAATTTTTTAGGCACCGAACCATTCGAATTATTCGAACTCGAATATTCGAAGCTGACTGAGCTATTTTGCTAAGAATCACATGACAATCACGTGTCTCACTCGCAGTCTATGCACTTTTGCCAGTGTGACGTCAGCGAGTCTTTGCAACTCTGCAAAATAAAGGGCATTACCGTATCCTCGTCGGCTAGTGGTCCTTTAACAATCACATCCCAATCACCCTGTCTTTATAGTTCATTTTCATCCTTGTTCATGACTTTTCCTATATATTTCAGAATCTCTTTATCAATCATATCAACCTTAAAATCATAACAATCAATAGTAAACAATCGGTAAACATCAATAACAACATCTACATCTGACCTACAACGCAACATTTACAACCTGACACGCCCTACTGAGAAAAAAGAACTATTTTTGTTTGTCTTCAACACCAACACGTCGTCACGGGCCGGGCGCGACTCTTGGTAATCGCAAACAAATACGCGCGAGCGCGGCCCTTTCCGGATGGGCGTGGCCAGACGCGCGTGCCGGGCACTGCCACTCAACGACGTTTCCTGCAAAAAATACCACACATAAGAGGTTCACGACTGAACATCGCGACCGAATCAGCTGACGTATAGGGGTCAGCGCAGTCGTCACGCGTTAGCTCGCAGTGGTAGGGGCCGATTCTACACACGGATGACTGGAAGAAGGTCAGGGGATTTTGGGAATCTCAAGGATTTCTTGCAAAAACTTCTATGGAACCAGGAAATTAGGTCAGAGTTTCGAGTAAATCTTGCAAAAATCATGCTGTTTTCTCTTCAGGTGTGTTAAGCTGCACAAGGAAATCCTATAGAAAGCAGAGAAACCCTATAAATGGACCTAAAACTTATCCATAGAAAGTTATAGCCCGAATTTTTCCAGAAAGATCTCGGATAATGGAAAGAAAATGAAATTAAAAAGATGATAAACTGTTATCGGTACCAAGTACATCAATTGTGATGTAATAAATAAATAAATAAATATATTGATAAATACAAAATTGAAAAAAAAAACTAAAATCCGAATGTGAAAGGAAAAAGTGAAAGCAATACAGGCCTGCAGAAAAATAAGAAGGGTTGCAGCTCTTTCTCTTTCTCGAATATTCGAATGTTCGAAGCGAATTTTAAATCATCGACTAAATTTTCAAAGTTATTCGGTTCTCATCCAATCCTAGGCATATTTCAATTCCAGTCAGGGTTTGATTAGCTGAGTAAAGAAAAAATTGACTTCAACTTCTCAAATCATAGAAAGTTTTTTAAAAAATTGGAAACGAACACAAAATCTGGCCTTTTGAAAAAGAAAAAGAAAAGCTCTAGGAAGTTCTCAGGGAATTTCTCGCACATATAAGGTGAGACATCTTCTGTTAGAGATAATATGATGCTGAATAACCAGAAAATGAAACAAGGAAGGTCAGCTGTTCAGAGAAAGGGAACTTGAAATTTCAGGGTGGAAAAGAAGGCGGTGGGGGGGGGGGGGGCGTGGGTAAGTGTAAGTGAATGGACTTAATTTCCAAGCAAAGGCAAAAAACATCTGTCTTAATCACAGGTATTCAATTAAGTACAGAGTGCCGGAATTGCCGCATAATTCAGAAAAGATTGTATAGGTTTTCAAACGTCTAAACAAAGCACTAGATTGTACCCTTTAAGGAAAAGGAAGCAAGGTATTGTATCAAGGTATGTATTGATTGAAAAAACAAGCCCTCGAATGCATCTTAGATTATTGGGAGGGCAACTAGTTACTACTTACTGATTTTATGGCAGAGTCACTGTCACAGTGAAGAAAATAATCTCATTCTGACTATTTCTCCATGTCAAACAAAATTCTCGCACATCTGCAATATTCCTATACTCATATTCAACTCCTGTCTTGCTCTTTTTCCATGTTCTCTGGGATAAAAATAATACCAATGGTAATGCGCTTCTATCTATACGGCAAATAACCAAAAAAGCACTAATTAACCGGATTTTTACTCTACACTACAAGCAAAAGCTCCTCACTCACAGATATCCCCATCCCCACCATGTCTCGATATTGTTCGTGATTCCAGAGCCCTGTTCGTGCACTAGTCACTGCTGTTCTACGTGCTGATCGACGTGTTTACGTGCTGCTGCTGCCGATGCAAAAACGCCAGAAAGTGCACTTGGCAGTGTGCCGCCGTGTTCAGCTGGTGAACCATCAATAACCCAGTTGAAGGGTGCTGATAAGAAACGGAACCGCCGTCAGAAAAACCAATTACTAAACGAATCAAAAACGAGTCTGCATTTGCAGAACGTGACAGCACGAGGAAAGAGAAGGTGAGATGGAGATAGCAGAATAAAGAAAAAGAAAATGAAAGCGAAAACAAGGAAGAGGAGCTTCACGATTATTAGCAACTGATAAAAGAAGATGCATGAAGGGAATACGATTATACTTCACTAAATTCAGTACTAAATACCACACCACAATATGATATATACTAGCACAACGATTAATATTTAGTAGTACATCCCAATATTTGATTTGGACTAATATTACAACAGTTTAATACTTTAGAATAGTGCTACAACTTGATAGTTAAAATCAATATTACGATGAATTAGTACTTTATATATAGCGCTACAAATTCTCAGTGTGGACTTGTATTAAATGTATTACTGGAATTTACTACTAGGTACATAATTATACAACCTAATACTTAAATTAAACTAATATTGCCAAGATTTAATACTTAATTAAAACTAATATTACGACGTCAATACTTTATTAAAACTAATATTACTTAATTAAAACTAATATTATCTAATAGCGTTACTATACATTTCAATTCGAAGTACTACTACAATTTAATACTTAATATATATATATATATATTAAAATACTAGATAGACTTCAAGATAGACTACTACTACACTTAATACTTGATGTATAATGTTTCACCTTAATATGTAACATGCGTAAGTCTAGTTCTTACACAAACTCTTTTAATATTACAACAATTTAATACTCATTGTATTATACAACACCTTAATACTCATTCAAGACTAACAATACTACTTCTTACACAGTAATATTAGCACAGTTTGTCATTTGAGGTAAAATATTACATTTTAGTACTCAATTTGGGCTAGAGAATTGAAGATCTAGAGGTGAACAATAAAAAGGTAAACATTTATACACTGCGTTTCATAACTATACGACCACCTTATTTTTTGCAGTTGTGCGCGATGCAGCAACTTTGCAATTTTTCTATGGTTGACAGTAGATTCAGCGGACAAAATAACCACGGAGCAGAAATTTCTACACCGCTCACTTATTTCTGAGTTTCAAAATGCGGTGTTACCGCTTGTCCCACGTTTCATATCTATACGTCCACTAACGAATAGTGAAAATTGATGAAAGTTTGTCACCCCAGCTTGGGTGTGCAAGGATGGCAAATGGTGGGTTTCACAATTTTCTCAGTACCCCTCGCGGTACATCCCTAAGTACAGGAGAGAAAGGTCAGTTCCGACCTCCAAACAATGCAGTACTGAGTGGTTGAACCATCGGGATGAAGACTGGCCATACTCACTGCCCCGCTCTCACCTATTTGTAAAATTCTGATGAATACCACAAGAAGAAGGATACCAGAAGCCGAAACTTCCCACAGCTTATGACGAGAGGAAGATCTGCAGGCAATTCTCCTACACTTGCTTGTCGCTCAACCAGAACCGAGCAGAATTGAAACTCCTTGTCTCGAACAGCAAGGTGTGAAGAGCGCTCCACCGCAGCGGAAATGATGTAGAAGAAGTTACGAAGAGCGCTCCATGTCCAATTTTTCTTTGAAGGAGGACTGAGCAAGAATTCGTTCGATGGAACATGACAACAGATTGGAGTAAACCAGTGATAACTTTCTAGGTCAGATTAGTACAAATGAGGCTTTGAGAAATGCTTTCAGATCATCTCCACAAATGAGCAGAAGTTCAATTTGGATGGGCTTGAAGAGAGGAGAAGCTACTGGAACGGTTTGCGAAAGAACCGCACTTCCTTCAGTCGCCGCAACTTTGGAGGCAGATCATTCATGTATTGGAATGACTTTTCTGCCGGGAACAGACTAGAGATAGCCTTCGTTTTAGGTCCGATGGACTCGACGGAGTTCCAGGACTCTCTATATAGACAGAGACTGTCATTTGTGAGGGATATCGTGGACAGAAGTAGACCTTCCTGTAGGTTAACGCCGGGGTGCATGCCAGCCAGACAACCTAAGGCTGGCTTTCAGAGAGCGGCGCGAACGCCATGGATTGCCTCAAGTGCAGCGCGAACCTGAACTCAATGGAGAGTTAATCGAGCATCCTAGCACGAAGGGTTTACTGTAATTATCGTCAATTTCAAACAATTGATGAGCTGAAAACAACAATCATAGACGCCTGGGAAGATTGATGAAGAAAGGGAGCGATTTCTTGAAGAATCTGATGAATAGTATGCTGAATCGCCTCTTTTAAGTGCTTTCCAAGCTAAAGGGCTGATTGCCTATTAAGTTTGCTGTAAATGGTGTTGTTTCATCTCTAGATTATTAGAAAAAGTTGAACTGTTCACGAGTGGTCGTATAGTTATGAAACGTTGAGTGAACTGATAAGTTCAAAACTAAAAGGTAAATGAAAAACTGGCGCAATGAAAATTGGTGCTCAGAGGTTATTCTTATCTCTGAATCTGATGGATGGAACAGAAAAAGTCTTTCTCGGCTGCATCTTCTAGTACTGCAAAAAATAAGATGGTAGTATAGTTATGAAACGCAGTATATAGCATAGTTTATATAGCATTTACTTGGGATTTTGAAGTCTTACTGGGAATCAGAGCATGAATCAGAGCCCAAGTACAGCACTTCCTTTATTCTACTCTATTTTTGATTTGGTTTGAGAGTTTATAATCAATGGCACACTTATGTGGTAAATGTAAATGAAACAACCAAAGAGAGTGGACAGAGTATACATAGGTCCTTAAAAGAAATCCAAGGGGTAGTAAATAATGAACTAGACGCTATTCTCACAAATCAATGATTATAAACTGAAAAAAACCGAAACATCCCAATAAATAAACAAAAACACGTACCAAATCCACTTCGCTCGTGCTCCCGGCTGATTCACTTTGCTGCGTTCCTTCTTTCGTGGATCCGACGTTAATAAGCCAGCTGCAACAGAAGCGATGAGTCAGCCAATCCGATTTCACCATAAAATACCAGAAGTGCACAACGAATTTCATCTAGACTATTACTTTTCATCTCTTGCATCCAGGGATTAGGGATTTAGTTAATCCATGTGAAATAAAAGTAGATAATCTGGTAAAATCTCTCCAGAAAGAACCTTTACCGTGGTAAGAACTCTGAACTTTGGATTAATTCAGCAAAACTTTCTCTGGAGTCATTTAAAATATTAAAAAGTGGTTTCCAAAAGAGCTTAGTGCTCACAAAGCCTTTCAAAACAGCTTTCACAGCAGATTGCACCATGTCAGTGAAGAGATAGCAAAAATCAATGGAGCCTAAAGTGTTTAGACTTCTCCAAGGCCTTAAAATGGGACTTCTCCAAGGCCCTAAAAAGGGTTGTTTAAAGGATCTAACCATCAAAATTTCCCCGGATACTCCTCGAGATAGTGAAGCGGTCAGATCTTTTTGTGTAAGGCAGCGTCAACTTTGCGAGAACTGTTCCCCATACAGTTTGAAGTGAAAAGCATATTACCATTTATCTAAATACGGACGAGAACTGTTCCCCATCCCACGTAATCGATCCTTTGTAGTAATTTTAACACCGTTTTCCATTCACGAGTATGAGAACAAGTATAAAAACAAAAGAAGCAACAAAGCAGCATAAGTGTAAGTGTTCACAGTTGGGGACCAGTTCTCGCATGGTAGTGGTCGCATAGAATGATAATTGCTGAAGATCCAGATACCATTGGAAAGGGTTCCTGGCTATTTGGCGGACAGAAAGTGCTCAAAGAAACTTATAGTCATTATTCTTTCCAGCAGTACCCCTAGAAATAGCCATTAGCCAGTGGAAACTTGTCCATTTTGGACGAGTACTATCTCACAAGGGGTCCTATCTTCTCTTTCCGCTCTTTGAACTCCATCTTCCTTAATCCATAAATCAGTTAAGTATTTAACCGCAAATCACCCCCAATGACCCAAAAATTCCGCAAAACCCCGCGTTCACATGCCCTCAACCTCATGTGGACTTCACCTCTTCCGCATGTGCATGCTTATTTGCACTTCGCGTATGTGTGTGGTCAGCGCTCGCGGCTAACGATCATCCCGAGAGCGCTGAGATCGGTTTGTGGTGGGCAGCGCGCCAATGTCGGTCGTCCACTGAGACCCGCTCGTAGATTAGGCGATGGGGGAGCATTGGCAGACGGCCAATGCTATGCGAACTCGCTTCTTAGCAGGTGTAAACCGTTTCTCAATGACCCCATTTCGGCTCACGCCAGCCCTTCAATCTCGTGGCCTTGTCAGCGTCAAATTCCTTCCCAGCCATCTGGGGTCACAATCGTGTGTGTGTGCGGATGAGTCAGAGGAATAGTAACAATTCTAAGGGGTCTGCCGGCAGGGGAAGAAACGAGCAGAACAGAGGAACTTACAGAGAATTTCGAAAAGAAAAGGACTCACAATTTAAAAAAAATAGTAAAAATAATACGTAATGGTTACAAAAACAATCATAAATATGAGGAAAAAATAGTAAGAAACCCTTAAAAACACTGGAAAACCCAAAAAACAACACAACACAAGCTCCCACCTAATCGCAACGGCTCCATGGTCTTCGGATAAAGGGCAGCTATTCCCAACGCTGTTCCATGTCTCACGGCTCGTGGAAGTGCTGTGATCCCACCGGAGCCGGTCGATGTCGCTTTCACGTCAACTCGTCCCAAAAGTCCTGCCACTATCATCGGAGCCAACAAGATCTCTCTGAAACACTGCAGAGTTCAAACTCAGACCAAGTCAAACATCTACTGAGACGCTTCAAAAAGCTATTTGACTTGGCACCTGATTGCCGAGGTTATTGCCCATTAAGTCAACAACGATACCGGGTCAGAAGTCAATATCAGCTGTTCACTGACAATGACTTTTGCGCCGAACGACACCGCCGCGGTCCATAATCTTTGGTTGAATAGGGAATGAAACTCATTTCCTATGATAACAACAGATGCGTTCAGGTATATGTTGAATTTCCGGGATTTTTCTGCTTTAACACATTGACGACAACCGACGTCTCGAAGAGATGTGCCACGTGGGACCAATGCGAAATTCTTGTTCATTTCTTCCACTGCAGCAATCATAGATCTTTTGTTAATAAATAAATAATGAAAACAGTAATGATGATATTATTAATTATAATAATGCATTATTACCATTTGTTAATTTTCTGATCGCTACTATCAACAATTCATCAAAAAAATGACAACAACTATAATCAATCAATACCTAAAAGTATCAATAACACTGCTAATTTTTTTAATGAATTTCCATGATTGTAAGATTTATTAAAAGTGTGAAATTATATTACAATTTGACCTGAGTTTTAAAAACATATAAAATTAGTTTGTTACCGGTATTTATTATGTATTCTTGTTGATTTTTTATTTTACGTGTCACAGTATGCCTACCGTAAACCGCAAATTTGGTTACACAAGACAAAGTGGTGGTCATATTCGGACTGAGCAGCTGAAATAACCCCACCATACAAATTTTCAAGAGTTTCCGATCTTGGAATCCCCATTTTTGACATGGGACCCACCGGTGGGTCCCTTGGTCCGTGGTGGCCTCCAAGGTGGGACCCACCCGTGGGTCCCATTGTCGTCAACGTGTTAAAGATAGTTCATCACTAGAAATTACAAACCACCTCCCACGGCAGCCAGGTATCATCGGGATTACCCATGGTAAACGTGTTGTTTTACCCCTAACTTGGGATTCTTAGCACATTTACCTTGGGCAATCTCAGTGATGCATGCCAATCAAGAAAATATGCCTTATTCATTGAATATGGCAACTTTTTTGAATTTTTTTATAAACAGAGCAACGCGCATTTTAAAAAATTAGGAAACAAGCATTAATTACCGCTAAGAGAAGCTATATTACCATCCTCAGATGTGCACAAATAGCCCTTTTTCTAGATGGAAAAAAGAGGAGAAAGAAAGAAATGATTCAATACAGCGACATAGTATTTGACTACATCGCAAGCCCTGGTGCTCAAAAATTAACTAAAGTACATTTAAAAAACGCTCCTCCAAGACCTACGCACAGTTATTCACGTTAGATGACCTGCTACAACCCCTCACTGACGTCTCCACTTCAAAAAGAAAGAAGAAAACAAATCCTCATTGATGGTTTCATGCCCTTCCACACAATTGCAAAAAAGCCTTGGCAACGTGCCATGGTGTACTGGCATGGAGATATTGCATTATTGAAGCAATTTTCCTGGACGCAAAAAAAAAAGAACAGAGGTAGCAGGCTTCTGCGGCAAGCAGGATGATATATAGAAGGGCTCCATATAGTTAAAAAAACTGCGTTCATCCAAAAAATCAGCAAAAGAATCCGATGTTCCTGGATTCCCAGAGTTGCAATCCATCTTTATTCTGGATCCAAAAAGAATTTCAGGGCAAAAGATGGAATTTGTTCGAAGCCATCTCCAATTTACATTTTTTCAATTTCATAAAAATATTGTTTTCTAAATAAAAACAAGTCATTCCTCATTTGTTGTGGAATGATTTCACGTGACAGCTCATCCAGGACACTCGCATCCTTGATCTGCCAGAATGATGCGCAGTAATTCCGAAACAGGACGTCATTTAATTTTCAATTATCATTTACTTATAATGTCATTTATTTTTCACGGCATATTCAAAAGCTAGATTGAATTTTTTTTACAAGAAATTTTGTGAATCAGTGGTGGTGTTACACGGGAGGACCACGTTTTCGAAATTTTTTTCTAAATATCCCTCCCCCTTCGAACAGAGGACAAGGCGCTAGAGATCCAAGCTCTGCTCCAGCATGCGAAAACCTCAAACAAAGGTAAATTTTCATGTAAAGGTTTGGTAAGGGTTTCAAGGGTTTCCCATATTTTTTCCATAATTTTACATTTAAATGATGAACAGTGCCAGTTTCACCTGAAACCTCCTATAATAGAATTTCCGCTTCCCACTGTCAATTCCTATCATCCAGCTACTGCACCGAAATTCGCATCGACTCCTCTCAGTAGCAGTAATCTGCCGCTTCATCTCCGCCTCCCAACTCAACCCCACGTGATCACCAGCCGAGTGGTCAAATTCAATGTCGCCCCGCACGCAGGTGACACTGCCAGGAACGCCGCCGTTCGCCGGCGCCCCGTGCTGGACGGCCACCTTCCGCCGCCGCCGCCCCGCCGGCCGCGCCGTCATCGTCAACAACACAACAAACCGACAAACAACAACGAGGCGAGCGCTCGAGCAAAGATCGACATCTTCTCGTCGCGGCGGCTGCGGCCAGGGATCAGCCTGCCACGCCAGACCGACGCGAAAAAAAAAAACCACGCCTATGAGACATTCAGAGGGGTGGGGGTTCGTCGGATTGGAAGAGTTTGCGACCGATGGAAGGGGTTTAATTACTTGGGGTGGGCGCAGGGGAGCAAGCGGGCTTTGCTTTTGGAGCAAATAGTGCCTAGGCCTTGTAAAAATGAACAAGATATAAAATTTAGCAAAAAGATGACTATGTAGCACAGAAAGACGCAAACTCCCTAAAATGCCGAAAACTAATAGGAAAAACGTGCATGTTCCATGCCTCTACGGTATAAGCATGCATATTTCACTGCTACCCACAGAAAACATGCACATTTCACGGACATGATCATGATGGGAGCGAATTTCAGAGTTTCATGCCTAAATCGTGCACCCTTCACCACTCCGCACAGCAAACGTGCATATTTGACGTATTTACACAAAAACGTTTATATTTCACGGCTCTATACCATAAACGTAGATAATTCACAATTTCACACTAAAAGCGTGCACATTACACGGCTCTACACTGTAAACGTGCATATTTCACAGCTTCCAATCGCAAACGTGCACCCTTCACGGTCCTGCACCGAAAACGTGCATACTTCTTGGCTTAGCACCGAAAGCGTGCACGTTGAACGGAGTATGCACCGCGGAAGTGCACTACTCACAACCATACCTCAAAAATGTGCACATTTCACGGCTTTACACCGAAAACGTGCATGTTTCACGGCTCTACAGTACACTATTCGCAATTTTACATCGCTTTCACTCTGCATATTTCAAGGCTTCAGACCGTAAACGTGCCAACTTCACGCCTTCACGTCGTGAACGTGCACTTTTCACGGTTCTGCACGGTAAATGTGTACATTTTACGGCTCTAGACTGTGAATGTGCACATTTCACGGATACAATTTCATTCTAACGCTAAAGTCTCAAAACCAGCTTCTTACCCATCGCTTTTCACAAATGCAAGAGCATTTCTTGGAAAATGCACTAGCCTCATGCAACGTGCCATGCTCTTCCATGGCACGTTGCCAAGGCTTCTTTGCAATCATCGAAAAGGACGCTTTAAGTGCACCCTGTCGTAGCAGTCGTCATGTATCAAAAAGCCAGTTACTCTTCAGAGAAATTTCACCCACTTGCACTTCATTATGGATTCAATTCTATACGTAGAAGAGGGAAACATACATCTGGTCGAGTTCGCCCAGGATTATGAATTACGGACCTATGGTGATGAGATTCCGGACTTTTCTAACTCATTACGCCATTAGGTTACAAAGCGCAGATCTGCCAACGACTCCAGATGAACAGTGCGATTTCACTGTAACGTGTTCTTTGCTGCCGCACAATTCACAACGAATAGTGCACGTTTTATTCGTGCACTTTGTAGTTCAAAAAGTGCAGTTTCATGTGTGCCTAACTGCATTCCTGGAGGAGCGGGCATTACTCGTTTCCAGGGTAATGAGGAGATAAAGGCACTAAATGAAGACCACAGAAATCTACGCAACTGTATATTGGCGATAAAGGGATAGTATTCCCACGGAAAATTTTGTGGTTGATAAAGGTGTTTTTATCCAATTGTTTATAATCAAATCAAATCCAATTGTTTATAATCAAATTATATGCTAGGACTTCGTGCATTATCCTGATCAGATACCAATTTGAAGCAGAAACTCCAAAATAACGCAAGTTCGAGCATGCTGGTTCGCTTCCGAGAAAAAAAAAAGATAATCCTCGAAACTCCATTACACCAAAAGGCCCCGTCTAACCCAGAATCTTCAACTGTTGAAAAATTTCTAACTATTTTTCTTAGTTAATGGAAGATGCAACAATATCCCTAAAAGCTCTGGAACCAACCCTTTTACATAAACCTAGCCAAAAATGGGTATATTTCACCAAAAGGCCTCAAACGAGGCAGCCACCGTGGGATATACGTGTATCCCAGGTTACTCATGATAAGCACGTTAACTAAGCAAGATTTATCCTTTACTTGGCACCCATAAACACGTCTACCCGCACGTGACGTGGCCTATACTCGGCTACTACCCTTGGGTATAGACTTACCCATCTTTCGAATGATGCATAACATGCGGGAACAGGTAACCAACCTTCCGAATAGTTAGTATGAAATATCAAATTTTGCTGGAAAAGCTCGCCTCGATAAAAAGCCTAGAGTCTATTCTGGACCAATCACGTATCCCACCCTAAGATTCTCTCAACCTATGAATTCAAACCCAACATCATTAATGCTGCCTGCGAAAGCAATTAAATTTGAATGGTGATCAAGTGTTTGCAGATGTTTGCGGCTGACCACACCATGTGTTCTGTTGCATCTCCGTGTCGTCATATTTGTTTTGAGAACATTTATTTGCCGTCAAGCTTGCGCCTGCGTTGGTGCCGAGTGCTCTGGTTGACTTCGATAAACTTGATGGTTTCGACAACTGATAACATGCATTCAAAAACACAAACTCAAATACTGCACGGAAAACGGTCTTGGGAGATTCATGGTGAGCTGAGTCCACTCGTAACAAAGCTAGGACGGCAATTGTTATTTCTCGGCCGAGAAAAATAAAACGGATTTCTACCTTTTCAGAAACTTTTCCACAGAAATACGTATTCAAAAACTTCAATATCACTAGTCTGGTCACCTCATATTGACAAGCTAGCCTCTTTTCAAGACTGAACTATGATAGCCTAGCAGTCACAAACCTGCTTCACTGCAGAAACGCACTTTATTTCGCTGACTCATCAACTCATTCCCTGCGAAAGTTACATGTTTTTACTCCAGGACCAGGATGCATCACCAAGATTACCCGTGGAAAACGTTTAGCGTATCCGAATTTAACCTTTACCTGGCACCCATGGATATGTTTACCCATCAGTGATGCGATTTGTTGCTACCTATGGATAATCATACTCATGAGTACATATTCACGCATGAGATTACCCATCCTTCCAATGAGGGATCTAAACCCACCGTAAACGTGCTAACGCGCCCATTACATGGCACCACCGAAATGTTTACCCCCGCATAACGTGGTAAAGCGATGGGTAAAGCATACATGACGCTCAGCGTATGATGAGCTATACCTACGCTTGAAGGGTAGTACAATTCAGCGCTCTACAGACAATTTGTGCACAACTCAATCGCAGATTCAGATAACAATCAGGATAATCCATTGTGCATCACAATTCTGTCACTACCAAGCTGAGACCCATGAATCTGGTATTATCCATCTTTCAAATGATGGCCCAGGATTAACATTCATGATTGAGATTATCCACGGCAAATGAATTAGCGTAATCAAATTTACCCCTTCGCTAATACCCATCAAAATATTCACCCATACGTGTCGTTGTCTATACCCAGCCGCTATTCACGGGCAATCATACCTATGGGTACGATCTTAATCATTCTTACAATGAATAGGAGATAAAACAATATCCCTAAAAGTTCTGGAACCCTCTATTTACACAAACCTAGCCAAAAAAGGGTATATTAAAAAGGTACGCTTGGCTTTGAGGGGCAATGTTCCAGCATTTCTTGACTTTCTTGGGCCTGGATGCATTGCTGGGAGTATGGATAAACTCATACACATGGGTACCTATGGGTTGTAGCTGGCTATAAACGTCACGCATGAGTAATTACGCTGATGGGTACCAGGTAGACGATAAATTTAGGTGCATTAACACGTCTATCATGGGTAATCGCGATAACGCGTCCTGCACCTGCTCCTGAAACACCTTCCCTGGGAAAATGCCCAGCACTCACTTCCAAAGGCCACTTTACCTTAAATCATCCCAAAGATTGCCGAGCATCACTCAGATACGTAACTCTCAAGTGAGTCATTCTTTACATTGCGCCGAAAAGCTAACTGCTCTGGCCGTGCGACCCATGCAAACGCGTTCAGCATGTGATTTGTGACCCATCTCTGGCACTTTTCAAAGCTATTCCTTCTGCCACATCCATGAAACCAGCCTTAAAAATCGCAAGGACAAGCCACATTAGAAACACGTCCTCATTTCCACTTAAATGACCTCAACTTCACCAGAAAAAAAACCTTTCGGACAAATCGTGGCACTTGACACCAATCAAACACCATATTGGCCAAATTGTGCCACAAAAACGCTCCTCGACCCAGCACGATCCTGCTGCGGCTTTCGCAGGATTCGAGACACGCCAGCCCACGGCCCAGTCGTGAGCACATAGACAGATTTTTCTCAGGTTTTTCTCCGACGACCAGGCATTGTTCGGCGAAAGTGGACGGCGACTGAAGAATAAGGAAGTCCCGTCCACTCGTGTCGTGAGTTTCAACCATGACTCATCGCCCGACCGATTCGCATCATACGGTGCTGGGGCCACGTAGCGCATTCGTCATGGATTTAGACGTGGATTTCACAAGGAATAGGGATCTGCTGGATGGATTATTTAGTTTCTAAGGATCTCAACTACATATTCAAAGAAATCACACCAAGCAGTAGGAGTAATAGGTAAAAAATAGCGTTGGTAGATACAGATGGGGAGAGCATGGTAGGAAAAAGTGGGATTTATGTCATGTTGGAGCCCGAACAGATTCCAAAATGAAAGTTGTTAGGGATGTGATTCGAAACTTAAATTTTTTAAACTGAATACGTGAAAAGATAATAAAAATAAGGTACTAAAAATGAATTCTTCTACCTTTCACGGTTTTTTTTTGAATTTTTTTTGAATTCAGTGATCTATTCACCTGCACCGATGAGCACACCGATGTATAAAAAAGAATTAGATGCACTTCAATTCGAATAATCGACTTCGAATAAATCGTAAATAGGTTGTTATAACAAGGAAGGAGTACATGCACAAAGAAACAGAACGAGAAAAACAGAAAGAGAAAGAGAGAAAGAGAAAAACAGAAAGAGAGGGAACAGAGAGAAAGAGAGAGAGAGAGAGAGAGAGAGAGAGAGCGAGCGAGCGAGCGAGAAACACGGCTGTAGAAGAAGTATAAGAAGTGGGCTGTAGGGCTATCCTACCCTCGAATATTCAAATGTTCATATCGACTACTTACAAAATTATTCGGTCTTCATTCGTATCTATGCACATATAAATATGTATAACTCTAAATACATCCAAAACTTGATTTTTACTCACATTTATAGTAAATTTTCAGCATAATGGAAGAAAAAAAAAGAATTTTTGCAAATAATATTACCCTTCAACTTCTTTCTCCTCTTCTTTCTCCTCTGCAACTTTTTCATTTTCCTCTCTTTACAGCGATTTCCCACGCTCCATTCCTAATCCCTTGCATGTCACAGAATCCACGCTCTCCGAAAATGAGTCACCGTAGGAAATGCACCAACAATAGCGCAAGGAGCTCATTCTCCCGTGTCTGGTTACGAAACTAGGTTTCCATATTAGGTTCAATTCCACTTACACCAATGATTCATGAAGGCAGTAATCCTGCAAATCCACAAATCCACACTGTTTTTCTACAAGCCGCCGAGAAAAACAAACAAACACACTGCACTTCCGCATTCAACGCCTACCCTGGACATCCCGGAAGAGTTTTCGCCGTTCATTTGCAGACAGCAGCAAAGGAAACAAAAAACGACTGCTGATTTGCCCTTTGGAGAATGTCTAGTCGGTGAAACGTGACTTCGCACGTTTCTAACACTAACGCTGCACGATTTCCTCGTCAACTGCAATCCTTTGCTTAAAAGTGGACAGGCGTAAGCAATCACAACAAATGAGCCGAGACTCGATGGTCAACGAAGTAAAAAAAAATTTAAAAAAAGCAAAACCTCGTCAAAAGAAGGACGAGAATTATCCAAAAACAAAGATTGTAAGAGGCTAAACTGCCCTTAAAAGTGATATTATTCATTTATTTATTATTTATCGGCATAATATGGAAAGGGAAAAAAATCCGATAATAGTTAAGATAATGCAATCAAATCAGGATAATCAAGAGAAGAGCAGAATTTAGAAATAAAAATAAAAATAAATAAATATTAAGTGCATGGTGTGGCTGACTTTTCAGGAAAAAAACCGCCTAGTTCTGTCTACGGGGTATCCTTCCATTTTTCTTAAAATCGATGATTTTTCTCTTCACATAGAAAATCCTATCTCACAGTTACTCTTTTCAAAGATTTAGCCCTTTATAACTGAAGAAATCCTTAAGTTTTCTGCATCTTGCAGCATCTACAGTATCCTGCTCAGGACCAAACCTCTTAGATACCCCTCAAACCCCTTTCTATGCATTACTGTCCACATAAAACTACGAAACTTTATTCTTGTAAACTTTGTGCGAAAAAGAGGCGTGGCCACCGTTCCATCATTGGCCCGTTCGAACGCCCTTCCCTGCCTTCAATCCCTGCTACCTCTCAGAACCCTGGAAACATCCAGTCCTCTGGATTCCGACATCCGCATGATATTTGAGCAACATCACTTGGCTTTGCTCTCCTTTCCTCACAGCATTTGGTCACAAAACTATGTTGGTTCGATTTTTAGGCAGCTTAATCAAAAAAAAAAAATGGGCGTCGCTGCTGCTCTCTCATTGGCACTTTCAAACACCCTTCCCTCCATCTCAGATCATCCACCATTCAGAGTACACCGCAACAGTATTTGTGGACAAATCAAACAGACAACTTAACATTGAATGATTGGAGGGCCGTGTAAGTGGGCCAGTCGCAAAACCGTGGCAACGCCCCATTTCTCCCCCCAATATAAAAAGGTCACTGAGAAAAGCTCAACAAGGCTTATGCTTTGTTCGAAAACAAAAAGCAATACGGGATTGTCAAATAAGTCTGTATCGTTTTCTTTCCATTGCTTTTTTCTCTATTTCCGAATATGTGACCAAGCAGGTATGATCACCAAGCAGCTCACTTCCTGCTCTACAAGAATGCTCGCCTCTTTTTCTGGATAATTCAATTTCCCTTAATCTGCAGACATCGGAAATGGAAGTTGCAGGCAATGAAAAAAAAACACATTTCGAACATGCTTCATTTGCCTTTCAGTGTGCTCGAAAAGCGACCGATTGGGCTCAATTCTTTGACCCTTGTTCATAACTGGCAGGATTACTGAAGAGTGGCTCAGACAACCACGTATAAGCATAGTAAAGTGGAGTGGGTGGAGCATGACCGCAAGGGGGGGGGGGGGGCTGACGGCAATGAAGCTTGCAATCCTCCTCCATTGGCCATGTCCCATCAACTCCCGCCTCCCTTTCTCATGAAAGTGAGAATTATCTCCAGAAGAAAAATGGCACAGAAGTTGAAAACCCAATATCTGCCACTAATTACCTACAGTAAACTCCTAACAAGAATTAATGATGTTATGGGAAGATATTAAGACAAGTAGGGCAAGAAAAATTCGTGAAAGGGTACCGCTTATTTGTTAATTTCATTCCTTTATCCACATACAATTAAAGTGGCCCAAAAATTAGGTCCTCCTGCGAACTCGTCAACGTGACGAGAACGACGTTTCTTGAGTAACATAGGGGCAAAAAACCCACATTGAGTATAGAGTGTATCTTTGCCCGAGCTGAGCCCAAACCAATCCAAAGAGTTACCAACTCTTGCACTCCCTTGGACACTTGCCAAAAAAAAAAAAAAACGCGGTGCCTCGTTAAAGCCTGATTGACCATCTCTCCCGAGTCCTCTAAACGTCCAGTAGATCTTTTTTACGAGACAATTCTCTTCAAACTAACGCAAACCAAGTTGGCGAACATCTTTTTTCCAAACGAGTCGCGTAAATTCTCGAGATGTCCAAGTCGAGCGTTGCTATTTAGAGCGATGACCGCAAAGTGCAGCTGCTGTGCTGCACTTTAACAAAATTTGCATCGCTCAGGATCCCAATACATGTCGGGCCTCCCGTGAAGAAAACGAAAAATGCAGGCCCAAAATTAAAGACTTGCACAGACGCGTTCGCTGTGCAAATTCCAAGTGCAATTGTCGGGTCATTACGCTGCAAATCCTTGGGGTATAGGATTCGCCTGCAGTGCATTTCGTGCGAAATTCCAAGCTTCACAGTATTCCAGGACATCAGACAGGTGACCTGCCGCCAATAGCAAAGCTCTCCGACTTCTTCTGGCCCAAATTCGAAGCGCTCAGACCATGTGCGGTGCTGGGCACGCTCCTATTCACTCCACCACCACCACCACTACGGCGCTGTTTTTCCACAGTCGCCAGCCGCGGCTCGTGCGCACTTCGTATCGGTCAACGAATGGACGGACGCACGCGCGCGCGAGCGACGTCTGCTACACAAACGATGACGAGACAAACACACCATCATCACAGCACTGCAATGCTGTTCCGTGTTGTGTTAAAGGCACCACTCACGGAAATTTTCACTTCTGAAATGAGTCGCTTACCATGTAGCCGGCCGCTGGACAATCGCAACAGTAAGTTGAACACCTTGAATGGCCGCCTACCTGCGAAGATACTGCCGTGGACACATCTACCGCTCTGGCCATTAGGGTTCCGTCGCGCCACCTAACGCCGTTGACAGGGTGTGCGCATGTGGTTCACCGGGGGTGTGTCTATGAAATTCGTACCATTTGCAGGGTTCCGTGGCGGGACCCATCTCGGAACACTCGTCCGCGCTGTGGACACACACGAAATACCGCCATCATTTTCTGTGTTTTTCGCGTGTTTCACGCAACTTCATCGTCGTCAATGAGTTCATCGTCTCTAAAAACCCGATATACCGCGAAATCTTCAATCCGAAAATTTCCGAGAGTGCTGCCTTTAAGAGCGATCCGAGGGCAATAACGCAGTGACAGCTGGATAGCGACAGCGATAGGCAGCGAGAAAGAGGCGCTGCTGCTGCTCAAGGGCAACACGCCCTTGCAGAAGTTGTTTATCATCTAGTGGAGCGTGGTGGGAATCCTGAACTTGTCTTTCACTGATTACGGCCTCAGAATTCTTCTGATTACCGCGTGGAAGCAGCAAAGCCCTACTTGAATTCCTTGTATGCTAAATTTCATAAAATTCTAGCCTGCTAAAAGCATTTCTGTATTCAAAACGCCTTCCAGCACATTCCCGACTCTTCCTGGAATATGTAGTCTAATTTAGCCCAATCTTCCCATCATCCCAAGCTACATCTCTTTCGTGGGCGCACTCGTATGGGAAGGAATTCATCGAAGCATAACCAAAAAAAAATCAGGTTAGCAGACCAACTTTGACGTTCCGCGCATCCTAACTTCACATACTCTTTTGGTTGGCCAGTTAGGCCAGCCATCGTTGGTTTAACTGGTTATACATCCTCGAAGAAAAGCAAGGCAAATTTTTTGGATAAGCTTTCATCAAAAAGTACAATTTCGGCCAGGCTTGCAGCTCCTAAGACGAAATAAAAATTATCAAAAATTGAAGAAAACATTAATTTGGTTGTATTAACTAACATATTTAGTTAAAAATCCATTAGAAAACTCGAACCTTTTCAAAAGAGAATGCTCAAACATTCACCATTTTTCTTTCAAGTCTTTACTTTTCGCCCAAAGCTGTATTACCCCTTCTCGACCATTCAAATCTTCGAATAATTCAAAATCAAATGCATCTAACTTATCGAAGAGTATAACATCACTCGAATACAGCTGACAACACCACCACAACAAATACTAAGGCCTCATCAGCATACGCTCATCTGTCACTGACGACGCACTTCATCATAAAATGCGCTCATATGGTTTGTTTACACCATAAGTTCCAACAGTTACAGATTCTCTAGACCAACAATTGAATATTGATGTCCCTGTGCATATTTACAACCCCGTTTCGTCCTAAACCATAAATAGCCACTGCTATGGACGATTTCATAAATTATTTTTACTAAATTCCTACCTTTTTTGCACCTTGGACATTTTCACAAGTCTCCGTTACCATTACCTCCAGAGGGATAGTTGGGAATAGTTACTTCAGAGCTATCGCTCAATCATTCCACAAGAAAGCCGACGTCATCTGCACTGAATGCTAAGAGCTTCTCAGTGTCCACGTTGATTTTTTCTTTATTTATTATTATTTGCAGTTTATTCAAGAACAGTACGAAGTATAAGACCAATGTGCCTTTGCACGGTTCGACTCTGTCTATGCTTAGCTGACACGATCCTTGAATTTACGCACTTTGTTGTTAATATGTATTCCTAGGACGAGCATAGAGAGTTAGAGTGGGTGACGGCGGCGCAGCCGAGCTCTATGATTGGCCGGCACAAACGACCAGCCAATCGAAGTTCGGTGGCTCCGCCTTTGCCCGGTACAACGCCCCACGTTCCTCAAAACAGGAGATCCCAAACAGATAAAAAATAAGCTACAATTGTTCTCACTATTAATGAATGAATAACAAAGTATGTACACATTTCTGACGTAACCAAGTCTCCTTGCTCGTTTCATGCTCCCTAATGATCTCCGATACTTCCAGAATTTTTTACTTTGACAGAATACAAATAAATCCAGCATTTTCGGTCATTTTCGAAGAATCTACGCCCTGTTTCACCCACAACCACGTACAGACACAAAAATGGCAGTGATTTTCATGAAGTCGCCCAAAGGAATTCTCATTAAGCAGGAACAAACCACCATTATATGAGTGCGACACTGTGAATGCGTTACAAGATTGTGCAGTTACGTACGAACAAACCCTGTAATTTCCGTGCACAAACGTTTTTTTTTTTTTTGAGCTGCAGCATTCCAAATGTTCGTCCCCGAAAATTGCTCTTAATTCGGGACATCTTCACAAAAATGAACACTTTCAGACCTCACTCCCCCCCCCCCCCGACCTCTAATTAACTTCACCATATCAATCCCACTTCCGTTTCCGCCTTTCCTTTCCAATCTACCCCCTGTATTAAATCAATTCCCCCTCTTCCAGTTTTTTTCTGCATTCTTGCATTCTGCACATCGGAAGTTCCTCATTCCGTGTTCACACTTTTTTCCGATTGGCAATCCGCCAAGCTAACGCCATCCCGCCTTTGCAAACATTATGCGAGTGTGTGCCACACAAAGCATCCAAAAAACCACATCACATATGCATGCTGCAATAATGATGTCATAAAGTTTCGATGTAGGAGGCGTAGAGAGCTGCGGTTCGTAGTCAAGTGCACCAGATGCACTTTTCCCATGATCCACGACATATACGAAATTCCACATAGTTATATCCAGTATTAGCCAAAATATGGAAAATTTATAATACTAAAAGAGATGAGTTTAGAGCTGTCGACCACCGCAAAACCAGTGGCTGTCGGAGCCATCATGAAAAGTGTGTCCCAAAATTTGCGCATGGAAGAGCCAGGATGAAATTACGGCATTCGCGCATGCGTACTGTTCCATTTGAATTCATTCAAGGAAAAAATATGGATAACTAGACTTTGGAGTCACCGTTCAAAATCAGAAGAAGTAAAAAAATGTGTCCCAAAAGTCGTGCATAGCACAACTGGAAGAAAAACCCAAGTGCTCATGCCATCCCGAACATAACATTAGAAGAAGAGGGGCCCAAAAACTAAAACACGAAAATGGGAAATAGTTGGAATGGTGGAAATCGAATTAATAACTAGCAGAAACGTGTCTCAAAATCCATGCATGGGATACATGACGTACCTCCGTATCATTTGTCCAGGTAATAGCAATGTAGTCATGGAACAGATAGATTAGCGGGCAAAAATGCAAAAAAATAGGAGGAAACTTCAACCATATACGCAGAAAATGGGTGGAATTTAGCTATATTAAGCGGTGCTAGAGTCCATATCAGAAGTGCGTCTCAAAAGTCGCGCATGACAGGGACAAACTACAAACTGTGGGACTATTACTTAGCTTCTAATTTTAGAGATTCTCAGTGTTATTACGAGAAGAAAAAACTTATGGAACGTAAAAAAATAGCAAAAAGCAAAAAATTGGCTTCGAGATTTGGACCAGAAAGTGTCTCAAAAGTCGCGCATGGAAAGAATAGATCTATGCAGTTTCTCATTTACTTCAAAACAGATATTGCAAAAAAAAAAATCATTTGAAGGAATCAAATGGAGCGGTTTTGAATGACGACCTCAAGTATTACCCTTTTTTCAGATCACTGGAGGATCGTAAAAATCAATACCCTGTAATATATGTGCAGGATGCGCCTCTAAGATCATCCCATGCAGTGAAATCCTAGCGTTGCCGATCACAGAACGACCTACATTTTACGCCAGAAAAACAACGAAAGACATTTACTGTCACTGAACACAATAACAGTGACGAAGTGGGGGGCAACAGTTATTCGCACACCTAGTAGAAATGAAAGAGCTCTTACCAGACAGAACTGTCATGGTCCCTTTAGAAGTCTGTAGGCTTACTACACTGTTAAAGTAAACTGATTTCCGGAAGAAACAACAAGTAGATCCGCTCTGTTAGGCTTTTAGGAACATAGAAAACCACTAGGAAGGCTTACTTCATAATTTACTCAACTGGCAATTAAGCTAAACGTTTTGTTACAGTTAAAGTACCATAAGATTCCTTCAACCACCTGCAATTTTCTAATCACAGCATACTGTAAAAATAGCGAAAAGTCGCTAAGAAGTTCGTAACATTGCCCTAGCAAGGTGTAAGACAGAATCAGACTCAGATTACGCTGTACTTTTAATGCCCTGATGTTTACCCCCTCTAACTCCTTGGATTCCTGTGCAGCTGATAACACCTGTAAGTAAAGCCTATGGAATCATCCAGAAAGAGGCGTTTGTGGGACCACTCCAAGCTTTAGAAAGAAAAGAGTCTTAATTTCCAGATAGGCCAGCAATTGGAAAACCTGTTCTATTTACTATTTGAACCACTTCTCACCAACTTATTAGTTACATTTTTTTTACAATTCCTTCTACAGTCTGATAATCACTAACCCTTTGACGACCGCGCGCATTTCTGCGTGTCTGGCGCGTAGGACCAACGCCCCTTTCAAGTGTGCAGCGCCCGCGAAGTTCCCACCGTTACGATAAGGTAATTAAAACTAAAACAGATCTTTTTGCAGAAATAATTTGAAATCTAGTTCCAGAATATTACTAGTATCATCGGACCAAAAAGGAGAGAATCTAAACGCTTCTGGATTCCACTAAGGCCGAAGGAAGTTTGTAGAAGGTGTTTTTAGTGTTATAAGGGAGTGTTCAGAAAGAATACACATTCGTACGGCTCTAACCTGACGAATAAGGAAGTGCAGGATGTAATGAACGTGTTTCTATGCAGGAAACGTGGCTTTTCTTCAGAATATTTCCATTCACTACACAAAAAATCAAAGCAAGTAAAGCAATCTCCCTCGATTTGAAAATCTCATCCTTTTCATGATATTTGTCGCAATAAAGGAAACCTCTTTCTTGAACCACAGTTGTTTTAGACCTTTTCGGAAAGTATTGTACACATTTTATATGGAAATGCTACAAAATAGTTCGAAAATAGGGTCCAGTACTTGATAATAGGGGCGCGGCTCACGGGTGAGCCGCGCGGTCCCACGCGACCAAAAATGCGCGGCTCACCGGTGAGCCACGCGATCGCCAATGGGTTAAATAAATGCAAGAAAATTGCCGGTCAAGAAAAAATATAGACAAGCACTGCGTGTGCAATTAACATAACAAAAAAAAAAACAATCCACATGAGTACTACGCTATGTTTACGATTGAACTTCTCCACCCTATTATTTTATCCGTAATGACAGAACTTTTTCAAATTTCGTTGAGTACTTGATTCTCTAGCTAAACGGCCTAGAGCAAAAGAAAAACGAAAAAAGAGATGCAAGAACGAAGTGAAAAATTTCTCCATGGGAAAAAAAGATTTTCAAGGAGAAGCGAACCACTAAGGGGGTAATTTTTCCACGTGTCAACAAGGGTGACTCCTGGAACCAACAATACATAGTAGCCGAAAGTTCAGTTACCATACCATCCAAACGCACTTTCTCATACTATCACTTCATAACCTCACTCATACATCACTCGCTTCTTCTCCCGTTACCATGCTAATACTCGGATTTATTCCAACCCCACTGCCAAATACCAGTAATGCAATCCCTTAAAAACTATTTGAGAGACCAATGCTTCACCAAGCCTATCGAAGGACCTCCATTTTTAGCTAATTTATCTATAATAACTACCAGAAATAAAGCTAGCAAAAATGTATTATATGTATTCTCGCTTCACCCACAAAGATTCGTGGACCACCCAAGTTGAATGCCAGAGTAGACAAGCCCCTATAATTCATCACACTGCCGTTATATATTTTCCCTGGCGAGCAGAACAGACCCTTTGCGGACACAATTTGTCAAAGGAAACCAAAAGGGCAATGTCAGCAGACTAACAGCTAAACGTTGTCAAAAAGTTGCTACTTGGAGGTTAGGGCCGCATGTAGCAGAAGGGTGGGAATTTCACTGCTGCACGTGTTTTGTTTTTCAAGTGTAATAGATGAGTATGATGGAAAAAGTGCACTCGAATGTACAGGGAGAGAGCCGAAGAAGGGGGAAAAGCATAACACAGGGACGGAAGAAAATCGTTTCAAATTAGTATTTAGAGGACTTTCTAAACTAGTGATTGAAGGAGTTCTAGAACGCTGGCCTCCAAAGAGCTCAGCTATGAGAATAAAAATGGATGATGAGAAAATTTATGGAATATGCCAGGATTATCTCAGCTAATTTTTGACCAACATCAGAAGGAGAGAATAAATGGTGGCAAAAAACCATTAACTGCTGCTGAAAGGTGAGATACACTGTGATGTTGAAGTAAGGGCGCATAGAGAGAGAAAAAGAGAGATAGAGAGATATACATAGAAAGCGAAGAGAGAGAGAGAAAGATGAAAGGGAAGGGACCATTTATTCTCTTGCAAAATTATGACGATAAGACTTCAATGAGATAAACCAAGACGAAAATCATGAGTGGTTCTAAGAAATAGACCAAAATGAACCAAAAGCAACAATTATATTGTCACAGTCTCTTTTCAACGGTAAGAGAACGAATACTATTAAAAAGGTGCAGTTGCTAGTCAAGCATCGTCAAAGTAACAAAATTTTTACGTATCTTGCAGGTCTTTTGACCAATTTAACAGCGAATTCCTCCCATAAAAAGGCTAAATCTCTAAGAAATCATGACAAGACAGCTCATGCAAACCAAGGAAACCCTATACCTGGCTATCAGCTGTCGGAAAGTATGCAGGTCGTGACCATCGATATCAAATTTGCCAGTACCAGCGTCAGAGACTTGCACTTCGACCCTTGTATCCTTACAGCGCGTTCTTTAAGGAAAAAACAGAACATTTTCGTGCTTTTTTAGCAGCTTAAACAGTTTCGAAACTTACTTGACAGAAGCTTGTCTCCTATTCGTCACAGGATCGACCTTCACCTCGGGTATATCTGGTCCAAAGAGTCTTGATGTTGTAGATGCTGCCAGTGGTTCTCTTAAGAATTAAAATCCTACTTTTACAGTACAACAGACATTATCTGAAGAAAATAAATAGAAATTAAGAGTAAATTTGGATGTAAACAGGTTATTTAAGCCCAGTCAGGAAGACTATGAAGCCAATCAAGACGGAACTCACCGATACTGCATGATAAATTTCTCTTCAACTGATGACGAAGGAAGAGTGACTAGATAATCGAAAGCCATTAATAAATGAGTGTACTGAAACAGTTGTCATAACTTAGTGATATATAGAAACGATGAAAAAGAAGGGAAATAAATCTAGAACGAAGGAAGCCAACAGCCAGCTGTTCCCAGGAGATGAATTCTTATGCTTACATGAACATAGGGCTTATTTACTGGGAAAATTGGTAAGAAATTACCATTTCTTCACTGATTTTCTCGCCCAGCTTCTTCTCCAGCTTTTCCCTGCTCAACCATTGGGATCCACTGGTATTACTAAATTGGGAACTTACAATTAAAGCAACAAATTACACAACAGAGAAGCTTTTAGGACATAAATAAAACACTCAGTCCAGAGAGAACTTCACAAAAACTCAACGAAAAGGAAAATCAGACGTGAGTCAACGTCAAGACAACCAAAATTACTACTCACAATGGCTCGAGTTCAGCACCCTTCCTTCTTAACAACAAGTGATCATTGTAGAAAGAAGTGACTGCTTTAGTTCTCATTCCAACATCCTTAAAAGGTAAACAAAATCAGGTACAAAAACATATGAAATAAAGGAATGATCTGCAAACAAACCGATAGTAGCCCATAAAACGCTGGTTGAAGAGTGAAAAAACGAGTATCCTTCGGTCGGCCTTCATCGTCGAAGGAAAAACGATGGAACCTTAAACAATAAAGTGAATAAGGTGGCAAGGAATTAAAGACACTTCAAAAAATTGTGGCAAGGAATCAAAGACACTTTTTTGAAAAAAAATGGGCCAGAAAAACAGATGCTGCTAAGGCAACACACATTAGAAAAAAATTGTAGCCAATATTGAAGAAACTTGATATAAAAAAACCTACTTTGGCAAAATCTCGTCAGGAGGTCGCATTACTGGGCGAGCCTTCGGATCGAATAGCCCGGACGGAAATAGATACCTGATTGCTCTGAAAGCTCTCACAATGTGTTCGTTCACCTGTTAGTGGCGGCCCTGACAACAATGTTCTACAGAGAAATCTGGTATTTATCGAAAAAAAAATTGAAAAAAAAACCATGGAAGGAAACTACTCAGGATGAATGCAAACTAAAAAGAAATTCCTAGCAGCCCTGAGGTAACGACAAGCAGGAATAGTTATCCAATACGCATTTTGAAGATGAAATTTTCCTAATCAAATCGGAAACTGATAAATGCAGCAGCACATACGTGTCAATGTCATCCTGAGTCATTGTGTGAGGATCCAGATTCATCATATTCGCCAGATGTCGTTTTCCAAGCTCAAAATCGGCTCTAAAACAAGTATGAACACATCATGAAGCTAGCAAACCAATCTCCAACTCCACTTCTGGTCCTAAACCTTACCTTTCTCTCGCCATCATCGAAACATGCTCCCTGCTGAGCTTTATGTACGTCTCTAGGGCCCTTCCAATCTTTTTGATCGGCTTCTCCTCTACGATACTGGACGAAGCCACCGCATCTGTGGAAAGCAAACGCGCCGCCCGTACGCTTGGTAGAAGCGAGCGGAGCATAGCTAGCGCCTGGATTCCTCGTCTACCTCTGATTTACTGAATTAATATTCCTCCAGACAGGGTGGATAAGCCACGAGAATCAAAGGAGCCGGTCCTCCCAGAAAAAATCCAAGCTCTCAACGTATAACCTGGTTTAGACCAATTCTTCTCAACACAGTGAACTCAGAAATAAGACTTTTATGCTTCTTCTTCATCATAACTATGTACTTTTACATGGAAACACGATAGAAAGTACTTTGAATTCAACAGAACAGGGAAATGCACCGACATATATGTATGCTCAATATGAAATGCTTGAAAGGCACTGTATATAAGGTACTGTTTAGCGCCTTTCCCTAACAGAGAGCAATAAATGAAAGAGAAATGATTACATAGGATAGAAATAGGCATTTTGCCTCGTACATACAGTTGAGTCAAATTAATACCGCGTTTGATGACTACGGTCGTCCCGCAATTCACTATTATCACTTGATGATTGCCTGTAATTCAATACTCTCTACAATAAAAGTTCGGCTGGCAGTAGGAGCTTTTCAAACACCTTGGAATAGGAGAAACTAACGAGCTGGACCCTCATTCATGACAATTTAAGAACAAAATCTAAAAAATCCTAAAATGAATTCACGAATACTGGCTCAGCTATGTACATTCTGATAGATCTTAATATCTGAGGGACAAAAACTGATGATAATTTAGAGTATAAGTGATCTGAGCAGCGATATGAACATACTAAACAACTAATTACAAATGCACAAGTGGAGGCGGCTGGCCACCAGTCTCAATAAACTGAACCACGTTCAGGAAGCGGGTCCTCTCCGGCATCAGTCTGAACGAAATGCAGTATCCAACAAACTTGTCTGTCACACAGACTCCTTTCTTGTCGAACACTGTCACGTTATAAGCATTGGGGGCCTGAAAGTGGGTATTTTTCTTGACTGTATGGAAGTGGAGAAAGAGAAAAATACAGGAAAACGCGGAAAACTGGTACAGCACTAGAACTGAATATTGAAGGAATACACCAGAAAAAAAAAACCTTGCACCATCGAAACATCTAGAGGCAATTTTCATTAGATACTTAAGTCTGTCGTGCGTGCGACTATAGGGAAAAGTTCAGTGGCGGACGCAGAAATTGCCAACCAGCAGGGGATGGGGAGGCATGGAGAAAAAACTGGGGTTTCCACTACTTTGAGACTCAGATGGGAAAATAAAGCTAATGAAAATATCAATTTCAATATTAGATAGTTAAAAACAAATGTTTAAATAGTGGTAGTAGGAATAAATAAGTAAAATAAGCTAATACAAACTCTTAAACTACTTTATACCACCTGCCCTTCCTGGGTCCTCCACCAGATAATTTATACCAGATGGCACTTACAACGCATTGGTCCTACGTACGCACGCATCTATGGTCTATTAGCTCACAGAGGGCGCCTGATCCGACTTTGTCTGCAATTACGACTTGGCCCTCAGAATGCGTCTGGAAGGATATTTTAGCGAATGGCAGTAGGGAACATAAGAATAGAAAGAATCACACCATATGCATATCAAAAAAGTGCAAAAAATGGGTCAGTTGGCCGAAAAATGATGAGGTCGTAGTTGCGGACAAAGTCGGCTCGGGCGCCCTCTGTGAGCTAATAGACTGTATATAGCATAAATTGCTCTTTCTTGAATTCCCTTTCACCAGAATTATGCACAATGAAACTTTGATGATGATTAATTCGTTGTAAAAGTGAGTAATTCAGCTAACCTTTCTATTAGCACAACATCCAGAGTAGAAAATCGTGTCCGACACCTTCCATTCCTTCCAGAGTTTATCGTGTTTGTACGCGGCTATCTGAAATGATACGCAGTACGATCTTAGACACGATAAAGTCCTGTAAAAAAAAAGCAATGTAAACACTTAACCGATCTACCCACCTTCACACCTTCCTCCACCTTCATTTCATACGAATGAAATGTCTTTGAGCCTGGCTCAGCAATCTTCACTTTTCCAGAGAAGAAGTCCTTAAAAAGAAAAACATTTGGCATACTGTGCAACCACACATGTACATGAAACAAAATAAACACATCTTTACGTAAATAAGAACGTACACCAACCAATTCGGTATCAGTATAGGGCCAGTTATCGTGGTCAAACAACAGATACCCGTCAGTGCATTGCCAGGTTAACCAGTGATCCAGCACGGTTCGGGACAGTTTTTCGAAAGGCGTGAGTCTACGTGACAATGCACCGTCCATGATGACCTAAATACTTTTTTTCAGCTTAAATTAATCATGAGTTGGATTAACCTGCGTATTTCAAGGCGCTCACCTCAAAAATCGCGTAGTTTCCATCTTGCGGAGCATCAAATCCTCGTCTGGCTACGGCTTCTCGGCACACCTCCTCAGCTGCTAGATCAATCTTCACGTTGAACGGTCGATTTTCTCTCTCCCACACGTGAATCGGAACCAACAAACCATCCGCACGCACCTAATGATAATTGGTATGTAATTCTTCAAATCTAACCAAATCCGAGTTGAAAAAGAAGTGAGAAAGGAGTACCGCATTCGACGTTGTAGCCTTGTGTAACTGGGCTTGCTCAACCATTGCTCGACAGATTTCTTCCCTGCTGGTCACCTTAAAATCCTATGTTCCGAAAAGAAAAGCAAGGAAAAATTCAAGAGAGGATTAATACCTCAAAAATAACATCATATCCATTAATGAGATCAATGACAGCCCCAATTTGTTGCGTGGTGTCATCAAAGCCAGTCTTCATTTCGGTATGAAACAGTGATGGACCAAACACCTGAATCATCCACATAAACAGCTGCAAAAACCACTAAATCGTGATTATTAAGCAAAATGCATGAAATGTTTGCACGTTTGCCAAACGTTCCATAGAAACAATGTAAAACCGACCTTGGCTACGTTCTCCACGCTGGCTTTGTTCACCTCACAGTACTTCACCACCTCACTCAGATGAGCCATGAGCTTCCTCAGGGTGTGGTAGTGAACCAAGGGCATTTGTTGCAAGATTCGACGATATTCCGCATATCTGATCGCATTGTCACATGTATTCCGAGCTTCAACTGAAATTTTATCATGTTAGCTGACTTTCCGAGGAAACGTAAAGAACGAAATCAACTGGTATTCCTTCAGAAAGCTCTTTGAAAAGGAACGCGTCGGTATAACCATGAAAAGAAGTTGAAGTTGAAAATACAACGCTGAGTTGATCCATGACCAAAAAAATCGAACAAAGTTCCGGTAGATCCACTAACCAAGTTTATAAATCTCCTTGTGAATTGATGTTGGAATCAGAGGCGACTTCAGACGCCGGAAAAACTGTCGCAATACGTCAGCAACTGCATAGGCTGTTTCCTCAGAAGTAGACGCAATATGTGTACGAACAGGGTCTACAAAAATCCAGAATTTTTAAGAATTGAGTCAGCTCTCGAGCAAAAATCGGAAGAGTACAAAGCAGTGAATCATTTGTTGTTGACTACGGACAATAGAGCACTTCTGCGTCAGTAAATCACTCAAAAATTCACATACGAATGCTAGAGGGGGAACCCAATAAAATCCAGAAGAGTAAAACATCAAGGAGATGGGTATCTTCACAGTTTCCGCTAGAAAAATGGGAATTCTGTTCTGAAAGAAGCTCTTAAATCAGTTAAATTAAATCATAACATTGCCATTAGATTTTCACTCATTCATTAAAAAAAAAGAAGGAGGGCACAAAGAAGTCTGACATTTACGGATACATTCCTATCTAAAATACTGCAGTTATAACAATGTTTGAAAAAAAGGCCCACAACTTTGGAAAACCTCCGAAGTTGCGAGTGTTAAGGAGATGTACAAGGAAACTGAAGTATGGTCTACACAATAAAAACATGGAAAAGGGAGAAAAAGAGGAAACGAAAGAAAAAAATCAACAATACTTGACAGCATAATTTTCTTACCTTCTGTAAGCCTCCTGTAGATATCCTTAGCTTCGGAGATCTTCCCATTTCTTCTATAAATACCCTCTGATCGAATTCCATACGCAGCTATGAAGCGAAGACATTTGTCGACGATCTGAAATAATAGAAACATCAAAGAAACTAGTAACTATGCTGTGAAGCACAGGAGAAAAGTAAGGGAACCGAAAAAAAACGAATTTTAAGAAAACACCCACAATCGGAATGTTATCTGCTGTCAGACGATAATCCTCCACAACTGAAGGCGACATAGAAAGTGAATCCTGTATGGCCGAGAACCACTTCCCCGTGCATAGATCATCGCAACATTCCACATACAAAGCACTGAAAAAACCAATAATAAGCAAGATCTATAGTTGTGACAGAACAATACAGCAAATCTAGGAAATCTGGAGCTTTCGTTCATTCCGTGGAAGTGATGTGCAAGAAGTGGAAGCGAAGTTGAAAAAAAAACAACAAACCAGCCCTCCAACGAGATCAGAAATGGTCCCTTTTGGTCCTTTCGTTTACACTTCGGACACCAATCGGTTTTGTCAAGTCGTTCACGAAGCAATAACACCTGCAGAGTGCTAATAAACGACGCACTTCGCTAAGCAGGAAAAAGAATAAGCAAACAGCAGTGACCTTCCTAACATCAAGCTCATAGATGTAGTCCGGAGAATCCAAGAGAACATAAAACATGGTTCTGCCATGAAGCGCAGCAGCCGTGTACATCCAATCACTAGTTGCTCCTAAATGACAGCACTACTGGCACGAAATTTCGACTTTTTGGATGAATACGGCAAAAAAAAAAACAATGCCGCACGAAAGATTGTCCTTTCGGCATCAATCAGAGGAGGACTAGGAAGCACAAAACCCAAGAAGTTAGCACGAAAACGCCAATTTTATGGTAATTTCACAAATATGATCATTCTCAATGAGCTCTTGGGAACCTACCTTGGCGTAACCAGAACGTTCCACATGCATGAACTTGCTGCACGCTCGAACGCAGTAAGTCGTACTCTGACAGCCAACACTGGAAATATCAAATCCACTCACTGTTCCGTGGGTTTGGCGGACGCTATCACGATATATTTAAAGAAAAAACATTTGTTTCAGGGATTCGAGCAGCAAATTATTAAAACATAAATTATTAATGACTTTAGCCGGGAAGAAAATGTAGACTGGTAAAAGGCTGCGAACTCTCCACTTTTTTGCCTCAAAACTTAAAAAAAGTCACATAAAACTGGAGTATTTTGAGATCACTAAACTGTAGAAAACCAAACTGTACACAAAATAGTAAAAAGTAAACAATGTGGCAACCAGGAATGGATGTTTAAAAAAACGATACAAGAGATAAAAGGAGGAAAAAAGAACGACAGTATAAGGAAAAAAAACAAGTGCAAAATGCATTAGTCATCAGACTAGTCGGAAATCCGATTACAGCTAAACAAGAAAAAAGCAAAAGGGAAAAAATGCATACCTCTCCTAACAGCAGAATCCACGTTTCCGCATCCTTCTCAGCAGTAAACACCACAACCTTGTTCGTCTCCCTCTCACTAAGTCTAATAGTAATAGTTTGGTCTTCTCTACAGATAAGTTCACATCCGAGAAGCGAGAACGGGCCAGCGATGCAGTCTTCAGTCTAAAAAAAAAGAGAAATACAAGATAAAAAGTAGTAAAACTTCTAGTTTCAGCTAAATGGGCTTGCCGTATCATCCTCATGGAAACTGAGCTGCATATTTCTCAAACGACAATGTGCCTTCTTCCGTTCTTTCTTGCCAATATGAAGGGAAACATCCCCAAAATACGCTACTGTGGTCCCATTTGCATGATCGCCGGAAGATACCTCGTTGTCGTTGTTAACTGGAATGTTCTTGATCAGCTGTCATGAAAAAAAAGTTTTAAATAAGAGCTGAGTGTGGGACCAAAGAAATCTGTTTAAGTAAAAACACAAAGAAATGGTTGAAATAGGTGATAAACAGTGAAAAAAAGAAAACAAAGATGGAACCCCAGAATTTTTGTTGACCATAAGCAGCGTAAGGCAAAAAGAAATTGTAAAAAAAAAAGTTCATTCAAACTTCCCACACTTAAAGAATTACTAGGAATATGCAGCAGTTACTGTACCTTCAAAAACGATAATTTCTAAGAGAAACTCTACCTACCCAGCTCAACCGTATCGCTAATATTCTCAGGGATCTCCGCCACTTCTATCACTTTCTCGAATTGATCAAATGGTGAAGAATTTGTCCCAAAGCTGTCCACACTTGGTGCAACGCTCCTGAAAACGTCGAGTAATGATGGTATTACATTTCTGCAGTTCTCCACTTATATAGGGATAAATAATAATTGACAAATGAAGAAAATAAATAATGAAAAGCCATACCTTCTAGGTGTTGGCGTGTACCTATCCTCATAGGCATCATTACGCGCTGACATAGGAGGTCGAGGAACCGGTACAGTTGCTTCGAGCCTGCATTGTGGAGCATCTGAAATTAGACGCTCACTTCAGAGCAATCCGAAAAAAAAACAGAGATTCCACCCTCGCACCTGACAACAGAGAAACATCTGACGAAGAAGGCTGGTTTGTTATATTGTCGTTGGCGTCACTACTAAAGAAAACATTTAAAACAACGGTAATTCAGAGTTCAACCCGTAAAAACTTACCTACTACTTGCAGTTACAGGCACAGGACATTCCTTCGGCTCCACTGGAGATGGCGGCAACTCTTTAACTGGTGATGGAGGAAGCTCCTTTGTAACATAATTCGCTTCAGGCTTGCCGTCGTTACTAGCCAGTGAGAGCTTTTTCATTGAAAACCTTGACATGTAGATAGGATTTTCAATGAAATCAATTCTCTGAGCGCCAACATTCGATGGGTCCGATTTCTTCTCACTGAAAAATGTGCTTTTCCTCGGCTCCACTTCAAATATAGACATACGCTAACGGGTAAAGTAAATATTTACCCTGGCATGATGTCGTATAACCCATCGTCCCCGTGAGAATTCACAACGGTTTTGGGAGGCTCCCATCTTTTCTAAATGTAGAAAAAAGAATAAAAACAGAAGCATTAATGACAACTGCACGGGGTTGAGAAATGTTACCGGACGGGGAGGTACAGGAGGCGACGGGGTAGAAACTGAAGACGAGCTGTTCTGACTGCGGGTATCAGGAAGAGGAGGAGAAGGTAGAAAAATTGGTGGAAGTGGTGGCACTGGCGGTGGAATCTGAAGAGCTTACTTGACTTTGAACCATATAAATTAGAAAAAATGTAGAAAAAATGTTGTATGCAAAAGAAGAATATAGGCAGAATCATAACATTTCCCATCGTACCTGCCATCCAACTGGAGGTGGTGGCGGTGGAACTTTTGGTGGTGGTGGTCGAGGAGGTGGAGGTGCAGTGCGATGGGTGGCAGGAGCGATTACTTCAGGACAAATAGTAAGAGGTTCCGGAGGTGGGAGATCTGAATTCATATAAAGAAAATTAACAAGGTAGAGTAAGTTTATCGTGGTCAAGCCAACTCATAGCAACTGTCTGTCTATCCTTGTAAGGCAGCATCCACGGACATATGTGCGCTCGAGATTTTGTAGGATTTCATGGTTTCGAGATATAGAATTACATATTCAAAGGTAACATAGCGCAAAATAAATCCTCGGAAGTCAGGTGCTGCTTTTAGCGCGTCTGAATGCTAGCAAGGACATTCGTGAGTCTCGTCATGAGAATGCCATGCTAACCCGTCTACAGTGGACATCAATGGCGGTGGCCCACCCACGGTCTCGAGAAGTACGTCGAGCAACCGCGCCGCGTGCGTCGCGAACGATGTTTTTGCTGCTGTTATGCTATATATAGCAGCTTTTCTACCCGATTTTTAAGATTTTTGACCAGATCGTGAAGAAAGCGGCTAGGATTGGCATCCCGGCAGCAGAAGACACTGATCACAGCGCGCGCAGCGCGGTCGCGTTGCGTCCTTCTCAAGGCAGCAGGTGGACGTGAAAAATGAAACGCATAGTGTAAATTAGCGTGTTGCGAAACATACGACTCCATAAGAAACCAACTCACTCTCAACTGCAGGGTAGGTACTGCTACCCTGTGCGTCGCTATTTCCATTCGAGTCGATGACAGCTGTGCTGTCTGTTGAGGAAGTAGCTGAATGGGAAGCTGACCGACTTGGAGATGCTTCGCAAGAAACAACACCCACCTAAAATTAGTAATAGTAATCGACAAATTGATTTCTTCGGAAAGAAGAAAGTCCAACGACACTAAAGCTCACGTTGAAACGAGTCCTTGGTTTAGGGACTGGTGGCTTGGCCGACATTGTGAGCAGCAGACGAAACCTTCCTGTGGAGAAGATGGGCTCAGAAACACATTAGAAAATGTTAGACCTATAATTTAAATTCATATCTGGTTTGAAACCTGTGCCTGTCAAATATGAAGTAGCGATTGGTGTAAGAAGCCGTTCCCAAGATCTATGCAAGAAACAGCAACAGATAGTCGGAAATAATCATGGAATTAATCACGTTTTGCAAACAAAAATGATGTCATTTCGACAAAACACTCTATGAATGGCGGAAATAAACAGCGTCTGACTTCTACCACTGATACGGTTCGCTACATCCTAGAGCTTTAAACGGAAATTCAAGTTTTTGACTTTGGATAGAGAAAGGAAGAGCTTGAAAAAAGGGGTTAAAGGTGATGGATGCTTAATCTAGCGGTTTTACCACCACACATATCTGGTACTAGATTACTGAACTCATTGGGGTGAAAGTCTTGGCTGAGATCGGTAAACTAGTACCGGTTTAGAACTTAGAACGAACCACCACATCAATTGGTTGGCAAAAAAAAACCTGAAAACCGCAAGTCTCTGATTCTCTTCATCTTTTTTTTCACTTTCAGCAGAGAAGCAAAGGATTTTTACTTGCTCATAAGTGCAGTATTAACCTGGAGAAAGTCATCATTGAGCCAAGATGTTATGCGCGCAACGGGAAACTGGTGTCTAATAAACAGCGGTTTGACAAAAATTGCTATCGATCGTGCTGGGGCTACTGTGGCCATGTTGTCAGAGGCTGAACTGTCAAGGACATTACTGGTTCGCCCCCTCAGAAAGTCTACCGCTATGAAGAATAACGTCTGTTAAAACACATCAGGATGTGGAGACAAAAGTGGAATGAAACTATGTATCTAATAATAAGTTGTTGAAGAGATCTTCTAGATTTGACGACACTACTCCACGTTCAAAGTTCAAAGAAATTTATTTGCTGAAACTTTGTCCAAAGAGGTTATTTGAGGATTGAGGCATGAACATCGCATCCATCTTGCATAAGGGGTATATCTACGGCTGCGAGTGAACTCGTCGAAGAGTATAGCATGTAACATCGCTGTCGCCCGCCTAGGCGACTTCACTCTTGACACGTATTGATCGTGGGTGGTCCGGCATTGGCGACTGACCTCCGCGATCGATATGCATGGAAAATGAGTTCGCAGCGGCAACAAGCGATGCTAGGTGCTATAATCCTTGAGGAATACAACCCTAGCCTTAGCAAGTGCACGGGAGTTGCGGTAGTCTAAATAATTTTCTGAAACTTTGCAAAGTGCGATTGTTTCACAGGACCACGAATACCAAATCTGTTCCGTGCCGTAATCCCATGTCTGTTAAGTTGTGGTGGGATTACTTACTCAAGCTACATTTATAAGCTACATTTAGTGCATCGGAGTCCAATCTGGTCGGATGGCAAAAGATACGTATTGATCATCGTTATCCGAAGATCAATATGTATCACTTGTTATCCAACCGGATCGGACTCTGATGAACTACTACAAACCTATAGGAAACTCCAAACGGACGCAGACAAGAGTCAGGACCGCGGCGCGGCTCTCTTGGGCAGAGTCATGGGGGCTCAGCATAGTGTGCGCCTGCGCCTCTACCCAACAGAGCCGCGCCGCGGTCTCGATTCTTGTCTGCGTAGGTTTGGAGTTTCCTATAGCCATAGCGCATCTGAGTCCAATCCGGTCGGATAAGAAAAGATACGTAATGATCCTTAGCCGTATCTATCCGATGAGGATCGTATGTATCCTTTCGTATCCGACCGGATGAGACTCCGATATGCTATAAATATAGCTTCAGGATACTCAGCCGACCCGTTCACCACTACGGGGGTTCCACTATGCTTCTGGTTCCACTTCTTTCAGTGGTTGTTCGGTCACCAGCCTTGGTTAACCAGTGCGCGGTTACCTTACCACAGCCGGGGATGTAGCTGTTGTTTCTTAGCGCTAAAGAATCGGGACAATGCATTCGTGAACAACCACGTGGTCGTTTCTTGTCCTGTGATGGGATTACCGTGGGAAATTTAAAGAAAGTGTCGATTTCAACAGGGAAACGGCAATGGCCGGTAAAATGATGTTGGTACTAACCGTCATGTAAAATGACCCTTCACTGCAAAGTTTCAGGAAATTCCGTGAGATAAGATCGCTTCATAAAAGTGAGGGTACAGGACCAAACGGATACGACGCTCGTGTTCAGCACCTCAAATAACCCCTTCCTCTGAGCAACCTCAGAAAAAAATAAACTTGGCGTTTTTCGAGGCCGCTAAAGTGGGTGAGTGCCATTATCACAGCAGGAATTTTCGTGCGTTCTTCAAAAGACCAAAGAGAGAGCAGTCCGACGTGGTCTCCTGAATTCAAGTTTGATTTACTCAGATTTCCTTCGTAATTGATTGAATAAAAATCAATCCGACTAAAACTTGAAAACAGAAGACCACACGGGATTGTTTTCTCTACAATCTTTTGAAGAATTCACGTAAATCCTTACAATGATAACGATACTACTCCAATCCAGCAGCCGAAAAGAATTCAAAATTTTTTTCTGCTCTAGTTGCTCAACGGGGAGGTGTTGAGTCTCGAATGAGGGATCAGTGGGACCAAGTTAAAACTATTTGTGGTTTTTTGCTATCCCAATATGGAGATATCCCGAAAGTTTGCGGTCAGTTAGGAGGGGATTTTATAGAACTAGAAGAAAACGCCACTGACGTTTGTTGAGATGGAGAGAAGAGTCGAATTGAACTGTCAATAACAAAACGTAAAGGACGTCGTAACGTGCGAATGAGTCATCGCTGGCAGCGATGAGCTGTTCCGACATGAAATCGCAAAGAAGCAGACGGTGAGGTACGTGCAACAGGTTTTTTTACTGCCGTTTTATGAGATTATCGTGAAGTCGTTCGGCAGATTGCCATAACTCGAAGGAATAGCCGTTTCTCAGGGTTAGACGAATATGAAAGGGCAAAGGTCGTCTCTGAGCGCTTATCCAAAATGGGTTTGACCTTGCAGAAGGCCAAAGAGAAAAAAGGGCTCAGAAAACCAATGCTATGAGGACAAGAACTATTCAGATAGATCACCGTCGTGGTTCCTCAACAAACAGATCAAGGATTTTAAAGGGCTCTAGACAGCGATGGAGCGCGTTTTGGCAGCGGAGCGCACTATCCAGCTTTCGATCGCTCTCGTTTTATAATTGGTTCCCGTTTGTTTTTTTTTCCTACTTTCTGATTTGCATCTTCTGTTTTATTTATATATGGCCCTCTTAATCAATACCAATGTTGGAGTTGGCAATTTCATTAACTTTGAGGAAAGGGGCAATGGTTCCTCTCTCAAACTTTCAGACAAATGATTTGAGAGAGTTTGAGAAAACCCTCATTTCTGTGTAAGTTAAAGGCATCGTCCCACCTCAGAGTTTTCTTTGAGGTTCTCGCGTGAACAGAATCTCCATTAGCTGCTGATCACAGTGGTCTATGTGATACCATGAAAGACTGCCGAAAAACCCGTTTTCAAGCCCAAATTGTTGAGGTGCTTGTAGGCGGAGCGACCTCCACCTCAAGTATTCCTCTGTTCGCCACGCATAAAGCGCAATTTCTATTCTGATAGGGAGTGGATGGGGAAATTCTCCAAGAATTACGAATTCCCCCAGAATTTCCCGTTCCTTTTGAGTGAATTGTCCAGACAGTGCCTTAGCCCCGCCTCTCGGCTCCGCCCACATGCTCCCCAGAAATTTGGGCTCATGAACGAGCTTTTTCGACAGTTTTGCACGGAATCACATGTACCATTGCCATCAGCAGCTCCGGGAGGTTCTTTTCATGTGAAAATCCCAAAAAAGCTCCGAGATGGTGTCTTTCAGGGAGAAAACATGGGGAATATGGTTTGAGGTTGAGTACACTCAGAATATAGGTGGAAACCGCGAATTCACCTGATTTCGAAGATGCGTGCTAACGGGTAGAGTTTTGTGGATTGAACGATTAATGGGGTATTTTCAAGAATTCAGCCAGGGCAACTGGTATAGAATCACTAGAGCACCCGTAAATGTCTACAGATGCGACCGTTATTCTTTTTTTAGCAGGATTTCCCAGAATGAAGCGACCTTTCGCCATTATGAAAACTAGTCCCTCAGTTTACCCACTTTCTCATGTTTCAAGTACAACAATGGAGGAAGGAGAAGAGCTCCGATTGAGGAAGTTACGGACGGACTCCACTCGATCATCGGAAGGATTCACAATCGGCAGTGATCTGGAGGACGAGCCGAACTCCTCGTCTTATCGACCTAAAATTTCAATCGCCGAAAATCTAACGATATTCTGTGATGAGGACGCGGAGGTGTTGCTACCGGATATGGGTAGGTTTACTATTGATTTCTCTTGTTTCCTATTGTTAAATGTTTTCAATAGAACTCTTCTTCATATACAGTACCGACCAGTCACTCGTGCATCACTATAGTGCGTTCCACCTTGCACGACAGAAGAGAGAAAATAACGCCAGAAAGTGTGCAGCAATTGAAGAGAAATGAGAGAAAAGCAGATTATCCGCACGTTACTCAACTGTTGTCGCGTTTGTACTATAAACACTCCTTGTTGCGACAGGCCAGGTGGACGCCGGTTGGCGGGCGGTGTTTTCCACCGTTTTCTTCGTGTCTTTGTCTTCATTCCAGACCGCTTGCTGAAGAAATAAGCAGGACACCAATATCGACAACGCCCGACAGATAAAAGCCCCCAGCTGGTCTGTCGCATCGCTTAGGTGGTGCGGCGCGGCAGAGCAGACAGGCGCTATTCTGTGATGCAAGAACGGTTGACCAGCACCGTAGTTGTCGCCAATTTTGTTGACAATTGTACAGGCGGCTGCATGCACCTCATATGGCGGTGCATATCAAGTAATATACATAGTGTAGACCAGGCCTGTGTGTTAGAAAACTCCCGATCTCGTTGAGCTGTTAATCCATGAAAAATGGCCGCCTAGCATTGGTGCGTTAATTCGTTATACTAATAACGCACAACCTCGGTGGAGAGTTACCCAGCTGCCTGTGTTGATCGCATGCGATATTAACGCGTCTCATTTCAATTGTAGTTGAGCACAGCGGAGATAATAGTAATGAAGAATTCTTATCTCGGTGACTTTGAAGATGGATGGATAAAAGAACGATTACTGACACATTCCCCGACTAAAAAATAATGTTGCAGACGATGAACGTGAGTCAAACCTTCCTCCACAATCATATAGTTTCTTCGAGTATTGCTGGAGCGAATTGACCAGGTAGGCCCTCTTTTTCTTCACTCACATTTCTTGTATACACGGATCATTTTAATAAAAACGGCAAATTACTATGGAATTACTTTTCTAATGCTTTTCTGCTACTAATTCATCGTTTGAAACTTCGCCTCACTCATTATTAGGCAAAATCTTACGTTTGAAAGCCCTCAGGGTGAGGTGCCGCTGTTCTTCCTCTGTTCATTGTTCCTCTCCTTGCAGTGTTACGTATTATATGCTATAATCTAATACACCGAAAGCTTGCTTAATGGAACTTTTCGAGAAATTTGGAATCCTAATATCCGCATGTTTGCAAAGACTTCAAGAAATCGAATGAGGCTTTGTGACGAACAATTTTTGCAAAGTTTTATTGTTCTACACTGTTTCGAAGTACTCTACCAAATTCTGGAGATCTTCACGCCACTCAATTGAGTACTAATTGCCATTTTGTATCTCTGTGGTCTAAACTCCCTTTCACAAACCTAGCTTGAAGTTTAGCACGTTTAGAGGATACTCCTTACATAATGACCAAACACGTTACACCGAGAAACGGCGGAAAGTCTACGCATTCCTGAGGATCCCCATTGAGGTACCCTTTCATTCATTTTTTCATTCTGATTTTTAGTTCGCTATCCTCATGTTTTCCCTGTTCCATAATTTATGAACCTCTGTTCTATGCTTTGACAGTCTATGACTCACTAGTCCAAGTGCTGTTCGTTTTCAGGTGGAGCGATTTCTGTTCTATGGCTTGCTACAATGTATTGATGCATTCTGCTATCTTTTCACGTTCCTTCCAATTAGGTTTTTCGTGAGTTCATCCCTTTTTAATTATGTTTTCGATGTTTCGTTCAATTTTAAGTGACTCTATACATGTAACGAAAAGGAGCATCACTTAGATGTCTATAATGGGTTTCGTACTGCGGCTACGACCTTGGACTTCAGCAGAGACCTGCGATTTCTTCAAAGTTTGGATTATAGTTTTTGGATCTATTCTCATGCAGCACATAGGTTTGATTTTCTAGTCCTGTCATTTTCCTGACAGTTTGACAAGGTTTTCTCACGTTGAAAAACTTCCAGACACGTCGGTTGTTTACCACCAAGTACGTGGCCAAGGAGTTATAAAACTGTACATATTCTACAACATGTTGGAAGTGGCAGACAAGTTGTTCAGCAGTTTAGGACAGGTAATACTGTACCTTCCTCAAGTATGTACTATTTTTAGAAGGTTACCCTTTGTTTAGGATATCCTCGACGCATTGTTCTGGACGGCAAATGAACCTAAAACATTCAGAAGCCTCGTTAGGACTCTGTGCCATTTTGCATTTGCTCTTTCTTACGCTACGATACACACTTTTCTGGTTTTGTTACAGGTAAGGTGAAGACTACTCAGATTTGGCATCGGGTTCCTTTTTTGGAGGTAAAAATAGTGCTGATTTACCGCTCGACGTTGTAAGATGTTCGAGTTAGGAGTGAGGCCCGAAATTCGTGTTACACCTGTGATACCTTTACTTATGTTCCTGGAAATCTATGGGCAGGATTCCGAATAGTAGCATCGTGTCACGAAGTTTACCTAACTACAATCGATTTAATGATGATAGAACGCTGTTCCGAGGAGAAAGGGTAAGGATTTGAAAAGCTTCCACATCTGATGGAGCAACTGCTTCTGCTCTTTAGTCGAGAGACAAAATCAGCGGCGTACTCAAAGTTAATGCATTTGAACAAAGATAATTCCGAGATTGTACAATACTTCAATGTCATTTTGGTCCGCGAAATAGTTTATCGGTTTTCTTCAATACCGCTCGTTGAATTTAGGCTACTACTCTTAATGTCGCGTTCAACTCCCACAATCAAGCTCTCCTGGCCATTATGATGTCGAATAACTTTGTTGAGCTGAAGGGGTCTGTGTTTAAGAAGTTCGCCAAGGCAAACCTATTCCAAATGGCTTGCAGGTACAGATTTCTCCTGCTTATCTTCAGAATTTTTCCAATTCTCCCTACGGTACAGAAACTTACCTTCTGCCAGTGGATATCATGGGTCATATTAGAAGAAGTCGTTCTGTAAAACTCTCTCAGTATCCTGGTTTGGTATATTCCTGACTTTTTAGTGATGTACGCGAACGATTCCACATAATTGCCTTACTGTTTGTGGTGATGGTCCGTAACATGATGGCTGTGAACTGGAGCAGTGAGCATTTACGCGAAATGATGCCTGATATTGTAAATTTCAATTTGCTGTTAAAGTTTCGTTTTTATCATACATCTATCTCACTATTAGTAGCACTGTTTTTCAGCTGATGGTCGTAGGAGCTGAACTCCTAGTTGACTGGTTGAAGCATGCTTTTATAACGAAATTTAATGAGATAAACGCGGAGGTTTATAGAGGTGGGTTGTTTGTTGAAGTATGATGGTCACTATCACGGTTTAGAAAGGCTAACTATAACTGCTTCAGATTTCACTATCACCATAGCATACGATGTGGTTAGGAGCCGTGATACGTCAGCTTTCAGCGATTATTCAGATCAGGTGACAGATTTCTGTAAGGTTCAGCTTTTGGCACATTTTTTCTTGGGTGCAGAGGTTTTTTTTTACAAACACTAAGTCCTCATAAGATGATTCACGAAAAGAATCCCTGTTTTATTTTTTATTTCTTCCTCTGTTAACCTTCTCTTCGTTTCCTTTCTCAAATTCCCCATCCGTTTGTTGAATTGGAATTCCTTGCTGTGAATTGTTCGTTCGTATCTGCAGGAACATGTGCCCATCTTTAATAGACAAGGTTTTCGATGCACTTTATGTTTTCAGATTTCTTTACCATCATTTGTTCATTCTGGAAAACTTTTCATGTAATTTCCTTGTAAATCCGGAAAATCCACAACAAACATTAATAGACTAGAACATCAATGTTTGTATTCGTTTACGAATAACAATTCGCCAATTCTACGCAGTTGTAAAATAAATGCACCAAATTTGACACCAATTTTTTTTTGGAAATCCTTTCCTTTGAGGTCTCACGAAGAATGGGTTTCATTCCGATACCTCTCTCAATCATGCTCATTCGAGTGTTGAGCCAAACCTTCACACTTCAAAGCAAAACCAGCATAGTTATATGTGGTATGTGTGCTCTCCTTTTTTTTCTATAAATCCTGCTGAAGATTGAGGTTTTTCAGTAATTGCTTGGTTGCTCATGGTCTCAATAAAAATATGTAATGGTATTGTACTGCTTGGAAAGGCTTGTGTTCATGTAACTGCCTACAAGGAATTGCAGGTAGGTTCAATTTTTAGGATTATTCAGCTTTTTCAAAGTCAAAAATATGCTTAATGGTTTTTTGATTGAGGCCCGAGCCGAGTATGATCTCTATCGTAAACGAATGGTTGAGAAGAAGAGCAAGAGCGCTCCGAGTTCACCACGAATCAGTCTCATTGACTTCTCTGGTCGGTCAAAACGCGTAGATACGTCACGGCTGCCCTGAAGGCTACCTATTCAGATGTACTGCACCAGACAGCTGGCGTTAAAGGATTCACCATTTCTGACTTGATGAGTCAGTGGGAGGACCTAGAGTTGATGAGTCAAAGAAGGAGTACCGAACGAGAAAGAGAGGAGCGACCACCGAGAAGGACACAGAGTCTTGCGCATATGTCACGGTATAAGCGTTGTTGTCTATACCACTAGTTTACCAAGATGCTCTAGACCTTTATTATTATTATTTTTTGTTATATTTTTATTACTCCTACTGTTTTCATTTGACTGTTTTGTTGCTTTTATTATTTTCTGGTATTTTTCCTTTAGCTCTAAACGAGACAAAAGCGAACCACCTCCCTCGATTCCAGAGGGTGAAGAGAAATCCACTAAGGATGATTCGTCAACAACAACGGAAAAACGAGAAAAGGAGAAGGAGAAGACCGAGTATGTCGATAGTTTTGAATTTTCTTTATTTTCTCCTTCGAAAAACAATTTGTGGGTATATCCTGACTGCGAGTCAGTTGGAAAGTCAGCTGAAATTTATCATTTAGGCGATATATGCAGCGCTTATAAGAGAAATAATGCAACAAACGTTAAAGTTTTTTTTTTTTTTGACACTTTCAAGGGTTGGGTTCTGATAAATTCCATCTCTTCCTCTTTCGAACTTTAAAATTTTCAAAATTCGGGGTTTTTTCACGATTTCTTGCGGTGTTTCCTCATAGTAAGATCCCCTTTTTTGTCTTGGAATTGAAGTACTTCGTTCAGTGCTGGCCAAAGCAGCCCGAAAAAGAAGATCGCCCAACCAGCTACAGACTTTGAAGGACTCGCTGACGTCACAGCTTACAAAATGCTCCCACCGGAGCAAGGTGTGGAACGCATAGAATGACGTCTGAGTGAGCAGTTGGTGACTGGTAGCCCAAATGGTGGCAGCTCCCAGCTTGTGGGATAAATTTGGTAATTGAATTTCACTGATTTTCTGAATCATCGTGTTTTCTAGTCTGTTTTAATGCTCATTAGTTTTTTCTTGCACGGATGCCTAACTTTAACGGTTTATGATTGTTTTTCGAGTAATTACTTGCTATGCAAGGATTTATACTTTTCTACTGTTCTTGTTTTCAGTTGTTTCACTTTGTTTTCCAAATAGTTCCATGTGAATGCTGAGAAATAGCCTATTCTAATTCAGTTTGTACAAGAGTAACGGGAGGTTTTTTAGTTCTTTCATAGATATGCCAAGGTTTTAAATGGTTGTTGTGCTTTGCTTTAGTTCCTATGGCAGCTATTGGTTCAGGTTTGTCACTACTCTAGGTTAAGTAAGCTCTTTAACGGTGTTAGGAATTTCAGGATTGATTTTTTTTTCAACCTATACCCCCCACCCCACAGCTGATTGTTTTGGTGGGCCAAATTATTGCCCACGGGTCTTGAAAGACATACATAGGTAGGCCCAGATAGTCCCACTTCACCAATAACATTCCTAATCTGGACAACGAACTTAATACATGTGATATGGTCCCAATTAATATAGTGTTATGTGAGCGAATGGTCCCTCGCATGTTTCCTGTGATTAGTGATTTTGGTATCTAATTTGGGTGTGGTATTTACTGTACTATGTGTGCTATGTAAAAACATTTTAATAAATTATAAATTTAAAAGTCTCAATTGCTACAAGCACAGTCCGATGAGAGAATGTCTTCCGTTCCATCCGAGTCTCCATAGGATTCTGGGCTGAAATGATGGAAATTGTTCAGGGCGATGGGGTGTGTTCGAAGTCACGCACTGAGGGGGTGTCCCAGAAGTTATGCATGGGCATGGTGTAGCTCTCCTGGGTTTCAAGATGATTTTAGCTGGGAAAGAGGAAGAGAATGGTCAGATATACCTATGAAGGTCAAAAATAATACAAGTTTGGCGAAGGTAAGCCCAAATAAGGGATCTAGGTAAGTCTATATGTTCCAAAGACATTACATGTGGAAGTAATTCATAAGCTACCGTTTACCCAAATTTTGTGAGTTACCCTTATGAAAATTCCCAATATTACTGGTAAATCTGACCCAAATTTGATAACCAAGACCATATCAGGTTTTCGATGACTGGTTATTGTGATTATTGACTTCAGAGAGTACCGGTACGCAACATTCCCTCCTTAGAGGCCGAAATTCGATGCAAAAGTTGAGAGCGCAGACGACAGAGTGGGGGCGTGGCACTCCCTCTGCGTCTGTAACCTGCGCTGTTGTGATTGGTTGGTTGGGAGGTTATAGTAATGTAGTGCATGTTGGAGGGTGCAGACAATTAAAGAAATATACAGTGTTGGGGACTATGAAACGGCTCACGGAGTTTACCACAGAGACGCCGACTCTGCTTCTCTGCACTCTGCCTGCCCACTCTCGCTCTCTTACTAAAACAAACCCCTCACAATGGCTCTTGATACTTCTCGATATCATCCAATCGAATTGTATCCAACCACCGAGCGACATGAGACAGCTCTGAAATGTAACCATATCCATGCACCTCTCCGCAAATCGATACATCGATCGCTCAGCTGTGCCCCCACCTGGCTCAGAAGGCTGTGCGTTTGCGGGCTTCGTGAATGGATTCGACGCCAACTTCCCGAAAATCCTCCGCCGTGGCAGTTCATAGTGTATGGGATAGAGTTCTGGTGCTCTGGTCTCTGATGAACATATCGGTGGCCCAAGGGCCCAACAACTATCACCTTGTGCTTGGACTGTGGTTGCGTCCGTGGACGAGTTGTCCGAGACTGACGCTTCGCAGCAGTGATGTGTCGGGTGTTGGTGTAGATGACTGTGATGGTAGTAGTGATGTAAATAGTCTGGTGGCGGTGGTGGCATCGTGCACATCTTCATCACACGGGCAAAGTACTCACTGAAAACTGTGGAGTTGTCATGGCGTAGTTTTAGTGCAGAAGATGTGTATTGATTGAATGTGCGACTAGTGTCAAATGCGACGGGCCACCAAATGTCCAAAAATAATGCAAAATTGCCAAGAATTCTGTATTAGGTTATTTCCAGTTTCTTGCTTCTGATGATATTTTTTGAAAATATCTGTTCTTAAAAACTTGAATTTGAAATTAATTTTCTAATTACTCAACTTTTGCCTCCACTTCCGTTTGAATTTGCCGCTGATACGCGCTGACAGATGAACATACACACATTGTAGAAAGGTAACCGCGTTATCATAATCATATCATAGGCTGTGGTTTTGCCCACCCGCGTGCAGTCGCGCAGCGGTCAACTGGGTCCACGGCCGTGAAACTTCTTGCGTGGATCATAGATAGCCATGCCGGACATTTAAAAAATGGAGTAGGTGCAGACTAATAAAAGAAATTACAGAAAAGTAACCGCGTTATTATAAACTATGACCTTAGCCGCGCGCGGTCGCGCAGCGGTCAACTGGGTCCAAAGGAGTGAATTTACCTGCGCGAATCATAGACAATGACAGCAATGCTTGACATAAAAAATGGAGCATCTGTATGCTACTAAAAGGAAAATCCTCACGCAGCTGCTCTGACGAAGAGAATCGTGTCGCTGAGCTCGAGATCACGGAGCTGTTCATACTGCTCGTCTTCCTCGGCATCGATCTGAACATTGTTGTTTCGTTAGCGCATCTCTCTGCGTGTGAAGTTGGAAAGGATAACGCCAGAGATAGGCCCAACCAGATATACAACCCGGAGATTAACGATTAACGAACTAGCGAGACCCGAAAGGAGTAGTTCGCTAACCGGACTTTTCTCGTTAACCTCGCGGAAAACGGTGATGACATCTTCGAGGCACATGATTCGATCGAGACGCATTGTGCTGGTGTCACCTGAAAAGTAGCCCCAACTTCACTTCTTGAAAATTTCGCACAGTCCATGTAAAATAAGTTGAAGTTGAAAGCTCTAACGCTAGAATCAGAGCACGCACCGCGACCGCGCGCGCACGGCTGCAAATAAGCTGGAAAAATGCACTCACGCCTGCAATAGACGTCTCTATTCTGCTTCATCCAGTGCATAGCAATTCCTAGACGGCTCATTTGATGTTCCGGAACCTGCAGCAGTGCTGATATAAGAGATTTGGCCGATATAGTCTCAGTCAAAATCAAATATATTGTCTGCGATTTCAAGACCATAGTGGCGGCGCGCGGCTGCGTCGCGGCTGCCTTATTTCCCTGCGAGCAAAAATCGATAACCATCGGCGTGATCTACGTGATATTATACAGTTGAAAAGAAATATTCAGTTAGCAGACAGATGTCCCTTATAGATTTTTGGGTTTGGCAAGGGCCAGTGCGACCGCATCGCAGCCGCTCGCTGAGGCTCCGCTGCTGCATTCGATGTCGCTAACGAGCAACTAGGAGTTTACAGGGCGTGATCAAATGTTCCATTATTAATGGTGTAGGAATTTTGCTGAACGGGTAACAACTAAACAAATAAACAAATGAAATGAGAAACGAGAAAATTGATAGGATTACGAAGGCAAAAATTGTAAATTGGAAACCAATAGTTTTGAAAGGAAGGTGAGCAATTATTGATTTTTTTGGAATATATGTAAACCATAGCCCAAAATAAACCCAAAATAAACTCGCACAGTATGAACCATAGTTGCGACAATTAGGAACCTAGCATATCATAATGCAGACATAATGTTTTCCGACCAATCACAGTGTCGAGATCAGTAGGCACGCCTCCTTCTGTGATTGGATGTGTCCTCAAATGACCGATTTGCTGAAACTTACCATAACCAAACCATTCCATGTGCCTTGAACAAATTTCACCAATTGTACGGCAGCCATGTTGACATCAGATGAAAGGCTCGGATCCCAAACGACGTTTCGAACATTTTGTGCGTTCCTTGATGGTTCTAAAACGAAATTTATTGGTTAAAGCCTTTGCTCCTTATGAGCTTTGATATTCTAAACATACTGGGCTGAAATCCACGGCGAATCAGACGTAATTCTCCCACAATCGTAGCTTTTTCCATCACTACAGCACAAATTTCATTGGGGATCACACCGACGGAGTCCTTGCTCAGTACGATCAACGCCCAGCGGAGCATGCGAATTGTGGCCTGCAATCTAGATGCGAAATCGTGCTACGGGGGCAATGCTTAAAGGCTGAGGCTCGCTACCACGTACAACTTCGTCCTTCTCCTTCCAGAGCAGCTTGTCGTTCAGAGTTTGTCGCGCGGTGGCGCGGTCTACACCGCGTTCCTTGGCGCGTTCGATCAGTTCCTTCTCTAGTTGTGACATCACCCGCTGCTTCTGGCGAGGTCCATGGTGATGCATGTGGTGGGTGGTGTGGGGAGGAAGTCCCTGAAAATTGTCGTATTTTTGAATTGAATCACAAAAAAAAAAACACTGCTTTAAGCGGTTTTGTGAAGCTCGCTCCTATTGGTTGGCACAACTGTGAAAAGGGGCGGTGCTTGTTCGTATCTCTTTCTGCCTGTGTCCTCTCTAGCCTATACAATCTCCCATCGTTGTGGTAGAAGAGGCTATAGACAACAAGTAGGAGACCAAAGGAGAAGAAAAAGGAGACGGAAGAAATTTTTACTGCTTCCAAACCTGGGCAACTCGCTTGTGTCTGATCTCCAAGCGACAAAAAATCGCTCGCGAACGCTCGCTGGTACAACTCTGAACACTAACCCAACCATGTCGAATTGCATGACAATGATTGTTACTGTATACTTATTTCATTGATATTTGTCGAAATTTATGCGGTGCACGCTCTAAACTTCAACGCTTCAGTTTAAATTTTGACAAATTGGTGGATGTTAACAGTGCAGACCCTGTTCGGTGAAACGAGCGTGAGCGATGCCACGCGACAACAAGCGACAAGTATGAACGGACGTTTCAGGTAGGAAAAAAAGAAGTTGCATGGGATTTAAAACAATCGCTTTTTTAGCACCGTCTCCAGCATCGATTTGCCGACATAATTTGATAGCGCGCTCCAATGCCAATTCCTTGACCCAGGGCCAATCAGTGTGTTTATAGTCAAAATTCAGCTCACATTCGAATACAGGGGCAGTGGCTGAGCGGTTAGTACAATGACATCCATTCCGATCCATCTTAACGTGCAAAAATCTCGACGCGGTGGTTTTTCGACGGCGGCGGTGCGCGACTTCTGGGACAGCGACGGCGACGGCGTACCTGCTCCTCGGCGCGTCGCCTGCTCTCCGATTTCCAGTGCTCCTGCTCGGTGTGAGTCATCTGTTTCCAGTCGTCCGCAGCTCGTTCGACGAGTCTCTTCGAGCCGAAGTTGCAGCCGGCTTCAGCTTCATAGAACGCTCGACGTGAATCCGCGAAGAACATGAATCCATTCGATTTCTTCTTTGTCATCTGCAACATGCACAGATGCCCATGTACACAGAAGGAGAGCCGGAACGAAGCATAGCATCGTTGTGGGACCAACCTAACGAGACTAGTTGTTAGTAGCTGCAGAGCGTTTGTAGCAGACCGTTCGTGAATGCTGACAATGAGAAATTGAGGTATACAGTGGAATATCCGGGATGTCTTCAGAGATTATCCAACAGCTCCGCTATCAGTGTTATCGTAGTCATGGTAGACAGCAATTTTCGTGCCAGGTTCTCCCCCTGCAACATGTACAGTGCCGGTCAGTCATTCTTGCACCACAGAATACCGCTGACCTGCCGCGCCGCAGCGGCTATGCGGCGCGGCAGGCCGGCTGGGCAGCTGTGGCTGTTGTTATTGATGTTTTGCCTATTTTTCTCATCGTTTCTACTGTCTTATGTGTTTGTTTCCATTCCAAAAACGAAAAAAATGAAAACATAAGCAAAACATCAGTACCAGCAACTACAGCCTCAGCTCCCCTGCCGCGCCGCATAGGTGGTGCGACGCGGCAAAGCCGATGGGCGCCGTTCTGCGATGCAAGAATGATTGACCGGCATTGTAGAGCAATTCATATTACATGCGTGCGTCAGTCGCGCGTTACACTCACGCATCCACTTGCGAAGGATTTGCCATGAACAGCAGTCAACACGGAATGCCTCCTCTGAATGAAAATGCTGGGCTGCCTCCGCTAGGCCTGAGCCGCGTGCGTTTCACCCGCGTCTGTGCTGCTCAAGGCTGCGATTGGGCATTTGCTCAATCATTTAGACTCACGCGCGTCAAACACTCACATCTAATAGTACAAATTGTCCTTATGAACTGTTCTTGAGAGCTAAAGTGCATACGATAAAAAATAAAAATAAAAAATAAATGCATCGTTGCGTGGATTATAAATCGGATTTTTCAATTTCATGGAAAACAATTCTTCTTGAAGAAAGTCAGATAAAATAATGAAATGCCTGTCCTTGACCTTCGTAGAAATCAGTGCTTGATGGTGTCCTCCAAGAAAAGATGAGATGAGAAATTCAGACCGGTTGGCAGACGGCCCTACCGTAATCTGAAAGCGTGGCGTTTCCCAAATTAAAAATCGGCACTGATAGGTGGTTTGTCGTTTGACAAGTCCTATTAACCTACATCGTGACCTTCAATGTAATTATATGTGAGCCTTATTTTATCTTATGTCTGCAAATTACGGTAAGACAGTTCGCCAACCGGTCTAAACTTTTCATTTTGTTCTTTCAGGGGAGGCGGAGTTTCCAGTGGGATTTTTTAATTATTTGACCTTTGGTTTTTGATTGATTTTTGGAACTCAGGTAGTTTGTCGGGTGTCTTTTCTCATACATTTCTGACGTTTTATTATCTTATTCGCCACCTTTGTCTCGCTAGTGCTTTGAAAGAAACGAGCTCTTCCTGGCCACGCCCCATTGCTCCACCCCTTTCTTGCCTGGTTATAACTAAGAACTCGCTTCTTGCTCCATAGTAGGCAATGTTACATCCATTGCCATCGTCAATGGGTGTAGTTGTCGATTTTTCAAGAGGTAATCCTCGCTAACGCTGAATTTCCCATATTGATTGAGTTGCACTAGGTTTTTTTCAGATTTTTTGTACTTTCAAAAAAAAAACGCGTTTCACCAGGAATGTTCATGCATCTCACTTCTCAACAAGCGAATGTTTTTGTGCTTCTGATAAGTGCAGATTTTTCTAAAATTGTTTTGGTGGTGTTAAATGCCATCATTCCTTTGTCAATTTTCGTCTGTCTGTCAGTTTGTCTGTCACAGTCACACCACCGCAGTCTGACAAATTTTTCCATTTTCTTTCATGTTTCACCCATTTGTCTTCTTTCATTCCATTGATATCTAGTTATATTTATTTACGGATCATATTTATTTGTACATTGAAATCAATTGTCTATAGTTATTCTGTCGTTTTCTCTGACGTCTCTCCGACAGTCTTCCCTTGCGAAACAGATCACTGGAGCTATCACCAGTCGCGGATCTGTTTTCCACGCTGATTCATGCTCTTTTTGTTTGATTTGTCATAGAAATACTAGTGAGTCTGGGGCACTTATCAGTGCGGTTTCCAGTCTTAGATAAGGTGATGACGTGGTTTGACGTGGTCTTTTGGGTCTCTAAGGAGTAAATACAAAGTATAAACAAGTTCAGATAAGCTGAAAACTACCTATTTACCGTATTTGTTCACATGGAATTGAAGGTATTAGATGAAAATGCTGGAAAAACCTCCTTTTTGATCCTCGCTGCCGCCTTAAACAGAGCATTTAACCTCACGAAGGCCAAGGTCGTTTGGGTAGTTCTAAGTGGGCTCAAGAGTCGTCAGCAACAAACAAATGGTGTCGTTCCCCCTTCATTTTGAAGAAATTTCTCAGGTAACTTCCAGAAATAGCAGCACCACTTCCCCTCCTTCTAATTTCCTGAGCACATACCTCAAAAAATCCCCAGAAACTCGCAACAGGTGCACTTTTACGCAATAATAGCTACGTTTGTGTACGAATGTGTACTTACGAGGTGTGGAACAAAGGCGCGTCGGTCGCTGTGGCGACCCCCCCCCCCCCGTCCGTCCCACGTCCCCCCGTCTCCGCCCCCACTCTCGTCTACACCTTATCTTCACATTGGTTGCTGCACAGAGCAGCTTCATTTAGATTTGATCTTTGTAGCCATTTTCTGTATAAATTCGTAGATCCTCTGAGATATGGTGCTGCATCCCTTTTGCACGGCCTTTTATGCGCTTTTGAATGTTATCTGACGGAATTTTGCGGATCTTGCTGATCTTGCTCATCCTACAGCTGGAAGTTGTTGCAGTTCGGTGGAGAACAGGTTATTTCTGGGCTTATATGTGTCCTTTTGATAATTCTCCACCGCATTACATTTTTTGCCCAAAATCCTGGACAAAAATGTCTCATACAGGTCAGGAAATAACCCTGGAAGTGTCAAAATTATTTATTACCTGGAAAAACTACATGTTCCGCGGAAGCGAGAACTGGTCCCCGATGAGTTGCACATTGCTATGCTGTGCAAAACCATAGCATGTACCGGTGGCGGGCGCAGAAAGGATAGGTGGGGGAGTGGTATTTTGATTATTGTTCTTTAAATATTTATTTTCAATGATTCAATATTGCAATTGATATTTCCGCTATTATTATTCTTCCATTTCTCCATCGGGTTCGCCAGGTGGTGAAGTTGTCGCTTTTTCCCCAGGGCCGCACCCCCCCCCTCACTAGCTGGCCATTCGAGCGTCCGGCACTGGCATGTACAAATCAAACACAACTATTTCCTCATTTTATCTGTTTCCTTCACGAAACAAAATCGGGTTGGTGGGGGGGGGGGGGAATAATTGGCTGCACGAGAACTGGTCCCCACGTATTTTTAACATCGCCAATCGCAAACATTATGAGCGCTTGCAGTGACAATGGCAATATTATTGATTTTTTAACTTCCTATCGTCCTTTGAGGATCAATTGTGGGACTTTTTTGCGAAGAATTTATTACCTAGAGAATCCCAGTGATTACCTAAAAAGTTCCAAAGATTTTCCGGTGATTTTTTAAGATTTTAAAATTATTATTCGATTTCTACTCAGAATTACTCGATTTCTACTAGATTGTTTTCCCCATCTGAGCCTCAAATTTACAGGTGAACAAATGAATAGGTAGACAAATACATATATATTATATTTTTAGAAATAGGCAATTGAATACGTGCACTATAGTGCTATCTATCGCTGCGCTTGTGTTTGTTTGTTTGACTTAGCAACCATCGCAGCTGACTGGCGACGACGTGTCATAAACGTAGCCGTCCAAAGATCATCCATCTTGCTCTCCCCTTTCTCCTTGTTTCTTTTCTTTTTCCTGCCGCCGCCTCTGGCTAATGGACAACGATCATGCTTGGAAAACGTTCAAGCCTCAGCAATGTGGTCATAATTTAACTTCAAAATAAAACAATTCAACTACTGCTCATTTAATACTATTGAATACTACTGAACCGCTTCATCTCTGAAAACCCAGTCACTTCTATCTGCATTTTTTATATCTTCTTTCTTACAAGCACAACACGGAAATGTTATGACTTGCTAATGCTCACTGTGCCTTGTTTTTCCTCTCATATGAGCGTGCCCTGGCAATAAATATAGCATGAGCTGGTGAAGCCAATGCGACCTCTTTTTCCTGGAAATGTGGTGTGGTCAATGTTTGATGGAGATTCGCTGGCTACGAGTGTTTTGACCTTGTCGCCGCCACGGCAATTAGCGGCTTTACAACTATGGGCTTGCTTCCGGAACGAATTCCAGAGTGCCTAAGTCTTCAGAGGGGGGGGGGGGAGAGATTCGTAGTGAAATTACTCTGTTCGTCTGCAAAATGAGTGTAAAACTTGTACTTTTGTGTACTCCTTGGTTCGCTACACTGTAAAGCACCACTATTCTTACGTACTTTTATCTTGATCCTCAACGGCGAACACTTATCGCTTGGTTAGCGTGGTGTTTTGACATCGCGATATTTGTTCAGGGTTGTTTCTCCTTATTGTGCTGTCAAAGACTCGAAACATTCTTGTGGACGAGTTTGCACGGTGTATGGATTTTTGCTCGGAAGTATAGCACGAAGAGGTCACAAAAAAAAAACAGGGAATCTCTGTCTGAGTTAGAAATCGAAAGCCTATGTTAAGATTTTTCTCTGAAAATATCCGGGAAGGCTAAGGATCCGCGAATGCACTCTTTTAAATGCCTTTATCGATTATTTTCTACAGCACATCTATAAAGATAACGTCAAACACGATTGCACCTCTACGGGGTATGTGGTGCCGCATCACTTACTTACGCGACGCGGTCGAGGCAGCACTGGACTTCCACAGCGCCCCAGTCGCGCCGCGTAGGTGGTGCAACGCTCCAGACCATGGGGAATTGCAATTGTGGTTGACGCTCCCTGTACGGTGCAGGTAAATATAAGTAAATAAATAAATAAATAAATAAACGTGCTATTGTTAATGGTGTGGCATACCTTAGTGCTGTATTACAGAAGCAAATGATGAAACATTTGTTCTTCACATGTTCATTCATTGATCTGCAGTTGATCTGTTGATGCTATCGATTTTCCGCGATTCGGAACGGTTGACCTTATGTTTATGTTCGTTTATTCACACGCTACACTGTCCCTCTATCATTTACGTGAATTCGATAGTTTTAAGATTTATTTATTTGTTTACTTATTCATTTATTAATTCATTCATTTGTCCACTCAGTCATTCATTCATTTATTCATTCACTCACTCATTCATTCATTCATTCATTCATTCATTCATTCATTCATCCACTCAGTCATTCATTCGTTCATTCATCCATCCATTCATTCGATTCATTCACTCATTCATTCATTCATCCACTCAGTCAATCATTCGTTCATTCATTCATTCGTTCATTCGCTCGATTCATCAATTCTTACATTCGTTCATTCATTCACTCATTCATTCATTCATCCATTCACTCATTCATTCATTCATTCACTCATTCATTCATTCATTCATTCATTCATTCATTCATTCATTCATTCATTCATTCATTCGCTTCATTCTTCGATTTATTTGATTTTTTAAAAATTTCCCTGATTTTAGTCTCTCACTGACTCTACGCTTATGTAAAGTGCAATGTAATGTACTTTGCCATCAAATTTTCAATAATTCATCCGTGATTTTTTGAATTTTGCCTTTTGCCTTTCGCCTTCGCTAAACGCTAATCCTATTGAGATTCTCGGCAAATTTTTATTGATTTCATTCCCATGTGAATATAATAGAATGTTTACCAGTGTGGTGTATCGCAATAGTGCGTCTCAATATTTGCATTTCATTGTGGAAACCTCTCTCTCGCTCTCTGTCTGTCGTATTTTCCTGGAAAAATTGGTCAAAATATCCATAATTCACAGTTCATATATCTTTTGCTCATGAAATTCGCGCTTGTAGAACTTTATTGCTTTCATGTCCATATTTTTCTGAAATTTTTTTTTTCGCGGATTGTTCCAGAAACTCGTTACTTTGGTTCAGAAAGACGATATACAACGCATACGGCTGATTCAATGTGTTGCTATGCTTAAAACCGGTCCCAGTGGTGTTCTTCCTGAAATTCGTGGATGCTGTTCACGCTGTTCCACTCACGCATCTCGTGCTTTAATGGTTGTTGTTATCTTTCGAAGACGCTCGCGGACGAACAGATCCGATCGCGATCTCTCGGGATGCCCCGCTCGATCCAGGACCGCACTATCTCTTCTCTCTTCTCCGTTCTTGCCGGCGTTACGCTCATCATCTTCACGCCCAAGTTCACTGCGAAAATTCCTCGAAAAATTCGGGTTTTCCCTGTTGTTTTTTCTGGTTTCCGCTGTGGTTACTACGTATTTTCTTATATTGTTCCACGGGACATTTGCATAGGCACCAAAGTGAGTAGTAGAGTACTTGTTCAGCAGCTGTCGTACAACCTTATTCCATTAAATCGCAGCAGGTTTCTCATCTTTTAGTGGTTGCCGGCAGAGACGCAGAGAATAACTTTCCAGTCTATCCTCTTCTTCGTTATATTTGAGGCGCATCATCTATGACCAATCCCTACTATACAAAATAGTATTTGAGGACGTAGATGTTGACCGTAGCTTGCTTATAACTTTTTTCTTACTTTACCGGTAGGACCAGAGGACGTCTATTTAGACTCAGCACACAGACTCCACGTACTCAGCAATTTCATGGCTCTTTTCTGGCAAGAACCATCAGGATGTGGAACGGGCTTCCGTTCTCTGTGGTGTTATCATCCTCTAACTCAGTGTTTGTCAGAAAGCTGAAGGAGTTATTCAAGGAGAAGGGGTTTTATTGAGACACACATTATATTTAATCGAGCTGTCAAGCTAATTCATGACTAATTTCAGCAGAGGACACTCATGATCGACATTCATATTCATTCACATCTCTCATCTCTTTATCATCCTACTGTTACACCCGGCTATTGCTCTTTCTACTCCATTAGATTGGATTGCTTGGATTGCTAACGTATTATGCTTTGAGCTAATGCCTTAACGTCCTGGTTATTTGCGTTTCTTGTGTGTTCACAAATTTAATTAACCCAATACCCCAATACTCTTCGCGATCGAGTAGATGATACCGTGGTCACCGGGACCTACTAAGTTGGTATCCGGAGCCCCGATGTACTCCTCTAACGGATTTGCGGTGTTGACAGCCACCGCTGTTCCTCGCCCGAGATCGACGAAATGCCCTCCCCCTCCCTCACTCCTACCCTAACACTCTCTACAGTCAATTATTAATTATCTCACCAATTTTCCACATATAGTGTACTATTCTTCTCCGAACAGTTTTATATTCTTACTGTACTAAATATCGGCGTCGTTTCTCATTTAGTTGTTCTTATATTGTCAGCACTTGTATCCGATAATGATTAAATGAAATTGAATGACTTGGACATCATGGGGAGCAAAAAACCCAGGGGGTAATATGATGAGGGAAGACATAATAAAAATGTTCATTTAGATGTTTTCACTGGTACTGAGTACAGTTCAAAATATACAAGAGCTACAAAAGGTGCAAAACTACCGTTTAATAACTGTAACATTCAATGATTTTAGAGGAAATCTAATGCTTGCAATTATTTCTTCTTAGCACACTTCTGCCTCTCATTGCGGCGTTGTCTCTAAAGCTTGCTCTACTCGTCTGATTCAGCTGATTCGCTAAGAAATTAAGAGTAAATTTAAATTGGAGATATTTCTGCTCGTTTTGCCCTGATAATTCATCCCCAGCTTCGTAGTTCGTGCGGGTTAAAATTATTACGTGGCGGCTCTCTACATATCCACAATTGTTTAGTTACTCCTAGCTAAAAAACTAACAGATCAGGGGGATCTTCAGCGTCTCTACCCGTCTTGTTACTGCTCTACACGTCTTACCTAAGGAACTTGGAGTGTATTCCGCAGTCGTCGCCATTGTTGGCATCATTACAGCCGTTTATAACCCTTTATCGTTATGAAATTATCTAGAATTTTCTTGAGCATGGAAAGTCGTCTAGTATTCTTTAACATTGGAGTTTTTTCTCCAGTGTCGTCGCTTACCTTGTTCCATTTTTTCCTCGCAAAAAGTGATGACTTTCTCATGCAGGAACTAAATTTATTTGTCTTTTGTTAATATTTTGTTTATTTCAAAGATAGTAGATCTACGGGTGCTCATCGTAGCCGAGCAGAAATTCAATCTCCTTCTGAATTTTTGGCTGGGAAATAGTGGAACGCAGTATTTTGATGAATTTGATGATCTATGTGATTATGCGTGTATGTGAGTGTGTGACCAAACAAACGGGCCGAAAACGTCACTAGTAGATCCAAACCAGTTTCTCGCCGCTCAAGTAAATCCACAGCGGCTGTTCCCGTACAACTGGCGAGCAGCGCGTTTCTTTCGCGCAATCTCTTTAATTCAACGACGATTAAACTTCAGAAAAGTAATTTCAATCCGTTTATTTTTTTGTCGTTCAATAATTTTTCAGCACCAGTCGGCTGATGTTACCAGTGTCTGACGCAGGCCAAATTGATCGCTTCATATTTGATGTTTTGATTTGTTTTTGATATTCTAAGCGTATTTATTACGTTTAGCTTTTTGATTTAGTTTTCGTATGCTCAGCTTTTCTCTGAATGTTAGGGAGCACCACGTATGCGTTGAATAAATGAATGAATAATCGGAGCTCATATACAGTGCTTTCCATTACTGACCTTCTTTTTTCATTTTTATGGTGTGCACAACAATATTATTATTTCGTAATATTATTTCAAGTAATTTACCGAATGATAACTGGTACTCTACGGGAGCCGTAACCCAACTAATTGTCGAGCTATTCCTTTGCATTATCTAACGTGTTTTTGCCCACTATGAACATTTTCTTTGGTATGACATATTCTGGAGTTTCGATTAAGTGCCATGGCCTAGTATTTACACCTATGTACAGCTGTAAATATTGACATAAGCTTACCTGGCATAGTTAATCTAACAGGCGTGATTGTATTTCCAAAAAAGTCGCTTTTGCACAAGTTTTTTCTCCTATTTTTGCAGTTTTCACGCTTATTCGTGAAAATTTCCTGGTGAATACTTGTTTTTGTGTTTTTCGCCATGTCCTCGAAAGCCGTTGCAGGGCCTGCATCATTGAGATTACCCTGGGTAAAGGTATAGCCACCCGTGTTAACGGTGGGTGAATTTGTACAGTATTAACACGTTTGTCTCGGGTATTCTCAACAATGCATGCGGCCCCTGGTTGAGCAGAAAATTTTGGGGTGCATTGAGAGTCCAAGGGGGGGGGGGGGAAAATTTAGCCCTTCTGAGCATCGGGTGGTTGAGGCTTCTGGATATGTTTACTGGTATTTTAACTGATTGGATACTTTTGTCCTTCACAAACGTGCTCTACCCTGGAGATGACATGATAATACTTGTTCGGGCAATGAAAAAAAAAACGAAATTCGTCAAGCCGTTAATCGTTAAGCAGGCTCTAGAACATGTATTTGCGAATCGTCCGCACTCTCTAGTTTATGTACAGGACGTCTTTTTGCACACGTGCAAATGAAACCGCACCGCGCCGCCTACGCAGCACGGCAGACCAGCTGGGATTTGGAGTTCGCGAGCGAGCTTAGCTTATTTCTTCCATGGCTAATCCCTTCGTGTTTGTATATTCAAGTAGCAGCAATCCGATCAGGTCCAAGAGCCAAAGTGCTCAGTTGGTTTGCCGCGCCGCGTAGGTGGAGCGACGCGGTTCTGTATCCAGATTTGCATTGACAAATCTCTCCCCTTGTAGTTGTCATGGGTATAGGTCTAGCCATGTCTTGCATACTGCGCTCGACTCTTAACAGTGATCGTGCGCAAACGCGACGCGAGCCGTAACGCAGCCGCCGCGCCAATCAATACTTGCCGCGAGGCGATTTTGTTGGAAAGGAGTTTTTCTTGGTAGTAAAACGTCCTTACAAGACCAAATATTCATAGGAGAAGTTGACTACGAAATTAAGCCAAATTATGGACATGCAAAAAAAAATGTTTCCGGGATCATAGTGAGAGCTTCAATTTTTTGCACAATCTCGACAAGTTAGCAATGTCGTCGGAAAAATGTCTCGTTTGTTGCACTTTTATCCAATCACCAGCCAGTCTTAGGTGCAGTATCGATCACGGTAATGGGAAAAATCCGTAGTGCAGTGTTGACACAGCCCATTAAGGTTTACGACGACATGCGCATAGCCGTGACACCGGCCTGTAACCATGTGGTCGTGGCATATTTATTGCACCGGCTCGATGTTGACTTGACGCATTGCTAAGCGACCGCGGCGGTTTCGCAACGCCTGCCTTCGCGATTCCATTCATTCTAGAAGCGCTTTTCTCTATTCTCGACAATGATTCCAGCTATCCGCCTAGATAGTGTGTGAATAGAAGAGAGCGCAGAGAAGCAGACACTATCCACCATTCATGTTATTTGTTGTCATTCAAACCGTGAAAAAAAAAAACGCGATACGAGCGTTTTTTCATTGTTCGGCGGAGAACTCGTCCTCATGCATTTATGATAGCGAAAGTCCAAGTGTTCCACGGCTGGCTAAAATGTGCTGCGAAAACATCAATGGGTTTCGCTTGGACAGTGGAGCGAGACAACTCGTCCAAACGTGGCTGTTCGAGGATTTTTTTTGCCGGGCATTTCGGGCATTACAGCTAAATATCCATTAACTCATGTATACAGTAATTTTTCTACATGTTAGTCCAAAGTTTATCTTCAGGACTCCTTATTCATTGGATCCACTGCTGTAGGAATGTGCAGCAATGAAGAGTCCAAAGGCTCTTTTAATTTCTGGCTAGTCCTGCATGGATTACTCAGGGATATCCTTGGCCTGCTCAGGGCTTAGCGGCGTTAAACCCATGTAGACAAGAATTTCGGCAATTTAGCTCGCCCGGATGTGACCCTTTTTCGCTTATGGTTGTGGTAGTGCTTATGGTAGTGCTCGATATTAATAGAATTCATCACGATTTTGCTGTTTTTCTCCATTTTCCTACATTTTATTTGATTCCCAAATAGATAAGTAGGGGTATAAGTAGGTAAGCAAGCAAGTAAAGTAAAGTAATAGAAAAATTTTTGACCATCTCTCCGAAAAGAATGTGCTATGACTTGATTTTCTTCCGATAGAATATTTAAAATGGCTCCTCATAAGCTTCAAACCCTTCCTCACTTGTTTTTAAAAACAAAGCCAGTCATCCAGGGTTTTCAAAAACTTAGGATTTTCAAAAATATATCCAGTCGTGTACCTGCACATACTGGCTGTTTTTCTCGGCTACCTCTACGAATACCGTCGTATTTCCCGCTTCTTCAATCTCTCTAATGTCTCTCCAACCATCTACTAGTTATGCCAGAAAAAAAACCGAATCTTAAAGCTTTTACAAAGCTAAGCATAATGATATTAAAAAGTCGACACCTATACGAGCTCCACCCCCCTTCTCCCCCCCCCCCCGCTTATAACTCCCTCTCAGCAACGATCTTTCACTATACTGTACACGTACCCATACCCCACAATGATCCTACCCTCTTCTGGAACGAGCTGCATCGTTGGAATTACCCATGGTAAACGTGTTACCGTGTTAGCGCACCCAAACTTGTTCTTTACTTGCCATCCATCAACATGTTTATCCATGCGTGATGTTGTCTATACCCAGCTACTATCAATGGGTAATCATAAGCATGGGTATAGAATCACCCTTGCCTCTAGTGTTGACTGCAGGCTATGCATACATACCCATATCATACTAGGAGCATCTCTATGCTAGGGTCTATGAGTACGACTCTCATTTTACGTAGAGAATCCTAACCATGCAACGACCCTCTGCCTCAAAAGATAGGACTCTTCTAGTACGAAAGGAAAATTTAAAAAAGTTTAAAACTTTAAAAGGTTGATCCTTGATTTTAAATTTGTCCTCGGCCTTGACCTTGAACTTTTACCTTGTTGGAGAAAAGCACTGACCACATGCATCACCCAGGGTAAACGGGTTACCTCCCACCAAAATCTTACCCATCGTTGCACGGGTGTCGACACGTCTGTCCTGGGTAATTTCAATGGTATATCCAGGCCCAGAGAGATTTTCCGATTTGGAAACATTCTTTTTTGAATTGTGATGGTAATGATCATTTCTGATTTCTCGTTAAAGTTGTTGATGCATTTTCAAGGGGCTGGAAAATTCTGGAAAATAGATTGTTTATTGTTTATTTGTTTATTTATATCTTTACATGAGGAATCTTTTATTTGTTTGCCATTGTATTCATGCTCGAAAACGCCTCAAACAGGGGAAGAAACGCAGCACATCAAAGATATGAGTAGGAATAGCCCTAGCCCATTTTACCCTAAGTATAAGAGAAACGTTTTCAAATTTTGACTGGTTGACGGATAATCGAATCGTTCTCCCACTACGGGAGCTAGAAAGAGTTTTAAAGACACATTACCCTTACCATTACCCTATTCTTAGTTTTTTTTGGACATTACCCTACTTTTTTAGTTATTGCCGAGCGGGGTTGGCAAGGTAGGTCTAATTTAAGCGCACCACCATTGGTAACCTAGCGACTCCTAGCGACCGAGACCTTATAGCGTAATTCAAAGGGAAATTGGTTTAGCTTTTTATTATTCGTTCCTGGAAAGTTCGTCCGCACAGGATACCTAGCGAACGAAATGCAATTAAGTCGGCATCGTTTATGTAGGCAGTAGTTTCCAGAAAACTCTCGAAACTCCACTTTACCATTATTGTTTTGTAAAAAAAGTGAAAGAAAGTGAAAAGAAATAAAGGTAGAAACCGGTTTATCACTGCTATATTAGACAAATGCGCCTTTGAATGAGTCCGTGCGACACTTCAAACATCGTGCAATGATCATTCTATGGGTTTTTGAACAACCAGCGATCATTTCGCAGAGATCATTTGGACGGAGCCGCTCGCGGATGTAGCGCTTGCGTGCGTGCGTCCGACCGTCTCTGCAGCGTGACGGTCTTCTTATGCAGATTTGCTTCTAAAGATCTTTCTGTTGAATACAGTACATATTTTCCATTTTTCCGCCGTTGTTTCCTGCCTTTTCTCCATTATTTTTCTTACATCATCGTCCCCTCCTGTACTATTTTACTTGATGTGGAAAATATCCAGAAAAATGGTCTTTTATGTGTAGTCTTTGATCTCCACCAATTTTTTTCTCTTGACCAAACACCATTTCCTTGTTATTTCAGCTCCAAAGGCTTCAAATACTGAAACAACCTTTTTTTCATTACAAACCATTGTTTACCGTTGTACACTGGACGGCAATGGTGTTGGCCCATCCGCGGCCTCGAGAAGGACGCAGCGCGACCGCGCCACGCGCGCCGGAATCGATGTCGTCGTCGCTGGAATGCTATTTCTAGGGTCTTTCCTTCCCGATTTGCTCGAAAATCCTTGAAATTGAATAGAAAAGCTGCTAGAAACTGCATAAAAGCAGCAGAATACATGGGTTAGGACGCACGCGGCGCGGTTGCGCCGCGTTCTTCTCGAGGCCGCAGATGGGCCAACGTCATTGACGTCCACTGTAAATACAATTGAAGCAATTTGACCAAATCGTATTTTTGATGTTTATAAAAATATTAAGAATAAATTACATTAATTTTAACCGTTTTTGTTTAGACGGCAAATTTGTCCAGATTCATATAGTTCTAATCTTCGCTAGTCGCTGTTCACTATCGTCCTGAAATTCTACGGGTTCTCAAGAAATTCGCCACTTTCTGGATCCTATACTGATTCATTCTGGCTTGAGGCTCAATGCAAGACGAACGTACGCACACAAGCCATATTCCCGTTGCAATTATAGTTTCTCGTGTAGAAAAATTTTCTGCACAATCTCGGACCCACGCACGCATTATTCTAAAAAATTTTTGATTATCTACACCCAAATCTAACGGAATTTTCATGGTTGAACATGTCCGCCGTTGAAACGTCATTCATGCGTAATCTTTCGAAGGTACAGTGAGGTGCATCACGATTGTTCATCGTTCACCTGTCGACATCCCTTTGAATCTCGTATTATGGGCGGAGCTTATTTGTTTTTATGCTTCTTTTTTCGAGTCTACGTCTTATCTTTGTGAGATTTACCGTCAAAGGCGATTTATAGGAGTCTGAGGGACGTTGGACGTTGTTCACTTTTCTAATATTTGCCAGGAAGTTCGTCCTATTTTCTGAAGCATACAGACGATTTCAGTAATCGGGGCCCACTCGTACGTGCAGCGTGACACTCTGATTCTCTGCGTCTCCACACTTTTCAATGGCGTCATCATACTTGCTCTCGTCCAATCCTGCTGCTTCCTGTTCTGACTTGTGGAAACAGGTAGTTAGTGATGTACGCGCAGGTCTCCACCACTGGAGCTTTGCCCATGAGATTCCATGGATTTTAGGAAATATCTCTTTAAAAATTTTCCTATTCTCTTTTTTTTTCAAAATTATTTTCCTTTCTAAGCCGTCTTCTGGAAAAATCACCTTATGCTGATTTTTCCAAACAATCAGGATCCTGTGGATGTCTCCATACTGTCATAAATAGCCTATTTTCACGTGCGTACAACTCTCTATGACGTCATCATCGATTTTTCCTCCCATAAAGTTTTTAGAGAATTTTTCAGGTGAAAATTCGCCCCGTCAGCGCATCGGCTGCGCGGCATGCTAAGGCGACCGGGCGAACACGATGAGCCTCATATAAAGCGGTTGTGGTCCAAGTAAGTCCAAGTTGTGTGACAACTCGTACGAAATAAACTGTGGGCGTGGCTAGCATGCAGCGCTCATTTCTTCAGAAGCACAGTTTCGTTAAAATATTTATGATGAGGTCCTGTTTTACATGTAATTCACTCCCGCCTTAAATGGGGTTATTCTGATGAAGGTGCACTATGCTCCGCCCACCTGTGTGGACGAGTTTTCCTATAGTTTTCCAAATGTCCCAAATTTTGATGAAATCGAACGTGTCTGTTGATGCAGTTGGGTGTTATATGCTTTTCACATTGAGTAATATTTTTGATGGCGGAAAAATCAATAATGAGCCCCAAAGTATTACTTGCACTTCACATAGCATTGCGTGCGGTTGCGACGCGGTCGCTCAGGCACTTCGCCGCACTAAAAAAAGATAGCGATGGGTGTTACGATGTAGGAGTGCATGCAACTGTTTAAGCTTCGTCATCATTTTTTCGCTATCAATGTTCGGGATTGGCGAAGTGCCAAGAGCCGCGTTGCGGCCGCACGCCGTGGACATGGCACTGTGAAGAAGTTGGCAATATTCCAAACAAATAAATAATTGTATAATAAATTGTCTTTAAAATTATATTAAGTGGCAGAATGTGCTACTGGGATAACCTTTAATTTTTCTGAAATCAATTTGATTTGTTTTTGAATTTATTGATTTTGGCCCATATGTCCTCTGCGTCTCTTACAGGACAGAGTCACGAATATGGACAGTGACGTTATTTTCTGGCACCAGTGTTCTGTACGCGTCACGTGTAGCACTGCCAATATGTGCAGCCGCAATTGCCAAAGAATTCGACTGGAACAAGACCGACTCGGTAGGTGTGCGTGCGTGCGTTTACGCGCGCGTTTAGTCAATCAATAAATGCGGGTCGGTTTGCAGGGTACGGTGTTGTCGTGTTTCTTCTGGGGTTACGCGTTGACGCAGCTGATCGCCGGCGGATTCGCGGACGCGTTCGGCGGCGAGAACGTGTTGCCGATCTCGAGCCTCGTCTGGATCGTGCTCACCTTCTTCACGCCGCAACTGTTTGACTTTGCTTACTGGAGCGGTCTGCCACTTATAGTGCTGCTACTGACGAGGATCCTGACTGGAATTGGGCAAGGTAATCGATACGAGGGTGGTTTTAGAAATGGTTCTATAAATTTTCGCCTTTTAGCATTCCACATACCATCTATGGCATCAATGGTCAGCCGACATTTGACAGCATCTGATAAGGGACGAGTTTTTGGTATTATTCTTGCTGGATCTCATTGCGGGTTAGTTTGATGTTTCGAGCCGTCTTGCATAATTGGGTTTACCCAGGCTAGGCGTGTTAACGCTCATGTTGAAGATGGGTAAATTTGGGGACGTTAGCGCGTTCACCCAGGGTAATCCCATCATGGATGCATTTTTTTTTCGCTGAACATAAGAAGAGTACCGAAGTCATGTGAAACTCGTCTAAGGAGCGTTGGCAGGTTTGTGGTCTTGCATGGACGAGTTGTAGCGTCATTCCTCGAAGACGCATATTCGGGACAAGCTTAGCTCATACTTCATTTTTTTGCGCAATTTTCTGCTGTCCACTCGTGAAGTGGTTTAAAGAAATAGGTCCCTACTACATAGATAACTTTGAGAATATGAGAGAGTATGATGTGCAAGCGAGAGCAAGCAACTCTACATTTATAGTGGACTAGACGGCATACCCGGCTTCGCTCGGGTGTTTTACTACCCCGACAATTGCTAGTGCCGACAAATTCATTGCGGATGCCTATAATTTTGGTGGTATACATATTAGCAGGCTCATGTAACCCTCTTCCACCGACCCGTAAGCGAAAAGTCAGTAAAGTTATTTCAGTGTCAAATTCATGGAAAGCAGTTGCCATATTCGTACTTAGGGTTTAGCGTTTTCGATTGATCCAGTGACACATTCTTACAACGTCCCTTCCCAAAAGCGGAGAAAGAGCAAAAGAAGTTTCTGAGTCGATATATCCATGAAGAATAGTTCTCACAATCGTGTACAGCGCAATGGAAAATCCCAGTAGACACGTCCTCACCGCCCTCTGGGCGGAAATAGCAAAAAATCAGAAAATCGATAAATCGATATTCTGAGCAAAACGGTTGTCATATTCGTGTTCAGCGCATTGACAAACCTCAGTAGACCTGTCCCTGCCGACTCTTGGGCAGAAATATCGAAAAATCAATAAAATCGACAAATCGATATTTCGTGCAAAACGGTTATCATATTCGTGTTCAGCGCATTGAGAAACCCCATTAGACATGTCCTCGCCGCCCCCGAGCAAAAGTGGCGAAAAATCAATGAAATCGATAAATCAATCGATAATGCTTGGCATGAAGTAGCCTAAAACCTCCGCTGGCCCATGAGGAATGAGCTTGCAAAGTTTGGTCCCGATCGGTTCACCCTCCGCGATTTCTATAAGGAACATACATACATACACACACACACACACACACATACATTCTACTTTATATACACAGATAGCTGGATGCTGTAGGCGGAAGGCATTTTCGTTTCCCTTATTTTGCTGTGAGTTGTGAGAATAAAAATGGGGAGTAGTATGGAAACTTAGAGAAGAGAGGCGAGCGAGCGAACACAAGCGACAGTAGGCGAGTATTATTGATGCACGAGCGTTGCTAACTTGGATGTGGCACGAGCTTTTTTCTCAGAAATTTTGTCATCAAACCGCGATCGAGGAAAGAAAGCGTGTAGGGCGACACTGCGCGCGTATAGGCAATGAAACCCTTGATCCACCACTTGAAATGAAATGGTATGAGAGCGAGTCTAAGCTGCAATGAGCGAGCGAGTGTAAGCGACGATAGCTGGTATTATTAACGCCCTTAGCAACGCTCGCCTCTCTTCTCTATTAGCAACGCTGAGTGTGCTGTGGCACGAGTTGTCTTTTCGTAATTTCCCTATCAAACAGGCTAAGATCGAGGATGGAGAGCAACCATCGCGATACCGCGCGAGTACAAGTGACAAAACTATGGGAGCCGCCTGAAATGAAACATTAAGTGAGCGAGCTCAAGCGACAGTCTAGGACATTGCTATTTTGTCAGGAAAACATCTAGCTAATCAAATTGTTTGAGGGAAAGAATGAAAGGGGTTGAATAAGCGACGCCGAGAGAGTATAGGCGAGAACAATCAATACCTAGGAGATATGAGCGGGTCAGCCTAAGCGACAATTGAGGCCCTCTCTGTTTTTTTTTACGGAAAGGCTGCTAAAAAATGAAGAAAACAGTATGCAAGTGTCGCACATGACAAGTGATATGAAAAAGTAAGTAAATAGGTACATTAGCAATCAAATGAAGAAAGTGATGGAGGCGAGCATAAGCGATTTTAAGCGACTCTAAACGTATTTTAACTCAGGTGCGGTAAAACTTATCTGGTAACTATAGAAATATGAGAATAAACCAAAGGGATAAATGCATAAATGTATGAATAGAACTTTTTTACCTCAACTAAGTGGTTCAGGATAATAACTGGCAGTAAATTGTAAGTATAATCACATTTTTAGAACCGTCCTAGCCGGCTCCGTTGGCTCTATACTCGTGGAGAGATATGGATGGAGAGCGCTGTTTCAGTTTGTAGGTAAGCGCTAGGGATGAATGGCCTCAGTTCGCTAGGCACCGTAATGTGAATTTATTCCTTTAAGGTGTTTTATCATTACTCTGGTACTGGTGCCTTCATTTTGTCCTGTCGCGTTCTGGATATCGACAGTCGTTGACCCCATCAAGTACCGAGTCGGCGGATTTGGATAAAAAGGTTTTTCTTTTTGATTTTGGGAATAATTCCCCGGAAATAGTTTCTTTCAGGATCTTTTAAAGGAACGACCAGAACAAAACGGTCACATTTCCATTTCTGGAATCACCATAGCATCATCAGCTGTGCCATGGAGAGCGCTTTTTCAGCATCCAGCATTCTGGTGAGTATTTTTGAACGACATGCATAATGGAGCTGAAAACTTGAGACAGTGCAAAACATACGTATTGATCCTTGTGTATTTCAGGGCAGCCGCTGTCGCGCAGTATACAGGTGGAAACGCATACTTCACTATGTTCAACTGGCTTCCAAGTTATTTCCATGAGACGTTTCCAAAGGCGCAGGTACGGGACCCCTGGGTAAAGGTCGAAAATGATTTCAACCTGTCATTGACGTTGTTTAGGGTATCGTATATAATGTTGTTCCTAATTTATCGATCGTTTTTACATCGATGGTGGCACCGTTTTTGGCTACGCGGCTGTTGAACTCTGGAAAATCGATGACACTTACTAGGAAAATTATGGAGGTGAGGTGTTTACAGTAGTTTTGACTATGAACTGGTGTACAACGACGCAAACTCGTTTTTAGGGTGTGTCGCTAGTGGGCGTGGCAATTTGTCTGTTCGTCGTTCCCGGCACCTCGTCGTTTGTACCAGCTCTCCTGGTGTTCTCATTGGCAATGGCATGTCGAGGGCTACATCACGGTGGAGTCTCAGTGAATCCGCACGATTTTGCTCCACATCATACCGGAGCGGTGTTCGGTTAGTGTCGCCCCTTGTCGCTCGCTCGCGCGTTGTGCTCGCGCGGTGTCGCTTATGCTTGGATGCGGTACACTCCTGTTTGCCATATTCTGCAGAATTGCAGTTTGGATGCTCCACATCACACAGGAGCGGAGGGCAGTAGATGCCGCTCGTTGTCGCTCGCTCGCGCAATGTACTCGCGTGTTGTCGTTCCAGCGTTATTCGGGCTCACAATTGTTTGCTGTGTTCTGCAGTATTATTTTCGAACATGACAAGTGGCTAAACACATACAGGGTGGCCGAAAAGTATGGGCGTCAGAAAAAACAATATTTTTCTTTTATTAGCTACAATTACTTTTTCTTTATTATCATAAATGATACACAACAAGATGAAAAATTAGTATCACAGAAAATTTTCAAAGTGGCCCCCCTTGGCTTTGATGCAGGCTTTCAATCTTGTCTTCACGGAAACCACTGTGCGCCGGAGGTAGTCCTCACCATTTCTGACCAGGCTTGTTCCAGTTCGCGCCGTAATTGCTCAACTTTCGTGATATTCTTATTCTTCAGTTTCTCCTCCAAGAGCCCCCACACGGAGAAATCCATGGGGTTTAAATCTGGGCTGCAGGATGGCCACTGATTCTTGTTGAGAAATCCGGGAAAATTCTCCTCCAGGTAGGCAATGGTGGTTTCAGCGCCGTGAGCCGGTGCCCAGTCTTGCTGAAGAATCATATTGGGGTTTTTCTGTTTCCAGGGGACAAGCACTTTCCTAAGAATCTCATCTTGGTAGAACTTGGCGTCGATTCTAACGTTCTGGTCGATGAAAACAAGAGGCGTCTTCGATTTTGAGGTTATTCCTCCCCAAACAATCACGCCACGGGGAAACAACGACTTCGCTACAATCCCCCTTTCCGAAGAGTGCCGCTGACTCGGACTGATGAGTTGACGATCGTTTTGAGAGTTGTGCGCAACTTCAATGGGAAAAATTTTCTCATCTGTCCATAGCACATCTTCGATGCGGCGCACCTCGAAGATTTTCAACAACTCTTTACATTTCTCAAGCCGCTTTGCTTTGGTGAAGTCGGTTAGCTTCTGTCCCTTGAACAGGCGATAGCTTCGAAGTCCCAGCTCCTTCTTGACAATAAGTTGAACTGACGAACGAGCAACACCCAGAATTTTTGCCATCTTGTTCAAGCTGACTCCATCATTTCGGTCGATCCTCTTTTTAATGATCCCTCGTACCCTCCTTGTGTTTACCGTTCGAGGACGCCCCGGTTTTCGCTTCATGTTGACATCTCCTACGTCTCTCCATAGTTTGATTATCTTCTGCACGGTTCGCAAAGAAGTATTTAATTTTCTTGAAATCGCTGCAGTTGACTCTCCAGACTGCGCGAGGCGTACGATGGATTCGCGATGCGGGCACACCCGCATGACTTCAGAAAACGAAGTAAGTGGTAGGTCAGAAGAAAGAGGCTTTGATAAGGTGTCAAACATGTGTAGAATTAAGACGCGGTGAAACTTGCAAAAGAAGAAACAAAAGCGTCAAATGAGGCGCCCATACTTTTCGGCCACCCTGTAGTTGTGCACAAAATGAGAAACTATGTGCAACCCTAGAGAACTGTAAAAAGCACGGAAGTGGCTCCCTTGTATTGGATCAATAACTATGTTAGTCATGCGCACCCACTCACTCCCGCACGCGATGCTCATGCTCATCGCACTTTTTGTTGGAATGTATTAACGATTGAATTGTATTGAAAAGGTAGGATTCATTATTGAAGCTCGCTCGCCCATCGCTTATGCCCGCGCACTGTAGCGCGCGTCCCAGTGAGGTTTTTCTTGTTTATGTGTATGCTCTTGTAGAACTAAATTCTAGTTCGATAGAGCCATCGGCATAATTTGTAAGACTCGAGGTTACTGTCGTGTGCCAACTCTTTGAATTCGCTCGCTCGCCGCTTGTACTCGCTCGGAGTCGCTTGCTCATCTCAGACATTCGAACCGTGCGAGCGCTCTGCAATGACCGTCCGAGCGCTCCTCGCCAGCGCGGGTGGTACGGTCTTAGACATGTTACCGTGCGAGCGCTCAGCGATGACCGTCCGAGCGCTCTGCAATGACCGGCCGAGCGCTCCCCGCTAGCGCTTGTGGTAGGGTCGTTGAGGAGCGCTCGCACGGTCATTGCTGAGCGCTCGCAGAATTATGGGGGTGCGCTCACACGGTTTTCCATATTTCTCGAGTCACTGCTTTGGATCGGTCATGTACATAACGAGAACTATTGGCGACTCGTGAAACACCTTAAATCTCACGAGCTTTCCACCATCCCCTGCCAGCGACCTGCGGTGACCGTACGCCCCGCACTCAGCGTGCGCTCGGACGGTGCAAGTGCGAACGTAATGCTTTTTATTCCGTTCTCTTTTTTTCTATTGCTTCTTCCGATCCCTCACAAATCCCTTCCTCTTGAATGGCACAGCCCTAGGACAATGTAAAACGGATGGGCGATTCTCAAAATAATATAGGCTCGATTAAATCGCCGGCAGAAGTTCGATAACCTGAGCAGTACCTCAGCCCATCATTACCCTCGATGGTGTCCAGATAGGGAGCTTTCACCTATGCTGATGAGGGTAAATCGGATCCGGGACGCAGTCTAGAAGATGTATTTTAATTTGAACAAAGCAGGTTTACATGTATGTGCGCAAATGTGGCTCGAATTGTCACTGAGAAAAGTCATTGCTAGAATGGCCGGCTGATACTTCCAGAGAAAAGTTCTCCGGAAATTGGTGTGAATTTGCCACAAAAGACTTCAACTAACAAAATCGCTTCTAACTCCAAAACAAAGCTTAGCGTAGTTGTCAGACAGGTTGCCACTGTCACTGTCACTGAGCACGGAGGGCGCGTTTGTGCTCAGCCAGAGAAGGGGTGTGGCTAACCTTGTCCCGTTAGCTACGCTCCTTTTTTGGCACGCAGACAGCCAGGAAGGCTCATGCAGAGGGGTGTAATTCTTAAATTGGAATTCTTAAGACCCTCTAAAATTTTCCCATGGAAGGCTATTTCCTATGCTAATTGAGGACATCTTTGCCAGTGTATTTGGTCCCGATTCAAAAGTGTATTACTTCCCCTTGATTTACTGGAGTTTTTCGAACCTTTTTCTTTTAAATGGACCATTTAGATGACAGTTTTATTTTGAGTGCTCCATAGCTGTAATTCTATTAGTTTGTAAAAGAAGTCGAAACGCGCATTGTTCACATCCTCTAGGTGAGTTGGTGTAGCTGTCAGCAGAAGCACCGTAACACCAATGTACCTATAGGTCATCATTAGCCACGCCCCTTTTTTGGATGAGCCTAAACGCCCGCCGCTACTGAGGACTGGGTGGCATTGACACCGTAGAAATGCATGTGAGAATTGCTGAGAAATTGTTCGAAACGTAAAAAACAAGGGTGTCATGTCCGATTTAAAAAAAGTCGATGTTGCGCAGATGTCAGCTGGACTTAGAATCAAGTTCTGAGGGGAATCACATACAATACGTGATACTTTCGTTCACTCCCAACCAGAGCCCCAAGGTGAGAGGTTAAGTAAGAAGTAATAAAAGAAGGCAAATTCAATAACAATGCAAAAACAGCGTTACAATCCCACAAAAGGGACTATAAATGGAAAACCCATCTCCGTAGCTGCTCTCGTCGATTGGACTCAAAGCAGGCTTGTCCGATACGCCGCCGACCTCAGAAATGTGAATAAGAGAAATAGTACATTATAGTACTTCCGTATCATTTGCAAGTGTGCAGCGCTCGCACGGTGAGAGGCTCCGCCCACAAATTAATGTGCAGCGCTCGCACGGTGAGAGGCTCCGCCCATAAATTTAGGTGCAGCGCTCGCACGGTCAGCCCTGAATTCGCAGCGCTCGCACGGTTCGAGTGTCTGAGTGTACAATTGTACTCACGTTTCGCCGCTCCTGCGTGGTTCGATCAGCAACACTCTGTTCGCAAATTCTCCAGTGTTATCCATAATTTTCAGGGAGTGAAAAAATTGTATTTTCAAGTCCAATGATTATGTCTTTAGTCGAAATTGGTTCATGACTGATCAGTGGAAAGTGAAGATAATGATAGGATGGTCCTGCAATGAACTGTACGGCCTACTCCCAGAGAGGCAGTTCAAATAGCGAATATAATGCTTTTCTTAGATAGGATGTTACAACTCTCTCTGTATAGCGTATGCAGTACTTTATTTTATTTTTCCACCGTTTTAAACACCTCGCTTTTAAACTGGTCGTGGAAAACCATCCCTAGTACTGATTTGGCGTAAACTTCTCAAGTCCGTAATTGCAGAAACCGCTAGTCCACGACATTTTAGGCATATTCAACGCATGCGGTGCGATCACAGGGTTCATCGGTGTGTACGTAGCTGGTCACATCCTGGACGCGACGAACAACAACTGGTCGTATGTGTTCATCATAACGGGTGTACAGTGCATCATCGGAGCAGTTGTTTATGGTCGTTACGGTACGGGAACCAAAATCATTTAGAATTACTGTAGGTTAAAGAGTTAAAGTAGCACATAATAATAATTGAAGTGCTTGGTGAAATGTTTGCTTTGAGACTTTTGTTGGCTATGCTTTACATTCAATGTAACTTATGACGTCATCGATCAATAGATCATCTTGATCGGGATGTATTTATGTTGTTGTTTTTAGTCACATTGATTTTCTTTCGTGATCATTTTCGTGTCTTTCTGTTCACTAATGTGATCCAGGACAAGTTTCGTTGTCTCTGTTCGATGAAATCAGTTTTTCTCGCATTTTCTGGATGTTCTTTGTATAAAGCTCTATGGCATAAATTATCCTGTTTTTCTTTCTTCTTTATGTGGCCTCCCTCATGAGTGTTTTGATCGGGCGATTGGAGAAAAAGAGATATTTTCCGCCGAGGTTAGGGCAATTAAATCTCCGCCGCCCGCGGCAAACGGCCGGAGCATAATTCACAGTTTTCATAATTCCTGGGCGCTCTTGCATCCTCAATGCTAAGAAATGATGTGCTGTCAATACACTGTGCTATCCTCAGTGGTGCCAATAAGTTTGTTATTGTAAACGAATCAAAATCCAAGGTTAGAGTAGAGTAATACAGGGTCTTTTGTTCGCGACTGTTTTGTGAAAGAAGGCAGCTAGATAAGACTTGTTTACTCTATCGTCTACACCTCATACATCCACACCAGGTACGAGGATTTGGCTTGAAAATGGTCTTGCATGAACTTTTTAAATTATTTGGTATCAGAATTAATGTGTTTATCAGTTTTACAATTAAAATTCGGCCGTCCTGCTATTAATTTTGGTGTTGATCTAGTTTCCTTCCCACACCTCACCCCTCCCCCTCCCGCTCCCACATCCACCAATTCTGGTTCAGACAAATGGCATTACCAGTTTGATTTACGCGGAATCTCGCTTTGAAGAAGCTTCCTTTCAAGCCAACCTTTTTAGCGAAGTTGTTGAAAAAACCCTCTCTTCTCACATGTTATGCATTGGTCAAAACGTGCAAGATCCTCTCAAGAATGTATCAACGTATTGACAAACAAGGATTCAGTGTGCGGCTGATCATATCATCATAAAGAGGATCATCAGAACCAGCAAGGTAGCTTCTCGTCAAGCCGCTGTCACCGCTCCTAAGTCATGTAGCAGCGTAGAAACGCGGAGGACTTCAATTCCGCCTTGAATCGTTGCGAGCTCCCAAAATCTGTACTACGCAAGTTTCTCTCCATACAAACGTCAACCATGATGTTCACCTTCCAAGCACACACCACGAAGAAGTTCACATTTGCACTCAGAGATGATTTGAGAGAACTTTTAGCAGCTACATTAGCCTGCAACATCTTTCAATTCGACAGGGAGTTCTATGCACAAAAACGTGGCCTTGGGCTTGAGGATATCAATTCTATTGGCCACTGTCTACCAAGAACGAATTGAGCGTAAGTCGCTCAGTTCCTGAACTTCTTTTCTACAAGCAACACATACACGATGTGTTTGTATTAGTTCTAACAGTGACGGATTACACGCAACGCGTGACAATCCGAAGTTGTGAGACTCCAACGCAAATTTCACAAATGTCTGACGAAAACGGTTCCCTTTCGTTCCTTACGACTGTCGGAAAGGAAGGGGTCGTTTTCATCCTCGCAAGTGAGGATTTTTTCTTTCGCGTTCCTTTTAAGTTTTTCTATTCATTCCTACATTTAATAGATAGTTCTGTTCTTGGTGCTCACAACCTTTGTTGTCCTTCTCATATGATTTCCACCTCATTTAATGAAACGTTTGAGCTTCTTTGTTTGAATTTAAGCAGTCATTCTTTGCTTCTTTAATCTTTTTTATCTGCACTTGGCTTGGCGCATCATAGTGTGCATATAAATAAATAAGTATGTCAGAGCAGGAAACAATTCATTTGACACAGGAAACCTCAGTCGAAGAATGTAGTGCTGCACTCTAGGAGTGCACCACATCTATACGAAATTTAATATGGCGCGGAAATTTGTCGTTACCAGTAAGAGGACCTGCAGCGATGAGTCACAAGAAGCAGAAGAGTCGGCAATGCAGATATTAAGAGACAATGCCTACAGAAACCGGAGGCATGATCGTGACGCCATACTTTATTGCGGACGGTATGTCACTTGCATAACTTTTCCTGAACGAACAATGTTAAAAAGACGTCAGCCGATTCGTGAGGTCCTAAGGTCTTGCAGTAGAACTGATTTCCAGTCTACCACCCAACGTAAGAAACTTGCAACGAAAGAAATCATCGCTGATCCATGGACAAGAATATGACCGGAATAGTTGCACATATTGTACAGAAAGTAAAATATGACAACTACGAGGAACAGTGTACATCTGAGATGTGAATGGTGCAGTCAAACGTACATACTATATTAGAAAAACTGCTTGAACTCTCCACGCTCGTATCAACGAACATCTGCGACCATTGAAAAATTCTGCTTTCCATCCAAAGAGGAACATTTCACCTTATACTACACGAGAGAATAATCGCTTGTAGTTAAAGTAACAGTGCTGCATCGCCTACTAGAAACTCTCTGGAGAAGAAGTCACTTGAAGCTCTAGGATGAAGAGTCAACGATGAAGAACAGAGATAAGCTCATGGCTAGTGTAAATCTTATCACGTAAAGCGGTCATGACATTCTCCGTAGCACTCATTCCTCCAATGGCTCACTGTTGTGTTGTTTGTCATCATTCTTGTCCAGCCGGTTCAGTTCACTAGTTCGCTCTTCCAGGTGCTATTGTTGAAATAAATGCTAGTAAACATCTTGACTTGCGTTGTACGCCTGACAAGGTCGTTGCACACCAAAAGCTAGCCCATAAAGAATTGCTCACAGAAGTCAAGTTTTTATTACCAACGCTATTACTAAGAAGATGCTCTAAAGACTTTGTTCAACTCCATTCCTGTTGTGAAACGCCGTTTTCAAAGAATGCTTTGAGTGTTTTCTCTAAATGAATTGTCTCCACCGTCCACATCATCTGTGATGAAAAATGACGTTACTGCGATAATCCTAGCAAATTCGTGCAGGGGGTGAAACGAATTCGGAAACAAGATTCAGCACGTAATTATTTTCATAAGGAAAACACCTGAGAAGAAGAAAAAGTGTTCTTTACTGCAGAATGAAGTAGTTGCAAAACGACATTTTCTGTGGCACAATTACAGTCTACGCTTCATGAAGAAAACCAAACAAAAATTGAAACGATTAACAGGCGGAATTTCTTCCTCACCCTGGATATGGTCTGCATGCTTGGGTCCCCACCTGTTTGCAGGAGGATTTGCCAGCAGGAACACAACGAAAGTAGCTAAAGAGCGGAGAAGAACCTAAACTCGAGTTTCCAGAAAAAAGAGAAGCTCTCGCTAAACCAAGATGCTTTCACTTTCTTGTCTTCGGTGGTATGTCGTAGAGCATAATAAATCTTATTTCGAGTATAAAGATGAGAGGGTTGTTAATTCATAACCGTGTGAGTTCGAAAAATTTTAAAGCTCATGACTCATCCTGTAGATATGCTCCTGACAACGAGGATGTCTTTTTCGTATCTTTGATGGAGCCTCACTTTAATATCAGAGCAGTGATTTAGTGTACACGTGTAAACAACAGAGTGAATCGGTGCGACAAAATATAAGACCTCAGGACCCCTGCTTGCTTCTCATTTATCAGAATATTAAAACAGTAACAACAACAAAGTGAGATGGTTCTTGAAAGATGTCTAAATTCGCATTTCAAATAGTCATGTGCTTGTGAACGAAGTGAACTCCGATGGGACGGTTTACTTTTTACTGACAAAGAGCTTTAAGTAGGCAGAACCCGCTCGGTTACTAAAGGAATGCAGTCTTTGACTGGTCTTTGCCTTAGCTAACACTAATTGGGACAAAATTCCCAAGTGACAGATAGCCTCCTCGTGCAAAAATCTTTATATCAAGGTTAAAAGAAGCTGAATTATTTGACAAGAAAATTCAGAGTTCCTCTGTGAAAAAGGACTACTTACCTTTGTACTGAAACTGAAGTCCCTTTCGTTGCCTGAAGAGAAAAAGGTCGAGTCACGCTCAATCCTTTTTTTATACCAATCGATTGGGGAGTGTAACTTTGGGACGTCGAGAATGTTACACTACTGGCGTAGTTCTTACTGAGTAAGAAGTCATAGATGGGCCAATTAAGGTTGCACGAATTTACTTTAGAACTGCAGTATGATGGACTGTCAGAGCCCTTCAGATTGTCGTCTGAAAATTGTAGTATCTATCACAATCAAGCTGGCGAAGAGATTAGATCCAGTGAGTTATGAGGAGGTAAGGTCTTCCCCTGTACTGAGTGGCTTTAATTTGATGTATTAGGTGAGTGCAAAATTTTCGGAGGCAGTTGCACCTATTTTTTCAAAAGGCCATAACTTGACTCAAAGTCAGCAATTTTGTTCAAAACAAAACGCATTGGCATCTGTGTCATATTGCCAATATGGCACAGAAAGGATTTGATCTGAAGCTAAAAATTTGATAAGTCTACACCTGTAATAGTGGTACACGTCGTTTTCCGGTAGGGTCTGTTCATTAAAAGTTTTACAGCGGAGGTGAAGCCATATAAGGTTGAAATGGGGATAATCTGTTAGAGGCAGGTATAAGGAGTAATATAAATTAGACTAGAATTTCGGAACACGAACGGCCAATTCTTTATACGATTGAAACTGCAACGTGCTGGTGTGTGTTATCCCACAGCCGGATCAGGCCACATATTTCAGCTTGTGCAGGCTCTATGCTCAAGAGTTTTCCCGTGGTTACTTTAGGGAAAAGAAGGTACTATGGGACGATTATTGTGCATTCATTAGAAAAAAATTCGTTGCAGATGAGTTACGTTGCTGACCATGGAAGGACAACACTTTTTTAAAAAAGAAAGTAATGAAAGTTTGGCCATTTTTTTGGTGGGTGGCAGGATCCGGATTTTGGGATGACCTCCTCTTATTGTCGTACCTGACCCACTCTCTATCAACAATAACAATTCTTTCATGAAACGAATTGTTAAAAAATCTGATGGTCGAATATCTGCTGACTTGCCAATGTGGACGTTAGTGCTCTTCGCTCAACTCTCGCAAAATCCATCTACTCACCCTCCTTTTCTTACCAATTTTCTTCAAGTGACGAGACATTGTTGGCTAAATTTCCCGTATTTCTTGCGCACTTTGCAAAAGGTCTGGTTCAACCTGCTCTTTCCTGGCGCCTTTGCGATGAACAAATCTCTGACCTTGTGAAGCATTTTCCAGGCTCTCATCTCCGCTCAGAATTCCTAGGAACCTTCGAGCACCTGGCGTTTTACAGAACATACTCTCCACAAACGCATTATTGATGCAATGAGTCGCTTCTCTTGTTGATCGTCTAGATTTGATTTCATAAAGCGAAATTCCCCAAATTATTGCACAGCTCATAGCATTGGTTTTACAGACAAAACAAAGCAAAGCTGTGACGTAGGCCTGAGCCAAAAGTGGTATAGGTTGCAGATGTTCTAGGCTACCAGCATACATGAAAGCCGTTGCAAACGCAAGGAGCAAAACGACGGTGAAATACCACCAACTGCCCCGCAACTTTTGCACGCATCGAATAATAATCTATCGTTTGATGGAGTGAAACCTAACTCTCAAACACCCTTACGAACCATTGTTAGTAACATGTAACGTGGCACTCTCCAAACAAAATTCCGACACTTCAATTTGACATCTCCTAATTCTCCTCTACATGCTGATTGCAACAGAGTAAATATTGCCTTCGGGAAAATCAAAATACGTGGTTTTTGGACGGTTGAAGAGCAGTAGTGTAAGCAAGTTGTCCTATGAAAAGCGGAAAGAAGGCAAGGAGGTTCTTTTGGACTTCCATATTTTGGAAAAAGCCATGTAATTATCCTTAATACACTCTTTATCACAACAACACGAAGTATGAAGTCGTGCTTTTGTATCACATTCATTTACTCATTTAGGCACGGTTCAGTCCGAGGATTTTATTAGGATAAGCGGTGGGTAGAATATCTATCGAATTGGCAGGGATCTCTTAACAATCTTGTTCAATCCCCTTGATGTGCGGTCGTCTACAAATGGAAGCACCACTGATATCTTATCAGATTTTGAGAACAGGCATCATGATGTAGCGACGTTATTGCTACAACCGTTTCCATGTAAGGTTTTCAGAGTTGATAACAAGGTTTTTTGCTATTACAACCACGATCATTTACAAAATGTGCATCAGATGAGCATATGAATCAAACAATCACGTCATATACCCACAACCCAATTGACTTGTACCTCTCGACCCTTCGTAACGATGCTGTGATACTAAAGTGAGGTTTTTTTTTTTTGCATTTTTCGTCTAAAATGTTCCAAGCCTTGTGTAGACTTGAAGTTCTGTAGACTACGTACTAATCGTACACATGTTCTAATTTTGGATGTAGTTTTTCTTTCTGATGAACTCTTTGTATATCACTTCTTATCACTATCTGTCTTACTGTGCACATGCGCTCATCCGTGTGTAAATAAATAAATAAATAAATAAATATTACGAATGAGCAGTCAGACCCCAAAAAGTATACGACAGCTTCACAGGCCTCGTTACCAAAAACGAAACAATTTTATTGAAAGAGTATAAAACACATGTAAGAGCTTCACTGTAAGAGCAGCACATGTAAGAGAATGTGGAGCAGTTTCTTTAATACCCATAGAAAATGTATTATGGATAAATTAGAGAAAGTTCAGAGTAGTTTCACGATAAATCTTCTTCTCAGGGCAAAAGGTTATGATTGTAATAGTGTCTCTTCTACGGATATTAGAGATAGAATGACGGAAATTCAAACATTTCACGAAAGATGAAACGAGGGTAATGGTTCTTAAAACTATACAAGGCTACATTAGCGTTACCATGGCCGACTTGCTCAAGCTGCAAGACTCTATCACTAGGGTGCCTTCTCGAAGAATTACGTACCCGTCGGCTAAGACTTCCATAAGACAATAATTTTTTTCAATAAAGCTGTCTCGAAGTATCTTATGATGAGCAAAAGACGTTCTACTCCCTCAGCACTTGAGAAACAAGTGGAAGGATTCTTTGAATAGAAAGAGTGATTGGAGCTCTCTTTCTTCTCTTAAATTAAACATTGTATGGAGTAATCTACGATTATTTGGGTTTCATTGTCTTAGTGCGTTGTATATTGTATGGATAAGTCCATGTAGTGAAATAAATAAATAATTATCGAATGCATTGCGCGCCCTTGACAGTGAGAATGATTAATGTCGAGCACTTTATCTCCTATCTCTTGTCTGCCCTGCATTGGAGAAAGCATGCACTTCCTCGAGTGTGAGACTTCTTCTTCACTTAATATACTCTCCCATACTAGTATTTCTGTTACTACTAATAGAAGGTAAATAGAAAGGTAAACAAACAACACAAACACATGTAGGAACGCACTTACACTTCCATATCCTATTGATTTCCTAAATCAGTGGTTTGTGATGCGCAGACACCGTGACGACAGAACCGGTATTGTTGGACGCGATCGGCGCGTTCGGTTGCGATCGCCGGCCGACGTCGATCGCGCGACGGCCATCTTATCGTTGTCAACGGCCTCAGCCAGCCAGCGCACGCTGACCGTCTTGATCTTCACGCGCGTCAACGATGCGATTCCTTTCTGTTGAAGTGCTGCTGTTCGCCGCTTTGGTCAGCGAAGCCGTTGGTAAGTAGCTACGGTCATGGAGCTCAAATCAGGTTCACCTTCTATTCCACAACTTGGCTCTGCTATGGCGTTTATACTCCGTATAGGGCTCATTTCATCGATTGTGGCCCATATGCTGCCCGCGTGACGTTGTTCTCACAATATTTCATGTTAAAATGTCACCATTTCTCCTAATTTCTCGCGTAAATCACACGATCTAACGCGTTCATACGTGTGTCCTCTACAATACAAGTGCAGACGTGACCTTTCCAAGGTTGAACATGGATTGTCACGTACATACGTGTTTGTGGAAAATGTCACTCTAAGATATTTGCAACTGCACGACTGCACGTGATTTTCAGCAGAAGTTTCATGAAATATTTCATTTCCTGTAACCCCATTTATCAATTTTTGAAGGGAATTTGGGCATAATCACCAAATTAATCACAGAATTCTCTCCAGGACCGAAAGATCAAAATCCAAGCAGGATTGGGCTGTTTTTTTTGGTTGAATAGATCAGCTGCAGTTTCATGTTCCTGGCGCCTGAGTGTCTGATGGTGGCCGCGAAGCGTTGGCGAGAAAATGATGACGCAGTCCAAGCATTGAACGGGGCATACGCACGCACGCACGCACGCACGCAGACATTAAACAACCCCTGGTAAGCATTAAACACTCTCCACCCCTTTGAGGCTTTATTTTTCTTGTTTTATTTGATTTTTTTGCTCTGTAAGATGTTTGAACAGCAGTATCCAGAGATTGTGTGTTTCTTAGTTGGTGCTCTGGCAATTGCTATGCTCCAATTTTCATCTTCACGCTCTCATTCGCAACCATTCACAATCTTTAAAGTTATCGGAACCGGATCCCATAATACTTCGGAGGTTTCTGTTTCCTGCTCGCCTCGTTTTTGCCGTTCCATTTCATGAGATGTAACCGGAATCGCTTCTGCAATCACTTGCATGTTTTTTTCCACTTTCACACTTTGCTTTCTTAAGTGTGGATTTATGGAGACAGTTCGTTGATTATCTTCGGCTATCCGAAGGAATTTCTAGGATTTGAAAACTTGCCGAAAACTGCCTGACTAGTCGATCTTTTAGGCATGATTATAAAACTAGTATGCATTATACATGGATGAGAATTCAATCACATTCAATGAGCTTCAGTTGTACGTCCTACTTATTCCAGTTAATCTGCATAGGTTGCGACAAAACTGTCACGACTCTTTCAACTTAATGAGAGGCACATGCAAGAACGTGTGTAATTTTGCTGTAATTTCATTTATTTATTTATTTATTTATTTATTTGGAGACGCGGGCTAAGCCACGCGTAATTAAGTACAATAACATATCAGTTATCATAACATATGAAACGACATCAACATATTCATACATTCAAAGGTTTCAAACAAGTTCTCCTGACAAGCTTTCTGAAAGCTTGCAAAGACAATTCAATCAAATGCTCATTTTTAGCTAGGAACAAGTTGAACTCATTTACAGCTCTATAGGTGAAGAATCTCGACCTAGCCTGTGACCTTGCAACTGGGACATAGAGCTTGAGCTTTCCTCTTCTGGTTCTTGTCAGCGGTACTCCAAAAAATTCAACAGGATCCAAAGAAAGCTTTCCTTTAATTATCTTGAACATCATTAGCAAATCACTATTACTCCATCTACTTTGCAAGGTTGGTAAACCAAGTAACTTTCCTCTCTTCTCACAATTAGGTACTTGATCATAGTTCATTCTGAAGCATCTCATTACTAGTTTTCGCGTAAAACTGTTTTGAACACTTTCCAACAAATTTATATCCTTCTTCTTGAAAGGATTGAAAATAGTCGTTCCACACTCCACTATAGGTCGTACGTAGGATTTATAGGCACGCAAAAAGACTTGAGGATTTGTAGTTCTCAAGGCTTTGAACAAGTTATAAGTACGATAATTCGCCTTTTTAACTATGGCTCTATAATGATTATCAAAACTTAATTTGTTTGTTGTGAGAAAACCGAGGTCTCTTATTTCCTGGACTGGATTTAGGGCTGCTCCTCTAAGTGTATATAAGGGGTGCCCGGAAGTTTCTTTCGTTCCAATAACCATTTAGTTTTTTCAGATGCAATGGGTAGTTCCCAAATATCCGCCCATTTATCTATGTAATCAATAGCTGCCTGAACAGCACATGAATCTTCAGCTTTTTCTAAACTCTTATAAATTTTTGGACAATTTTGGACATTTTTACAGAACTTGTATAACTAGCAAAGGAGTTCACGGTCCGGAAACCCTGCCATTCCGCTTTGGCCCCGCAACCAATGCGGGATTTCAATGGTTCCGCCCAATGTACTCCCTTGCTAGCCGCAAATGAAGCGCAGTTTCTATTCTGTTAGGGAGTAGATAAGCAACTCTTACGAGAAATATTGCTTTCTTCAGACAGTGCGCTTCCTGGAATGAATTATTCGCAGTCTCTTAGCTCCGCCCCTAGCTCCGCCCAAAGGCTCCTCAAAAGTTAGGGCTCGGAAATGGGGTTTTTCAGCCGTCTTGCGTAGAATCACGTATACCGCTGTCAGCTTCTGGAGATTCTTTTGACGTTGAAATCTCGAAAACGATCTTGAGGTGGGGCGCTGCCTTTAAGCCTGAAAATTGTGAAAATCAATCCTTCTAGACAAGTTTACTACTACAGGTATACCGTAGGTGATAAAAAGTGCTTTCCAATGATGTAGGACACTACTTTGAAGAATGCTAAAATTGCAGAAAAAAAGAACGTACATGAAATGATAACACTAATCGGTATGAGTCTTTTTATCCCACTAAGTACCACAACTCTTAGGTCTCACCACAGTTGTCAAGACAAAGTTTCAACTTCTACTTCAACTCATTGTTGTTTTTCATCCATATTTTACCACGTTTTTATAGATTTTAGCCAACAGAAGTAACCGTTTGCGTTTTGCCAACTTCCAGAAGGGCATTTTCTTCACAATTTCATTAAACCAGCACTTCTATTCTTCTTGAAAGCTTAAAATAGCCATGCGGGTTTTCTCCAATTGTCCCACCTTAGTGCCATTTTAGAAATATAAGGGCTATCCGGCGATTTTTGTAGTTGTCAGACTACAGCGAGCAATCGTTACCTTACAAGGAATGTAGTTTTTGAGTACTTTCACCATTTTTGCCGTAGAATTCAGCGAATTGCCAAATAACACTTCCCAAAGAACTGTTCGCTGACTCAAGTAAATAGACTGTCCGCACTTCATTTCGATAGTGTATGTACATGCGTGCAAAAAAAAAACACTACTCTGGCAAATCTGTGTGGAGAAACACGTTTTCTCAAGGGTTTGAATAGGCAGGTGTGTTCGGTTAGGTACTCTGTGCTTTTTACTCTTGAAGAGGAGTGTAATTCGTCGAATATACCAGGAATAGCCTTCCAGCCTTCAATGTTCCTTCCGGAACATCGATGACATCACAGAAGTATTAAATAATATTAATCTGTATGATGAAACTAACAGGAAAATAACGGTTACCAAAAAAGTCAACTTTTGAAAATTTTGGGAGGTTTTCTTGAAATTATTCACATAAGCATAGACTAATTTGAATTTTTGTGCCAAAACCACTCGGATAATGCCACTCCATAGCAAATTATATCACGGTATTAGAGAGATATAAACTCTCTTTCAAAGACACCGATATGCAAAACGTGCCGCGACGCGGACGCTCGCAGTGTTCGCGTCGCGGCGCGTCTTGTTCGTGTTCCCTGCACAGTAAATCAATAAATTAGCTGGAGACTGTAGTAAAATTTAAAAAAAAAACAAACAGCTGGTATAATGATGGAGAGGAGGGCAGAAGTGGAAAACTAGCCAGGGGTACTCAATGAAAGATCTTAAGGAATACTTCACCAGTATTTCACCAGTATTTTTGCCAATTTCATATTTTTCCCTTGCGTTTCCTCTGGTGTATCGGGTGCTGGATACCTAGATTCCTGCCTCGATTTTTTTTCCATAAAGGAAATCGAATGTTTCCAAATAAAACGAGATGGAGTGAAAAAAAATGAAAGAAGTTACAAAAAGTTCATGGCTTCATATCAGTTATGTACAAATTCAATTCCTTCCTGAAAAATGACACTTTCTCACGAACGAAACATTTCGTCATGACGCGATTTTGCGGACATAAGTTTGGAATAAGGGCAGCACCGACATTTTCTTTAGTTGAAATACATGTAAGATTGAGATGCATCTAATTGACCGGGTTTTCTATTCACTCGCCGGTCTCCGGGACGGGGTTCCGTGGATCCTTCAACCTCATCACTCCGGGGAACCCTGTTTACAAAATTACTGAAATCACTTCCTAATTAAAATTGGAATAAAATTACTTCCTCTGGTGTAAACTGTTGATTTCAGGAGACTATCTCGACATCAACGAATGCTTCGTCGAAAAGCCCGATTTTCAAGTGAGTTTTTCGACACTCTCTATATTCCATGCATATCGATCCATCGCTTCTGTGAACAGTATGAAAGTGAGCTCAAAGCTCGGATGTAAGCAGATCTTCTAGCTATCCGCGAACACAATGGGCGTGGAGTCGGTGGAGTTCAAGGACGACTGCCTGCGCGCGTGTCTACGAAGTCAGCTGCGTGGAAAGCCGTGCGCTGGCGTCGAACATCGCCCCAAGGACAATGTCAGTAAACATAGTGGTGCATTTATGTAATTTTACCAGTACTACTGTAATTTTTAGAGCTGTGTATTGTCGGACAAGACCGGTGAGCGACGACCAACGAACGAGCAGAAGCGAGGAAGCTACTACGAAAACGTTTGCGCTCGACCGCCAGGTTAGTCACCTAAGTGGGCGGGGTCTAGAGTGCGAGTTCTCTAGAACTTGCTAGATCATTGGTAATTGTTCTGGAGATCATAGAACGCCAAAAGATGGAGATCTTGTACGACATTTCAGAGAGCTAGTGAGTTTGTAGGATTTTTTTTTTCGATTTTAAAGGAAAAAACTGGCGATAAATGACTAGCTCTTAGACCTATGTCAGATCATGTTAGAGGAAGGTTAGAGATATTCATGCGCTTTCACAACCTTAACTCTGTGTATGTGCCGAACTCCTAGAATAGTCTATTGTATCTTTCTTTCCAACAGTTCAAACTGTTAAGAAAAAGCTTGGTTATAGTCGCAGAGCGTCAATATGGCCATTGCGGCAGAGCCGAGAGTTAGGAAACTGCGTAGGGGCGTGGCCTATTTCTGTGTCTCTGTGTTGTATCGTTGTGATTGGTTGAACACGTCTCACGTATCCTTTTTTATTCGCTTCTGGTGTCGAGCATATCAGTTGTGATGAACGGAGAAATAGTAAAATGATTAATAGTAAATACAAAGACGACTACAGGGTTGTTGAAAGTTCGTTAGGTTATTTATATCGAAAACTTAGATACAGCTGTGATTAAGAGTACAGGGTGAAAAACACATCCGGAAAACAACGATCTTGAAATCTTGGATGAGGTTTTATCCCATTGAAATCCATCCCTTATGTTATCCAACAACTACAGGTTGTCCCGCTAAATCTAATTATAGTTTTATTTTATTCGATTCTGATATAATTTCTGATTTTAGTTTTCGTTTCGTGCACTATCCTTATACGAGAACTAAATTGTGCTATATTTCCTCCTGCACTCATCAGTAAGGTAAAGGGAACTTGTAGTTGAGTTTTATTAGACATAGACATACATATACAAGATCAATACGAACTCTACGTGTAAACGTAGACACTTGTACACAGGTGGACAGGTCTAAGTCTGGTAACAAAAATGCATGGTTCTTTTATCTTCCCATTTCGTTTTATAGCCAAGGAAAGAGTTAGAGGCATGGGACAATATCTTGTTTTGATCTCGGCATGATCCATTGTATATGCTATGCTCGGTGGCAGGCTTGACTGGAGGAGAATAGACTACTCTAATCCAGTGGATTTCATTGAGTTTTTTGCCTCAGAGAGAGAATTGCTTTCATTTGACATGCCGACTGAATGGATAGCTTACTTTGATCTCTGCCAGTATACCTGCTTGTCCAACTTTCTGTATGTTCACATGACTCTTTTGAGAGTGAAGGATATTGCTGCCTGGTGTAGGCGTTAACTTTGAAAAGTGCTGGGCCAAAATATATTTTCTCAACACAGTTGATTGAACTGAAAGATTTGATTACTAGTGTACCCATACTTATAAATGTACATGGGTGAAACTCTTTTCTGTTTCATTGCCTTGAACATTAGTTTATTTTTTTTTCCTTCTTATAGCTGCCTTCCACATAAGGTCATGCAGATCAAGTTGTTGTGGGAAAATGTGGTGGGCCTGTGGGCGTATGAAATAAATAAATAAACATTTTTAAATCTTAATAAGCAAATGAATAAATAAGTAAAAGAACAGATGGTAAATGTAGGTTACGATCGATTCCTACGAGCCACAAATATCCGCCCGCAAAACTAAGCACTTTCATAGAAATCCAGACTCCTAAAACTACAAGGAGGAATGCGCTTCTATCTATGGAAACTAGCACCCTATCTACAGATTCTCTTTTGATCTGTGATTGGTCTCCAACAGTACCCTTGTTGACTGTGTAGCAGTCGCGTCCACCATCCTCATCTTTGAATCGTGGTGTAGGTACAGCACTACATCTTTTCGAGTTGGTTGTGCTATTACGAGAGTGGTCAAGAATTGGGGCGAAGTTGAAGAGGCGCTAGACTGGGTAGGTTGCTCGATGTTGGCCCTTCACGCTCTGAAGAAGGTGATAAAGACCTGTAACAACAGCATCTCGGCTCAACAAAACTACAACACATTTTCAAATCTTTCTTCATGCATCACTCTACAGCGTCTCCTTTCTGAGAAAGTCCTCTCCCACAACTCCTTTGAAAAAGACCCCTTAACGCCCAGCTCAAACTGTTAGGCGGTATTAGGCTGATGTATAATTAATCGGCTTTTTTCGCGACTCCTTTTCCAGTTAAATCTAACGCTTCTTGAACGGTTTTTGATGTAAATAATCCACGTCTCTCATTCAGCAACGTTGCCATCGAAAATCGTACCCACATTCACCATCTCAGGCTCTATCACTTCGGGCAAGATTGGAATGCAATAAAGTCATTCAGCGATCTCATCAAAATTTCGGCCAAAAAATCAGCAAAGCCACGTCGAAAAATATTCAAATAGTTCAGGCTCTTCCTTCTTCATCTGTAGGATTGGTCCAGGGAAGAAGGACCAATCCTACAGGTAAACAAGGAAGAGCTTTACGATCGAATTACGACGACCAGGAAGAGTTCGGACAGCACTCTCGTTGTCAGGCTTTCGTCCTATTCCTGGCTTCCCAAAATTCCTGGTGCTTGGGATTTGATGGCCAACCTCTTCTTTCTTCATCTGTGGAGCTCGTACTTTACGGATACGAACAATCTTTCAACTTAGCCTTGCTGATTGGTGCATCTTTGGAAGGCTCGCTGAGATTGACTGTGCTGCATTCCAACTTCTCCCGAAATGATAGAGCATATTATAGCGGATTTGTATGCAGCCTTCGAAAGCATCTTCAATAAGTAGAAGGAGAGAAAAAAAACCAACTGAAAAGCTTCAATTTTTATCGAGAAAAAAGTCGCGAAAAAAGCCACACCAATTATGCACCAACCTAATAGAAGTGCCGAATTGAATAAATGAGCGCTAAGCCATTGGTATTATAAACAGCACATTATAGAGTGTTCAAAGCCGTACAACCTGCTCCATGTCTAATAATGTCAGACTCCAAGTCGTTTTTGATGTTGGCTGGGTGCCGCCTCTGTGAGAGTTTCGCATGCATATTGCTGTTGAGTAAAGTTCCTTCCCCTCGGTTCACTCTGTCACAAAGATGCTGCAAATGATCTACCTAGTAGATTCGAATGGAGTCTGTCTGATCTGATGTTCTTGCTAACATTGTGATGCAGCTTGTATACCATTTTAGATGACGTAGTCGAAACCCTCAATATTCTAGCACGTCATTCAATCCTTCGCTTCACAGTTGACTCATGAACTCATACACTATATGAAAACCTAAGCACACACCTGCCGCGTGACAGAAATTCTTAGATCTCAAAAGCTAAAATGTCGTGCATACTGTAGCTGTGCGATACCGTAGCCTTGGGAGACAAAGCTTCAAACCAAATAGGTTTCATCGTGGTTTGTGAGAGGGACCCCTTGCACTTCCCTTTCAGCTTAGAACTCTCCCGATAATGGGCGAAGAGACTACAGGGATTCTCGAACAGCAGAAAAATGAAGGAATTATTCTCGGTTACGCATTAAAATTGTTCCACGCATTCATCAAATGTGAAATTGGACGACTAAATTGTTTTGGACACCACATATCATTTGTGACAAAGTGGATGAGACATGGAAGGAATTTGTGGAATGTTCCACTGCAACTCTCTGATAATTGAACTGCTATAATATAAAACCGACATACTAAGGTTCGCTTCTAATTGAAAGCCACGGTTCTAGTGTGTATGAATTACAAATACAAGTGAAAAAAATCCTGGTGACAGTTGGAATTATTGTAATCAACGAAACTTCTCCACGTATTCTCTACGTCGTAGCATTTCTTCATCGTTTATGTGACCACCGTAGGGTGTTCTCGTGATTCGTCGCAAACAACTTTGATGGGAGAGAGTTATTTTTCTATGACACTAGCTGATATCCTACATGTTTCACGGGCATAAATATTAGATTGGTGCATAATTAATGCGGCTTTTTTTGCGACTTTTTTTTTCTCAATAAAAATTGAAGCTTTTCAAATGTCTTTTTTTTCATGAAAACAATCCTCTCTTTCCAATGATTAAATGTGCTATCGAAAGCCTCATCTACATTTGCCATAATATGGTCTATCACTCTTTGAGAAGTTGGAATGCAGGACAGTCATTCCGCGATCTTAGCGATCCTTTCAAAAATGGGCCAGTCAGCAAGGCTACGTTGAATGATTGTTTATATGCGTAAGGCACGAGCTTCACAGTTAAATAAAGAAGCACCAGAAATTTTGGGATGTCTGAAAGACGACGGAAGCTTGTCAACGAGGATGCTATCCGAACTCTTCAGTATGAATCATTCGACCATGATACTTATTCTTAGAGGGCTCAGAAAAGCATAAAGATTAGCCAAATGGGTCCTCGCGAAGTCTTAGACAGGAATAATATTTAGTGTCCCCCGATTTTCTGTAGCAGAAGGAGCAGGCTCCATTTCTGAGGAATCTCGTCAATCGAAGCTCCTTCCCCATCACGGCTGTCAAGGGTTCCTGGTCGTCGGAATTCGATCGAAAAGCTATTCCTTCTTCATCTGTAGGATTGTGTTTTCCTACCTAAACTATTTCAATATTTCTCAACACAGCTTTGCTGATTTTTCTTCAGCCAAAGTTTCGTTGAGATCGCGGAATGACTGTGCTGCATCTCAAGCTTTCCCGAAGTGGTAGAGCATGAGGTGATGAATGTGGATACGATTTTCGATAGCACCGTTACTAAGCGAAAGAAGGGGATTATTTATATTTAAAAAACCGTTCAAGCAGCTTTAATTTTCATCAGGAAAACGAGTTGCGAAAGAAAAAACGACATTAATTATGCACCAACCTAATAGTAATGAAACCCATTATTGAAAGATGTAGGTGCACCTTGATGATGTATGTTATGGGGGTTGTTGCCTACAGCTACTGTAGCCTTCGGAATGCGGCCACTGCTTTCACAATACATGTGCGAACATCACCTTCCACACCCCCATGGTGTGCGACAGAGCTGCCAAGATAGGTGGACCAGGCGACATTCTCGAATTAAGCAGTTCCCACATTGATTTTGATCTGCGGTCCCTTGCGATGATTGTGGAAGCTTGCATAGAAGTTCATTGCGGTGGCTAATCGAACCTCAAATCAGCAAAACATCTAAACAGCTGACGATAACCGGAGAACAAACTATCCACTAAACAACGATAGAAAATGGCGCGAGAATTCTAACAGGACATTCAGGGGTGAGTGATTAGTGAAATGAGACATGTGATACCATTATATAGACATTTTCGCTGCTGATTTGTTCTGAGACACACAAATCATATAGATTTTGGCGGTTCCACCAGGCGTTCCAACAGACTACCAAGTTCGACTCCTAAGCCTAGCAGAACCAACGATGGCGGTTGATTTACGATAGTCTCTTCTTTTATTGCTTTTGACTTCTCGGAGATCCATTTTTTTCGGTCTTCTGCTCGAAACTTGCGGTAACTTTTTGGAATTTAGTGTCGATTCCTGCGAGGAAAGCAATATCATCTGCACTGTACACGTTTTCCGAAATATTGGCATGTGTGATTTCGGTGAACGCGTTGAGAAAGGGGAAAAAATAGTCGGAAGCATAAAAAAGCAAATTATCAATAAGCAAACTGTGAGCAAACCTTGTCTTTTCATACTGTAGATGAGGGCGGAGTCGAACATTCGCAGAGCAACCTTTGATAACAGTATTGGTCTCATTCTTAGCGGTGATTAGCCAGATAATAACAAAGACTTTTGATTACGTTAAAACGCGACAACGTGCACGAGCGATCGAGCTCGGGATATCCGCCACGTGGGACCACGTGCACGCTCCATTTACTTTGAAATTTGTGTAAGACGTCACAATTAGCAAATTCATTAGTAATGACGTACTAATGGAGCTAGAAGTGTACTCCACACATAATAGGCAAGGCAGATATTTTTTCCAAAATTTTCATTAGGTATTTCGGATAGGGGCAACTGAACGATCGATGAATGCTTAAAGAACTCCTAACAGTGGCAAAGGAAAAGACAACAAACATGAAGAGAACTTCCAGAATCAAAAATGAAGAGACAATTAACATGAAAGTAGTCATCGCTTTATGTGGAAATGAAAAACTACTACGCGGGACGACCTGTCCAACACGAAACCGGCCGAAAGCACGCGGGTCCCACAGGGCGGTGCCTGCAAAAATTCGCTCTGTCGCGAACGTGCTGAGTCATGTCAGCTTAAATATTGAAACATTCCTAAAGCATAACAATAATACAAAATAGATCACACATAGATACGTTCTTGTTCACATGCAAAGTCTATGTAGCTCTGTCAGCAGGCGTTGTCCATGCCAGTTGATGTATACATTGACTCAGTATAGCTGCGTTGGCTTTCCTACCTTTTTAAATGGATATAGATTACTGTAAAAATGAAAAACCCTAAAAGTTTGTTCAAACCTCCCTGTTAACTTATGCGCAGCCATCGCCGAGCAGTGGCTAATAATTCCTTGCGTTGCTTCCAGTTTTTTTCTCATTCTTCTAGGGCAAGAGCCACCAGCTCCTTACATTTCTCCTATTTCCCCATCCTAGCCATGCTGCACATTCCATAATACTCTCGCAGCGGGGAGTTCTTTCTTCGCTCTTACTTACTACCTACAGTGAAACGAACTTGATTCCACATTAATCACTTCAATCTTTGAATTAACATAATATCACTGTGACCTTACCTTTACACGATTAGCGAGAGTTTTCACAATATTTCAACTTTCCTGAGAGCAGGCACAAGTTTTACTAGCTATATTAATGTGCTGTAACAACGTTTGTCCACTTCAAATGAGGCTATTTTCTCCCCATTATTGCAAACTCGTTCCGCCTGCTTCGCTTTTTCCCCGTTCCACAGGGTTCTTGCATTCGCAGAGCGGCGGTCAGATGCAAGAAGACTTTTTTCTCACGCCGTCCACCACCTAATTCAGCGGTAAATGAATGCATCGTTATATCGTGCGACGTCGCGTGATTTACACCCGCAGCGATCAGTTTTTGCCCTGTCGGTAGAAGGTTCGCCTTGACGCTCTCTTACGGAATGTCATGTTGTTGTTTTCATCGTTTTGATATATTCGGAATGTGTGACCAGTTGTCATGGTAAATGATAGGAATAATAAATAGAAAATCAAAAAAGACTCACAGTAATGTTCAGTCGGTGCAATTCGAACTTGCGACTTCTGGAATCCCAAATATTCTGGTGTTCTTTATACCAAGAGTTTTCAACTTCTCACTTCCGTAAAGAAGTCTTGGATGCGAATGCTATGGATAACAAGAATTTCTTTTCTATCAGTTCTGTTTGGGTTGTCGAGAAAAAGGTCCCCTCTACCCGAATTTTTCAGTGTTTACGGAAGTTGACGTTTTTCACATAATAATTTTGAGAGCACGTACTTCCAAGACTTCTAACTTCCGATAGTTCTATCATTTAAGGGATATTGGAAGTTGCAACTCCCGGAAGTTAAGTATCCGGAAAGTACAATAAAAATTGTAAGAAATGCGTAATGATGTTGAACTTATTGATATTGAAAAGGAGATGTAGTCAACTGCAGAAATAGTCTCATAGTCTCATAAGGCCTTACAAGGAAGTAGAGAAACACTGTCCTCTTGCCATTCTTTCACCTCTATTCTAGAGAGCAGAGCGCAAAAGGCTAACTCCGCAGATCAAAACAAAACCTATCTAGTTTGAAGCTCTATAAGAGGTTTATTTTGTCAAATTCAGCAATCTTGCGGATTGGATGTGTTCAAATTTACAATCTGGAAGGGGTAAGTGTCGTGAACACAGCTCATGATGATTAATACGACCGTTTGCTTCGTTATGTTGTGCATTCCACGGCTCATGAGGATCCAAATGAGATAGCATCGGTCATCTCACTTATTAGCGATCTCAATTGTTGGCTAAAGCATGTCCGGCTCATGCCACGCTGAGGACAGGACATTCCTTGCTGTCGCCTGGGTGCGGTTCTAGTCAGCGACATGATTCTTGTCCTTCTTTCCGCGTATTTCCAGTACTCTACACTTTTTCATAACTGCACCCGGTTTTCACGAAGCATTTTAGGCTCCCACGTTTTACTTGAAGGCAGCACTCGCGGAAAATTTCACTTCCAAGTTGAGTCACCGTGCAAGTGACTGCTAGGGAATCACAATAGTATGTAGGGACACCAGAAATTGCCACCCACCTGAGAAGATTTTGCCGTGGACGCTGATGTCAATGTGAACTTGGTCGTGTTATCCCGTGCAAACACCCAAAATCGCTACCTTGCTCATAGGTCCCCGTGGCGGGACCTACTGACGTCAAGAGGCGCGCAATGGAGTAGAGCACCCCGCTTTCATCAATTTCTGGCGCTATTCACGCTATTTCATCATTAGACATGAGCTGTAGGCCTTAAAACCCCAGAAAATAGCGAGGTCTTCTAAATGAGGATTCCCGCGAGTGGTGCATTTGAACTGCTTGTTTTTCCTTCCATTCCCACTATTTGATAAAGTTGTATAACCACTCGGCAGCGCTTTTCTTGCTCTACAAGAAAAATAATAAGAAAAATATAGCATTGAATTTGAAAGAGATTTATTGGAACGTATTTGATGGCCTTTTGTTCAAGAACTGTCGCATAGGAGATATCATTCCTTATTCCTTCCCTTTTTCGCGAATTACGACCGATAACATAGTAGTTCGAAGACAATAAACATGTAACTTCAATCAGAGGTAAGTATATAGATTCCATTCAGAACCCTGAGAAAAAACGCAATGAGCGAGCGCCTTTCTCGGTTGTTTCATGGTTTCCAGCCGTCTTGTGATTGAGCATTTGTGTGTTTACGATCATGGTATTGGTGTTTAAAATGTGATTTACTGCCTTTCTACGGAAACTGCCTGTACTTTAGTTTTTGGTAGAGAAATAACTCATTTAAATTTTTCGGTAAGAGACACATCGAGTTTGGGCAATTCGTCTGCTTTCGAACGAATTCTTCAAGTGTTTCCCATTAGGAGAAGTGGGTTCATCTGCCACTTATTTTCGGTGTTTTTGGTTTGAATGAGGATGTTAACAGGATTGAAATGGATTGTTTAACCTAATGTATGATCCAAGTCGGGTAAGATTCGGAAAGCCGTTTCGCTCCAAATGTTTGCTTGAAAATGGAGGCCCGCTAAAGAGCTCTCACTAACAACATACGAAGATAGGTTTAATTTTAACTTCCAAATGTCCCGATCCATTAATTTTCCAACTTTCAGTAAAATAAAAAACAAACACAACAAACCAGAAGGAAATGAACAAATATATGATTCATTTCGCCTCTACCTTCGAACGAATCCCAGTCTTCCGGTACCTCTGATGCTGTTCAGTAGATAGGTGGAGCGGAGAAAACCATGGAAGTGCAAGGAAACAGTATGATGGAATAGAAAAAAAAGTAAGAGAAGAGCAAAAAACAGTTAAAAATGACGAGAAACCATGAAAAGTTCCAAAAGAAAAAAGACCATGAAATAATAAAAAAAATGAGCTGCATAGGTACGTCCCCTACTCGCGTGCTAAGATGACTCATGCTAATTATCATTATGAATTTTCAAGAATATCAAGAAGCAGCATGAAACACGAGGAGAACGCAAGAAATGATGGCGGTATTCCCAGTGCGTTCAAAGCGCGAACGAGTGTTCCGTGATAGGTCCCGCCACGAAACCATGCCAATGGTACACATTCCGCTTCACCACACGCGCACATCCGTGGCTATTCGCTGTGTTCAACTTACTGTTGTGATTGTCCAGCAGCCGGCTACACAGTAACAGTGCCGCTATACTCCTCGAGGACTGTAGCACCTTGCGTCGCCGTCGCTGGCGACTGTGACACCGGTGCGCATCGATTGTGGGCGCGGCGTCGCGGCGGCCGCCGAAGTTGGCGACTGGCGATCACCAACATTGGCGGCCGCCGATAGTAGCGACTCTGGCGTCGGTGCCTATCGATTGGTCGCCAACATTGGCGGTCGTCGGCGACGGCGACGCAAAGTGCTATACTCCTCGAGGAGTATAGCGGCTACCTAAGCGATTCCCTTAAGAAGTGAGAATTTCCGTGAGTACTGCCTTTAACAAGTGGAACTCCGGCTGGCAGAGTAACGTAATAAGTGGGAATAAGAACAGCAAACTCGAATTAAGACAGTGCGCTCGAACTGAAAACATTGGTAGATATCTTGGAATGTCTAGATGATAGACTAATCTAAAACCTTACTTCTTACCACTTTTTTCAACTCCCACTCCGCCCTAACTCTATTTCGCGGTACCCTTTTCTGCAAAAGTTCTAAGGTAAAACTTATGACCTTAGAGGGGACGCTGGTTTTGCTTTGCTTATTTTTTGAAAGCGTTAACCTGCTCACCTATGAATTTCACCGGCCAATAACCATCCAGGTATTCGAAGAGGTATTTCCGACGTTCATCATTCAAAAGACTTCGTTTTTCTGACGATTGATGACTGTCCGGTAATCCGCCTGCAACGATTCTTGCACGTCTGATTAAGGCAAAGAAAGAAAACGACCAAAACGATTATCTGTCTGATCGATTTGTTTAAATCAGAAGAGAATCGAAGCGAAGTCTACGCACGCATTGATGATACGACTTGCTGAGTGCTGAATCAGCGTGAAGTTACACATTAGTAAACAGCGCAGCTTCTACAATATAATACCGTGTTTCAAAAAAAGTTGCTAAAATATAGAAGAGCAGCTGAATCAACCAAACTATTTTATAAGAACGGTGGCGGACGCAGGACGAGCGGAGCGCGCCTTATCCCCCCCCCCTCCTGGGTCACCAAATTTTTGAAATTGCTCTATAGAATCATACTTATACATAGATAGAAATATTGTAGAAGCTCATTTCTATTGGTTATTTTTATTGTTGTTGAAATATTGATTATTAATTATTACCATTGATTATTAGTATTGAAAATAATATTCTCACTAATTTTATTATTGCATCTGGGTCAACGAAGTGGTGGAGTTGCCCACTTTTTCCTCATGCCCCCCCCCACCGAATTGCAAGTCCTGAGCCTGATGGCCACCGGCCAAACATGGCCAAAGGGCGGAGCCTGGACCACTGTGATTCCTGCACCATGTGCTGGCGCTCAGTGGCTAAATGAGCGGCTAAATTTTAGATGAGGCCACGCATAACCAGTTTCCAAATTTCGAAGTTGAATTTTCCGGTTTTCAAGACCCAAAAGTTTAGAAGTCTTCAACGTTGTAAAGTGAAGTATTTCTTCTTTCTAACAGCTCTGAGAATTTTTGCTAAATAAAAGCATAATTTGACACAACCTCAGCCTCTATTGCAGCGAAATCTTCAAAAATATATTTTGCACTGAAAGTACTTGCGATATGTTTATTTGATGTACATACTGATTCAGTTTTTGACAACCATATCGCACCAAGACACCATTTTTGCACAGTTACATGAAATAATAATATTAAATAATAATGTTAAATAATAACGATAATAATAATATCAAAAAAATAAATTCATCGAAAATATTCCCGTTGCAGACCTATCATAACAAGCAGTGACAAGGCCCTCACTGATCGGTTCGGCCCCCAAGTGGTGATGTACGCTGCGTTGGATGTGTGAGAATAGGTACAGGGAACTCCAAACGGTCGCGGACAGGGGCGGGACCTCGGCGCCGCTCGCTTGGGCAGAGACACGAGCGCTCACCACGTGGCTCTGGTTTCTCTGCTTCTGCGGCAGAGATCAGAGAAACCAGAGCCACATGGTGAGCGCTCGTGTCTCTGCCCAAGCGAGCGGCGCCGAGGTCCCGCCCCTGTCCGCGACCGTTTGGAGTTCCCTGTACATCCCACCTCTGGGATACAAGTAGGCGAGATCTCGTGGATGAAATTAGTAAAAATAATAATTCACTGAAATCAAGTATATACAATTACTAATGAAAATATAGGCTTAAAAACGCTGTGTATAGAAGCCGCCACTGCGTCCAACTCGTCTGCCGCGCCGCGTAGCTGACGCGACGCGGCCTTTTTTTCTGCGATGCAATAACGACTGGCCATCACTGCAGATGGTATCGAATGTAGTCAAGAGTAGGAATTCATTGTTAGTCCCAGAAATTTAGAAATTCTTGTTCCATCCACAGTATGCCTACCGTAATCGAATACGGTAATCGTGTAGAGAAACTTCAACGTGCAAAGTGGTGTTCATATTTGTGATGAATACCATAAACATGGTGGCACCACGTGTGTAGGAAAAAATTGATGGATAGAGGACAGGTATTCACGTTAGTCCCGTGCGGACCACTGTGCAAAATGCGGGCCTGAGGGAACGCAGGCCTAAAAGCTCTCCAGCATGCCAGAGATTGAGGGCCTCACGCAGAGACTCAGAAATTTGAACAGCCCCACTAACTTGAAAATTGGATGGTGTGGCGCCAATTTAAAAAAAAAACCTAAGCGGGAAAATGAGAATCAATGCGGACTTGGAATGCGGGCCAGAAGTAGCATGCCAATGAGTACTGCATTCCGTCCTGAAAGTTCGAACAAATCTGCGGCCTGAGCCTAGATTGTCTATTATCAGTAATATTAGTCGCATTAACCTCCAAAATTTCAAGCTGCAATATCTTTTTACATGATTTTACTGCTTCGAACGGCTAGAACGGACGCTAAATCAGCTGATCGCGTCAATTACCCGGCTGACCTTCTGCAGCTATTTGCGGGCTGTATCGAAATGAACTCGTTCCACACTTGCATTCCACCCGGTGATGGCTCGACGTTGTTAATGGGGGCGTAGCCAAGACGCTACGCCCCACTATCGTCCGCCACCACCACCGTCGCCAGCACACATCGCCGCCTGAGAGCCGACGATCTGCTGATGTTACTCGTCGTCATCTGACGCACGCACGCACGCACACCCCGAACAGACACATGACAACGATGGCGACATTGTTATTGCTGTGGCTTCTCAGCATACTGTATTCGGCAGCTGATGCAGTTGACCTCGGCATAAACTATAAACTGTTGGAATGCTTTGATTATAAGCGAAATTACTGGCTAGTTGGTTACGCATTCCACACGTCGTCTGTTGAGGTATGGGAGCCATGTTATTGATTGGTTGGTCAAATTTGTTTTTCTCTGTCTCTGGCTCTCCACTGAATGTCCATCCTCACTCGATTGCCTTGGGTTGTTCTGGATTTTTATCCATATCCTCAGATAATAACTCTTCTCATGCTTCTGCACCCGTTTCATACCTCTTTCATGCTTTACTGATCCCATGCGGTTCCATCTAATCTTCTTCCAGAGATTAGCCTCACTCAAAAGCTGTTTTTCACCTTCCAGCATAGGTACGTACCCTGTCCAAATTTCGCGTAAACCTTGAGCATGAGATGTCCTTCGACCTCACCCTTAGGCGTTACAATGTGAGGACTTGGATAAAAAAATTTAGCAGGGAATATTTGCATAGATCTCCTTTTATAATCTAATCACTTAATAGAAGCAACTTGTGGAGACTTAATTTTTCAAAATATCGATTGATCGACAAAAATCCAATATTCACTGAATTCGATGTTGCCAAAATTAATCCTGGTCTAACATGTGGTTCTCTCGAACCTTTCCTGCTAGTGGATTGATACCTTATGGCCCTTTTCCTCGATGTTTAACGATTAACGGTCCAATGAAACTTCCGAGAGGCTGGACGCTGATTTCCGGAAGTTCATATTCCCATGGTCCTCGAATAATAAATTCCCAGGAGTTGCATTGCGTCCTCTACTGGTATCGCTTGCATTAACGGACTAACGGAATCTTGACCAGCTGGGAATGCTGCCAAAATTTCTGCCGTTTTCCGCTCGAATTCAAGTAGTCCTATAAATTTTAATTTAATCGAATCTAACAATATGAAATATAATATTTTGATGGAAAACAACCATCGGTTTAAACTGGAGCTCGACCCGTAGAAAAACGGAGAATTCAGTGTTCTACCGTTAAAGGCAGTGTGTCACCTCGTGCCGTAAGCTGAAAATACCAGCAGACTTTAGACCTCCTCGTCACGCTAGCTTCAAAGATGTACGTCAAAGCTCATAAAAATGAAAAACCCGTTTTCGGAGGTTCCGAAAGTGCTGACCACCTGGGACCTTTAAAGTGTAATATTTAGTTCAATCAATACCTTTGAAATTTATTTAATTCGCTGTGAATTAATTTATTCTACATAGGTAAAAGTGCTTATATCACCAACAAACAATTAATTAATTTTAAAAAGATATTAGTGAACATATGAGTATATTTATAGGTCCTTGTCATAGAGGATAGCCCCAAGTCACTGCTATTTTTTTTTTCAAATTTTTGAAATTTGCTCATTTTTATTATGTTTTTCCGGTTTCTCGCTCATTATAACAGATCTGCAGCTGACGTCATGCCGATGAGTGACGCGTTTCTAGCCGCCAACCCGTTGGAATGTAACGGTGGGGGCCTCTCCGGATCGTCATGACACATGATCTAACGAGGCTCCAGATCACACCCTTCAGAAATTTACATGCTACTGTGAAATTAATCCAGTGTGGTTTGATGAACCATTATACATGTCACTGTATGCAGAAAAAACTACAAGACGACATTCATCGGCATGAAACCTCATTTTCAGTGAAGTGTAAGCTGGCGCTTCGTTGCATACGTGCATGATCACAAAGAGTTCCGAACAGCGTAGATATTACCTTTGATTTCTACACAATACTAGTTTAGAATTTTTTTCCACGTCTAAAACGTATTTTGGCCAATTTTACAACGGTCTCACTTTTCTGCAAATATTGAAGTCGCGTTGATTCGGAGCCACACCTTTGTCTGAAATGCAAAATTTGCACCCATCATTGCGGTTTCTTTTATTTGCCAGCACAAACTGGTTGTCTTAATTACTGCCTACCTACTGGAAAAGTTTAAACATGATAGAAAATTTGAACAACGTTCGGTGCAAAAATTAAACTTGACGGAATCCGTCACTTCTTCATTGGTTACCAGTTACCACCCACTGTGATACAGTAACGCTCTGGTGGGGCCAATTTATAGACATACGGTGCACGCGCGGCCTGGATAGCACAGTTTTATTGAGGGGGAAAATTAGCGAGCCTCAACGGGTGGAGGAGGGCAAGACGCAAGCCGCGACGCGACCTCCCCGCACGTATGCGTATGAGCTTTTGCGCGCTCTTGGAGTGACCGAGCGTTACGCCTCGTTTAGATTTGACAACATGAATGAATCGCTAGCTCTAGCGGTCTATTGTGTGGTAATCTATTCATGCATACCCATCCAGATATCCTGTGTGAGCTCGAGGAAACTCGTCCATTCCGTCATGGCATCGTCTGCGACTGCGGTGGTTGCAGCCGCGACGCATGCGGGGATCTGTCGATCACAAATTTGCAGCGTACGACTTGTCAAGCAGCTATGCTTTGGCTCCTAGGGTGCAGCCATACTCATCATTTTTGACCTAGTTCTGGTAATCGATATCGATCCAGGGCTGCGCGCCGCTGCCGCTGTCACTACCGTTGTCGGGAATCGATCAATATGCATCAAAATCATTGCCACCGCGGCGACGCCAACAGAAAACAGTACACTCTTCTAAGTTTATAGGATCAGCCTTGAATCCTTATTCATTTGCAGTTCATTTGTTTTGTTTACATCTTAATTTCATTCTAATGTTTTTTTTTTGCTTTCTTTTCAAAACTTTCACATGTTTTTTTGGTATATTATCCACGTAAAATATCTTGGATCTTAAAGAGTAGGAGAATTTCACCACCAATGTTTCTCATGTTTTATCCTAGATGTTCCTAACCTCTAATGCAGAGCGTCTTCACATGGGAGCGTCCGCAAGACTAGCCGTTTAGATTATTTCTAACCAAATTCTGGTGTTTTATAGTGCTATCTTTTATGAGAAGTGAAGCTAGGACCACGTGCGCGTGTCTGGAATCCGACCCATTATGGACGAGTTTTCTGAAGTACCCATGACAGTAACAAGTGTGGCCGCCCAACAACCAAACAACCACAATTCAGAAAAACCTGTACAAGTCCAAAATTTATTGGACGATACATATGTGGTTGTTTTCATCGAAAAAACCACTGTCGAACCAATATAAAGGGAAAAAGAAACACTTATATAACCATACACTCCAAAGAACGAACTGCGCAATACCGTAATCTAAGCGAGACATCGTTTCTACTTACAGTCGGCACCTATTGCTTTATGGTTATGGCTCTATGACTTTCCATTAGCATTATGCTTTGAAAGCATCGCTATTGGTTTAGGAAGTTGATTGAAAGAATGGGAGTTTCGGAAAGATCTTCTGAGTGAAAAAATTAATTTCTTATACGATAGTCTCTATCTTTATTTACTGCTCTTGGATATATTCCCTTTAAATATTAATAAAATTGTTGATGTTATGGAAAGGTTTTACGATAAAAATGTAGGATTTATATAGGAATGTTGCCTATTTGTCCATTTCGTTCCCTTACCATTTACGGGTAAATAGGTTTGAGGAATAGGTCCTCCCGGGAACTGGTCAGTACGGCGAAGAGGACCTACTTTTGTTTAAATTTACCTAAATTTTACGATCAATTATCGGCTGCAAGCCTTACTTTTGGTTATACTACCCTTTTTTCCGTCCGTGTCCTTCGTGGAAAAGTTTTGTTTAGTGATTGCCATTGATCCTGGAAGATTTCTATTCATGGACCCGGGCCAAGCTTAACGATAGAGCACTGAATTCTCCGTTTTTCCATGGGTTGAGCTCCAGTTCAAACCGATGGTTGTTTTCCAAGATTAGGCGTCAGATTACACACAGGATCTGCTGTTACACTCACTACGTTAAATGACGCAATTTCTGACGGTGACGGTATTTACCTGAGTACTTTTTGTACCTAGCATTGTTAGGCAATGAAGACACGAAAATGACTTACTCTACTGTGCAAAATTCAATTATAAGTTGAAGAAGAGTGCTAAAATCCGAATTTATGATTATAGGATTACGGTAGCGATTATGTTGTGAACTTGCTAAAAAAGCTTTCTGTGCAAACTCACAACATAATTGTAGCTTGATATCTTACCCCTCTTTCAAATTTTTTTTTGTCGGGAGACACCCCTGCTTGCTCATTCCTAACTATTATCTCTTCATATTGTTTTATCAAAGTTGAGCACACATATATACAGTGGACGTCAACGGCGGTGGCCCATTTGCGGCCTCGAGAAAGGCGCCGCGCAACCGCGCCGCGCGCACTGGGATCGGTGTCGTCTGCCGCCGGAATGCTATTTCTAGGCGCTTTTCTCCCCGACTCGGTCGAAAATCCTTAAAACGGGTAGAGATGCTGCTAGAAATAGCATAACAGCAGCAGAAGACATCGGTTATGGCGCATGCGGCGCGGTTGCGCGGCGTCCTTCTTGGGCCACCGCCATTGACGTCCACTATATGTCTTGTAACCGCAGACTCATATTTTTAGCGCACCTTTGAGTGCAAAAGTAAAATAAAATAAAAATAATTGCTACAATTCACAACATAATTTGGGCTTGGAAGCAATTTCTTCGTTCACTTGCATTTTTTATGGTGTAAAGCAATATATTTCACGCCATTCCAGTTCCTGAATTAATTTCTACCGCTCCCTTTTTTTCATGCAGGTAGTAGTGAAAAAAGGAGTTGCTGTACCCAAGACTACGCCAATTAGGAAACGCGTTGAACACCTTATCATAATGAGATAACATAATAGGCTTTAGTGCTTTAATTGTGTGAGAAAACTTGTTCCACACTGGTACTTCCACAGAAAAAGTACCTATTGATCCATTGCGTCTTGACGCAGAGGAAGGCCTTATAGCCGTAGTGGAATTCCAAGAACGTCGTGATTCGTCCTTGAGAAAATCATCGTATTTACGATGCTTTTACTGGACCTTTTTTCGGGATTCCATTCGTCGCTGAGGAATGCGCGGCCACGCCCACTTTCGCGACAAATTACGGTCAGCGACGAGCGGAACGACTTCAGCGGTAATTTCCCCTATTGTGTAGTGTTCATTTCGAATGCTCGTCTTCTGGAGTGTGCTGAGCGCGTTCCAGTTAGTAAGATTACACAACAGTAACGTAAATAGCGTCGTAAAGTTACTATGACGATTCAGCTAGAGGAAGATATATATATTTCATGGTGCCTATAAATCAGCATTTTAACGAAAACTAATTCGTGGACTGAGTTTGGCCAGGAATGAGCTAGGACAAAGATAATTTATTGTAGTAAGTTAACTATCACGCAGTATGCTTCCAGAAAATTACCACGAAACCAAAAAGTTAGCGGTCGGCGGTATATAGTCGGCGCTGTGAAATGTATGGAGAGTGGGGGAAAATTGACTTGAAACATATGAGGCACGCCTTCCTTTTGAAATTTAGGTTTTTTGAGTAAATAAATCAAAAATAATGTTCAAGGTCCTGATTAGTAGTAAAAGAATATGGTCTTGTAAGCTTAACCTTTGTCCTTTCGAGACTACAGAACCGGTCAATCATTCCTTCCGCCCACCTGGTCTGCCGCGCCGCATCACCCACGCGATGCGGCAGACCAGAGGAGCTTATGGTCGCCGGTGTTGATGTTTCGTTTATGTTTTTCACTATTTTTCTTCGAGTCTTTGTTTTCATTCCGGAAAGCTTGGATCAGGTCAATACCTGACGACGACACACAGCAGCCGCATAGACCAGGAAACAAAAACACCGCTCGACAACAACAGCGTCCAGCTGGTCTGCCGCGTCGCGTAGATGGCGTGGCGCGGTAGACCTGATGGGTGGTATTCAGTGATGCAAAAGCAATTGACCATCACTGTATTTTAGTCGTTACAGTGTTGAATAAATGACATCAAAAGTTAATGTGGTGGTCCGAGGGAAATAGGTTTTTCCTTCCATAAGCGAGTCCCCTTCTTTTTCCCCCAGGATAATGGACCGGTAGAAGAATTCATTCCTCTGCATACTAAGGTATTTTCCTCAGTCTCTTTGATCTTCTTCTACTCTGCTCTTCATTCACCTGAGTCTGTTTTCATACTCCTTCTCATGCCTTTTCTTTTCACATTCCTTCCAAATCCACACTTCCCCAGCTTATTACCGTATTTCAGTTCAAAGACGAATGTCTGCGTGTGTGCCTTTCGGCGTTGATTCGTGGCTCACGCTGCAAATCTGCGATGCACATCCCTGGAGATGATCAGTGTGTGATCTCCGATCAGGATCAGTTGTCCAGACCGGATCTATTTGTCGAGAACGATGCACACAACACATTCACTGTGAACTATTTCAGGAATACTTGTGTGGATCCACCTCAAAAAGGTTACTTAGCCCAATCCTTGGGGTTATTCAGAGAATTGCTTACATAACACCGGGTGTTTTATTAATTTTTATATCCTTTTTTTTACGATTTCATGAGTTTTTCACTACCTAGTGAACATCGGGGATCTCAGATAGATAGATATGCTGTTGCTGATCAACTCACAAGCTGGTACTGAGTGGCCAGCCAATCACAGCACGCCAGCGGGACATAGACGCAGACAAAGCCACGCCCCTCATTGCGCGTCTGCGCTCTTACTTCGGGCACTAACTGGAGTATAAGCTGGGAAATGACACTCGTGCAATGAAGATGTACACGAACAGTCCTCAAATTCCATAATCTTGATCTGCCGTTATAGGAATGTAAATATTATTTCAAATCTTTTTAATCAGCCTAGTCCATCGGAAGAAATTCGCATAATCTCGGGGGTTCAAAGAAAAAAATTGCGATGAACTCGGCTGGAACGTTCATAGAACACTTTTTATATGGGTGTGGCATGGAACAATAAAATATTGGATTGGTATTGAGTACTGGAACCAACTATGCAAAGAATCCTGCTGCTCTTCATTAAATGACCTTGGTAAAAATGAGCTCGATGTCGCCTGACATGGTCTGACATAGCTAGAGAACTGGTAATGTCTACTAACACCATGTTTGAAAAATTCCAGAGAACCGAAAAAGCTATATTACACATGCAGCTTAGGTTTTACACTGATTTTTCTTTCAGTAAATCGTTAATTCCAGAGGGAGGCCGCCTAGAGGCTCGTCTGACCGGGTTCCGAGGTGGCGAAGGCATTCTGGAACTGGCCCAGAGGAAAGGACAGAATCCCAAACTTCTGGCAATAATGACTGGTTTGCAGGAGAATAAGGTGAGTTCTAGGACGCTAAATTGTTCTTCGCTTTACCTTTTCCCATCATTTTAACCTCCCTCCCTCTCCCCCTTCTCCCCCGCCCTTACCTTCGTACACTTCTTTACGAAAGGGCAAAATCACTATCATTTTGCTTTTAGTGTATTCAGCACCGAAAAAAACATACGAATGTCACCCATTCGATCATTTAAAAGCTTCCACTCTGTCGAAATTGAATACCTGAATATTGGGCTGGGGAATAAGTTCGTTCAGTTTTTTTTTCAACTTGTTTTTTTCACGGCGACTCTAACTTTCCTTGACCGGCAGTCATAGTCTATTTTGAAGCCCTTGATTTGCTCTTTCTGAATGTCGTAACCTCATTCCTGAATTCTCGTTTTACCTTGCTCTCTACCGCATGGACTGTGACCACCCAAGTCGACAAAATTGAACCTCCCCGCAACCGACAACCGTTTGACTTCAATCGTGGATCAAATGTGGCCTAATTGGCTAGGGAAATCAATGGCGTTTGGAGAGGAATCTCTACTGATGAAAGGACAGCATAGAAGTGGTAAACCCACTTCAGACAGGGCAAATTTGGCTTTAAAGTTGTTTCTTGTTCTGGACGCCCAGTTTGTAGGAAATAAAGGCGATTATCCGCTAAGGTTGCTTCAGATGTAAGGAAGAACCACTACTGATGCTAACTCCCAACAATGTATAAGTTTAGCTAACGCATTCCGTGGAAAGCCTCAAAATGCTGGATAAGTGGTGATCGTCCACATTGGGTATGCTCGACTCCTCTGTACAAATTTCACCAGAATGACAAGCAAAAATCTCAAATGTAGGGAATTTTTGCCACTACCGACTCTTCTGGTCTAGTTCAGTCATACATAGCTTATTTTGTTCGGTTCCCAATTAATTTGATAAGCTCCATCCAAGAGTTGCGGTTGCGAGCTACAACTTTAGTCGTCTCAAACAAGGAAATTTTTCGTAGACTTGGAGCTGACAAGCAGCCTTGTGCCTGGCAGCATTAATAGAGGAGGAAATGCGCTACGCTACCCATCTAGTGTGGTTTACAATGATGGTGGAAAATGGTGGTTTCTATGCGCATGAAAAACCGAACGAACTTATTCCCCAACCCAATACATGTGATAGGCACTAAGGGGACTTCCCCCATCGAGAATCCGTGGCGATAAGTTTCGAAAAATTGCTGTGTGAAGTAGGTAAATATGTTGTATGTGGTCCATTTGCTTGAATTATAAATTTGTTTTGCTGCTTATTAATTTTTTTCGATGATCGGGGTTCAAATTTTTTTCAAGCATAGCGGAATTGAAAACCGTGTTTCGCATGAGATTGAAAGATGCGAATCCCACGATCAAGACATACGTGCTCATGCAAAACGCGGTTTTTTTCATCAATTTTTCTATACCGGCAGTAGTCAATAGTCAATCCATGCAAAACCCATGCACACCCATGGATATGCATGCGTTTTGCATGGGCCTTGCATGGGTTTTGAGTGGGTATGCATGGATTTTCCGTATGTTCTGTATCGAATTTGCATCGGATTTTTGGAGACGCATGGGTTCTGCATGGGTATGTGTGGGTTTTGTAGGGGTATGTATAAGTTTAGCATGGCTTTGACCATTGGTAGTATAGAAATATTGATTAAATGATTGCATATCTTAATCGTGGGATTTGCATCTTTCAATCCCATGCAAAACATGGTTTTTAAGTTTCCTGAGATAGCCCCAACCAAGGCCACGCCCCCTTTTTGCCGCCCGCGCTCTCCCTCGCGAAAAATTTGTGCATCCATCATTTCTAATACGAAGTTCCATTCTGTGCCGCCATGCACAGTTGCGTTTACCCAGGTTAAACGTATAAGCGCCCGCGTCAACGATGGGTAACTTTGAAAGTAGTAACACGTCTACCCTGGGTAATCTCAATGACGCGTGCCGGCGCTGACGATAGACTCTGGTACTGTTGTTTCATTCCTTGTTGATGCTAAAAATTTGATGGCAATATATGCTCTCTGCTCACACAGCCCTTATTTTATAGGATTCTGGAATCTTATCAAAATTTTATTCTCAAAAATTCTTTCTCATTTCATAACTCATAACTGACTCGTAAGTGGGAGGAAGTAAACTGGTGTATGATTGGTTAATCCAAACGCCTTTCTTTTAGGCCGTGCTGACTAAGTCTCATTCATGTTCAAACTTCTCAACACGTAATGCGATTCTGCAAGTGATGAACGATAACAAAGGGCGGGAAGGCGTGCTTGAATGAACCACAGCATTGACTCCGCCCAGTCACTTTTTTCAATGCGGTTTACCACGCTTTCATGTTTTGAGATGAGAGTAATAACTTGCATAGTAAATTTTCATAGAAATAATTACAAACAACAACAAAATAATTATAATAATAAGAATAACATAATAATGTGAATAACAGTAATAATAATATGTAACAATAATAAATATTTGCTAGATACTCCCCCTAAGTAGCTGGATTGGGCCTGTTTTTGATTGAAATTTTCCTAAAGTAAGGATTAAAGACGGTACTTTTCATCCCCTGCACAAAATCTGATCCCTACCACGTGACAGCCTCCTAGGCTTCATTTCTGTCGCCTTCTGCACTCTCTACCTTTTGTTGCTCTCTCGCCCTTTCACAGACGCAGTGGACCAATCACATAGAATGGCCACGCCCCAATTTCACTTTCTGCACTCTTACCTCATGCGTTGACTGGCATAGTGCAGAGGAATAGCTTCCGTTATTTTCATGTCATTCAGCCAATCAAAAAAAAAAAACATTTTGGATGATTTTTTTCAGAACTTCCATTTGATCTACATGCCCGACATCGAACTATCTTCTTGCTATAAAGCTGGTATAATGAATAATCACAAAGGGCAAAAACTGATCACTATCGACAGCGACAGTAGAGGAATGGCTATTCAGGTACTTCTTTCCTATCTACAATTCTCTTGCATCACGGTATAGCGCTCGTCTGGCCTGCCGCGCCGCATCACCTACGCGGTGCGGCGGGCCAGCTGGACGCTATTGTTGTCGAGCGGTGTTTTCCACTGCCTCCTTTGTGTCATTGTCCACTTGAAATACTCGGATGAAAACGTAGTCAAAACACCAAAACCTGCAGAGCCCGACAACCATAGAAGCCAGCTGGTCTGCCGCATCGCGTAGGTGGCGCAGCGCGGCAGACCAGATGGGCGCCACTCCGATGCAAGAGTGATTGACTGGCACTGTATTTTTTGGCATCGAAGTTCTAATTTTAGCCATGGACCGACATCGATTTTCATATTCTCGACGATGGAGTTATTGATAAGGTACGTAGTTGCCCGTTGGTTGCTGAAAATGACCATTAAAGAGACGACTGGCGTTTTTCTAGTGTCTAGGAAATAAATCCTGAATTGATCCACAATTGGTTAAAGAAGGTATTTTTTGAGGTTGTAATCGTCGTCGAAGCGGGTACGTCGAACGTGATTGACTGTGGTAAACTGCAAATTCATGGAAATGTTTCGGATTGGCAGCGTGCCATTAATGGTGGTCTCGACACTATTCGGGTTACAGTTCTGCATGTTATTGCTCTGCTAGTTACCGTATTGATTTTTGTATAGATGTATGTTCTTTTTGTTAGGACATAATAAATGTACAAAATTTGCATGTATTTACACTTTTTATCAGAACTATCTTATCATTAGTAAAATTCGTTTCTGTGGATGCTGTATTCATTTACATAATGAGGGAGCAGATGTCTGTTCGGGTAAATTCAGAGGCAGCGCCCAAAGTCGGGTAGCTTAGGGAGGAGCGCATCTGAGACTTTAAAGTTATTCATGCTTGCGGCGCGTCAAAGTTTACGCGTCTCTACAAAACTTCACAAAGTTTTCGCGCCGACCCAGAGCGGCAAAAATGGAAACGCGGTTTGTTCGCGCGGCAGTCGCGACGGCAAAACTGGGAACATTGCTGACCTACCAGGATTTCTCTTCTACCTCCATCCTTTGCACTGTGTATCGGCGCGTAAACTTTAACGCGCCGCAAGCATGAATAACCTTTTTGTCTACAGTCACGGCTGCCACACGGTATCGGACGGCTGATCATCTGGTTCGATCGATGGGAGCACGCCGCAGGATGCATCCAATAGGCTATTTTACTAATTGACAGTACTAGAACATCAAAGTGGAAGGGATCACGCTACATGCATACTTGTTGATATTATATATTTTTTTATTTTGTATGTCTTATTTTATTTTTATTTATATTATTATTTTTATTCTATACATTATATATTTATTCACTCATTTATGCATATTCATATTCATTCCAAATACATGCTTACAGAGAAGAGGGTAAAAATCATAAAAAAAATTAGCTGATAAGCCGAACGAAACCGCGCCGCTGCCGTATTTGCAGACAAAGTCGTGGACCCACCCCCTAAGTTACCCGACAGTACGCTTTCGAGAAAAGTTGTCTCCCTGGTAAACAGTAATATCATATACGTGGCACATGTTTCCAAACCTTATATGGCGAAATTGCTGGTTGCTAATGTTTCTAGTCATGCTTTCCTGCACTGAAGGGGATTCATACTAGCCTGCCGCATGATGTTAGCTCTCCGCTCCATTACCATGTTGTTCTTGTCAGTTCCGGTGAGACCGAAGTTAATAGAGAACTTGTGAATACACGCAAGACAAGCTACAGTGCGTTTCATAAGTATAGACGCACCCCAGGAAACATAGGTACACAGTTCTACGTAAATTTTTGGAGAAAACCACGTGTGCCAATCGAATGAGCGTGCCCAAAAACCCTTGTTTACGTCGTTTCACCCGAATTTATGGAAAAAATAGGTAGATCCAGCACTTCCCCCTCATAGGGACCGTTTCATAGGTATAGACGCACTTTCAGAAACCGATGATTTCACAGAGGGAACTTCCTCGCAACAGCAGATTTGTAGCTGATAGGTCTCCGGCGATTCCCAAGCAACTCAGAAAACATGGATTGGCATAGATTTACCCATCCCTTCCAGCAAATGGCTATCAAAGTGGCTCTTAGTACAGGCAATAGCATTTTTCAGGTTTGTTGTGCTGGAAGATATTCGGTTTTGGCCATGAATGTCATCTGGTAAGATGCTGCAGGAATGTTCGATGTTGCTAGTATTAGAGTACGGGTAGTACCGTTAAATAGGGCTTCTCAAAATGCTTATTTGTTGAGCGACTGGTATAAGTCACGCCGATTTTTCGATGGAAAGTGAGCTTTCTCCTGCTGCAAGAAAATGTAGGAATTGAACACTAAAGGTGCTCTTATGATTTGGGAATTCGATTATGTAGAAATGGAGATAATATCGAGGATGTCGTTATGAGAGGAAACATCTCCAACTTTGGCAGCGCCTACCTCCAAAGGTGCTCGTTTTGACAGAGTCTGGCTCTCCTTGTATGTCACCCCAGCGGCGTGCATTCATTATAATACGCTCCAAATAAAGCTTTCCTCATCGTGTAAACTCATTTAAACATAGCAGGGGCTTTCAAAAGATCCAAAGCAACCAACTCGTTTTTTCAACATGCCGGTCACCACGTTCCTTCCGGGTAAACAAAGCTGTGAAGCTTTTTGGAGCGGGATAACTCCAGGTATGAGATGAAGTCAACAATGTGCAATGGTGATGCAGCGGTTGAATACCTTTTTAACCCATGCACTGCATGACGAGCCGACGCAACGGCTCAGACACCATTAATGCACATCATGAGCTTCGAGTTCAGGAAGGGTATGCGACGCCGTCTTTGATGCGATGTCTTCTTTTGCATACCAAAATTCTTCCTTCGCTTGTAGGACTCAATATCTTATACATATTTGCAGGTGGATACCGAAGAACCTCTCCCCTACCCAGAGATCCTGCGATTTCAGCAGCCTACAGCATGCAAATCTTTTAGCTGCCCCAGCCTCGCTCCAAAACGTTGTGATCCAAGTTGAAATGCAGATTTACGTTGTAGACGCTTATTAGTTCCCATCAAAATATTGAGCCCAATTTTTCCCTTGTAGATAAAATTTATTTGTATTTTCTCATAGACTGCGTCTATACTTATGAAACGGCACATTTAATGGTGATGTGCCGAATCTATCCCGTATTTTCCATAATCACTAGTGAAACAACGCAATCTTAGGTTTTCTGGCATGCCGAATCGATTGACGTTTGTAACTTTTCCCATGAACCTGTGATGATCTAGGTACCGGCATTTTCTGGGGTGCGTCTATACTTATGAAACGCGCTGTATAAACCCTACTAGGATGTCCAGTTCGCTAATGGCATGCAGTTCCTAGAAGATCCCAAAAGTCAACCCCATATTTGTTAAGGGGGGGGGTGAAAAAATCAAAGCCTTACCTCTCTATGACGTTTAAGACTACGGAGTTATAAGAGGTGACTCGTCATCGGATTCGCTTCCTTTGGAAATTCTAGCTTACCCCTTACTTATTACTATTAGGAGGTTTTTCGATGCCCTCGTCACGAAAATTCCGCTAATTATCTATCCTAATCACGTTTTGTAAGGATGTGGGGAGATCACGGTGAGAAACAAAGACAAGATGTCAATTATAGAAAGGAAATGGCAGTCCGATCAGGCACTTTTCGCTTATCTGCTCAGTAAATTCAGAAAATTTTTTCAATTGATGAAAGGGTTATTGGAGGTGATACACATGAGTATCGTAACCATTTTATCCATTTTGTACCGTAGCACCACTTACGCTAGCCAGCCTACAGCTCACAAATCACCTCTTATAATTCTGTTTTAAGACCTCCAACTGAAACGTGAAGCTTTTCACAGATGTGGCATTTATAGTTCTCCTTCTCTGCTTTCTTTTTTTTATTATATTCCTTTTCCTTTTGTTCTATTTGGTTCTCATCCCATTTGTGTTGTTCAGTTTTTTTATGAAGTAAGTTTATATGAATGCTTGCTGCGATTACACTAAATTAGGAATCGTTCAAAATTTGATTTGTTTTATCCGAGCTCCCAGATTTGTTTGCATATCCTTCATCATGTAAACGCACGCATCTAGCATAATTTGCCCTAATTCTTTCGCGTTTCGAACGCTTGTGCTAGCGCAGAACGCGCTTTACTCGTGCAATTGTCTGAATCCTTAACTACAATTGTCTTTTTATTCATTTACGAAAGATACTGGGGACCGTAGTGAGGATAATAAAACATATGCGTCCATTCGTTCTTTTTGTTCAGTATGTAGATTCCATGATGTGGGATCCAAGCGTACGCGTTGTGGCACAGATTTGGATCGTCCTTCCCGTTTCTGAAAAGGAATTTTACTCGAGGTGTTGTATTATTGGTGTGAAGTGTTTCACACACATTACAACCCTAGGACACCCCCAACTTTTCCATTCCCGGCTTTCCCTCTGGATGCGGATTTTTTTCTTTAGTAACGTTGTGATCAGCGCCTAAAATAACCCTGGTAGTCTAGTTTTGGGCCCATGGCAGCAACCCTAGTTTTTTAAAACCTTATTTTTCTTTTTCTGTCCATCTCGCAGTAGTGACACGCCTTCAGGATCTTTCAGTTTTATTAACTGCTTAATAGAAACTACAGAACTTAAATAATTTTGTAAGCTCCCATGGATCACACTGCTTCCACACAGTCTGCTACTCATGCTCTTTATGAGGATTCTGAGGAAATCCGCATCAATATGCGTCACGCAACCGAGACTGGCTATTTCTGGAGGTTAATGATTTGTTGACAGGCATTAATTACACTACATACAGCACACTCTGCCAAAATGACGGAGTCTGAGGAAACCATGATATTTCGATAACCTACCTTATTTTGTATTGAATCAAGAGGTTTAGAATATTCCACACTGAAAAGAAACTCAATCTTAGGACCAAGATCGAGGATGGTGGAGAGGGTGGCGTACATTGAAGCGCTCAGGATCTTCTTCGTTTTATCGATGTGAAAGATGGAAACAGAGTTAATTGTGAGCTTGTCGTCATCCGTTACATGCTGCTTGCATGAAGCTGAAGACTTAATGTTTACCTGCAAAGAGTTAACACTACTAGTAATGTAGGTTAAATTTTCAAAAGCGACACTCATTCATTGTTTCTGGCAAGAAAAATGCACCTTTTTACCTATGCCGAGCACCTTTGGGACGGCAAGCGCGAAAAGGACTGTGGTTAAGAACATCTTTATTCTGCTGAAGTTGACGAACCCTAAAATATTGTATATATCAATAAAAATATTGCACCTCAATCGATATCCATCGATTCCATAGAAATTGTACATATTCAAAGAGTTACAATGATTTGTTGCAGCAGGAAGCAATAGTGGAGACAGTTGCTCCATAGTACCGGGAGAGCACTAGACAAGAAATAAACCTCACCTTACTTCTCAAATGTGGCTGTTTGTTTACATTCTAAACAGTAGGCAGATAAGAGTGGTTAAAGGCAGCACTCACGGAAATTTTTGTGTTGAAGATTTCGCGGTATATCGGGGTTTTTAGGGACGATGAACTAATTGACAACGATGACGTAGCGTGAAACACGCGAAAAACATAGAAAAAGATGGCGGTATTTCATGTGTGTCCACAGCGCGGACGAGTGTTCCGTGATGGGTCCCGGCACGGAACCCTGCAAATGGTACGAATTTCATAGACACGCCCCCGCTGAACCACATGCACACACCCTGTCAAAGGCGTTAGTTGGTGCGACGGAACCCTAATGTCCAGAGCGGCATACGTGTCCACGGCTGTATCTTCGCAGGTAGGTGGCCATTCAAGGTATTCAACTTACTGTTGCGATTGTCCAGCGGCCGGCTTCATGGTAAGCGACCCATTTCATAAGTGAAAATTTCCGTGAGTGCTGCCTTTAATACTAGTCGCGCGTCAGACACACGCATTGATTGCGGAGTGTATTACATGATCACCGGCCAACGCATCAGGTTTCCTTTCAAAAGAAACATCGTACGAGCACAGAATACCTGCGAGGCTGGAACCAGGTACAGTTCGTAAAATATCGGCGGACACCCGTTTGCCGGCAGGGGTAAGCGAGCGTGCACGCATCACTGTCATTGTCGAGGCGGCAGTCTGAGGTCCTCTGAGATCGAGGCTGTCGTGAATTTTGGGACAGTTGTTCATTGTATACAGGTCGCAAAACATGCACCGGCAGAGCTGCGTACCAGGAGCCGTATCCAATATATTTGACCGTGAGAGGGAAAACACAGCTGATATATACCCGTTCCCACTGGTTATTATAAACTCAGCTATCCAATACAACTCATCCATCCAAAAGTTCATTTGTAGGCGCATATGCGGTGTCTCAGTGAGAGACAACACGAAACGAAGATGGAGTAGATAAAGCGGAAATCAACGGGGAAAACATATCCTGTGGTGAGGTGAGTGGATTTGCAAATCCGTGGATATCTTTTTATTAGCAGATTCATTGAAACCCACAAACACATCTGTTAGAATGCGTTTATTCGACCGGATAAAGTATACTGGATACGGGCCCAGAACCCACGAACAGGAAATACCAGGCGTGTGCCTCGCCTAACGGGGCCTGAGGGGGGGGGGGGGGCAAATGGGCCTAACATGCGCGTGCGACGAGCGTGGTACCATTTCGCGCAGCGGCTTGTGATCCTTCGAAGATGTTACAAATAGAGTCGCACAAGTCGCGACAGGAGCTGCGGCGTCTCCGGGAAACCGGTGACCTCCGATATCGACCGCGACGCGCGCGCGTCCAGTAAGTGCCCATAGGTTTTTCCTGCAGATTATACGCTACTCCTCTGTCTAGGCGTACCCTTTCCCAAACAGCCGCTCGCGTGATGCACGCACGCATCCAACACAATTTCCCCTTGTCTTCAGACTCTACCACACTATCGGTCACCTGCATCATAAAAAAATCTTTACTGTATTTGTTGCAGATCATACAATCAGCATAGCTCTTCATATATGGCACATACGAAATTGACACAATATTATTCAAGCATACAAGAAATACATTAAAACTCACATCAGTAAAAAAAGACCCGTTAATAGCACCACTGTGAAGACGTGTGAAATCGTAAGCGAATAGCTAATGAAGGGCTAAGGCTATATGGTGTATAGGAGCTGGGGCAGAGATGTTGTTCCGGCGTGACGCGACGCATGCAGACAGGCGGTGCGGCACCACCGACCGATGGGCGAGCGTCGCGCCGCGGTCATGGTGCTGTCGACATCAGTGCCCCGAGCAAGTTGTCAGTCCATACTCTTTGGAATGTCTCATGGAAGAAAAGAAAAGGTATTGCTACGAAAAAAAAAACTACAGGATCAGAAAAGTAAACAGAAGTTATTGGATACTTGAGAAATGAAAAAAAAAAAGATATGGAAGTTATGGGAGATTCTAGAGGTCTGGACCGGCTCACATCATAGGATCAGTCAAGAAGAAAACAATGATATCAATGGACTGAGCATATGCACTGGCAATCAGAGTTTCAATACACAGATGGTGCGGCGCGTGCTAACGAGTCCGGATCGCTGAAGTCTCCTATATTTATGCCTTCTGACATTGAGAAAAGGATTATGCTTCTGGATAAGAAAGATATTCGAAGGAGATGAGAGAGAATGGAAGCATGACTGCAATGAGCGTCGATGGAAAAGTGTTTCTCGTGGACTTACGAAGCACGCGGCGCCGCCGCGCCGCTTGCGCTGGAATCGGCGCACGTGGTAGCAGAGCATAACGATTTTTTGCTGGTTAGTTTTATTACTAGCTGACATTAAACTGGATCAGAATCGATCAACAAAACCGTGACCTACTATTACGGCGGCAATTCCAGCGCGAGCGGCGCGGCTGCGTGCGTGTTTCACGAGTCTGTGAAAAATGCACTTCTGTCGACGCTCATAGTACACCTATTAAGTGCATAGGTCAAACAACACTCACTGCATATGCGGTGGAATTTAATGGTACACGTTGACTAGAACATCAGAATACAATATATTCTCTTTGAAAGACTTTTGAACGATGAATTTGCCGACAACGTTCACACACATTGATCGTTATTGATCTTCTGGCTCTCTCATATAATACATCCAGTAGACGAGGTTGAATAGCATAAATACGGCTGTAAAGAAAAGGTGTTTCCCAGAGTCGCCGAAGATAGCTAGCACTATACACTGCGTAGATGAAACTTACACGGAAAGGCAAACCGAGCTGCTTTATCGATCGCCAACGCTCGTCGGGAATACCGCAGCGCTTTGTACATTAGGTGAGCGGAATTTTTGTTTATGTGTGGATAGAACTTCGTAGGGCCTTCGTCGTATTCCGAATCGTAATCCGATGGCACTGAAATGCGTTTTCTTTAAACCGTTTGTGAATTAGTTTGACTGGGCAGCTAGTAGAATGTACCTATTATGTGTTTGTGACCGTAACCGCTCTGTAGCTTCTCGGCCATGTGATTATATTTGTTCGCTCGACGCATATAGCTATTCACCATTGCAAACTCTAATAGCACACCGAAGATGAACAGCATACACACTGAAAACACAGGCAAATGATTAACATATGTCAAAAATACGCCTATTTATTTGCTTTCCGTAAAGCGGGACAGCCCCCTGTGGTGCGACTCAAAGGCAGCACTCATGGAAATTTTTGGGTTGAAGATTTCGCGGTATATCGGGGGTTTTAGGGACGATGAACCCGTTGAAAACGATGAAGTAGCGTGAAACACGCGAAAAACACGTTAAATGATGGCGGCATTTCACGTGTGTCCACAACGCGGACGAGTGTTCCGTGATGGGTCCCGCCACGGAACCCTGCAAATGGTACGAATTTCGTAAACATGAACCCGTTGAACCACATGCGCACACCCTGTCAACGGCGTTAGTTGGCGCGACGGAATGCTAATGTCCAGAGCAGCAGGTGTGTCCACAGCAGTATCTTCGCAGGTAGGTGGCCATTTAAGGTGTTCAACTTACTGTTGCTATTGTCCAGCGGCCGGCTACATAGTAAGACTCATTTCAGAAGTGAAAATTTCCGCGAGTGCTGCCTTTAACCCTTTTCCATTATTGGTTTTCACAACTGAAATTTTAAAAATTTAATTTAACGTTTTCTTGGTATGTGAGGTACGTGTGGCATTGGATGATCCACCGTTTGGGCCCACTGATCCACCGATTCACAACGCTGCCGGTGTGGCGCGGCAACAGCGGTTCTGGCACATATCGATTGTGGGCGGGGCCTCACTCGCAGTCGGAAGACGATCGATTCACACCAAAACCAGTGTTGCCGCGTAATTAGGATTATTATTAACAAAAATGTTCCATGTAAGTCGTACCTCCGTAAAAGTAATCGATGGCTTTGGCATAGGAAACTGGTGGTAGAGCGTATCGTATGCCGTTACCCTGAAAATGTGGAATCATTAGATGAATCGGCTGTCCATTCCATTACATGGTGGTCCAGATGTGTTGGCTTAACATGTTAGGACGCATGAGCATGAGCGGCGCATCAGTATCGATCGATGGCAGCCGCTGCGAAGAGGGCAACGCAACCGCGCCGCGCGCTAGTGCGTCGCGTTGTACTCAACGAGCATAAAATCATAGTTTTTATTATACGATTGAATCATCAAAAAATTTCAAAAAAAATTGACCGTGTTATTAGGTGTAAAACCGGAAAATATTTCTCTGTGTGCTCTGCATGTTTGTAGCTTCTTTAGCAGGGTAAGTAGCGTTGTACCCGAGAAGTACGGTTCGGTCACGCCCTGCTATTGGTCAATTTGTTCGCCTGACCAATCACAGAGCTCGGATGCACTAACTTCTCCAGATACAACCCTCACACCTGTGGCAGAGCTGAGAGAACAACCATTAAAAAATGTAGCCGGCGAGGGACATTTATACTTTCTCGCTCAACTTTGACGCTTTCCTAATCAATAAAAGATAACGGTAGAAGTGGGGGGGTTCATACCTGAGTGCTCAGCGTCAATAACGTCGTGAATGATAATGACACCCGTGCCGGTACTGCTCGACGATCGATCCAGAATGATACCCATGAGATTGCGACGATAAGTCCTGTCGGGATATAACTCTAAACATACAAATTTCGCAAGTGTGGACGAAAACGCCTGTTTTAGTTTTTTTCCCCTCTCAATGGGTTATTTGCTTCATACTGGAGCATAATGGTAGAGTTTCGAGAAACTTCCTTAGTGTAAGTAGTGGATCCCCAAAAAATCGCAGAAGAATTAGTCGTGAATTCCATGCGTGCGGTTCTAATAGCATACCCCACAAGAGTGTAGGATGCGGGGTTTTTTTTTCGACGGGAAAGGGAGGGGTGGGTCGAAAAGCAGAGAGGGGTAGCCAGGCGAAAAACTTGACAGCTTTCCTGATATTTCAATCAACCCTTAAAAATTAATGGAAAATTTATAAATAAGATAGGTAGATGGAGATAAGCTAGGACAGAAGAAGAAAGGAAAACGTCTGCTTGAATCTCTTTGCTTTTTCTGTTAGCACCATGAGGAAAATAAAAAGTAAAAGAAGTTTGCAACACACCTGCACTAGATGGAATCCAATAGCTCTTTTTAGGTTCACCATGCCAAGTAAGCAACTGAAATCACCTGGAAATATGCAGTTTTTCATATGGAGAACGAGCATTATGTAGAATACATAGTGCTAGAAAGTTCTAGAAAACCGTGCGAGTTTGACTTCTGCTGAATTTAAACTGGACATTCCTAGCGTCCAAAATTTATCCTTTTAAATTTTTTTCAAAACCTGACTATTACTAACAGGGAATATGATGAATGTGGGATTTTTGAATTATCGAATTTTATCGCTGTGGATACATATTCTTTGGAAAAAGATTCCTTTTCCTTCAGAATGACTTTTTCTTGGAGAAGAATTCATGAAGGTCAAAAATATGGGCGATATGTAGAGGCGGGGTGCAGGTAAAGATGTTCCAGCTGCAGCCAAAAGTCTAGGGATACTCATTTTATTTATTTTGGATGTAGGCAGGCCCATCAATGACTCAGGGAACTTGAAAATTGTGTTTTACATGAGATTGAAAGATGCAAATCCCACGATTAAGACATGCGAGCTTAAGCAAAACACGGTTTTTTCAACCAGTAGTTCTACACCAGCAATAGTCAATCCATGCAAAACCCATGCACACCCATGGATATACATGGGTTTCGCATGGGTATGCATGTTTTTTTCATGCGTTCTGTATCGAATTTGCATCGGATTTTTGGAGACGCATGGGTTCTGCATGGGTATGCATGGATTTTTCACGGATCTTGCATGGGCTCTGCATGCATTTTGCATAGGTATGCATGGGTTTTTCGTGCGCTCTGTATCGAATTTGCATCGGATTTTTGGAGACGCATGGGATCTGCATGGGTTTTGCATGGATTTGACCATTGCTGGTATAGAACTATTGATTAAAAGATTGCATGTCTTAATCGTGGAATTTGCATCTTTCAATCTCATGCAAAACACAGTTTTTAAATTTCCTGAGGAATGGATGGTATAAATGGATGAATGATAGGTGAGAAAAAACGGAAAAATAAAACAAACGGGTGAGAAATGCCCAAGAAAACGAATAGTATAGGGTAGTAGAGACTGAATAGGCAGATGGTGTGGTTTTACATGAAAAAAGAGTAATTTCACGCGAAAATAATATAAATGACCAAGAACCGCATTGTATTATATGAATAGAAAAATCTAGAGAACATACAGAATAAAAAAAGGAAATAGCTTTAGAGAGATAACGAATACATAAATTTTTTCTGAAAAAAAAAATATGGAGAGTACACAAATTTACTGTAAAACTACTCATACAGGTTTACAAGTGCTCTTCCAATCACATCCGAAAATTCTCAAAAGTAATTAAAAGTGTTATATAAGCGAACATACCCAGTCTTGATGAATTTGGCGTGATTGTGTAGTGAAACACGCCATTACAGTACTCATGCTCCAACGACATGATATGGTATTCAGGAAGACCGATCTCGGGATTGAAACGGATTGGACCGTCCATAAACCACGTGGCGTTCATCTCGTGCTTAACGTGGGCATCTGAACAGAGCTGCGTGGACTATTTTTTTCGAAATTTTAATGATTTTTTCAAAGGATCACGTGGATTGAAAAGTAATTTCTTCTAGATATTATTATAGTTTTTATAAAAATTGCTCTCATAGTCTCATATTCCCCATTTTCCAGAGATTCATCCTGGAAATACACTGACTTCCCAAGAGTAGTCTCGTCGCTCGAGTTGACGTCGAGCCAAATTTGATTGTAGCCAAATTGCTGTCGATTACCCAACTCGACAACAACAAACACACGCAGCAATGGGCTTCTTCGCATGGGTGTTTATCCTATAAGTTTTTTTTTGGGGGGGGGGGCGGTGGGGGAGAAAATTTGATTGGTGCAGCTGCTGTTCAGTTACCCAAGGCTCTAGTAGGCTCTAGTAGAGTATTAGTGTGAGAGAAACTTCATTACGTGGAGTTTCGCTCGAAAACAGACATTGCTGAAAATAATCCCGGGTAGCCGTTCGTAATTAGCCATTGTTTTGCTGTGAAAGTCAGACTTTAATAGATCTAATAATCCATGGGAAAGGACAAGAATTTACCCGGTTCAGTTACCCAAGTTCGAGAGTTCGAGTACACCTCTCAATTTCCCCCGCCTTCACTTGATCGCCGGCAATTTTATGAACCCAGCACTAGATGGGACAGCAAATTGAATTGCCTGAGGGGAATCTGAGCACGAGAGAGTGTGGTGGCAAGAGGGTGCAGAGATGCAGAGAAATCCTCAGACGCGGTTGAGACGCTGGTTTATGTGTACTACAACAATATTACGATGAATGGTGACGCTACCCGAGCAGAAAAAGTAATCAGGAAAATTTGCCCGCGTGTTTACTAGCCAATAAGCTCATTTAGAGGAAAATACCAGAATCTTCGACGATCAGAGATCGCCTTGGCAGTTTGCCAGCGTTTGCTTAGGACGCACTCGCTTATTTAATTACGGGTAGCTCTTCCATCTTTGCTGTAAACTAGACTTAGAATATATCATGTGGTGTGAATATTTTCTGGAGAAGACGATATTACACCAAAATTCTGGAAATTTCTAGAAATTTTAAGAAAACTAGCAGAGTAAAACAAATTTTCCGAGGTTATCCATGCTGAAGACGTACCAATACTAAATTGGAAATGGAAGTGCTGTGGAAAGAAAAATGAGCGCGACCTGCGACCGGTTCTGGCGCGAGTTTCGAGTGTTTTTGGACCTCTATGTAATTATCGATACCTTGTATAGACGGAATTCTTCTCAACCCTATAGAACCCTATAGAATGACAATAACCTAGTGATTGAGTCATATTTCTCTCCTCTGCTTCTCCCTCTCTTTCGCCCTCTCTCCAGCTCATCTGCTCCTCATGACCTAGTTAGAAACAGAGGCCAGGCTCACAGATTGGAATGAAACCTATCTGACTTGAATCTTTGTTTGAGTAAGTGCTACATAATGTACTTCATTTCTGCTCTCGACCCCTAGGAGCGAAAAAACAAGAATGCAAAAGGGATGCTCATGACAGGCTTCAAACCCTCGACCCTCTGCCTAACAGTCCAGCATCTTCCCCACTCGGCCACCCGGTCGCAGGCGGTGGGCAGGAATGCATATAGAGATGTGGTGGGATTTCTCCTTTCTAGGGCCGAGGGCAATAATGAAATACATAGTCTAGTACCTACTCAAACAGACATTCAAGCCAGATAGATTTCATTCCGATCGGCGAGCTGGGCCTCTTGCACCTCCCCTGTCAGTTCACAATGTTAGAAGAAGAGTCCACCCCCTCCGCTCACTACCAAAAAAAAAATGGGCTAGGAAATTTTCAAACATAGCACCATTACACAGAGCAAAGTGCTATATTAGTAGCTAATTTTTGATTCCCCATTTGAATTATGATTCTAAAATTTCTATTTTCAATGAAGTTATTTAAAAATTCTTAGTTTAATGAGCAGTATTCAACGTGCCAGATCCTTTTTACTAGTCACGCACATTTTTTTTGCTATTCATTATTTGCAATTCCACTGTATTTCCTGCTGTCACAGAGCATATTGTGCATATAATAATAAATAAAGTGGAATTGCAAATAATATTGTGCAACTATTAGTTAAAGTTAAAGTTAAAAGCCTATTAGTTAAATGGATTCGAAAAATGTTAACTCCGATCCAACTTCTATGGGCTTTCTTTTTCGACTCTACCCCAGGCCCCTATTTTCTATTTTCCGCGCTTTTCCCACCGAGAGAATCCGAAGAAGCAGCGTTCACATCTCAAAGATCGCGTGGTTTTCTATTGCCGTCTCTAGTGAAGTCAGCGCTTTGGCAGTTGTTTTGACCTCGTCGACGAATAGCTGTTGACAGCGGCCAATTCGAATACTTAACTCTGGAGCTTCCTATAAAAAACGCTCACACACACGAGAAGTGGCTGCGACAAAATAGAAAAAAAACTAGATGGAAGTGGGGAAGAACTAGTAGCAGACCGTGTGGACGGGGGGGGGGGGGGGGGGCTCTACAAAACGGACCTCTGAACTCATCCAGAAGATCCTGCCTATACAAATCTAATTTTTTTGCTCTCCTCTCTTCGATTACCATCATGCTCTAATTCATGCCTGACTGTAACCTCTATATCCAGAAAGCCGCTCTTAGCTCATTGCTGAAGGACATCATAACCCCATTTTCATGTGCCAGGAAATGAACTCAGTCATTCTGCCATAAGGAAGATAATTACTAACCGTGATAAATCATAGAAAACCTGGGTTCTCGTAAAAATTTATAGCGATCCATAACTCATCTCAAGGATGGGATAAAACGGAAGTGCCCAATCTGCATAATTTCATGGGTTAAGATTTACCTAAGGACCATTTCTTCTGGGATACAGGAAAACTCGAAAAGGTCTACGTAAGATTGAAGGTGCGCATAGAAGCGAAGGAATTCCAGTAACCGAGGAATTCCATGAAAATCCTCGTGGCTTTTCAGGGGATACCGAGTGGGCGAGTTTTTGTGCAAAAGCAGGTATGGACACCAGAAAGATGCGACATAGCAGACAGACACCAAAAATTCCTCACAAAACTCGTACGTTTCTCCTTCTTTTCTGTTTACCCGTCCGGGTAAAGTTTGTAGCTACTCATGAACTATCAGAAGGCTGGAGATCACGTCGTAGGGATTGAATGCTCGAAAAGAGTGGAGTTTTCAGTAGTGAAGAGAATTTCAAGAGAAGTTTGTTCTAAAAACCTTGGAAATTTTGAAGAGTCGCCGGAAATTTTCTCAATGGGGAGAAGGTCCGGCGCTCTGATTGTGGGGAATTCATGAATGATGTCCTTTGACCCCGAAAATGTTCCCACTTAATGTTTCCACTTTATGGGAATACTAAAGACCCTCCGGGCTTTTGGATGAATGTTACAGTCGGGTCCGGCAGCCACTGCAAATGGAGCGCAGTGGATATGTTACGGCTATAAAGCAGGGGACCATTTTCACGACTTTCACGTCTTTTCATTTTTGTGATTTTCACGGGGAAAGATTTCTGAATACACAATAAGCGAAGCCAACTTTTCCATTTTCTGCTATAGTACTCTGCTTCGCGAATACAAAAATGGCCGTTATTCTTCTATAGATGGACACAGTACTTCAGTTATCCTACCTATGCCTTCCTAACCCTATGCTTAAGAATGGGTTTAAGGCTTAGGCTTAGGCTTCACAGGAGTGGCCCCACCCAACTCCCCTTTCACCTAAATTTCTAAGATAAACTACGATAAGTGTAAGTGTAAGTGATAGTGGATACCATTTGTATGATGCATCGCGTGCACGCATAGCTCAGTGGGTTGAGCGGATGATCGATGTTGTGGTGGTCAGGGGATCAAATCCTGCCCTGTGCGCCCGTTTTGCAAATACATATAGTATGCTGCCTACGACTGCTGCAGTTATTCAAGAAACACCAATATAAAAAGTAGCCCGGATGGCTCAGTGGTTTGAGTGGCAGATTGCAATCTGTCCCTATCGCTGGTTCCACTCCGTTGGAGATCCAGAGTTAAGTATCGCAGTGTTTGGGGTTCACTGCTTGGAACGTCCCCCGTGATCTCCTTCGGGTAGTCCAGGAAGGCATCCGGCAACGTTTTGCATAAATTTCGAAGATAAACTACGATAAGTGTGAGTGTAATTAGTAGTGGAAAACTCTTTCGAACATAAACTACGATAAGTGTAAGTGTAAGTAATAGTAATAGTGTAAGTAATAGTGAAAAACCACTTTTTCAAAGTTGAGGGAAACCGGGAGAGAGTAACTCCGCCGTAAAGGACTGCTCCACGAAAGATGAATGACAGCGGTAGAACTACTTCGCAATGGATATGGAACATTTTATACGGATTTCAATTATTTCTGAGGATCCCGAATTGGATGAGTTTTATTATTCAGATGGGATGACTGAAGTACTATGTCCATCTATAGCAGAATAACGGCCATTTTTGTATTCGCGAAGCAGTGTACTATTGCAGAAAATGGAAGAGTTGGCTTCGCTTATTGTGTGTTCAGAAATCTTTCCCCATGAAAATCACAAAAATGAAAAAACGTGGAAATTGTGAAAATGGTCCCCTGCTTTATAGCCTTAACATATCCACTGCACTCTGTCTACTATGGACTAAAATTGTATTTTTCTTCGCTTTCTCCCAAGCTCGAGTGATTTATAGCTCATTAATGCCGCGGCGCCGGAGGGTGGCGGCGGCCGGCGCTAGCCGGCGCCCATTTGCAGTGGCTGCCGGACCCGACTGTATGTAAGCTGGGCCAAATTAACTTTACAAAATGGATATTTCTTCTTTTTTTAAGAAAATTTCTTGGAGGCTTTCGTTTTTTTTCTCTCGAAAAATCGGCACACAGCGCAGCAATACTTTGCGTTTCTTTCTATTCTGATTCCAGTAAACTTCTCGGAGAGTCGAGAAAGTAGTTCACCGGGGCAATCCCTACGGGAATTCTCCACCTATCCAAGCATCCAATCCTTTGCATTATTTCTCCTCTTAGTTTTTCACTGCCTATTAAGCTCCATCATCCAATTACGTAAACAGTGGCGATCCAGAAAAACAACAAGTATTAATCCCTGTATTATTTGGAACGGCTGGAACGTGTATATAAAGTGCTGACGATGGGAGAGCGAAAATCTCAAAACCAACTGGGAAAATGGTGATATACTGGATAGATATTGGTATTTCATTTCTTTTATAGGCGGTTCCAGGTGAGGACAGGTACTTCCACGAGCAATGAGGACAAAAGCAATAGTATTAATTGAGTGAATACTATACGTATTAGAGAATAACACGGGGTGTAAATGGATTCTCAGGTAAACCTTTCTAGTGTAAACCGGGTAATTTCAAGAAAAATCCGCTTAATTATCTTAAGATTTCAATAAAAAAGATTTTTGATTTTCCGGAATTCTAGAGAAACACTCCAGAAATCATTGGATAATGACAAGAATTCTTTGGCGAATTTCATGACTTCTTCGGCAAATTTCCGGAAATTTCTTGAAATTTGCGGTCTTCTCCAGAATTTTTCAGAAGCCTTCGGAATTTTCCGGAAATCTTCGCTTCTTCTGTAGCATTTCTGTGCTTTTTTCTATGATTCATAGATCCCGTGATTCAAAAATTTCCTTGATATTGCGGGGATTCATGGTGTGTAGCTGTGCCCTATCGTGCGCGGTACGGCGAGGATCACCCGATATCCTTGGCAAAAATCAGGCTGGACGGACGAACGGTGGGATTTCAATCCAAATAATCAGTTAGGAGAAGGAGCAGGTGAATGGCGCTGGACCTTTTACGTTTATACTTCACGCTAGGAATGCGCGCGACATCGACAGACCAGCGAGAGTAAATTTTTTCAATGGAAGCACAGCCTTTTCGTCTTATATTTTGATCGAAATTATCCAAGTTTTCATAGAGCAACCATTCCAATTTTGGTAGGTAGAATGTGCAAAATGAAGGGTATGGCGTAATTCTGGCCATTGACGTGCTTTTTGCTGGAAGTACTACGCTTCACATGAGTTGGTAGATTTCTCCTGGACATCTATCACAAATTGGAGGGAGAGCGAATGGCCTCGTTCGTTTTCCATTCAAATCCAAGTTTTTATCCGTTGAAAAGCAGGGTTTTCGGTGTGTCATTGTGAATCTTTTTTTCGGGAGATTCTTTTCTTACAGATAGAAGGAAAAGGCGGATTTAGTGCATATTTTATTGGCTATATAAATTCTTTTAAATATAATGATTTAATCATTTCAATTTTTCTATTATTTATTTTTTATGGGATACTCTTCGGGAAATTTTCCAACATTTGTTTGGCTTTAGGAGAAGAAAATATAAAAAAAAACCGTGCAGACATCAGCAAACAAACTAAAAAAATTAAACCTAATTCAGAAAAAAGGAGCAAACAAAATTATTATCAACAAAACAACAAAAACCGTTGACATAAAAAAACCAAGATATCAATCTGCCAAAGTAAAAAAACCAGCCTTATTACTATAAAAAACTTATTAATAACTTAAACACCTGAATAAAATTATTAAACCATTAAATATGATTTTTTCAGTACATAGCTTCTCAAAAGACTAAGAAAAAGCATAATTATATTGGAAAAATCGGCTATATTCAGTCGAAATCCAGAAACTTCTGGGAAAATTTCGTGAAAACTCACAACTAATGATCTTGATCAGGCACGTCTGTCGATCCAACGGATAGTCCTGGAGGTTGAGATGGCAGGCTGAAAAATCGGGGTAGGCGGCAATGTTAGCGACTCAATGGCAAAGTTTGAGACATTCAAGGTAATTACAGTAACTGAGACGGTTGGAAAGGTAACCACTGTACCATTTAGTCAAAGGAAAATGAGGGGAAAGTCTTCCATACAAGGGGAATGTGCGAGGTAAAAAAGAGGAAAAGCATTTTAAAAAGTATCAAATACAAATGCTTTCATTCACAGCATTTCCTTACATTATATCCGCGAAATAGGGGGTGGATGGGGAGAGGGAGGGATTACAACGCAGCTTGTTCCCTTCTGACATCAGAATTAGAAAGAATTTTTGTACTGCAACAAACTCTGAACTTCGCGAGGTTCCTGGTTAACCCACATAATTTAGCGATAAGCGCTAGGGTAATCTAGCACCCACAACTGTACTTACCCAGGTTCAGTGTCACCCTTGTCCCGTAGGCGATCATTCCTTCGGGAGACACGAACATGTTGAAGTTATGCACGGTGACCTCATGGAAATAGGCGGTCCTGGCATTAGCAAAATAGAGGTCGGGTAACCAGATCTGGTTCAGGATTGCCTTGTCTAAAAAAGTAAGCGAATAGCAGTAACAATGATGGATTAGATAAAAAAAATACTTGGAAATTGTAGATACTTGTTTATAAAAAAGTAATTGGCTGTCCCGATGAAGTTTTTCGAAATTTTTCTGTGATAAATGAAATATTTTTATAGTTTTTTTCATAGCAAACAATTTTTGTGATAAATGATAAGTAATTATACCATTGATCAGCACGTAGTCGGTACCGTTGTGTTTCATACGTGTATCCAACCAACTCATGTACAAATACAGATCCATGTCGAATGTCTGAAAAAAAATGAGCAAATTCTATTTTATTCCCATAAACTGCAGTAGAAGTTGGATCTTTTCTGAGAAAATTCCAGAAATCGTGCGTAAAATCCGTACCTACGTAGCAATAATCAAGGAAAAATGATTTACCATTTCTGTTGATCGAAAATTTCCAAGGCTTTCCACGTAGAAGCCGACGTGGACTTTGAGCGGTTCGTTCCTGCCGTTCGTGGGCATTGATTTGCCCTCTAGTTGAGCGTAGATTGGATGTAGAGCGTGAATTGAGCAACTAAAATATGGGATGGTCTGTTGAAAAGATAGCTATTGATCGGTGACTGAAATGGTATTGAAATTTTGCTCATAAAATATGATAGAAATAAAGCAATTAATGTTGATCATTACGTGGTCTACCAAGGCCGCACTCTATGATTTGCTGCTGCCAATAAATATGATTAGGGGTTATTTGAAATATTACTTATTTCTATGTAATATTATTTGTCCAAAAAACATACAAATCGATTTTTTTCTGAAAAAAAAAAAGAGAAAATTGGCACATTGATGGTCCTTACTTCAAATCAAACCCTTCTTAGCCTGGAGGACAGAACAGAACCTAGGGTTTTTAAGATTTTTCTCTCAAAAATATTGAGTGGTAGTCTTATAGTCTGTTCCAAACGCGACAATAGTTAAGTAACCGTGCGGATAACCTGCTTTCCCCTCGTTCCCCTCTAATCGGTGCACTCTTTCTCGCGTTTTTTTTCCCTCTCTGCTGTCTTCTCAACTATCAAACATGGTGAAACGCACTATAACCTTAACCTAACAAGGTAATAATTTTTATCGCTAACAGGTGTTTTGAAGTTTTTCTCTGATTCCAGAGATGAAGTAGAATAGTGGTATGCGAAGGAGGAACTTCCGGTTATTCTCTTTGTTCGCTTCCTGCACTTTCCGACTGTACTTCATGCCGGAAGCCAGCAATTTCTTCCTATGAGTAAGTGCACTTTACCTATGGTAACGTCCTGGTGATACATTGCCAGCAAGTTGAGAAATATTTGATAATTATTTATTTATTTATTTATTTATTTGCCCCAGAAGTGCGCTACAAAGGAACATTACAGCAAATAACATGGTCAATGTCGGTGAACGACAAAATAGGATTTCTCAGGGCAGAAAAAGAAGCATTCGAGCAAAAAACTTCCAATGTTGAAAAAAAAAGCCCCAAAGTGGTAAGTGCTACAACGATTCTAAAAGGTGAAGAAGTGCTCCCAGATTGGTAATAAGTTCGAGAAAATTCTGGGAATACGGTTCGCAAAAAGGTACTTCCACTGGCAGCGATAGATTTCGAATGGTTCTATCACCATGTTTACGTAAGTAATCAAAAATCATTGTACTTCTACGAACTTTCCGTCGTAGTAGAAGAATTTTCAGCCCCCTTTTCTCGTTCTGACATCGTTTAGGCGTAAAAATTTCCCTTACCTCTCCGGGTAGGCGTTGAAAATTCAAATTTTACATTTTCCTGCTCCCTATCAAGGCGCCTACGAGTTTTGTTATACATATTGAGTAATTGTTCCGCCTAGTAGCGTTAAAGGTTAAATGATGATTGATAATCAAGCGTTTAATGCCTCCACGTTCCCTTTAATTTTCCCATGATTCCGGCGCTCATCGAATTCACCGATGAAAACGAGAAAACAAGCGACAAATGGGCTAATGGGCATCATATTAAATGAACAAATTGAAACGTTTTGAACGGAAAAGAGAAGAAGTGAGCAGATGAGCACAGAATTACGGAACGAGAGAGGTTATTGCTGAGAAAAAAATGAAAAGGAGGGAGCGAAGGGGGAAGACTAGAAATAAATCCCACATGTGAAGCGGTGAAATTTTGAATATCATAGTCAAATCAATTCAATTTCCTGAACATGTTGGATTTTCCGGAAATCAAAATCCGAGCCTTACTGTTTGGAATTGAGAGTTCAGCTCGAAAATCGGCTTGTTCATTCATTCATTCATTCATTCATTCATTCATTCATTCATTCATTCATTCATTCATGCCATTCATTCATTCATTCATTCATTCATTCATTCATTCATTCATGCCATTCATTCGTTCATTCATTCATTCATTCATTCCGCCTATTCATTCATTCATTCGTTCGTTCATAGGATTCATTCATTCATTCATTCATTCATTCATTCATTCAATCATTCATTCATTCATAGCATTCATTCATTCATTCATTCATTCATTCATTCATTCATTCATTCATTCATTCATCCACTCATTCACTCATTCATTCATTCATTCATTCATTCATTCATTCATTCATTCATTCATTCATTCTTTCTTTCTATAAAACGATTCTTAAATTGTTTTTAGTGAGTTAGTGTGTTTTCAAGTTGAAATCCAAGTCGAAAGCAAATCACCCCTCAGGCAACCATCTATCAGCGCATCATCTCACTCTCTTCCCAAATGAAATCTTAGACGAAGTAAACAAATTAAACGTAAACAACCGCCAGTTTCACAGCCGACTATGGGAAAGATGATAGTGAATAAATAAGAGTAAATCTGATAGCTGTTAGTAAATAAGACCATGCCAGTATGTTCCAATGAGCGTAGTAAATTCCTGCGCACATGGCGAAGTGGAATGGATGGTGAACTTTTTTCTCTACGCTGAGAGAGTACAGTCTGGTAGCGCCAGAGGTGGTACCTCTCTGAAGTCCGCCGCCTGAACATTTTACGGGTCTCGTTGCCTGGCCAGCAGACGTGCTTGCCTGCTGGCCAGGCACGCAAGGGCCGGAAACTGGCCAGGCAACACCCGGGAACTGGTCAGGAAATTCAGTCCCGGAATCTGATCAGGCAACCACGAACACCCGGAAACTGGCCAGGCAAGACCCGGAAACTGGCCAGACAAACTTCAGATCTCCCGTTTTCTGGTCAGGCACACCCGTTCTCCCGTCTGCTGGTCCGGCGGCGGACTTCAGAGCTGGGTCGACTTTGTCCGCAATTACGACCTCGTCCCGAAGCGGCCAGACAATCAAATTTTTACACTTTTTCGATATGTATGTGGTGTGATTCCTTCCATTCTGATGTTTCCCTACTGCCATTCAGTAAAATCCCTTCCCAGACGCATTCTGCGGACAAAGTCGTAATTGCAGACAAAGTCACCTCAGCTGCCACCTTTGGGCTAACAGACCATACTGTTTGGTTTTTCTTGCGCACATGAACTTCGTAGCTCTGGCTCACAGCACATAGCCATTTGATTAAAAGTTCGTTGTGTCGCCTTTTTTTTGAACTTGAAACATGTTCCGCAAACGAACCCGCAAACGCCGTACCGGAATTGCTCGATGGAAGGCGTTGGTTGTGGGACCTTTTCAGGGATTTTTCTATAATTTTTGTCCAAGGCGTCGGCGTGGGCTAGGAATTCTCCTGCTGATGCACTATCGTCGCGTTGTCGATGTTTTCATCAGAAAGTTGGTGTGGACCGAAAATATTTTCAACAATTCGCCTGAGATTCGATGTTTTTCATGGATGTCTATAGAAATTGACTATTCATAAATCGCATACTCTATAAGTCAGCCGTCAAGCCGAACTAATTTGGGGATGAATAGCTAAGCATTTCGTTCCGCTACCACGGAAACAAACCAGGAGCAACAGAACATTCCGGATGGTCTTAGGTCAGGAAAGAAGCAGCTGTAACTCTGAGCCGCTATGGAAAGACTAGAGAACTAATACTTCAGCTAAGAAAAAAAAAGAGAATAAAGAGGTCTCAATATTTTCGCCGCTGCTCAGGATAAGAGGGTAGGAAACATTATTTCATACAATTTGTGTCTTCCAATTTTCTTTTTGGATACTGAACACAGAACTCTCCAGAAATTATTGGATTACACTCTAGTTTTGTGATAGATTTCTCAAACATCAATTTTATGCCAAAAATGAACAAATTATTCATTTCATAATTCAAGAATGAAAGAACCTTGTTGCAAAAATTCACAACTACTCTAAAAAGCTACTCTAATGATGGATGTTATCATATATGCTTGTTACGAATCCCTCAGCTGTGAGTGACATCCGACATCCCACAACAACTCGGGCATCCCACAACAAGGAAAATAAACAAAATGAAATGGAAACAAACAAAAAGTGGTGGAAGAAGGGAAAATGCACGCACATTACTGGTCCTAAAAAGCACGTTTCTTTTGCTTAAAGGAAAAAAAAATTGAATTACGCAAACGTTAGGAAAAGCGAAAAAAAAAAGCGGCGTAAAGGAAGATGAGAAATTCCAAAAAAAATTGTTCGGTGGAAAATTTGTAAACCACAACCGTTTCGATGAGCAAATAACTGCAAGAATACTGCAGTAAAGTGACTGGTCACAGTTCGCACAAAAGTACCTGTTTATTATTTCGATTAATCTTCGTTTTTCTCCTTTTTTTTCGTTCGTTTTTTTTCGACGTCTCGTATGGGACAGACCGAATTTGAAGAAGAAATTGATGGAAAAAAAATTTTGAGGTGAAACTCCAAAAATAAATTTTTAAAAACTAATAAGTCTAATATAACAAGGCAAAAGCAAGCTAATACAGAATTTTTGACCGTGTACGAAGCATCTTTCAAGACCCAAGCGACACATTCTTACCCACCCCTCCCATCTACGGACACTTACCACCCACGTCAACAAAATCTCTTTAACCCCTTTTATGTGACAAGTAAGTGAAGGAAATCTATCATCTAGAACATTTTCTCTCGAAAGGACAGTTTTTCCTTGGAATCTTGATCCCTGTTCTTTGTGCTTTCTCTTCCGAGCAAGTACACGGCAAAAAACGAGTGGGAATCCGGAACCGATGCTGAGGAACAGGGACCCGCCGTAAGGATGGCGAATTCCTTGATTCAAAACTTTTGGAGTGAATTCTCGTTAATCGTTAAACGTGGAAAGATTAGCTACATTCTACGTTACTAGTAACGATGTACATTTCTGGTAACGATGCGCACTATTTCGGCAAAATCCTGTTTTAGTGCGCATCGTTACCAGAAATGTACATCGTTACTAGTAACGTAGAATGTAGCTAATCTTTTCACGTTTAACGATTAACGAGAATTCACTCCAAAAGTTTTGAATCAAGGAATTCGCCATCCTTACGGCGGGTCCCTGTTCCTCAGCATCGGTTCCGGATTCCCACTCGTTTTTTGCCGTGTACTTGCTCGGAAGAGAAAGCACAAAGAACAGGGATCAAGATTCCAAGGAAAAACTGTCCTTTCGAGAGAAAATGTTCTGGATGATAGATTTCCTTCACTTACTTGTCACATAAAAGGGGTTAAAGAGATTTTGTTGACTTTCCTTTCACAAGAAAAGAAGCATGAACTCGCTCAAAGTACAAAGGAAATCCACAAAATTTCACAAAATCCATGAATCGAACCGAGAGTCTTGAAAACGAAGAAGAAGCAGGTTGAACAAGTGTTTACATCAGAAAAATCATCAAGAAATCATTCTTTTTCTTAAAAAAAAATTCCCTGCGTCTGTTTCTAGGATAACCACAGGGATTTCACACTTTAGGGGGCGTTTATTTCTATCTGTTTACTTTGTTTATTTATGTTTTTTTTGGGAGAGAGGGATTCTCTCTTTGATGGGGATTTCCCTAGTCTACAGTTTACTATCCACCATAAATCCAGTTTTCAAAGTCTCCCCAACAGTGCTGGCCATTTCTTAGACTCCTCTCTCCTCTCTCCCCCTCCTTCTCTCTTTCTCTCTCCCTTTCCTTCTCCCCACTCTCTCATTTAACCACTAAAATCAACGAAATAAATCAATAAACGATCAAAAAGCATAAATTTCAATAATTTAACCAATTACTTACCAGAATAATGATAATATTATAGCCGAATATAGCCGTCCAAGCTTCATTTCGCCACGAATGGGCGTGGACGCATTCGAACTGCTGAAAAAAGGGGCGTGGTCAAGTGGATGTGTGATGACGTGGTCTGGAAAAAACACAGCTGAACGCAGACCGCCATTAAAAAGATAAAACTTGGAGCGAAAGAGCGGAGTAAATTCGAAAAAATGGAAGGAGCAATGAGAAAAAAGAATGGTGAAAGAAATGAGGAACATATCGTGGCGAAGCAGGTTTCATCTGGATAGAATGTGGAAAGTTTTAGAAATTTTCCTTTGAAATCGACCTACGATTCAATCGCAGGCAAAAAAGGGTTTAAGAACGTTGCTTTAGCGAATTTTCCCGAAGACAACGAATTTTCAGCGATAAACTCCCTTGACGACCCGAATTATCGTGCGAGTCCATGTTGACGTCTGCTCCATCGCAGTCGGCAGCGATTGGAATCGCGGTTTCACATACAAATCCTTCGAGATTTTGATGAGCAAATATTCTCGCAGGTCGTCCCAGATTCTCAGCTTCCTATTTCTTTTTTTTTAATTTGGGAGGACCTGGCTGGATATGGTGCGATATCGCGATTGCTAATGTGGAACGAAGCAATCGCAGCGATTTAGTGGAGCTGCTCAATCGTGACGAACTTTGAATGGAAGCGTCTTTGGATTTGAAGATTTGGAAGAATGCCGAGATGCGAAGTAAAGGTACGTGCGACGGCGACACCAGGCGACACCATACTCCAAGTGAAACGACGACTTTAGGTCGCATGCGACAGAAATATCGAAATAAGGAAATGAAATTCGAAAAAAAAATCCCCATAGTCGGGTCGCTGTGGTTTCCAAAATGAGCACGCTTCACTTCCAAACTTTCATCATTCTCTATACTTTCGGTAAATTGAATGACTGCGATTCCACTGAGGTCACAGAGTATAATGGCAACGATAGCGATCCGATCGCGCCGCGATTCCACTGAATATGTCCCAAATTTCTGCCGCGATTCGTCACTTCAGCACGCGTCAACGCTACGAACACTTTTGAGTGTTCATGGAGCAGCAGGATCGCTATCACTCAGTATAAACAATTTTCCCAAGCAGTGAACGTATGCGATAACACTTGCCCCAACAAAAAAAGAATCGCGGCGATAGAATCGCGGCGTTACAGGCGCACACGCAAACGATGAACTTTTGCTGACACAGCATGGGAATAATTATGCTGAGGGTTTTCCCACCTCGACAAGCGTGTTTATACTTCACTGCGAGGCGATGGCGTCGCAGCGATGGCTACAGCAAGCGCACCGCGATGAGTAGTTAATTAAAAATTAGTTAGTGAATAAATAGTTAATGATAAAAAATAAATAGTTAATAATGAATAATAATGAAAAATAGGTAATAATTATTAAAAATAGTTAATTTAAAATTATGGCCCGAAACGCCTAGAGGGGAAAGGAAACAGCGACAAATCCTTGCCTACAACGTCGATGGAATCAGCGCGTCACGCTTCCTAGGAAACGCAAAGCTGCTATCGCATGATTTTCAAGGAGAAAGAAGTATAAACAACATGCGAGCTTCGTAAGGATAACTGCCAATTATCATCAGTCACCACAACATGCACATAATAATAATAATTACCCATAGTAATAATAACAAACATAATTTGTACGTCTACATGATGAAGAATAGGGCCCAGTCGCACAGCAGTCGCATCGCAGTCGCAGCTCAGTCGCACGCGTTTACGACCTCGCTGCGCGTTCTTCTGAGAATGTGCATGCAGTGTTGACCGGTCTTCATGGAAAATCCCTTGCAAATGGATGCGTGCGCCTGATGCGCGACTGACGCACGCAGCTAGTATAAATTACCCTTTGGATTACTGCCAAATTAAAGTCTAGGGATTAGACGTGGAGTATAAACAGTGCTCTGCAATTATCTGCGCCAAAATCAAAAGTATAAACGCTATAGAAGTTGTCTAACAGTGGCTAGGATTCAATGCCACAAAATTGCTATATTTTTCTTATTTTTCAGCATCTACAATAATCAAGGCTAAGGACTATACAAATTTAGTCATTCAAATGTTTTGAACAACAGAAACTGTGAAAACGTCCACTAGAACATGGAATTAAGCTGTTATTCGAAATTTTTGTTGTCTCGATGAAAATATCAGATGGATTAAGGGTTCCATAAGTAGTATTTACCACTATTGCGTAGTTATCCGTCCATATTTGGTAAGTACATCAGCTGGAGCCAGTAAACAAGTAGTAATGTAGTTACTACATAGGAATCTCCTGTGTAATCATGGAATAGCGCATCAGAAAGCAGCCTTATTCCCCAAATATGGATATGGGGTATGTGTTGGGCAAAAAAGGGTAAGTGACGTAGACAATTTAATTAATTTGAAGAACTCGTATGATGCTCTCTGTGCAAGTAACCCTTTCGTACACATCACGAGACTGAAGTTGATCAAGTATGTAGTGCGCATCTTCTCCCCCCCCCCCCTTGGGCTATTTTTCGAGGGTTACGACAGAGATGAGGGCTCCGTCTGGTGATGTGTGACAGACGCGTGTCCTGCCCAAGTCCTACGCTTGTCCTGCTGTTGTCTGCCCGAAATTACCAAAGGTCCTGAGATCCGAAAATTTCGAGTGAAATTCTAAAGGAAAAACTTGAATTCAGACTGAAAAACCACGCAGTCCCATAGTTTTGTGTGCCAGAAAAACAATACAAAGTGTGATTTTAGCTCTGCGAGGACTGGTCCCCATGTGGTTTTCAGTCTCCAAAATAACAGAAGATGTGAGCGATTTACTAAAAAATGTTGAGTATCTATGTAATATCTATGTATCACCTATTGCTATATTACCCTCAATCAACGTCAATGTTAGTCCTGGTCAAAACGAGAACTGGTCCCGGGGACCTATTTGATCTGTAATTGTACATATTGCATGCGCTTCATGAGCTAACCCAGTTACCCTCGATTAATATTATCTTAAAAAGATTTCTGCCTCTTGGGAAAATGAGAACTGGTCCCCAGATGTTTTTAGTGCCTGTATAACATCTACGCAGGAAAATTTCGTAAAAGTAACAGTTTCACAAATCTCGAGACTTTTTTTCGTTTTGTTTCAGTGTTATGATCCGATTAGTTCCAAGCGAGAAAGGGTCCACCTCCTATGCAGTCCTTTCTTTGGCACACAATTCACATGGTGGCTCAAATTTTTATCAGATTTATCGAATTCCTTTGCAAGAGCCTTTCGTTTCTAAAAAAATGCTGATTATCTATTTAATATCTATGTATTATCTAAATATTGTTATATTACCCTCAATCTACATCAATGTTACGCCTCGCCGAAGGCGAGAACTAGTCCCCAGATGTGCTTAGTAGCTCGGAAAATAAATGATGAGATCCCCATGCGGGAAATCCTCTTTTAATTCAATTCCATTGCTTTATTTTAGTTTTCATCAATGTTGCACGTCAAATAGTATCGTGCGAGAACTAGTCCCAAAGGCTTCAAACACATTCATTTTTCGCTGTTATCATTCCTATTTATAATATCGTTCACACGATATTCCCGATCACCTGAATTTCATTTATTTTGCTACAGTTTTCAATTTTAATTCATTGATTTTATTATCCTTTCCATAGGACTCCGGAAAATTTCTGGAAAACTATAGGGCTTTTTTTGCAGAATTCTGGGCAGACGAGCTCTGTGATTGGCCAATTCGTCCAAATGTCCAATCGGAGTATTCAACCGCATCGCTCTTCCAAGGTACTTGCTCTGCTACACACTTTCTACTAACAAAAATAAATTCTTTAGCAAAATAATCAACTGGTAAGAGATAGAAATAGCCAAGCTCACCGTGGGGATCCACTAGATACAAAATAATTTTATTTAAGTTTTCTTTTCATTCAAATAGAGATATTTAGCAGAGAATGAAAATTATGTATTAACCGCAGAATAATTATGAAATTCCCATACCAATTCATCTTTTGAGTCTTTTAGAAAACTCGTCTAGGAAGCCATCAGGTTCCATTTTCAGAACAAGCGTTAGTCTGCAAGGCAATTCAGGAAATTTTATTTGGTTCTGCCTGCAGTGAAGAATTAGAAACCCCGTAAACGACAAAATGGGAAAGGGCTATGTCCTTGGATTGAGTTTTTCTTCACTGCACATCGATGTGTTCTACTGCATTTGAAAGCTAGAAAAGCCCTAAAGAATGTGAAGGACTGTGGTTACCATGATTTCGTGGAGCAAACACCGTCGATCTCTAAGATCCTGCGCATTGGAAGAGGGCCAAATTCCAAGGGAGCATTTTGCAGTGTGTTTGCTCACTCCAGTCTCTCATGCAAAGCCTGAAACTTCGTCTTTACTCGAGGAGCAAAATTTTATGTATATCTGCAGTTACACTGTGAATACCCTGTTTTCCCATTCGGACCATCCACTCGGACCTTATATAATTAGTCCAAACGGAGGGCGAGGATTCAGAAGAAAAACATGGCTTTTAGATGATCAGTAAGCACTCAGTACATACAGTATTGTTACAACTGAGAGGGTAGGGCTTACGCAGTCCTACTGCACTCTGCCCTATATCAATACAATTAATCAAAGTCGGCGCATGAATAGTGCTTAGCCCGAGAGGCGTCCTCTGAAATAATTCCTGGAAATCCGAGGGGACGGGAGATAAGGGCTACAGTCAGCCGAATTTAGTAATGATTTTTGAAAGGATGGACTATAGAAGTGGTAAAAGGGAATAGTTTTCATCTTATATTATTATAACAATACTAAATTAGTAGTAGTGGTAGTAATAAAAATATTTTGTTTATTTTTATTTATTTGCACGTAGGAATACCACGCTGAATGGCAAATCATAGTTTAAAAAAACGCATGAACATTATGCGAAAAAATCTCGAATCTACAACAAATCTGTAGAGAAACGGATACAGTTCAAGAAGGTTCAGGAATGACAAACTAACAAGCTCTTCTCTCACGAAAATTGTCTACGAGTCTCTTATACTGCGATAGGGAACTCGGCAGGATACATTTCTTGGAAAATTGATGCTGCCCTTTGTGTAAAGAAAGATGACCGTAATGAGCTTTTCGCTATAGAATACGTAATCTTAAATGGGCCACCTCTAGCGCAAGAGGAGGATAATGCGTAAAACTTATCTATGGGGAGATGAACTTTTCCGCAGATAATTTTGTAGACCATGACAAGGTCATATTTTATTCTTCGTGAAGCAAGCGAAGGATTTAGAAAATATTGAACACATTAAGTACAGTATTCATACAACGAATAAATATAGCAATGATGTAATAAGTAAACATACAGATGATATTAATGGTATAGTAGAAACACATCAAAAACAAAACAAATCCAGCCCACTGATCACGTACCTTTTTCCACTCTGACTGTTTAATCCCCAGGAATGTAACTGATTATGAGCCTCACTGCTCTGCCATGTTCCCAATTATCCATCCGTGCATATGTGAGCAATTAATAGAACATGTGAAGAAGAGAGCGAAGAACATGCAAGCTCTACATCTTCAAAAACTTCACGGCTCCGTCAATACAGCCCAACTTCAAGACACCATGAATTCTGCCCAACCTCTTCTGTGAGTGTGATCGTAACACAAGCGTAAAATTAAACTCGCTGGCCGGGTTTCGGTCGACGCTCAGGATTCCTCGATGTCCAAAGCGGAGGTAAATCCCGAGCCAAAGCTACCAGGTATGAGGAGGTGCCAATAGACGGGTCCTAGATGATGAGAAGGGCCAGCTTGCTTTCACAAAAGAGTAGATAAAGTCAGCAAAGAAGAAATCAGCGCAAGAACAGCAGACAATTATGAATGATCTTGACGAAGGCTCACGAAGTTGTGGCCTGAAGATAAACGCTCCGAAGGCAAAGGTAATGACAAAAGGTGGACCAACAATCACTTTTAGTGGTGTCCAGCTCGAATGTGTGGAATCGTTTGTGTATCTCGGACAGAAGACTGCATTCAGTCGCAACTACTGAGAGGAATGACGCGACGAATTCGAGCTGGATGGAACCGATGTTGACGATATGAGAATTTCTGTTTATCCAGAACTGACGAGATGGAATGGAAAATAATCCTATTCAACGTGTGCATTCTACCTGCGATATTACATGGAGCCGAAACATGAGTGTTGACAAGGTCTGCCAAATATAAGCTTGCATTTGCCCAGAGACGCAAAGAACGATATATGGTTAGAGTACGTTTGGTGGATGTGGTGTCACTAAGGTCAGGGATGTAATAACTAGCGCTGTCGGAAGAATATGGGCATATTCGTGGAAAGTCGTCACGTCCACTGATGTGAAAAGGTCAAAAGAACCCAAGAAGTAGCGGCCACCCTGAAAACATTGGCCACGTTGACCAAGCGCACGATGACTTTCAGAAGTTACTCGCATACAGTTGTGTGCGCATAGCGAGAGAGATGATGAGGAGAGAGGTACACAGTAAGCAAAACCTCAAAGTATACAGGTTCTATTTTGACCTGCTGAGTTATTATCTTGCATTTCACTTGTAGGGTCGTACCTCTACTAGCGGATGTAGAAAATATCCAGAGTGGAATGAAGATTTAGTGCAATATATGTCTGCAACGCTACAATGTAGGAAGTGCTGGGAGTGTCTGACATTACAGCGTTCCGGAGCAATAGTAATGCACTTCAACTCTTTCCTTTTCTTGTAGCAGTCTCTCTTTGCCCTTCAAACCTAGCATATTTGTCGTAATAGATCATACTCTTCTACGCCGTTCAGCTTGGTAGATGGAATTCTTTAGCCCGACATTCTGACGTTAACGTCCTATCCAGAAGCCTCAAAGTGGTATCAATGCTATTCATTATCTGTACAGCCAAACTCTTTATCGCTCTCAGAAAGTAGTCGAAGATATTCTCCCGAAACATCTGGGAATCATTCAATAGAGTCTCACAACATACCATGAGTTCTATCGATTTGGAGGTTTCCGTCCGCTCTGCTTAATGGCACACTGGACGAATGAGTGTCACTACTCAGACAATCGTTGCGTCGAATAGCAGGTAGGACCTCCATCGCCCCGCCTACTTTTTGAGTTGGGGAAGCCGATATCGACGTTCTGCTTGACCAGAACGTGTTGCTCATGTCCCCGGACGTGGTGCAGTCCGCCGGGATTCCCAGACGTGCTGCTGTTGAATTATTCCATGTTGAACTGATGAAATTTCACCATATTAATGTACGGCGCACATCAGCTGGATGTGCTGTGGAAGGGCATTTGGCGCAAATGTAAAGAATGAAGCTGGATTTGGGTGTGTGGAGTGTTCAAGAGTCGAAATGCTTGCGCTTCCATGAGCAATATTTTTGTTACGAACACACGGCGGTGTTATTGCCTGGGCTGTCCTCGAAAATCGAGCGCATTTCGCTCATTTCTGAAGATTTACGTGTATTTTTTGGGTGAAATGTGGAAATATTTCGGCAAAAAAGGCAAGTGCTCAAAAGACACACGTAATTCGCTCAAATTTTGTCATCTAAACAGGTGTGAAAAACCGGCATCAGAGACAGCCGCGAGGGCACGTGGGAAAACGTCTGCCAGGGCACGTGGGGGGACGTCTGCGATATGTGGGTGGGGGGGGGGGGGGGTGAGGGTAAGTGCTCCGCGATTTGGGGTCCACCTCTAGGCACAATTAAGATACAGTCCTTGTCGAAAAGATCGAGGGATTGCGCGTGCGGTTTCATATCGTCCCGGTCGCAGAATCGCGGTGGGACCCTCTCACTTGGAGCATGCACTCTCGGCATCCATCGTTCTGGTCCCACCGCGTTTCTGCAGTTACGGAATCCGTCAATCTTTTCGACAGGGACTATAATTGCCTGAGTAGGTACATGGGTTACGGATACGGTAACGATACGATCACTATCTACAGCTCAGAAAAGGGCAGGAAGCCATTCATAATCACTGAGCACGCACTTCGTTTGTTCATCTTTGAATTCTGAACTGAAATCCAAAACGCCTAAAGGAGGACCTTGCCGAGATCTCAAGTTCATAGGCTCGAATCGCGCATATCACATCAGAATTCGAACCGCCGTGCTCGTCATGTCTATGTTTTCTTCTATTTATCTTATTATTACTTTTACATTTTTCTATTTTCAACTTATCAATTGATGCCTCGCCATTGGGATTGCCATAACATTTACGAGAGCGCTGTAAATCACCGCCGCTGCCTCTAAGCTTAATAGGGAAATAAACAAAGATCAGAATTCTGTTTTATAAGATTGCTATGTTTTCGGCACTAAACAGAGCAATTCTCACGATTTGCATGTAGGAGTCAGGATATGCAGGATATGACATCTGAGGTGTTCAAAATTGCTGATCAGAACTCCATGCCATATTCATACATAATTAACTGATTGCTCTGGACACGCTGAGGATGAGTGGAGGTTTCAATTCCATTCCAATATTTTCACAATCAGAATCGATAAAAAATAAAATTGCCGCCGATATCATGGAATAAAAAGAGAAATTCGGGGCTTTAACACGTGAGATGTTCTAGGAATATTTAAGCAGGTGAAGGGCCTTTCCTTAGCGAATATGCTTTCACTCCTTCTCTGTGCTTTTCACGCTCGGACATTGTTCATAATCTCTTCATTGATGAAATGTTTAACTTTTAACTGTTAACCAACATTACTTTTCCAGTGATGAAATGAAATACCTGCTAGCCTTCCTGCTACTGACCACCATAGTGGATCTGGTGGAGGAGTACTCAATGAGTATTCCTAATCTCTGCGATAGAATGTATCAGCCTTTTCTTAAATCATTGATTAATAAGCGGTGTGAACTCGCTTGCAAAGGAAGGGTGAGCGGTATTAAGCATCACCTTCTGGCACCCTATCTGACCAGTATCTTCGTTTTCAGGATTGCCTTCGAGGGATGTGTATGGAAATACCAGTGACGAAAGAGAAGAGCTGTGAATGTTTAGGCTGTGAAGAAAAGCGAGTTTGGAGGACGAAACAACAAAGAAAGAAAGAGGGGAAAGAAAAATGGAAGCAAGAAAAAAAGGAGAAAGAGAGGCAGAAGAAAGAAAAAAAGAAGGAAGAAAAAAAGAAGAAAGAAGAAAAGAAGAAAGGCTGAGATATGGCTGCATTACGGCCCTCAGAAAAGAAAGATCAGGAAAAAAGATCACTATCCTCATTTGCATAAATAAAGAAGACTGTCCACCTTTTAATTGCTCCCATCAGTGATACACCCAGTGCTTATTTGCACTATGACACGTTGGAACACACATTTTAACAAATATTAGGTTGACTTAGAAGTAATATCCAAAAGTTTTCAAAAACTCCTTTTGTTCAAAAAATCGGTAGGAGTAGGGGAGCTGACTACAGGTTACGAGACAGCATACCCGACTTGATGTTTTGAAGGTGCATAAAAAACCTTGCGAGAAAAAAAAACATGAAAATAATAATGTACGAGGAATTAGGGGAGATTCGGCTAGTTTCTCCCTACTCAGATTTATTTTCACGAACATTTTTTTTTTATTTTCAAAAATATTTACTGCCAAACTCAGCCACATTACCAGCCTTCGGCGCGTGAAAAGATCAAAAATCAAATTTGTAAGTGTTTCGTCGTCGAATTTGGAGCACGTGGTGTACCTGCACTCCGCCGACACATTTAACTTCACGCCGAGATTACGGTAAGACGGCGTGCGAAGTTGTACAGAATTCATCTTGCACATGGGGTAATAATTTCCTACTCCATAGATTGAGTTTTTATATGCACCCTTTTGTTCAAAAAGGCTAATTCCTGGGATTTGGAAAAATTCACAACCAGTCGCTTTGGAATAGAGGTGCTTCTGGGCGAATATTAGGAAAAGAACCAATAGTCGCAATACGTAAAGGTCACAGCAATAAAATTGCCAATAAAATCCTGAATATTCCTTAAAAAATTGCGCAAAATCCAGAGAAATCTATAGAGCTGGATATGTCCATCTTTACTCAGGAAGAATGTTTGAAATGTAAGTTTTTTTTGTATGCTTTGGTGACAAATGCTTTTTTTCACTTCATAGTAGGATACGTCAATTTAGAGGTTTCCATGGACCGACCACTGAAAAAAAGAAAAAGTGAAAATTTCTCGTAAAATTTCCCGGATTTCTCCCGTGTAAACCACAAAAAAAAACAAAGAAGAAGATATCGAAAATGCACAGAACACAAACCAGAGAGCAATGAAGTCCAATACTCTCCGCCTGTTCCTAGCCACACCCCTAGGGATCTAGCCCAGACGCAATCGCCTCGGGACATTTTGCATAGAGGTGCTCCTGGGCGAGCAATATTCGTAAATGAACCAACAGCTGCGATACGTAAATAGAAACCGCTTTCAGTATTATTTTATTACCACTCACATATCCTACTACATACTTCCATTCATTACTTGTACTAGACAAAATGACTTTTCCACTACATGACATTCGGAAGACGTCGTACTCGAAACCCAATCTATACGAGGTATTATATAATGGCATCTTTGGTATAAACGGTGCACCAAAAACGTAAAATATTGTATAGTATAATAATACATAGCAAATTTTCATGTATAAGTATAAGTTTATTACGCCTGCTGAAGGCTAGAGTTACAACTACAGTTTTTGTTCCCTAAGAATATGTAAAAAAATAGAACAGTACATACGTTAGCGAAATGGCAGGTAGAGCGATAAAACTTCCAAGAGAATGCAACCATTTTTTTCTCTCAAAATCAAAATTTAGAAAAAAAAACTAATAGATTTCACACTTCAACAAAATGCGCCCCACGCGGCGTTTGATCTGGCTCAGTGTGAGGGTATAGTGCGTTTCACGGGCTAACGCAGTTGTGCAGGAGAAATTAGACCATGAAAGAACGCGAGAAATAGTGCCGTATTCGGCGAGGCAGACGAGAAATGCATGTCACTGGCACAAATACTCAGCTGTCCTCGTTTTGGGAACGCATTATATAGGAAAAGCTTTTTTTTTGTAGTCCGAAGATGAGCGCTACCGGCCTGAATTGTAAATGATCCGTCTCCGATGTTCATTTTTTGATCGAGTCAGTGAAATTTTAGGTGAACTACCTCTCGTGAGGGATCTGGTGAAATTTTTCGGTCTCTCAGAAACCGATGAATGCACGATCTTATGAAGTAAACAGACATCAAATACCTTACGCGGAGATTCCAGGGATGAAAGCCCTAAATACTTATTTCTGATTGACGTCTTTGGAATTCTAGAATACAGAAATCCTCCTTCGTTCACAAGTAGTTTTAAAGTAAAATTATTCTGTACCCTCTCTATGGAGTAAATATCCTTGTTGTAGGATTGAACACAGTTGCGTCAGATTCTAGATACTATTGAGGGCACAAAGGCTTTGTAACCTTTAATAAGGACAGATCTACTTCCAACAAATAAGGCTTTGGAAATCTGGAATGCTCCTGACAAGGCCAATTTACATCGGTTCTTCATAGCTTCAGAAAAGTTAGCTTATTACTATATATAAATCCAAGATCTTTGATAGATGTAACCGCTGAAATCTAAGGATCTGTGGTACACTAGTACAGTGGACGTCAATGACGGTGGTCCATCCGCGGCCCCGAGAAGGACGCCAGGCAACCGCGCCGCGCGCACAGGAATCAATATCGTCTGCCGCTGGAATGCTATTCCTTAGGGCTTTTCTTCCCGATCCAGTCGAAAATCCTTAAAACGGGTAGAAAAGCTGCTAGAAATAGCATAACAGCAGCAGGAAACATCGGTTATGGCGAGCGCGGCGCGGTTGCGCGGCGTCCCATTCGAGGCCGCGGATCGCCATTGACGTCCACTGTACATAGTAAAGTACGGAAAAAGAGTCGCACATGTTGCATAATGAAATGAATGTTGAGGTTTCTACTTGTATTATAACGTTATTGTATATTATCATCGTATCATTACTTATTTTTCGTTATATTTTCATTGCATTTATAACTCATATGCTGATAACGGGAAGGGGAGGGGGGTGCTTGCTTAAGAGGGACGCTACGTTCCGAAGCACAACACGTGAAGATCTCTGGACATTTTCTAGACTCATGAGACGCTGCTCCCACCGCTGAACTGATGTTCGTCAGATAATGTTGCGGAGCATATTGAGAGCGAATGAAAGAGAAACTAATGCCCATGGGGCATCACGGATGGCGCACATGGTGGTCGGAGGTGATACCAAGAAGCATATGGCCTCGATGAACGGGGATTCGCATTCCCAGTGTCACGGGGCGAGCCTATCTTCACAGAGGACATTTCTTCGGAGTTTAAAGCCGGCTAGGATGAAAGTGGTCTTAAATAGGATGAAAGTACAAATATTCATCATAAATAGCCTCCTAGATATGCGCAACGACGTCATTGTATGTCGGCGCCGTAACCATGATTAGTTCACTTATTCTATGGACTGACTTACAAATATCTTCAAAAGAAAAAAAAAACAAAACAAATGCAATTCATAATGTAATTCACGCATTTTTTCTATTAAATACCTAATATATATTATTATACATTTACCGTATATTATAATATAAGAAGAAACCCCAACGTTTATATAATGATACTTCATGCACGACTCCTTTTTTGCACACTACTATGTACAGGAAACTCTAAACGACCGTGTGCAAGGGGCAGGACCGCGGCGCGGCTCTCTTGGGCACAGACGCAGAGGCTCTGCATCTGGCTCTGGTTTTCTGCTTCTGCCAGCACCGCGGTACCCGCCCCTTGCACACGGCCGTTTGGAGTTCCCTGTACTACTATTATCAAACATATACTACGTATAGTATTACTACACAACTATTACATACTATATGTGTAAGAGCTCACAATTACACTATTGAACGTAATATAAAGCTACTGTATACTAGACATCTACTATGTATTATGCTGCTACTATTATTACTATATATTATCTACTATATATTCTATTATATTATATATTGTCTACTACATATTTATTATAAGTGCAAGGCCTCACAAGCATGCTGTTATACGTACTAAAAGACGTCTATATGTTATATATACATTATATATATATTATATTACTACAGATTTACTACGTATGCAATATATTACTACTCATCTACTATATAATATAAATGTAAGACCACACAATTACACTACTGAACAAAACTACTATATATTATATTACTACACACCTACTATATATTATATTACTTTTCATATACTACATACTATTACTGCAAGACCTTACAGTTGCACTATTAGGGCTAATACAAAACTACCATATATTATGTATACTACTACACACCTACTATGTATTATAAAGATCACCACACGTCTACTATATATGCAAGTGCAATGCAAGACCTTAGAATTATACCAGTGCACTTCATTAGAGTCTTCCTCATTGTACATTTACTACAAACTATACTATTATACATATACTATATAGTATACTGAGATTTATGTAATGTTTAATAGTTCTATCCCTAGTTTGAATCTATGAAAAATGTTCAGCACGTGCTCGAAAGTGTTCGTAATCAGGCAAATCCTATAAAAAACCTTAGTGAAAGCGGACAAGACACGTCTGGCAAAACACTTATTGCATTGGGGACAAAGTGACAACGAGCGTAGACCAGGAAGTTGCTCTCGTTCCCAACATATTCTAGTTTCTTTGGGAAAAACCAGCTGTATCCACGAGGAACTCATTGTTTTCGTCCAGCTAGTACGTCAACGGAGAGTATTTTCGACAAACAAATTCACACTAATCGAATTCGGACGAGTAGTCGTGGTCTGATTGGGTTTTTTTTTGGATGAATCAGTCACATGAAGGGTAGCAAAGGGCCAGAGACCGTGTGAACTTCTGGAAGTTCCTTGTTTTCGCGTTACTTCCGCTTCCTGAGAATCTGAGGATCTTCTCGATCTACTGCTACCACGGAAAACGGCTGGTAAAGCTCAATGATTGCTCATTCCGTGATACATTACCGGAAAAGCAGCATCGCATGCGATTTGGTGTGTGGAAAACAGCCGGATAGAGCTGGTTGGCTGAGCGCCATGCCATAGTTGGCCGCGGCGAGACGATGCTATCTCCTCTAAACAAACACAGAAACCGTCTGGCGTGGGGGACGATGGCGAGGGGGTGGGGGGGGGCGTGGAGAGAACGAAGAAGAAATGACGACAATCCAGACGTATTTACCTATTTTCTTATAGCCAAGCACAATGGAACCTTTGAATGATTATGCGATGAATAGTAGAGCAGGTGTGGTCGGCCGGCATAGGTGTAAATAAAATAGGAAATGGACAGGAAATCGAGCTAACCCGGGTAGAGAAGCCTACGAAAGTGACGTCATTTCATCTTTCCGGGATCCTGGCTAACCACAATTCAATCTTTATCCGAATGGATACCGTCAAGACAACCTCAGAAAAGGATGTTTCAGACTGGAATAAATTTGGAGGTTTTATCTTCCTTTCTTTTCTTTTTTTTCTTCAAAGAATCAGCTCTGTAGTGACTTAAATTTGCGAATTATTGTATTTTTGTACAGCCAGAGTCTATGAAAGTGCGTTTTCTGCGGACTTGGGAAGTACGCAGCGCAGCCGCGCCGCTCGCCCTGGAATTTAAACCGTAATAGCAGACTAGGGTTTCTCTATAGGCTTTCATCTTATTTGATGTCAACTATCAATAAAAGCGAATAACACCTAGGAAACCATATTGTTCACAATCACGGCGGAATAAGCAATTCCAGCACGAGCGACGCGGTCGTGCAGCGTACTTTGTGGGTACGCGAAAAGTGCTCACTGTGATTCTCGGTTTTGCATATTTTACTATTGTAAAGTTGAGCCGCGTTGACCGATGCTCATAGGAAATCCTCCATAAGCAGATCCGTGCGTCTGACGCGCGACTGACGCGCGCATCTAGTGTGAATTGCCCTAGTCGCAGTAGGAAGATGAATCCTATTTGTTCAGAGTATTAGAAAAATCAGCTGCCTTCATTCCAGGCTAGCCAGCGCTAGGTTAGCAACTCTTCTAGGAGTTTGGTGTGACTGCGGACATTTTCAAACCGCACGCGTCCACGCCACAACGGCCTGACGCTTCGCAGTGAAGTGGCAGTTGTCCGTTGAAGAGATGAAAAGGTTTCCACTGAGAAGAAGCTGCACGAAGGACCAGAAATAAGTGTTTCAGAATTATTCACAGCTTTAAGAGGTAAAAATAGGCTCGCACGGATTTCGCACATTCTGTTTAACAGAAAAATTTCGTTAGATTGACCTCGAGCTGCTCACGATTTTCTTAAAGCAGTTGGAGCGCAGTTTTCGTTCTGGGCCACGTTATCTTCACTTTTAGTTGCAATAATTGTGACAAATTCCGAACAACTAAAATAATGTAAATACGATAATATATTAATGCGTAGTATAACAAATGTTAATAACAAATAAGTGATGGTTATGATATCAAAAACTAACTGGTCGTTATAGTGAAAACAAGAGTTTTCCGTCTATTTTGAGGTACTATTTCACATTACCTGTATTACCTGCATGAAAGTAATCTGTTCTACCGCCTTCCACGATGCCACGAGCCAATCAAGAAAAGCTATATGCTGTTATGCTAATATTACCATCCATCACTATGATTTATTGCCCTAACAAAGGTTTTAACGAGCTACTTCTCTTGAACTGCTGTCCATCATCTTGCCTATGGAGAATCAGCTGTTTCCGCTGGTATTTATGGATTTCGTGATCCCTTCACTAGTCCAGGATATCCGCTAAATCAATAGGAGGTCTTTATGTTCCAGATGATATTATAAAAGTAATGTGGTCGTAAGAGGCGATTCAAAAATAGAAGGAGCTCTTCAGTGGATATTAATAGATAAAGAGAACACAATATTTCCACAAATTTTCACCAGTTTTCGAAGGTTTGAAAAGGTTTCCTCCCATTTTTTTCTAACTGCTTTTCTTTCCTTTTACACTTTTGCTGGATCGGCAGTGGTTCTAAGAATTCCATCTGAAGATTTTTTTGAGAAAAAAAGGAAGCCCAACCTGTTCACAAACCTGCTCTAGTTTGTTTCCAGGTAGAAGTACAGTTGGAACAAATTGGCTGATTGAACACTCGGAGAAATAAGAAGTGATGCAATCAGGTAATGTCTCATTTGAGCTCAACTTCACGCCGGTATTGTCCCAGTCAGCATTCCTAACGACAACATCAAACGTCAGTTGGTCCCACACCGACTCTACGACGGAGCGTGTAGAAAACTGCGTTATCTTCACGCTAAAAGTGAAGGTTGTGCAAAAACGGAACTCATCTATGAGACAGAATGCTCAGCTTGTCATGCATAGTGTATTGGAGAGATCGGTCGACCGTTGTATGTAGACTTAAAATGACATCTGGCCATCAAAAAGTGGAAAAGGTATCACACAATTGGTGAAACACAGAAAAGAAGACCATAGCGGAGTTGACTTCGACATAAGATGCACTATCTCGACCTTCGAAGCTCAAATATCTGCTAGAAAGGCACTGGAAGCATTCTGGATCTGTAAGCGGAACCCCAGAATAAATATAGGGTAATATCATGACTTATAATAACGGGCTTAGTCTGTCTGTCACGTGTGTGTGTCAGTGTGTGTGAAACGAAATTCGAGGGCGTGGCTTAGAGTGAAGAAAATGTTCTACACTGGATCCCACTGTTGCTGTAGGAGTGCGCCGGCGTCGAAAAGTGGGGAAACGCCTGGAGTCGAGTCCAACGGTGTGATAAGGGTGCGCCGGCGTCCAAAAGTGGGGAAACGCCTGGAGTAGGGTCCAACGGTGTGATAAGGGTGCGCCGGCGTCCAAAAGTGGGGAAACGCCTGGAGTCGGGTCCAACGGTGTGATAAGGGTGCGCCGGCGTCCAAAAGTGGGGAAACGCCTGGAGTCGGGTCCAACGGTGTGATAAGGGTGCGCCGGCGTCCAAAAGTGGGGAAACGCCTGGAGTCGAGTCCAACGGTGTGATAAGTGCGCCGGCGTCTGGAGTAGGGTCCAACGGTGTGATAAGGGTGCGCCGGCGTCCAAAAGTGGGGAAACGCCTGGAGTCGGGTCCAACGGTGTGATAAGGGTGCGCCGGCGTCCAAAAGTGGGGAAACGCCTGGAGTCGGGTCCAACGGTGTGATAAGGGTGCGCCGGCGTCCAAAAGTGGGGAAACGCCTGGAGTCGGGTCCAACGGTGTGATAAGGGTGCGCCGGCGTGCAAAAGTGGGGAAACGCCTGGGGATAACAAAAGTCCTGGAGTCGGGTCCAACGTGTGATAAGGGTGCGCCGGCGTCCAAAAGTGGGGAAACGCCTGGAGTCGGGTCCAACGGTGTGATAAGGGTGCGCCGGCGTGCAAAAGTGGGGAAACGCCTGGAGTCGGGTCCAACGGTGTGATAAGGGTGCGCCGGCGTCCAAAAGTGGGGAAACGCCTGGAGTCGGGTCCAACGGTGTGATAAGGGTGCGCCGGCGTCCAAAAGTGGGGAAACGCCTGGAGTCGGGTCCAACGGTGTGATAAGGGTGCGCCGGCGTCCAAAAGTGGGGAAACGCCTGGAGTCGGGTCCAACGGTGTGATAAGGGTGCGCCGGCGTCCAAAAGTGGGGAAACGCCTGGAGTCGGGTCCACGGTGTGATAAGGGTGCGCCGGCGTCCAAAAGTGGGGAAACGCCTGGAGTCCAACGGTGTGATAAGGTGCGCCGGCGTCCAAAAGTGGGGAAACGTCTGGAGTGGGTCAACAACGGAGTCTGGAGTCGGGTCCAACGGTAAGGGTGCGCCGGCGTCCAAAAGTGGGGAAACGCCTGGAGTCGGGTCCAACGGTGTGATAAGGGTGCGCCGGCGTCCAAAAGTGGGGAAACGCCTGGAGTCGGGTCCAGCGGTGTGATAAGGGTGCGCCGGCGTCCAAAAGTGGGGAAACGCCTGGAGTCGGGTCCAACGGTGTGATAAGGGTGCGCCGGCGTCCAAAAGTGGGGAAACGCCTGGAGTCGGGTCCAACGGTGTGATAAGGGTGCGTCGGCGTCCAAAAGTGGGGAAACGCCTGGAGTCGGGTCCAACGGTGTGATAAGGGTGCGCCGGCGTCCAAAAGTGGGGAAACGCCTGGAGTCGAGTCCAACGGTGTGATAAGGGTGCGCCGGCGTCCAAAAGTGGGGAAACGCCTGGAGATGGGTCCAACGGTGTGATAAGGGTGCGCCGGCGTCCAAAAGTGGGGAAACGCCTGGAGTCGGTCCAACGGTGTGATAAGGGTGCGCCGGCGTCCAAAAGTGGGGAAACGCCTGGAGTCGGGTCCAACGGTGTGATAGGGGTGCGCCGGCGTGCAAAAGTGGGGAAACGCCTGGAGTCGGGTCCAACGGTGTGATAAGGGTGCGCCAGCGTCCAAAAGTGGGGAAACGCCTGGAGTCGGGTCCAACGGTGTGATAAGGGTGCGCCGGCGTGCAAAAGTGGGGAAACGCCTGGAGTCGGGTCCAACGGTGTGATAAGGGTGCGCCGGCGTTCAAAAGCGGGGAAACGACTGAAGTTGGGTCCAATGGTGTGATAAGGGTGCGCCGGCGTACGAAAGTGGGGGAGCGTCCAAAAATGTGAAGATCGACGGAGGAAGGATGCGCCGCTGCCCACTACTGAGGAAATGACATGAGTCATGTGCGTGTTTGCTCAATCGGTCCGCTGGCGCCTAACTTCAATGGTAAAAAAAAACTAGAAGTCAGACCTCAGCAGTGATTAGTATGCAATCCGTGAAAATCCCTCCTCTTTACATCCTTTCTAGCGTTCTTCTCTCATTCGTTTATGAACACACCGCACCCTCCTCATTTATGTGTTCAAACTAACTTTTATCACTTTACCAGTTATAACAAACAAAGAGTGATAATTCATTTCCTGTGGTCATTTCAGGTTTAACCGGTCATACACAATTATTTCAGTTAATATATATGTTTTATATAGTTCAATAGCTAATCCAGTTGAGCAAAAGATAAAATTGCCGCGAGAAACTCGGTTAACCCTTTTTGATAGGTCCAGTTTCACATTAAGAAAAGCAATGGAAAGGATGTGGAACGCATTATAAGTGGTAAGGTTGAGTTCATTAGAATGAAAAAGAAAGAAAGTCATGCGAGCGAAGCGAGCATTAGGAAAAGTCTGGAAGTCCGGCGTGAGCCGGACGGCCAGACTGGTATGTAATATAAGAGTCAAAAAGTTTTTACCTAGAATTCTTTCGAAAGGTCTACAGCGACGAAATTTTATCATAGTCAAATGTAGGTCCTTCTGACGCTAGTACACTTTTCAAACCTCGATTTCAGTTCTAAACTGTTGAAAGAGCTCTTTTTATCACACAAGTCAGAGTAGCCTTTAACGGACGACTTCAGTGCCTCCTCGTTTCTAAATCTCATTACTCGAAGATGCTGGTTCAAATTTCCAAACAGAAAATAGATAGTTGCTGAATGCCAGGACCAGTCTATGTACAGGATGTGTGATTCACTATTTCAAATCTGCACTCTCGTGTGGCAGTAGCCAAAGATTCATCTGTGTGCGAGTGAGCTGTCCAGGAGTACTAGAATCCCACCTTGGTTAGGTTCGAAAAAAAGCGCCATAAGTGTTGAAAGAGTCAACTTGTAGTCCTAGTAGGCATCATTGAGAAATATGTGCACATATTAGGCATATGTTTAGAAACAGAATTTAGTAGGTTTCCTTCACCTTACTGATGAGTGCAGGAGGAAACCTACTACTGTGTTTGGTTTTCGCATAAGGTTCATGCACGAAATGAAAACTGAACAGACAATAGTATTATAAAATTTCCATATAACTTTAGAATTGATAATATGAAACTTGGCATGCTGGGTTGAAATGTTAGTTATACTTTAAGCTACACGATTGCACCTAAAGGTTTGAAAAAAAGGATAGAACAGGTCAAAGCAGAAAACTCTTTTGTACCCTTACAGCAGAAATGAGCTTTTAGCGATTACTAGTGATGTAATGTCTTTTCTATCATTATGCAAGCTTTAAAATAACAAAGGCTATCTAAGCTCAGTAATAACACCAGTAGAGTTAAGTTGTTCTGGTTCCGCTGGTAGCGGTCCATGCCTATTTTTGGAGCGGAATACTTCCCCCACAAAGTTTGTGGAACACGTGGCAATTCTTCAGCTCAGATCTCACAGTGCTCTAGTTAACACGAATTGTAGGCAGTGGGAGAGGAAGCTTTTGGTGGACTAGCTCGTAAAATACCATCACCTTGAACCACATTCAGGGCTCTGAAGACGACAGGTCGAAAATTCAGGCCTAATAAGACGTGTTCATAACAACCTGTGAGGCACTGTGATGGATATGGCCAACTCTACGGCTCGTTACACAAAAAGGCTTCAGGGTTGGGCGATTTTGTTGTTGCTTCCATCAGACGACCGAAAATTAGCAACGTTCATGCTCCACCGCGCCAACGCCTTGAAAGCATGAAAGAAATGAGTCTGGCCCTCAAGGCCCCTGTCTCTATAGACCTGTGTGTGAGAATAGCGTGAAGTAAGCCACAAGGAACCCAATCGCCGACGCGACGATGTGAGCTAAATATAATTTTGGCCTGATGTCAAAACAACCAACCTAAGTGTGAATTTGCTTCCGCTTTCTCAAGAGAATAGACACAAATTAAATTGACGAAAGAGCAAGAGGACTTGAGAGATGCCAGAGAAGTAAGCAGACAAATAGAATTCTTTAAGTCGCTTGGACCATGGAGATAAAAAAGTGTTCCTTGAGGATTTCCAGTGAAAACCGTAATCCTACTATGACTACTCTAGAGTGGTGAACAGGGGAGAAAAAAATAAAAATTGTAATTAAGGAGCTACATCGATTTTTTTTTCGAAGAAGGAAATAGAAAATTGTGACGGCATGGAATAATAAGAAGTGAAAATTTGTCACTAACGGTAGCACTATTAAAGTACCATAATATTATATTTTAAGGCTCATATGTACATATTTATAGGGAAAAAGATGCTGGCCCAAGGCGCCGCGGCGCGTTCACGCGGCCGATGCGGCAGCACCGATCAATATCTATGCCCTTTCATTGGTGAACCGCGCTGCAGCAGCGCGCATCGCGGCGACCGCGCTATCACCCCTGCACAAAGTAGCCTCCTACCCGTACTGACGAGTTCTATCATTTAAACCCTATTTACCCGTATATGGTGAAGGGGACGAAGCGGACAAATACGCAACAATACTTTATGAGTTTTTACAGCCTTTTTCATATTAAACCTTCTCATAACACTAATGTCCCCATTTGTAAATATTAGGATGAAACTTAGAGAGTAACGAGGAACAACTAATTGGTCTATGTAAATGACGTGGGGAGAGAGCACTAGCTGAGTTACCATTTCAGGCAGCAAGAGGGCACCGGTTACAGAAAATTCCTCATTAACTACTGCTGCAGCAAGCCCACCTAATGACGGTAGGCAGCATGAAAACCAAAAGCAATAGCTGGAACCTTGGCTATTGACAGGGTGCAGCAAAAAGAAATGAAAAAGATAGGTAATTGCTCGCGAAGAACATTTCTGATGCACGATATTGTCATTGTCTTCTGGACGGCAATCACTTGTCTTTTTGAAAGGTAGAAAACTGCGAATTTTCCTCGAATCTCATGATGGAACGGAGCTGAATTCAAGGATTGGGATTGAGCAGACAATGTCGTAATGTCAGTGTATTTGAACCCTTACTTATGTGATTCCTGATGGAATTGCACTGATGTTGTCGTAGCTCAGCAAGTGCTTTGTAAAACAAGTTACGCTATATTGAAGATGTTACGGCTCCCAGAGCGCCTGATATCCCGACCAGCACCCATTCTCAAAGAAATGCAAAGTTTCCGGCTGCGTGAAAATAGCCGTGGCGAGGAGTGATGCCGATACTACACCTATCAGGAGATTTGCCACTTGCGCGGTACTGTGTGTCTGATAAAGTGTAGCAGATGTGGTCAGCGATACATGAAGGAATTAAAGACCACTGAGAAACCGGCTAGATGATCATCGTTAAGAGCTCTAATGCTCACAAACCCACCTCAAGAACAGTTTCTCTAGGCACAGAACGATGCACACACCCGGGATTCCATCCCAGAATTCGAAGTCCCTGTGCTACACAGTCATCTCACCCTCTTATAGTAAGACCAATGTGAGGCTCGAGAAATAAAGCGATGTCAGCCGAATCAGGCACAGAAATCGATCGCGTCTCAGACCAACTGTAAGAAGGATCGCAGCAGCTACGCTACTTGGAAGAACTGCAGCACAAAGTCGGAAGAACCGCAAGTCATCTGCCTGTTCCTCCGATTTCCTGCTGCCGTCCTTCTGTAAATTTGTCCGACATGATACTAGAACAGCTCAGAGGTAGCAGTAGGACAAGTGCTTCATACACAAACAGTGCGTATCGAAATCATGTCTCTACCTCGAAAACCAAACGTAACAAACTTTCAAAACATTCAGTTAAGACGGGACCGGCTTCATTCGCTTCATTAGGTACGACAACCACCTACTGAAATATTCTTACCGGGTCACTCATGATTTTCCATAGAAAGACGCTAGATGTGTATGTATATATATATATATATATATATATATGTGTGTGTGTGTGTGTGTGTGTGTGTGTGTGTGTGTGTGTGTGTGTGTGTGTGTGTGTGTGTGTGTGTGTGTGTGTGTGTGTGTGTGTGTGTGTGTGTGTGTGTGTGTGTGTGTGTGTGTGTGTGTGTGTGTGTGTGTGTGTGTGTGTGTGTGTGTGTGTGTGTGTGTGTGTGTGTGTGTGTGTGTGTGTGTGTGTGTGTGTGTGTGTGTGTGTGTGTGTGTGTGTGTGTGTGTGTGTGTGTGTGTGTGTGTGTGTGTGTGTGTGTGTGTGTGTGTGTGTGTGTGTGTGTGTGTGTGTGTGTGTGTGTGTGTGTGTGTGTGTGTGTGTGTGTGTGTGTGTGTGTGTGTGTGTGTGTGTGTGTGTGTGTGTGTGTGTGTGCAATAGCCTTAAATAACATCAGGGCGGTATGCAGCAGATTACCCAGGATAGACGTGTCAGCACCACCCAAACTTACTCATCGTTAATATGGGCGAAAAGTTTACCCTGGGTAATCTCAGTGATGCATCCAGGCCTAGATAGTGTATATGCTGGTTGTACACTCAGTTCTCCTCCTCTGTACTAGTGCTCGGTTGGTCATACATGCTACAGTTGTTAAGTGAACATGTACTGTGTTGCACATTCTATTTACTGTTTACTCACCAGCGACAGCATTTACCACGTAGTTTGCTTAGATTTGTTTCGGTAAATATCGACAACTCAAAATGCGCCGACATATCTGTAAGAGCCCCGCTACGAGATTGGATAAATTATTCTGGATATATGCTCCAGATCTTCTTCTGTTTGCAGTATTGGTTTCATTAAATGAAGAAATTCTTCACAAAATTGTGAGACGTTTCGCGCTTTTTTTACGTCTCCATTTTCATAAAATTGAATGCACTGTCGCATGTTAATTTGAAGCACGCTTTTTTTATAGGTCTCTGGAGGAAGTCAATGCACTATTCAGTCTCGGTTGCAACGAATTTCTGCAGATATAGGCATTTCTTTTTTTTCTGTCTATAGAGCAGATGAATGAAATATTTCAGAAGTGTAAAGAAAATTATACTGAAGGAATGAAAATAATATGATTGCATATGTAATTACCAGTGGCGGACGCAGGGGGGGGGGGCGGGGGGGCGCGCGCCCCCGAGAATGGGTCGCCAAATTTTCGAAATTACTTTACAATACAAATAAAAATCTTGTGTTAGTTTATTTTTAATTGTTTATTTTTATTATTATTTTTGACATATTTTTTATTTATTGTTTATTATTATCATGACTTATAATAACGGGCTTAGTCTGTCTGTCACGTGTGTGTGTCAGTGTGTGTGAAACGAAATTCGAGGGCGTGGCTTAGAGTGAAGAAAATGTTCTACACTGGATCCCACTGTTGCTGTAGGAGTGCGCCGGCGTCGAAAAGTGGGGAAACGCCTGGAGTCGAGTCCAACGGTGTGATAAGGGTGCGCCGGCGTCCAAAAGTGGGGAAACGCCTGGAGTCGGGTCCAACGGTGTGATAAGGAGTAGGGTCCAACGGTGTGATAAGGGTGCGCCGGCGTCCAAAAGTGGGGAAACGCCTGGAGTCGGGTCCAACGGTGTGATAAGGGTGCGCCGGCGTCCAAAAGTGGGGAAACGCCTGGAGTCGAGTCCAACGGTGTGATATGGGTGCGCCGGCGTCCAAAAGTGGGGAAACGCCTGGAGTCGGGTCCAACGGTGTGATAAGGGTGCGCCGGCGTGCAAAAGTGGGGAAACGCCTGGAGTCGGGTCCAACGGTGTGATAAGGGTGCGCCGGCGTCCAAAAGTGGGGAAACGCCTGGAGTCGGGTCCAACGGTGTGATAAGGGTGCGCCGGCGTCCAAAAGTGGGGAAACGCCTGGAGTCGGGTCCAACGGTGATAGGGGTGCGCCGGCGGTGGGAACGCCTGGAGTCGGGTCCAACGGTGTGATAAGGGTGCGCCGGCGTCCAAAAGTGGGGAAACGCCTGGAGTCGGGTCCAACGGTGTGATAAGGGTGCGCCGGCGTCCAAAAGTGGGGAAACGCCTGGAGTCGGGTCCAACGGTGTGATAAGGGTGCGCCGGCGTCCAAAAGTGGGGAAACGCCTGGAGTCGGGTCCAACGGTGTGATAAGGGTGCGCCGGCCAAAAGTGGGGAAACGCCTGGAGTCGGGTCCAACGGTGTGATAAGGGTGCGCCGGCGTCCAAAAGTGCGCCAGCGTCAAAAGGGGGAAACGCCTGGAGTCGGGTCCAACGGTGTGATAAGGGTGCGCCGGCGTCCAAAAGTGGGGAAACGCCTGGAGTCGGGTCCAACGGTGTGATAAGGGTGCGCCGGCGTCCAAAAGTGGGGAAACGCCTGGAGTCGGGTCCAACGGTGTGATAAGGGTGCGCCGGCGTCCAAAAGTGGGGAAACGCCTGGAGTCGGGTCCAACGGTGTGATAAGGGTGCGCCGGCGTCCAAAAGTGGGGAAACGCCTGGAGTCGGGTCCAACGGTGTGATAAGGGTGCGCCGGCGTCCAAAAGTGGGGAAACGCCTGGAGTCGGGTCCAACGGTGTGATAAGGGTGCGCCGGCGTCCAAAAGTGGGGAAACGCCTGGAGTCGGGTCCAACGGTGTGATAAGGGTGCGCCGGCGTCCAAAAGTGGGGAAACGCCTGGAGTCGGGTCCAACGGTGTGATAAGGGTGCGCCGGCGTCCAAAAGTGGGGAAACGCCTGGAGTCGGGTCCAACGGTGTGATAAGGGTGCGCCGGCGTCCAAAAGTGGGGAAACGCCTGGAGTCGGGTCCAACGGTGTGATAAGGGTGCGCCGGCGTCCAAAAGTGGGGAAACGCCTGGAGTCGGGTCCAACGGTGTGATAAGGGTGCGCCGGCGTCCAAAAGTGGGGAAACGCCTGGAGTCGGGTCCAACGGTGTGATAAGGGTGCGCCGGCGTCCAAAAGTGGGGAAACGCCTGGAGTCGGGTCCAACGGTGTGATAAGGGTGCGCCGGCGTCCAAAAGTGGGGAAACGCCTGGAGTCGGGTCCAACGGTGTGATAAGGGTGCGCCGGCGTCCAAAAGTGGGGAAACGCCTGGAGTCGGGTCCAACGGTGTGATAAGGGTGCGCCGGCGTGCAAAAGTGGGGAAACGCCTGGAGTCGGGTCCAACGGTGTGATAAGGGTGCGCCGGCGTTCAAAAGCGGGGAAACGACTGAAGTTGGGTCCAATGGTGTGATAAGGGTGCGCCGGCGTACGAAAGTGGGGGAGCGTCCAAAAATGTGAAGATCGACGGAGGAAGGATGCGCCGCTGCCCACTACTGAGGAAATGACATGAGTCATTTGCGTGTTTGCTCAATCGGTCCGCTGGCGCCTAACATCAATGGTAAAAAAAAAACTAGAAGTCAGACCTCAGCAGTGATTAGTATGCAATCCGTGAAAATCCCTCCTCTTTACATCCTTTCTAGCGTTCTTCTCTCATTCGTTTATGAACACACCGCACCCTCCTCATTTATGTGTTCAAACTAACTTTTATCACTTTACCAGTTATAACAAACAAAGAGTGATAATTCATTTCCTGTGGTCATTTCAGGTTTAACCGGTCATACACAATTATTTCAGTTAATATATATGTTTTATATAGTTCAATAGCTAATCCAGTTGAGCAAAAGATAAAATTGCCGCGAGAAACTCGGTTAACCCTTTTTGATAGGTCCAGTTTCACATTAAGAAAAGCAATGGAAAGGATGTGGAACGCATTATAAGTGGTAAGGTTGAGTTCATTAGAATGAAAAAGAAAGAAAGTCATGCGAGCGAAGCGAGCATTAGGAAAAGTCTGGAAGTCCGGCGTGAGCCGGACGGCCAGACTGGTAATTAATATTATTATTAATTTTATTTTCCGTCTGGGTCCCCAAAACGGCGGAGACCCCACTTTTCTTCCCACGCCCCCCCTCCCGCCCACTTTCTGCGTCCGCCACTGGTAATTACTTGCTACTTCTCGCTGGTGAAATCAACCTTTAACAATTTGAAATAGCCAAAACTCCTCGAAAAAAGTGACGTACCCCCATTGAATGCCAACTTTCCACGCAGTTATAAATAAATGAATAATTCACTGTTCTTGCCTATTCTTGCACACAAAGCGCTGTATAAACGAACGGCCACGCAATTCCATCTGCAACTGCGGAAATTCTCGTCGTCATGTTGTTGACGCTATTGTTGTTATTGTTGTTGATGCCTACTAGGAAGCCCCGAGACAATAAGGAGTGTGTGGTTGAGTGTCGAGCGAAACAATTATCCAAAAGAGGCTGGAGCGAAAAGAAAACGGTGAAATTGAATATTGCTTTGCAAAGTAGACGAGTAAGTTGTGAGAATGGCTCCTTTGAAAATCTGATATGAATTTTGGGAGTACACAAGACAAAAAAAATGCCCTGTTCACCTTTTAAAAAAGAAAAAGTTGATTTACTTTAGAGCGTACAAAATCGTTTCACTCGTAAATTAATTATTAATTATGAGGTGTTCTGGGATGGATTATTTCTCAGTTCCAAGCGCGACAGAAAGATTGAAACAACTAGGGTTGTCAACGCTCAAAAGTAGGAGAACAAAAAATGACTTAGTGATGATGTTCAAAATTTTAACGGGCAAGGTTGATATTGATGCTGCTGAATTTTTCATGTTTACAGCTAGAAGAACTAATAGAAGTACTAACTAATAATGCTTGTGCAATATTTTAGGTCTTCAGTCAAACAGTGCAAACATAAGAGTTCTTTCTAGACGTAGATTCTTAAAATTTCATAAATTTATCGGCCTTTCCAACAATTCTAGGTTTTCTTTCTATTACCCTGCCCAGAGGGAGCGCACGGCTAAACGGTTCTCTGTAAAAACACATAGTATGAGTGACATGCAACCCACTTGACAAAAAGATATCGTTTTCGCAAATCTAACAGATGTGAAATGAGCACGCATTGTTCAGCAAAAAAGAGGCAAGGGGAAAGTGGGAAAATCCAAATGTAGCTGGCAATCTAGATGTACTTATAATGTAGTGAGTGAGAGCAGAGGGAGGAGCAAGAGAAACAGGGCGAACAATGAAAGCGAGAATGGTGGGTGGCAAACGATGGTAAATACAGGATAAAGGAGAATGATGATAATTTTCCAATTAATGGTAGTGAAAATGACAGTTGTTGTTCTCCATTAATTCACGAATGTAATACAAGATTAGTTCTGTGGGATGAACATGAACCAGACTTGGGTTAAAGGTGCTGTCCCGCCTCAGAATCGTTTCTGAGATTACCATACCACAATCTCCAGAAGCTACTGATCACAATGATATACGTGATTAAGTGCAAAACTGCCGAAAAGCCCATTTTCGATCCCCAATTTTTGGGGAGATTGTGGGCGGAGCTAAGCCGGAATTTGGGGCATGTGCTTCCTTGCTGGTCACACATGCTGCGCAGTTCTTATTCTGTTAGGTGGTGGATGATGAGGAACTCTCAGTAAGAGAACGAATTTACTAAGCAGGTGAGGTACAGGGAGTGCAATATTTACAAAACTCGTCCCCCGTCCTTGACCCCGCCCACGACTCCGCCCATAATCTCCGTGAAAATTGGGGCTCGGAAACGGGTTTTTCGGCAGTTTTGCATGGAATGACGTATAGCCTGGTGATCAGTAGCGCCTTTAGATCTTTCTGATGCAAAAAAAAAAAACTCAGAAAAAAAGTTTAGAGATGGGACGGTGCTTCTAACAATAAGATTGGTTTTCACCACGGTGAAGAGGCTGCCAAAGGGGGAGTTAGCTCCCCCACCTTCTGCAATGAAACATCCCTAGAAAGTGCACTAAAGATCGAAATTATCACAAATCGCTGTATTAATCCTGGATAGAGATAATAATTTCTGGAAGAGGAGACTAAACGAATCGTTCCAGTCTGCGTCGAACACGTCTATTGCATTACGAATAACAAAGACTAGTGTTATTCCCCGATGGGCGGAGCTCAGCAGAAAACGCGGGCCAAAATGAAAAAAAATCAACGAGGAACTCGGACGGAGCCACTCGTCACAGCCAGATATCTATCATTTGGGAGTATACATAGATGTGGAAGTGACATATAGACGTCTGGGATACGTCTATAGGTAGCAACTAGACATCCGAGGATCAGTGAAATCGTGGAAAAATTAGAGAGGTAGTGGGGAAATTTCAAATTTTTCCCGGAAAGTCCTAAAAAAGGGGTACCATAAATACATCACGAAATTTTAGAACAAGGAGAGTGTTCAAGGGTAACCTGGAGAAGATGAATTTTTCTCGCATCGAGAAACGTGTTATTCAGGGAACCAAGCCGGCAAAACCATACGCTTTCCATAAATTCCGCCACATTCCTCACAGAACAGCTTGATCTTTCCTAAGAGCCCATGTGTAGTAGTAGTTAGGTAGGACAACTGCTACAAGGAACAAAAAAAATTGTGACAAATTGCCTAGTAGCCCGGTTTTCACTGAGATTTCAAGTGTTTTTACATTTGCGTGGGACTGTGTCAAACGGTAAATAATGACCTAGAGATTTAAAAATGGAATAAAAGGTGGCTTCGGCGAGAATAGTACTCCGCTGCTGGTCAGGGGCTGGCTTACTTTACTAGAAGTTATTAGCAAGATTGAAAAAGCTGCGAAGAATGGGCGGAGAAAGGATTTGTCTCTCGCTGTCTGCGTCCTCTCTACTATTCGTGATTCTCTCAACGCTCGTGTTAAAAAAGCTAACCACATGCAAAATGGTTCTCTGAGAATTGCGTATAGCTTCTAAGCAGAGGAGAATCGCTTGCGCTCGCGCGTAGAGAAGTGCTCGCTGAGTCTGACCAGTACAAGTGAAATTTGATGGATGCACAAAATGTTTACCCATTTATTTTTTATTTACTTATTTATTTGTTCAACAAACCAGAATGATGCGCCATGCTTGTTGCTAATATTACCAGTATTGCCTAAAATAGAGTATATTCAATTGATCGGTGAGTACAATGAATACGAAGCCTTACTTTATTATCCATATTTTTTCTTTTATTACTCAGTGAACAAAAGCTTAAAATATTGAATATTCTGTGCTGACTATAGCAGAAGAACCGAGAGCTGAGCGCGAAATTTCAGACATTTCAGCATCCAAATCAGTGGAAACCAGTGGCGGAAGCAGAAAGTGGGTGGGGGGGGAGCGTGAGAAAAAAATTCGGGTCTCAGGACTTTGGGGACACAGATGGAAAAGAAAATTAATAAAAATATTAATTACAATAGTAAATAATAAATAAAAATTATATTAAAAACAATAATGAAAAAACAATCATAATTAAATTAATACAAGATTTTTATTTGTATTGTAAAGCAATTTCGAAAATTTGGCGACCCATTCTGGAGGGGGAGGGGGGGGGGGGGGGCGTCCCTGCGTCCGCCACTGGTGGAAACCATTGGGTGCCAATATATAACAGCAATACAAATAAAAATCATTATAACATTATATCATTATAACATTCAATGCATGCACAAAATCTTTATGAGGTTTCCTCTACTTGTTTTTCTGAACATTTCCAGACCAATAAAGATTCTTCAGCAACATATTGTGACGATTTTACCTAACAATGCGAAGCTTAGAATTTATGGTTCCAATAAAGTGTGTCTTATTTATTATTCCTATCCATCCCATGAATTCATTTGCTCATTCATTTATTTTTTTTCATTCAATCGTCCGTGCATTCAATGATTCATTCATTCATCCATTCATTCATTCATTCATTCATTCATTCATTCATTCATCCATTCATTCATTTATTCATTCATTCACTTGCTCACTCACTCATTCATAAGTGCTTCAACCGAGGTAAAAAGCAGCACAGGAAGAGGAGCAGATTCATTCATTTAGTTTATCCTGTTTATTTATACATTCATTTATACATACTTTTTGGAAAAACGATGTCACGGCAACTAGCCTAAGTGGCAACAATAAATTAGTAAACGCATAAACAAAACGAGTAAATATATATTTATACTGTACCCATGCAGGGTCCGCTAAGATTAATTTGTTTGTCGCTGACGCGTAACACATCTTCATTTGCTTGTTTGGTTGATATGGGTGATGTTTTTCGAAGATGACCAATCTTCACACCGCCATTTATCTCCCGAATAGATTAATTCATCAGCCTTGAGAGGAGAAATGATATGCTGATCACATCTGGCAAAGTAAAACTAGGTGAACTAGCCGCAGGACAGTTCTCCCAAGTGGAAAGCGGGAAGCAGGAGATCTATCACAGTTTGATTAAATATTTATATGGTTTTGGTTTCTATCACTGTTCTTTATTTGTGTACCCAGTAAGGTATGTATTTACCAGGGATGAGCGGATACGAGATATTCCGCGACCCGGATAACGGCGCGGATAACGGGTAGGGCAAAAATGGCCGGATAACGGATACCAGATAACGGATAACGGATAAGTGATCCAGATGCTATGAGGCTCCACCCTCTACAATATTAAAAATGGTAAATTGAGATGCGATATGGATGTTTTTTTTTTCTTATTATCTTCAAAATAATTTTTACTAGTTATTTATCATTGAAATGATATTTTTACCAATTTTATTTCCCATCGGGGTCCCCAAAGCCTTCCCCCCTTCCCCCCCCCCCCCTCCTTCCCACCCATCCGCCACTGGATTCAATGAATATTCGAAATGAACCTTGCGAGGAGACTATTGTTAATAGCCGAACATTAGCCAACGTTTTCGATAATTTTACAAGTAGATGATGTTTCGTGGGAGGTTACTGCCTCACTTTGTCGGACGACCCAGAAAATGTGGGCAAGAGCATTCCTTTCTGAGAAACTACAAGTCTGTATTATCTTCTGCTACCTTTTTACAAGATTCTTAACCACTGGCGACGTAAAACCCGCTAGATGGAGTTACCCTTCCTCGAGTGGAGGCTCTCCTCTATTATGAACGTGGTAAATGGAGTCGGTCATGTCGGTACCGTTACCCGGTGCTAAAAGCCTGGATAACGGCAAAACGGATAACCGGATCCCCTCATTCCTGGTATGTATGCCATAATAGTAAAAAAAAAGGGACTTCAGACTTTTCATGGTAGCAGCTGTGGTACATTACCCTTAGCATAATCGACAAAACACTACTGTTACCCTGTGGTTAACAAAATAGTGGTTTTATTACCTACAGTACTCCGTATACATATACGCAGCTTCCAAAACACTCTAGTAATATGATATTTGACTTGATGGAGACTAAAGAAATTGAGGTCCATACACCCATAGGACCCAGCAAACACTCGGGTAAGCTGAGGGCGTGGGGGGGGGGATCCAGAATTGAATGGAAACCAGAAGGACCATGAGACCCGATATTTTCTCGGGTATTGCTAAGCGGTCGAACATTACCTAGGAAAATTCGTGGAATATATCGTGAAACAGTACTCATAGAACATGAATGTGCAGTGAGTGAACACCGCTTTTAATTTTTCGTGCACGAAAAAAATTCAAAGAGGAAATTTTAGAAGAAATCGTAGTAAAATGCTTTGAAATAAATTTTCTGATATCACAACGGCTTTCTTCAGACAGGCAGAGAAAATATTTTATCTCCGAACTTTTTTCTTCGATTTCCAAGCAAATCAAAGTGAAAATCTCAAAATTTGTTGTCAACAAAGGACAGGTTCAGTAGGACAGCAATTGATATCTAGTGTCCCCTAAACCATTCCCCTGGTCAACAGTTGGCGCTAAATATTATATCAGTCAGTTGGCCATTTTTTCCAACGTCTATAAACATTGCATTAGCAGCTACGAATGAGATGGGCTTTGTGACTATCCGCTTTCCTCCGGAAGTCACCTGATCCGGAACAACTTCTAAACAGACGTTATCACTGTGTAATGCATGAAAATAAGTGTATCGACGGCTGTTGACAAAGTCGAAAATTCCAGAAATCTGATACGGCAGACACTGAAAACGTCTCCGAGTCGTGCGTGCGTGGATTCGTAAACAAACAATTACCTCTGGGGATTATCTCGTCGAGAAAATTGGGAGATACGAAGGATTAGGCGCGGCAATGTCCAGAAATAGTTTTTGGTCGTTAGGGCAGAGGCCGTGGTGAATTCTGTGGAGAGTTGAGTCGTACTGGGAGAGTGGAGAGGAATAAAAAAAGTGCAAAAGAAAAAGAAAGAGATTGAAAATGTAGAAATTTCCTGGTGACAACATGTAGGGGTGAAATCTTGATCTCAAAATCTGAGTCACCAACTTTTTTTTACCCTAGAAATATAGGAACGCCACCCTATCTAACAACCCTACCTAGCTGATTTTGTGGAACATCCCAGTTCTGCTTTTGAAAAAGTGGGCGTGGTTTCACTGCAATACACCATTTTAAGGTGGTTTGAAATTACAAACCTTGAAAGTCAACTTTACCTTCCCCAACGCAAGGAAGTTATCAGGAAAACTCTTCTAAGGCATTCTAGGGAACTATAATACCTCCTGAGTTCTTATGGCTATTTACTTATCTAATCTTTTATTTATTTGTATATTTGTTATACATGAATTTATCCCATCTATAATTTATCAGGAACAAGCGCTTTAGATTCCTCAAAAGCTGGTCACCAGTTCCAGACGAATATCTCCGTCTTCCAGGGAAAAATCTCGTTTTTGATGCGGAAATCCAAAGTGCACTTGTGATGCCCGATTTTTTTCGCCCACCTTGCCCGAGTTTTCGCCATTTTTTTAAGCAATCCGATCAAATCGCCCTATTTAAGCCGATCCCCAGCCGGCATTCAGCAGTCACCCTTCCGACGATGACCACCTGCGGCTACGTGGGTGCCAGTGTCTGCCTCGTCGGTGTTCTGGCCGCACTATGTGGCGTGTTTCACATCGCCAGGGACATCGCCGCGCTTCACGACGAGATCACCGGCGGTGTGGACGAGTTTCGTCTGATCGCCGATGACACATGGGTTCGGCTGCTGGTGCTGCAGAGTCCCACAGGGGAGTCAGCGAGTCCTGCACCGAGCTTGTTCCGGACAAAACGTTACATCTACCCGGACACTTGCCAGTGTTCCGTGTCGTCGCAAGGATGTCCTCCTGGACCACCGGGACCACCGGGACCGCCGGGCCCTCGGGGAGAGGAGGGAGCTCCCGGATTGGATGGCAGGCCTGGTGCCTCGGGCATTAGCCTCATCGTAACGCATGATATACCTGGAGGTGGGTATTGCACTTCAGTGTAGTTAGCAAAGTTTGAAATTTTCAGTAAAATCGATAATTTCAGGCTGCATCCCCTGTCCGCCAGGACCACCAGGACAACCGGGGCCAGATGGCCCACCCGGAGAGCCGGGATATCCCGGCGTTGTTGGTCCAGCCGGCGAACCAGGTGAAGATGGCCTCATGGGACCGCAAGGACCTGAAGGAGAGCGAGGAGCGCAAGGCTTACCCGGCTTTGACGGCAGTAACGGCCCCGATGGACCGCCTGGCGTCTCCTACTTCCCTGGCTCCCCTGGACAACCCGGAGAGCCGGGATGGACCGGCCCGCCAGGTCTACCCGGGAAGGCAGGCGACCCAGGTGCGCCTGGCGCCCCAGGTCTTCCGGGTGCGATGGGAATCCCAGGAAATCCGGGAATCGATGCGCATCCCGGGCTGCCTGGACCGATTGGTCGACCTGGTGTGCCGGGACAGGATGCGCACTACTGTAACTGCCCTCCTCGTAAGAATGAAGACGCCGCTGTGGAGGCGAATCCATACGCGAGAAAGAAGAAGCGCCTTCGTGTATAGAATCATAGAAATTCCGCATATTTTGTGTATTTTCTGATCTATTCTAGTACAATTACCTGTTTGAATTAAAGAATTTGTGCTAATTCTCTCAGGAATCAATCCATACTTTAGATTCAAATGGTCTCAAAACACGGAAACAACTCTCTCAGAAAAACTCCTGGAAGTACCTGCAGAATATAGGACTGTATAGTTAGGAATCCTGCTATTAGGAGAGGCCATAAAAAGGGTGCTTCGCCAAGTTTGAACGCTTGGCATTTGACTGGAGATAGCGCTCAGAGCTAAGATCCCGGATTCCCTGATTTGCCAGGAATTCCAAAGTCGGACGAGGATAGAGTGCCACGAAAAATCTGGCCAAAATCTCTGGTGCTAGCGTGAAATGTGAGAAATGCAGCTGCTATGCATATTTGATTGGAATGAGCTTGAGCAAACAGAATACTTAAACGTGCAATTTGTAGAAATAGCACTTTTTCTTAACTTTTATTGCGCTGGCACCGATTTCAGCACATTTCATGTCAACAATCTGAGGAATGCTCTTTTCTCAGTAGCAGCACCGGTCTGCAACCTTTCTAGTGCTTCACAGTGAATGAGAGCCAGGAACTAGGAGTTGGGTAACTAAACCACACAATGAATAAAACATAATTCTGTGGTATGACATACTCAGACAAAGTGCCGGAAATTCCGCAGCAGAATAGAGGCCTTCCGGAAATTCCGCAGCAGAATAAAACGGCATTCGGAAAAACAGCAGCAGAAAGAGATCTTCAGGCAGAGACGCAGAGACTGTAAGTGGGTGTCAGTAGTGTTGCGCTTCCAGCGGACTCGGGAAACTGAGAAGAAAAACTTGGGCATCGCCTGGAAACTGCAGGAAATTCATGCTCTACCGTGATTATATGTACGTGTCTGAACACGTCGTTGGACACTTTTTGTTGTCCAAACTGCTAAACCCCCATTTCGGCACCGCTTTGCAACCACGATATCTTCCCAATACGTCTTGTCTCGTCACCGTCCTAACATGCCTAGACACGTTGGTCTTAGCTCTTTACAACGGAACAGAACTGGTTGAACTTGTCAAAACTTATGTTGTGACCTGTTGAAACCGGCCATAACAAGAAGAACTGTCCTAACGTGTCAACTACTGTGAAGCTCCAGCGCATACGAAAATTCGCGCATGATTCATTCGTAGGCGCTGCTTCACAAACGTGAAGCGGTGTCTACAAATGCACCGCGTATGAATCAGATGACCGCTACTGCATGTAGTACGTCCTTAATGGTTGACAGTTCCTAACAGAAGATAACATCTCCGTGAAATCTTCAATAGAAATAATGCGCTCCAATGTAGCCGCGTTTGAATTTTAGCCACGCCCATAACCAGCGTCACCCGCGAACAAACAAATTTTGAATTTTTTCCCGTCGTCAAACAGCTGTTCACCTTGAAATTTCTTATTTGCTGATGATTCAACCTTTTTTTGGGTCATAATATGCGCTAGTTGACTCATTCGAACTCCTGTTTACGCGGATTCCTTGGTTATAAGGAAGTATCGTGCCCTTAAGCTGTTTCGTTGCTGTTACTGTATACTAAACTCGGAATATTTTAGCAAACGCATTGCGTTGACAGATTTTCTAACTCTATAAATAATACCTGAACTTCAAAGATGGATCCTCTGGATGAGAGTGCTGAGGTGAGCTTTAACTTGGATTCAAAAGCAATACAAAAGGATGGTAGACAAGTTTCTGTTGGAATCTGCTTGATAGTTCACTGTTCTTACTTATTTCTTGGTTTTAATTAATGCGTTTTGTTCGTGTTTCTTCTTCAATGTTGCTATTTGTTACACGCGGCTTACCCACACACACAAACAAGTAAATAATTGAAAAGTTAACATGTTCGTATGATTCATCACTGTAACTGCTTATTTGAGATCCCCCTATGTGATTTTTTGTAGCTTTACCACCGATGACCACCTTCACATGTTTTTTTTTTCAAAATATTCTTTTACTCCAGCGAATCATGGAACGAGTACGGCAACGAAATATGGAGATCAGCGCTTCCATTGAAGAAGAAAGTGAGAACAGTTCGATGAGGATTGAGTTCTCTGAGAAATGTTCTGGTATATCGTCACTATTCAACTTATATTATTGTTGCTATTACTTGTACAATATTACATACTGATGCTTCACTTATTTTTTAGATATTTCATCAAGAATTCTCCCTAAAGAGGTACCTGTTGATGTGCCATCTGTGAGTTTATCTAGCGATTTCCATTCCGTTTCTTTTCAAATCATCGCATAATCGCGGAATTGATATGATATTGGAATACCTTTGGTTTTTTTCATTATATTTGCTGTACAAGGTGGGTTATTTTGTCTGTTTTTTGCAGGCATCCCCACTGAAGAACAAAACAAACAACACCACACCGGATCACGTCTCATCACCAACAAAGACGCCATCATCAAGAGTGAAGTCACGGTGGTCAGAGTTAGCTGCAGCATACGAAGAGTTCGAACACGACCAAAACTGGCAGCCTCCTGGAGCAAAGCCGAAAGAAGCATACATGAAGGGAGCGTCGCCACGGCTTAGTATGGGAGAGGTTGGTAGGATTCATTGGAAAAAAAATGGCTGTGGTTGTGGTAATACTCGTTCTTTGTAGACAAGACCATCCGTTTTATGCACTCCAGCTGGAATGGCGCAGCTGAAGAGCTCAAACACGGCAAAATCACCATCTAGCAAAGAGACTTCGCCATTGAAGCCTGTTACAGTAACATGTAATAAAAGTGAGTTGCTCTCTACTTTTCTTCTTGAGCTGGAATTTTTGCGAGATGTTTGTCCTATTTCCATATCTTTGCTCTTGAATACCAGCGGTAACCACTGATTTTATTTCACCCATCTCTTCTTTTCTTCTGTTTTCAATGTTCAGCGATTGATATTGTTACTTCACCTAGTCTTTCTTTCACTACCCGTCTCTTTGTTCGCTTAGGAAAAGTTTCATTAGATTCCCGATAACTACTGAAGTTTTGAGACTAATTTTATTGCTTTTAAAGAGAAGTTTGATAGCAGTGAGAGTACCATCGAACATTGCCAGTAATCATAGCAATGAGAAACGATGTGGCGTGCCAGTCAATGCTCATCTTTTCTGCTGTTGTCGTCGTTTATATCGCCTGTTTAATTCGACTCATTTTGAACTCTTGAATTCTGTGGATACTCTTGGAAAAGAAATATCTATCTTGTATCGAATTTTAATCTCCAGACTATAGAAGGACTTTCTGTTAGGAAAATATATAATTACTATAATATTTCAAACAATATTTTTAGTGTTCACTATAATAACTTTATCTAAAGCTCTTGTATAACTCAATTAACAGTTGGAATATGAAACGGCTGTTGTTACAGCTCCGCAGAAGCTCGAACCAGTTAAAGAAGAACAGCGACGCATACACTTCGCTCAGCCGATATCCGCCACTCATGTTATGACGGATGAATCATCGTTATGCTCCACGATTGTAAGTTTAGCCATCAAGTATTTACTCTTAAAGCGAAAAAAAAGGTTGCACTGTCTAACTGTGGCTTTTTACATCACCTGTGCTAACGCGACTGTTCCAGTTGGAGCCAAAGTCATCACTATACCTGTACCATCTCGGATCTTTATCGTTATCTTTAAGGCTTCAACCTTATCTCTGTTCCTTTGATACTGCCACGTCTTATCCCACTCCTTTATAAACAACTAACAACTAATTGAGTACACTTCATTTACTTGTTGGTTGTTAAGACTGATCGGTAGCTTTGACTGCATCTAATAGTTGCATGTCAGCTTCATCCAGTTCAACTAGCTCTAAGCATTTCTATCGTTACATAACTATAGTTAGTTGATGCACAACGTCACTGGGTCCATGAACTCGTATGAATTTCTCGTTTCAGAACACAGATGAGAGTACCATCTTAGCTGGGGCACCGCCAATTCCTGCTGCGAGAAGTTTCCATAAAAACAAGGATGGTGAAGTGGATTTGTCGAATGATGAGTATGGAGCACATACTTTCACGAAGAAGGTAGGTAAAGTAGTTGGAGGTGCGCTTTAATGGGGTTGAAGTGAAACATATGTTGAATTCGCTTGGAGTTTGTGCATGCTTTAAGCAAGATCGAGGCTATCAGCGTAGACTGTGGGTTTAGCGCTCTTTGGGCCTACAACCTAGTTATAGTCATCGGAGTCCGATCAGGTCGGATAAAAAAAAAGATAGGAATCGTTCCTTATTCATCACCAGTCTGGCCGTCCGGCTGACGCCGGACTTCCAGACTTTTCCTAATGCTCGCTTCGCTCGCATGACTTCATCCCTTCTTCATTCAAATAAAGTCACAGCTATTCCACATTTCTGCTATAATGTGTCCCACACCCTTTCCATTGCTTTTTCTCATGTAAAAATGCACTTATCAAAGAGGATTCACCTTCTCGAAGCAATTTTATCATTTGCTCAACTGAATAGCTTTTTGTAACTATATATAACCGGTTCAACCTGGATTGACCGCAGAAAATGGTCTATCATTCTTTGTTTGTTATAACTGGTCAAGTGATAAGAGTCAGTTAGAACATATAAAAGTGGAGGGTGCAGTGTGTTCATAAACAAATGAGAAGAGAAGAACGCAAGGGAGGACGTAAGGAGGAAGGACTCACACGGATTGAATACTAATCCGCGCAGTTTTCTGACATCTAGTTTTTTTTTCACGATTGATGTTAGAAGCCATCGAATCGATTCAACAAATATGGACCTAACTCGTGACATTTCCCTGAGTAGTGGACACCGTCGCACCCCTCCTGCATCGGTAGTTATGTTTTCAGGCGCTCCTCCATTTTTGAGCGCCGGTACACCCTTATCACAGCAGTGGACCCGTCTCCCCCCACTTTTGGCGCCGGTGCACCCTTATCACAACAATGGACCCGTCTCCCACCACTTTGGGCGCCGGCGCACCCTTATCACAACAGTGGACCCGTCTCCCACCACTTTGGGCGCCGGCGCACCCTTATCACAGCAGTGGACCCGTCTCCCCCCACTTTTGGCGCCGGTGCACCCTTATCACAACAATGGACCCGTCTCCCACCACTTTGGGCGCCGGCGCACCCTTATCACAACAGTGGACCCGTCTCCCACCACTTTGGGCGCCGGCGCACCCTTATCACAGCAGTGGACCCGTCTCCCACCACTTTGGGCGCCGGCGCACCCTTATCACAGCAGTGGACCCGTCTCCCACCACTTTGGGCGCCGGCGCACCCTTATCACAGCAGTGGACCCGTCTCCCACCACTTTGGGCGCCGGCGCACCCTTATCACAGCAGTGGACCCGTCTCCCACCACTTTGGGCGCCGGCGCACCCTTATCACAGCAGTGGACCCGTCTCCCACCACTTTGGGCGCCGGCGCACCCTTATCACAGCAGTGGACCCGTCTCCCACCACTTTGGGCGCCGGCGCACCCTTATCACAGCAGTGGACCCGTCTCCCACCACTTTGGGCGCCGGCGCACCCTTATCACAGCAGTGGACCCGTCTCCGCCCACTTTGGGCGCCGGCGTACCCTTATCACAGCAGTGGACCCATCTCCGCCACTTTGGGCGCCGGTGCACCCCTTATCACAGCAGTGGACCCGTCTCCCCCCACTTTGGGCGCCGGCGCACCCTTATCACAGCAGTGGACCCGTCTCCCCCCACTTTGGGCGCCGGCGCACCCTTCATGTAACGGTGGAGTGGTCGGCATCACTCTAAGCCACGCCCTCGAATTTCGTTCTACACACACACACACACACACACACACACACACACACACACACACACACACACACACACACACACACACACACACACACACACACACACACACACACACACACACACACACACACGTGACACACAAAGTAAGCCCGTTATTATAAGTCATGATTGTTGAGTGGGGATCGATACCCATCTTTTCTTGTCCGACCGGATCGGACTCCGATGCACTATAAATGCAGCTCATGACATACACAGCGGCGCAGTGGCTGCGACCGTTCACCACCAAACGCTACATTTGTGGTGCATCGGACTCCGATCCGGTCGGATAACAAAAGATACATATTGATCTTCGTTATTCAGATTCGATACGTATCATTCGTAATCTGGCCGGATCGAACCCCTATGAAATATAAATGTAGCTAAAGGTTTTCGCACAGTTGCTTCTATGCCAGCACGCTATTCTACGCAAACTGAGTGGCCAGATATGAGAACTTGTAACATTTTGTTCTCATCATTTCCATCCATCCATTCTTTTTACTGCGACAGTGTTGCTGTGAAGTATGTCATGGGCCGTATAGTAACTCTGCCAATGCGTCCTAATGTTTTCCATCCAAATGGAATGGGTACTTGAAGATTATCTAGCGTCTGTTATCATTAGCCCGGCCCATCCATTTGCATATTCATTTTCGGGTTATTTTCTACGCAAATGCGGTTAGGCGTTTGAACACGTATTATTTGACATAAATATGACTTTTATTTCATTCTAACATAGAAATGTGATTCCTTAATGCAGTCTAAAAACCCATATTGGAAATCACCAAAATTTTCATGCCTGAGTCCTTGAGTTTTTGGAGGTTGAACAACAGTCCCAGTGAATTGACGGGGATTGGACCGCCGAAGGCATCAGCGTTTGCAAGGTATAGCAGGGTTCATGTCTATTGCGCAAGAGCAGAACGGAGTCTAATGTAAATGGTCAACCAGTCTTTAATTAATTCACAGAGTATTTTCAGCTTGAGCGGATGTTTCACAACATCTCATCATATTTCAAATGTTGCAGATAGAAATGTCGGGGAATTTTCTTTTTCTGTCACGTAGAGGTAATTTGAATTTCAGACCACAACATCCGTATTCATCAAGGACAAGGAAGAGCAAGTAGACCTGTCAAGCGATGAATATGGTGCACATACTTTCCTTAAGAAGGTAGTAATTGTCGTACTTTTGAGCCGTCGTTGTTTGAAGATAGGGCTTCATCGTTGTTTCAGAAGACCCCTCCAAGGCCGAAGTCTTCATCGAGCTCGTCAATTAATATAATATCGCCAAAACCATTTGTAAGTAATAGATTCGTTGTCGTTGTGGTTGTCTTTGTGTTCACTCACACGTACTGACTGCATGCCTTGTTGCTTATTGTTGCACAGCCTTTTTTGGATTACTAGTTGTGGTGTTTTACCGCTTGCTTAATCGCTTTTGGGTTTAGAGTCGTAGTGCGAGTCAGACCCATTTCTCACCGGTGCATTTTGTGAGTTTTCTGCTTGGTTGTTGCTTTTTTCGTTGTCAAATAGGTGTTTGGTGTTTGGAAAAGCCTATGATTGCTTAATACATTTTCGTCTGCTGTCTTGTCTCAACTAGTCAAATTTGTTGCAGAATCCAGTCACAACTTCGTCACCAAATCTTGAGAAACGAACGATTACGATGGAAACCAAAATGACTACAGAGATTCGTATGTTTTCGTTAACACATCTTCTGTTAGTGCTACTGTATCAGGCTTATGATAGTGTTGTCATTTTAGCTATATCTGACGTGAGGTTGCGTCCAACGGAAAATCGTAAGGATTTCATGGACGAACTGGAAAGCCGGGCAAAAAGCGCAACTATCCCCGCTCCTATAACACCGAAATCACCATTGGTGAAGGTAAGTTGCTAGTGTAAAATGAGCCAGGTTCACAGAGATTCACAGCCAGATTCACAGTTGTCCAGAAGAGTGTAGTATATGTGGAGTGAAGTGTATCTATTGCGTTTCTTTTTTTAAAGAGACATACAGTTGGAGTAGTCACCGATTCCCTACTTACGCACTAGGTTAGATCAGTCACGCATTCTCTTATATTTGGGTCGCCAATAATGGTACTCCGGCTGGTAGACCTGCATGTTACTGATATGATACGGTAATAACAAAGCGAGTACCGACGCAAGCGGTATACGCTGGACGATACTGTCTGCCCTCCTACTGTTTTCAAAGTTTTTGTATTGCCGGAACTGTCAGAAGACACTGATCACAATGGTATGCGGGATACTCCGCAAAATTACTGGAGAACCCATTCCTGCTGCTACTACATTTGGGAGACTAAGGGCGGAACATTCGAAATATCTACTCGCACTTTGAGAGTACCACACTTGCGACCAACACATGTGCATATTTGCCACATGCATGGCTTCTCATGAATGAGGAAATGTCACTCCTTCTAAAACTGGTCGTAAAAAACGATTATTTTCGCATTTGTTCTTAGTGATTTTCTCTTGCGACCAACTCCTCATGACACCTTCAAGCGTTCACAATGAGCGAAATTTTTATTGGTTGAAAAATAGTTGTCCTTGCAGTATAGATTAATAATAGCCGCGACGCGTCTCAGGAGCGGTGCGGTAAGACATCTGGGCGCTGTGATCGTCACTGCTTGTTTGTTTCCATCAATGGTATTCTTTTCTATGGATTTTTGTGTAGGAGTACGCGACAGTTACGAAAACCCCAGACAAAAGTGCCGTGCGAGCGGGCCCGGTACAGCGGATCGCAGCCATGTCGCGGCCCGCTCGCACGCTTGTCGCGGCGCGCTCGCACGGAAAATTCTCGTGCGAGCGGGCCGCAACAACAGCAGTTGGGCCGGAATACCTGCGAGCGGCCCACGATAACCGTACGGGCGGGTTGCGAAAACCGTGCGTGCGGGACGCGACATGGCTACCGCCCGCTCTACCGGGGCCCGCTCGCAGCCATGTCGCGTCTGGCTGGATCGGACTTTCGTCTGCGCAGTAGCAGCTCTTAGGGTGATGCTCGAGACCCCCAGATGATCTGCCGTGCCGCACTTGTAGGGTATAGCGGCCTTCTTTCGTCTGCCATGCAATAACGATTGCCTTCACTGTAGATAGGAAACGAACATGGTACTGATAATAGCTAATGGAAGTGAGACACCTCCACTAAATAATATCAGTTTTTTTCAACGTCTAACGTTTTCATTCGTTTCTAGTGGCACGTGCTTTTTCAGAGCGCTAGTGAGGAGAGTGAAAGCACTTTAACAGAGATGTCCCCAATTCGTACCGCTATTATGGAGTCTGCTAAAGCGAAAAAGATCGCAAGACAGCTTGAAGAGAAGCTGAAGAATACGCTTAATAAAGTAGTTTCTGTCTACTTAAGCATGGTGACACTCAAGTGAGGATCAGTATCGTTTTCCATCTTTAAGATTCCTACTCCCAAGCCGATCGTCACCATACCAACCACAACCATTACCCACACGGCACCAATCACACCAACCACTCCGAGAGTTCAAACACAGTGGCGTGGGGCTCAGAATACACCAGTGGTGGTAGGATCTACTCCGGGTGTCCCCACTCAACCTGATGTTCATGCGGGTAGTGTGAAGAGTTTGAAAAATCGATGGGAGGTAAGGAAGAACTGTTAGTCTTCTATGTGCAGAAGTGTTGTACTTGAGCATATACGTTGATTTTCAAGTTTTCTTCAATAACTGGTACTCCTATTCATCCTGATGAAACTGAAGATGACATTCTGAAAGCAGCAATCCGAATGCGTGATACGTCGATTCCACGGAAGTTCGATCACAAACCAAAGAACCCTCAACCGTATTTGGCAAAGAAGGTGGCGCAAAAGATTAAGCAGAATGAGGTAGATGCTAACAGAGGTATTCATTCCGAAAATGGCTTCAAAACAAGGTATTATCTAATTTAGCAGCGGTCTCCAACATGCTCTCCTCTTTCGAAGAGCCCTCGTTATGCTGATGAGTCCGATGAAAATGAAGAACCTAATCTTGCTCATCAGGTAGAGTCGGCATCTAAAGATTGACCGCTTACCTTTGCCCTGTTATATAAAAGTTACTTCCAGCCTAAATCATCCTTGAAACACGCCTATTCCCCCTACAAATCGCCCGCCATCAAGATGTCCCCTAGAAGAAAGTCTCCTAAAATTACACCGCACAAGTCACCGCTTCATCTTCAGAAACCGGACACAGCGGAAGAGGCGAACCTGTTTGGTGACGATGAAGTACGTGGATTTATAATCCAAAAGGGTGACAAGCTTTTGACTTACGAAGTATCTTAACCATGAAGAATTTCAGGAGTCAAATGATGAAATTAACGTCACTAATAATGCTTCTCATTTGATTGATCAAGCGTTCGAGTTCATGGAGCGCACGCCAAATAAATGCTCAGGCACGACTCCGACGAGAATACCAGAAGGTTTAGCACCACATGCTGAAGAGGTATTGTTTTTATTCACCCTTACATTGCGCAACGTCTGTACTGACTGTAGTTTCTCTCTCTTTTTTTTTCCTTTTCAGGATTTTCTCTATTTTCAGTGTTCTTTTCAACTCATTCATTGTTCTATCTCTCTAACCAGTCCCGTTCAGATTTCTATAACTTATTCGTATACTTTACCTGTGGAAGATATATTTAGCTCAGTTGTTCACTTCTGGACGACCTCATGTTTACATTGGTTCTATCTAGGAAATGTTTTCGCCAGTAAAGCAGCCCTCACACCCACTACCTGTGCCACCCGAGCGAGATCCTGTATTTATTCCATCTGAAAGTAGTGTAAATAATGATCGAGGTGACGAGGAGACAAGTAAAGGTAGTGGCAATATCTTATTTGATTCGAAAAGCATTCACAGTGAACATTTCAGGCTCTCTCTTGCCCTATACCGTGTCATTCTACCGTAAACGCATAAGAGAAATGCGCTCCGCTGACACCGGAGTGGAGAAAATTGATTTGACTACCGATGTTTCCACCGTACCCCAGCAAACGGTCATTGGTGGTGGTAGTTACGATGATGACGACGAGAGTAAGCAAGCTAGAGCAGAGAGAAAGGTTAGCATTGGCGTTATGGGATGAGTTGACTTTTGGCAGAGGTGATGTGCTTCCAGGCTGCAATGGAACGTGAAGTTTCGGTGCAACAGCAAAGAATAGCGCAAGCTATGCAGGCTTTGCGGTACTGCAAGGAACGCACGGAGTTTCGGGGAAGTAGGGAGGAGGTATGTTTGAGATGTATCAGATTTTGCTGCTAGCGTGCACCGTCTGCCTTCTTCCATTCGCTGAATGTGCTAGGTTACCTTATTTGACCTCTCATTCGGGATGCATTTTTTCTCCAGGTTGATGCCCAACGTGCGCTCCTCATAGCCACCGAGACGCGACGTGCTCTTCTTTTCGAAATCGACCGCCTAAATCGTGGTGAATCGAAGGGGTTGGTCAACATGCTTTCAAATCTAATTGATTTACGCGTGCTATTTAGTTGGTGGTGAGCAAAAAGAAAGAGCAGAAGTAGTTTGGATGAGAACACTTTTAATGTTATGAAATGCACTGTAGGCAGCAATGCCCAAGTATCATTACTTCTGGAGTAGACTGTAGACATATGGTTTGGTGGAGAAGAAAGAAGCTCAACGTTTTAGCTTTGCCTGCCGTTTTTCTCCGACTCGATGTTTGTAATTAAGCCAACTCTTTAATATATGAAAGAGGAGGTAGCAAATTATACCCAATCATGAAAGCTTTGTCTTCGCGCATCAGAGTGTAGTTGCGGACGCCACATCTTGTTTATCGCATATTCTCGGAGTTGTTCCATCTTCATCTTCTTTGAATGGGTGCGTGCACAGACTTAAACGTTCAAAGTCATCTTCAGCTGTCATAGTAACTAACCATCACAATGTTTTCCTTTTGTTTCTTCATAAATACTATGAATAATCTTTGATCATTGCTCTGATTAGCCAACATGGCGGCGCTCGGGGAGGTCTCGCTGCTGTAGATGCTCAAATTCACAAATTCATCGGCTACATCGACGCCTACTGTGTATAAGAACGGGGTGTCTAGAATCCAGGATTTAATTTAATGAGGTTTTTGACCACAGAACTGGTCGGACTAAGGGGATTTCTTCCTTTCTTTTTTTGCTGCCCTGGTTTTTGGTATTTGATTGCTGAGCGACGGTAAATCAGTGCAACGGGGAGTATTTACGCACACTTTCTAAAAGCGCCATATCAATTTTCATTGGATGTGGTGTAACACAATCATATAAATATCATGATATAATAATATATAATATAATAATATAACATATAATAAATATTATAATATATATAATATTTATTATATAATATAATATATAATAAATATTATAATACAATATAAGTATTATAATATATGACAACACGATTGAAGGAAGCGATATGACTCGATTCATTAAGAAAAATATATATTGAAGCCTGTAATTTCAGAACCTCAGGCCCGCATGGAACACTCGCGATTACAAATATTACCGTCTTCTTGGATCGCGAGTTTGTTAACACCCAGATCAACTATTCTTCACATAGAGGTACACCATGCTAGCTGTTGTACAGTTGATTCCTAATGGTTGTCGATATGTTTTTCGATTCAACTGTGAGGCATTGAAACCATAGAAAGTTTCTTTTCATCAGATGATATTTACTACTTCATTATACTACTTCGATATGGTTGTGATGTGCAACACACCTCGTTGGTTACTAGCGACGAAGGAATAAGGAAAAAGGTGAGACATTGGTTTACCGAAGATCTTGCGATTATTGTTCACATGGGAAGGCAAAGATCTCGAGGTTTTTATTCACCCATGGACTGACATTTTAAGGGTCTTCTCGAATTCAACTACTACCTGACGCTAAAGGATCTACCGCCAGATTTCGTGTGCGCGCTAGAGGTGTATGGACTTGTAAGTACTTAGTTGTATTTCGTATTACATTTCCCTTTTTCAGCGTTCTTTTCCAGCCACCATTTTTTTCTACAGTAAATTCTCCATCTTGATCCGTCAATCATTGTTTTCTTCTCATTCTGTTGATGTTTCTTTCCCAGTCGTTTCTCATTTCATTTCCTCGTTTCAGTTTTGCTCTCTTCTAGTTCTTCAGTTCTCACCTCGGTTTCACTTCATGCCTGTCTGCTGCTTTTATTTGACTCTGTTTTCCATTCGATGCCATGCTCCCTTTTTCCAGCACTCTAACTATTTTATTGTCATTTTTTGCATTTTGAGAGCTTTTTCCTTTCCTTTACTTTCAAGACCAAATTTTTAGAGAACAAAACGCGAACATATCTCACATGAAGTGAAGTATCGTCTTGGAGGGACTTTGAGTAAAAAGGTGGGAGTGAATTGCTTTGTTGAATTCACACATTACTTTTGTGAGTTTCCGTGTTCCAAAAATTAACCCTGCAGGGCCAGATTATTCAAAATTCTGCTGGTTTCAGATGAAACAGGCTATCTTGGATATTGTAAGCAATTCTTCTTTAAGTTTTTTTTTTTCGGCCTTCAAGATTTCAAATAGTAACGCAGAATCTAATAATTGTTTTTAATGTTTTTGCTGATCTTCAAATGAGAGTATGGATATTACTCCCTCTTCTAGCAACGCACAAAGTTCTCCACACTGAAGACATCACTTGGAGGTCCATCAGCGATAGTTGAACCAGCATTCCAGCTGGTTGGCAGGCTTACGATTGACATTAACACACAAAGTCGGAAGCTGACGTTGCAAGATGTGATGGCGCCGCTTGAAGGGACTGTAATTGTGAAAATGAAGAAGTAAGACTTTTTCGCTCTGTTTGTACTGTTTTCAGCTCATGTTATTGTCTGTGACGAGTTTTTTTTTTAAATCAAATTCATCGAACAGTGCGTAAATTTCATTGTTTTGACATCTGAAATCTTAGGCACGCTACGGATAAAAGTCGCACGATACATCGTGGATTTCTTTCAATGTATCAGCGAACCAGGGACGGTCTCGGGACCTGGACAAGGTGTGTATTCGTTTTTTCTTCTTGAGACGTCACTTTTTTTTCAAAATTTTCCCTTTCCTTTCCACTTTTGTTACGTGAACGAAATCATTTGAAGTTCCTGTACACATTGCACACATGTTATAGGTACTGGTGTGTGCTGGAAGGAGGAGAGATGAGATTCTGGCGTAGCCCCGATGAGGAGAGGGACGAAAAGGTGAGCATGGCTATGATCGTTTGATTATTGGAGCTCTTCTTCACTCTGAAAAAAAGGTGGCTCTATTTTCACATCCGTAGAGGTTAGAGTCCTGGACCAGAGATTATCATATATGTTCGGGTTCGAACATTCGGTTTTGAATAAGGCGATAATTGGAATATTCGGGAAAGAGGAAGCTTCGCAGTGTAGAAGGCGGGGGGAGGGGAGTGATAAGAAGCGATTCTTTTTTTGGAAACTACAGTTTACCAGTCTTGTCAATATTCTGTCCAAGAATCTCGAAAGTGCCGTGGCAAAAACAATCATGAGACAAAATCCGATTTATTTTCCTTGTTTTCATATAAATTTCAGCAATGGTTGGTTCTACTGGACCTCCAAACTTGCGCCGGTGACGGTGCTTCAACGGTTAATGACGTCTGTCCATACCCGAACTCGTTCCACATCGATGTATGGGTGCCAAAAGAAGGCGCTGCTCGACAATCTAATGGCAAACCAGAGGTGGAAAAGTTGCGGTGAGTTGATTACCTCCTAGGTTATCTTAGCAGCTGCAGGTCCATACTCTGAGACAATTGAGGTGTTTCCAGAGTAATGCTAGCTGCTGATACGAAGGCTCATCTGGACAGTTGGTTGGAAATCATCAATCAGACAGCCCGCCATGTTCTTATGTGGGATCGGCCATCGTTCATTCCCAAATGATGCGAAATTTCAGATATTTTTGTAGTAATCTGATGGTCATGATCTGCAGGATTCGTATTTCTCACTTAGGAGTGTGAATATTTATCTATAAACTTGTTAAAAGTTGTTAGACCTTGACGAACTCTGCTGATCATGACCATCTGCTTAATATTATGTTGCATGTTCTTTAATCAACAGTATTGCTCCAATATAGTGCTATAAATTGGTCTACAAGAGATTTATACCATGTCTGAGTAGAAATGCAGTGCGGCGTCTAATATTTTTTAGCTAAGATACCACTGCAATCCTTGTTAGTTGACTGCAGTTTCTTCTATGTTCTCATTTTCCTGCTATTTTCTCCATGAAAGCAACCTCTTATCTAAGCTACCGTACTATCCATGACCTGTGCATTGATAGACATCCAAGAATCGGTCTTAATTCCCAAAGTTATTGATTGAATTCCTCTTATACATGATACTGACTACGCGATCTAATACCTGAGGTCTCTTGCTCCGATGCATTTTTTGTAAATGAACAGGTTTAGGTTTTTTTAAACTGACTGTATACTTTTTTTCTATGGTGAATGTATTTGTTTTTAGAACGAATGGATCATTTTCTAGTTGTGATAAAGTTTTTGGAGAAATTTCTTGGTTATTAGTGAACGTTATTAATTCGTGCAGAGTGCCTTAGACACAAGAGGTGCACAAGTTTTCTATTCATGGAGCCATGGAGTTCGGGACATTTTATGAGTGGAATTGCCGCAAACTGCTAAGGAGTATACGTTTTCAAAGCTAAAGTAAATAAGGTTTCTGACATGTGTGCTGCTGATGTTCGCGCAGGGTACCATACTCGGTGTGGGGTGTAGCGACAGTTCCGTTGTGGTTACGTCTGACTGATCATGATCATTGCGCACAAAACCAAGTTTTCAGTCGGACTAATCTAATATGTGTGCACAGCTGTAAACAGCAAGGAAAGGGCTTTGAAATGGTACGGTAAATTAGGGGGACTTGCTTGAAAACTGGATGAAAATATGAAATAGGAAGACTTCACGGACTTATTTTTCAACATGCTATTTTGGGTATCCGTGGCTGATTCTCAGAAGTTTACTCTCGCACCTCATTCATCCTTGTTAATAATGCTGTTCCATGCTATAGGCTGTTTTAAATGCGACAATAGTTAAGTATCCGTGCATATTGCTCCCATTTATCTTCACTCTTTTCAATTTCTGCGCACTTTCCCGCATACTCTCTCTTTGTGGCATCTCTCTCCAACTATCTTCCTCTGTGAAACACAAGATTATATAATGTTCGTATAGATAAGATGAAAGCACTCGGTCAGGCCTAATCGTTCCCTTTCTGACCGAATAGGATCTTGTACAGTGTGTTTTTTCCGGGAGTAAACATCGCGCGCGATCTGATCCATTCCAATAGATCAAATTCTCAGTGGAAAGACCACGTGAAAGCGGAGGTTGCAGCAATTCGGACGTAGCCTTTGTACTGGGTCCGCAATTGCACCGATTTTACTCCCGGAAAAACACCCTGTAGTGTGATCACACCATATTTTGAACACTTGGCGGCGTTCCAGTTTCCACTATAGATGCAATATAGTGTGCTTCACCGAGCAACGTAGTTGCGAACATATCAAAGAAAGATAGAACGCGAGAAATAGTGCCGTATTCGAAGAGACAGGCGAGAAATGCAGACCATAGGCACGAATACTCAACTATCGTCGTTTTTGAAACGGACTAGACATACTGGAGATCACGCTGGCTTATCTCCACGCTTCTCCACATTCTGCCTCAAAAAAAAAACCCATGGGGATTGAGTATTTGAGTATTTCTGCATAGTGTCTACCTTCTAACAAAATGTACTTCTGCATCTTCCATCGTGAAGCGGGTCTCCAGAATTTCCATGATTGTCTCGATGATCTACTCAATTTTGGCCTTGACCCTCGCCGCGACGTTTTTGATCTCCAATTTCAATTTTTCGCCGGCTGCAGTCAAGCAGTGTTCTCAGCTGTATATATAAACCTACTAATCACTGCAGCAGCATATCTATCTCTCGGGTCCTGTCCCTCACCCCGCTATGTTCTGGACGCACTGTTATACAACCAACAGGTAGACTACCTAGAATTGGTTGTGAGACGTATATACTTAGTTGCTTATGCGAGTCGCTGGCGCACTCTCTAAGCCACGCGACGACGTAATCATTACGACTAAAAGCATTTTTTTTTTTGGAATCAGCCCAAAATGGTATACATCCAGTCGCAAAGAGCAAGAAAAATACTACGAAATGATATCTGTTAGTTAGCTCTTTCTTCTCACTTGAAGATGCAGATGATGATCGAAAATTTATTGGATCCCGCCCATCTTTTGACTTGTAGTTCGAACAGAAAATTAAGGGAGAATAAAATAATTTCTGCTTGCTAATTGCTGGAGTGAAGTGCTACATGTTTTTCAGTTTGTTCGCCAATGCAAGCGGCGAAACAACGCTACGATGCAGTTAAACCTCGTGAACGCGTCGATTTCTGCGGTTATCGCTTCGTTATTCCATCTGCAAACTTCGAAGTGCCAAAGTTCCGCTGCTGTAACGGAGCACACGAAGGAGTAACGCAAAATAGGCGGTCCGATAGCTTCGATCTAACTGAATGTGCGAATCAGGTAAGGAATTCTCAGCAGTTCAGGGGTTCAGCGAGATATCTGGGTCGATTGCGTTCAGGTTCAGGATATTATTCGTACAACGTCCACCTCGGATGCGCCTCCTGTCCAGAATGGCGCTTCTGAAGCTTCACGCTCTGTACAAGGCCCTCAGAAGACCCCGTCGGATGCTCAAGGTCCACAGAAGGCACTAGGAAAAGGAGATTCTTTCTCAGAGTTCCCCACTTCTCATTCTTCGCCGTATGTTGGTGGATGTGCAACTGCAAGCGTAGCGGCAGACCGCTCTGTTGCTGCTCCTCTTCTGTCAAAGTCGACATCATCAGCTGCGAGTTTGAATGTAAGCGTTCTAGTTTTTTTTTTTGTATTATTCGGTAGGTTTTATATCCTTGTCCACCTCAGAGTGTTTTGTAGGAGTGTCTTTTTGTTCCTTTACTTCAGCCATTTTCCATCTTAAATAATAAAAAAGTAGAAATTTCAAGGCGAAAAACAACGAGAAAGTTGCACCGGCAATTCCCCCTGCGTTATGCAAACCGTCTACCTCCAATGGTCAAGTAATTAGTGAGTTTGTTTCGATTGACACTTCTAGCGGCATCTCCATGCATAGTGATTTCTTCCATTCTTGTGGAGTTTTGTTCGAGAGTTTGTGGATTTCGTTCTTCATTTCTCTAATATATATGTGTACTGTATCAGGTGATGTTGTCGAAGACAGCGATGAAGAGATTCTCTTCCAAGATGAACCGTCAGATGATTGTATCCTACTTGACGGAGAGCCTGCAGCGGTAATTTTATATATTTGTACCCAACGAACGAATTGGGAATTGATTTTTATCCTGTTTTCACAGGTATATAAAAAGAAAGATTAGTTAACAAAACTTGAGCATTTTCGCAATTTATCTCTTTTGCAATTTACCGCAAGGATTTCGTGGCAGCTTTAGCTAGGGACGCGACAAGAAGCGTAAATCTGTGATTGCAGCAGGATCATGACTCATTTGATGAACTCGAATACATGGATACCCAGCCACCACCGCAAAACGTGTATGACCTCGATTCGGATGACTCCTTCAACGACGAGGTGAGAGCTCAGAGCCTAGAATTTCCTTTTACTGTTCAAGCAATGGGGTTACTACTATCAGAGGTGGCCAAGGGGAGGGCTGATGTCTCGTTGTGATCTTAAATCTCACATATCCACAGCGGTTCGTGGCCCTTCTCTTTGAAGAAGACTCCAACTTTGTAAAGACTTTTTTCTTCGTTTTCCACTTCATTTTTGGACATGGACGCCGACCCTTCCACAAAGCTCCAAAAATCTAAAGGAAACTGTAGTTTTAGACTCTAGAGAACCTAGAAACTTCAGCTTTGAGATCTTATTTGTATCCTGTCCACTGCACTTAAGAAAGGAAGAAAAAATTGCATGAAAATGATCCACCTGCAAAAGCTTTTTAATAAAATTGAAAGGGAAGAACTGATTTTTCAACATTATGATTTTTTTTACTTCATCGATAACTGGAACCTGACGTCCTGAGCGTTGTAGGCGGCGCTTGGTGCAAGCTTATCCGCACGCATAAGCATAATATGAGATTTATCTAGATTGTGCCAACTCAGCGTAACACCAATGCTTTTTCGAGCACTAGTGGAGAACGACATGGTATGTGTTCCCTCGCCTTGGTTTTTTTCTGTGTTTCCTTTCACTCCTACTACCATTATTCTACTGCCTTCTAATCACACCTAGACATGCATGGACAGTTCCGCGGTTTCCTCAAGGACGATGGTGATGAATTTGAAGATGAAGGTAAGTTTTTTTCCGGCAGAGAAAAATTTGGTAATAGACGCCGGTTTTTTCCACTGATCCAGAATTCAGTAGCTGCGCTTGGTCAAGAACTCCGCGATAAGATGTACAGCACGTTGAAAGAGAAGTTTGGCTTCAATTCTTTTCGCCACCGTCAGAAAACGGCAATCACAGCAATACTATTGGGGCACGATGCGTTTGTGCTTATGCCAACAGGCTGGTTCTGGCTATTTCTAGGATGTTATGAGTATCCCTATTGCTTAAATGCCATTTACTGCTATTGTAGGTGCCGGAAAAAGTTTATGTTACCAGCTGCCAGCAATTTTGTCAGACGGTGTGACGGTAGTCGTTTCACCATTGAAGTCGCTTATCGAGGACCAGCGCTCAAAGATGAAAGACCTTGCGGTAATTCTTATCCTTTCAAAGTATGAACTTTCTATTGAGACTTCTCTGGCTCCTCTGCATTTAACCGGGACATAGAGAAGCCATTCATTGTTTTTGTGAATTTTCCCCACTCCCCACTTATCAGCCAACGTAGAGTCAGAATTGACCACAGGAACAACCTGGTGTCACCAATCTCCTACATTTCCAACTTACACATTCTGTACTTTTTATTCTCAGCTTTTAACAAACCACACCCACTTTCCATCTAAGTTCTTCTGTGGAAGAAGCCTGAGATCGTCACTGAGATTTCCACAAGGTGTTTCAAAACCCGAAAAATATTCAGGTGTGGTCTTGAAGAAAGCCATATTTTATATAAGCAATCTCTCCAGATTCCTTGTGAGGCGCTGATGGGTGATGAAGACCAGGAACAGATCTACAGTCGATTGATGTGTTCACCTCCTGGCATTAAGTTGCTCTACGTTACACCAGAAAAGGTAGGTTTAACTTTGGAAGTGTAACATATCTACAAGGAAACAGCAGAAAGTAGCTTTTTTTCCCCCAAGTTAGCTAAAAATGGAACTGCTTGTCTCTACTTCTAATTTCATGTTATGGTGACTTTTTCTTTCGTTCTTTCGTTCTTTCTTTTCTTTTCCTAGTTTCACTCTTACTTCTTCAGATCAGCGCATCCGGACGACTGGCGTCGGTATTCACGAGCCTACACAAGCGAAATTTTCTAGCTCGTTTCGTCATAGATGAAGCACACTGCGTCTCCCAATGGGGTCATGATTTCCGCCCCGACTACACAAAACTGCAGTCGCTACGTAGGGAATATGCATATCCAAAGGTGAGCATGGGTTTGTTGTTAGTTGCTTGTACAGTTAACATGAGATTGCATCGTTTGAGGTTCCCATAGTTGCACTGACGGCTACAGCTACTCCGAAAATTGTTGCCGACACTAAGGATCACTTGGGCATCGCGGATTCGAAGCTGTAAGTGGTTGAGATTTGGTTTAATGATGCCGTGTCGGGAAATAAGACGAATGGAGTCCTATAAATCGTGCACAGTCTGAATTTTGCCTTCAATTCTATTATTTCCTTTTGAGTTTCAAAGAATTTAATTCTCGAAAAAAATTGGTCTCCCTAGGTCTCTCTTTGGCAGAAGCCGCACTTTTCGCCCATGCCTCGCCGTCTGCTCTTCCACTATTATATTTTCGGCATTTTTTGGACGACTTATTACCTACATACCTTTATTTTATTAAAGTATCATCTGCTCAATATAAGAACGATTCGAAATGATTGCGTCCGTGCGTCAATCGTGCGACTGTGTGATGAAGGATAAGGGCAATTTATATGTATTAGGTGCGTGCAGCAGCCGCGCGTCAGACGCACGCATCCATTTGCGCGATATTTTCCATGAGGGCCGCTCAAAGCGGCATGCACATCTTGAATGAACCGTAAACGCGTGCGTCTGACCTGCATCAGCGATGCGACTGGTCCTATGCTTCATCAAATAGATGCACGTGCGTCAAACGTACTCATTTGGTATAAGTAGTAGTTAGTATAAGTAGCCCTATAGGCCGAGAGACGTACTGGTAACGCAGCCCAAACGTAGGTGAGATGCAGACACACTGTGGCAACCAGCGTCTCATACGCAATTCTCTTTCATGGTGTACTTGCCGCGTTGATCGGTTCTCATAAAAAAAAATCTAGTGCGTTTGAATGCGTTCGACCGATGCACGCACGCACGCATTGATTGCGCTTTCTTACGTTTTGATCATAAATTCAATCTGCTCATCTCAACAAACTTCTGCATTGTAGGTTCATCAGCAGCTTCGTCAGAAACAATCTCACCTACGAAATAATCCCCAAAGCTGCTAAATCGTTCTCAAATGTTGTGGAAAAGATGAAGCAGCTGTATCCAGGAAAGGCAGGCATTGTTTACTGTTTATCGAGGTGAGCAACGCATGGCTTAATTCACATCCAAGGTATTTCTGTTTGCTTCCAGAAAAGAGTGTGAAAGCGTGTCCACGGTACTCAACAAAGCAGGAGTGTATGCTGAGGTGTACCATGCTGGATTGCCAGATAAGCAGCGAGTACAAGTATGCAGTTAAGAAGTCAAGCAGCTAGCTTGATGTCAACATACATTTTTGTAATTCAGATCCAGCATAGATGGTTACGGAATACTGTAAATGTGATCTGTGCAACAATAGCGTTTGGTATGGGTATCGACAAGCCGGATGTGCGATTTGTAATTCACTACAGGTTTGTGACGCTACTGGAACGGGCCAATGGTCGTAGTAGTGTTATCTGGTTTGATGATTGTTGTATTCCAGTTTGCCCAAATCTATTGAGGGCTATTACCAAGAGACAGGGAGAGCAGGCCGAGATGGGCATCCTTCCTATTGTCTTTTGCTATACAGTTACCAGGATTCAATAAGGTTGAGGAAGATGATTGAGGGTTGGTGAAACTGGGAACTGTAGCCGCCAAAAGGGGTAGCGGAACTACGGCACGTGACGCGTAACTCATGTGGCGCGGCACCATTGGGCAGATCCGTAGTAGTTCTTTTTGTTTGAAATTGCTTTCGAGATTGGAAAAAAAAAACTTTTATATCCAATCCCTTATTTTTGCTTTTATTTTTGAGCATGTGTTCATAGTCATCTGAGTTTATAATTAAATTTTAATAGCTTCATTTTTGGAATTTCAACAGTTCAGATATGAATAACCTAAGTTTTCCTCCCGTACCTCCCCGTCTTCGTGTGCCGCTGTGCATGGGGAATGCGTTGAATGCTGCCGGTCCATTACTTCTTTCTTAACTGAGAGAACAGTGAAATAAAGTCATTTCCAGCTGACGACAGCCAAGCACCAGCTAGTGTACGATCGATGCATCTACAGAATATCTATCAGATGGTCTCATATTGCGAAAACATCTCTACTTGTAGGAGGAAAATTCTTGTGGAGCATTTTGGAGAGGTATGGTTTTGTTATCGTTGAGGGGTCTATATCTGAACAGCTGATAATTTGTATTTTCTTTTTTTTTTTCAAGGTTTACGATGCTCAGATGTGTCTGAAAAGTACGACACCATGTGATGTGTGTCAACGACTTAGGCAAAATCCAGATGGTGTGAAGTTATTCGATGTTTCTGAAGAAGCTTTGATGATTCTTACAGCGCTAAATAGAATGAGGAACGTGACGTTGAGGTTAGCACTGTTGTTTTACCTCTTATTCATTTGTTTGGTACCTATTTTTGCCGCTATGTTCTTTTTCTTTCATCTTCCTTTTCCTAATACTAGGTATCTTGCCGAACTGTTTCGTGGACAGCTGAACAAGAAGGACGCCGACCAAGCTATGCGTCTTGGACATACTGCTTTACCATTTTACGGACGTGGTGTTGGAATGTCCGAACAAGATTCATTGCGTTTTTTGAGGAAAATGGTAGGTTTTCAATGCATTTTATCAAATTTTGATTTCTGGGTGGTTCTTTGATTGGAGGTGCTTCTTAGAGAGATTAAAATTTAGCTATATTTTTGCACACCAAAATATTGAGGGCAAACTTCCCGTTAGTATAGTCAGTGCCTGGTTCAGGTAGCTGAAGGCTATATTGAAGAACGTCTATACCGTACCAAATTTGAGAGTACGGTAGCGTACGCTGAATTGTCTGCAAAAGGTCGACAGATGGCCATGAGTGGATCGAAGCCAAAGGTGGGAGGCAACATTTTTCGCGTATTCCCCTCTTTGGATATGTTTTATAATTTCTGGACTGCTAAATTCCTTGTTTGTGTTATTTTATAATGTTAACATAGAGCCCTTGCGAGATATTAAGCAGAGTTTTTAGGTCTATCTGCATGTTGCCACTGATAAGAAGAGAAAATCTATAGCGTCGGATTTGTTGGCTAGGACAGCAGTGTCAGAAGCGAAAGCTTTGAAGGAAAAGTGAGTTCCGTGTCGAGTAACTCTATTAGTAAAAGTAATAGTCATGAATCTATCACTAACTACTCTATGTACTATTCTCCATCGGTTTGTGCACTTTTAGGCACGTGGTAAAGTATGGTGATATCTTCACCAGATGCCTTCAAGCGCTAACTGAACTGCTGACAGATATAGCCGAGGAAGGACGCCTATCTGGGCCGTATGCTATTATTTCCAGGGAAGGACTAGAACAGGTTGGGTTTTTTTCTCCGCGGAGTCAAACATTTACTTCATAGCTCCGCTTGTTTCAGGTAGCTGCATTATTACCTAGGACAAACTCAGATCTGGTACAAGTGGACTCAATGACGTCAACTAAGGTGGAGAGATATGGAGCTCGTATAATGACTGCTCTGAAGCCATTTTGGAAAGAGGTTGACGGTGAGAAACAAGAATTCTCTAGGTTTCATTGTGAGAATACAGTATTCGTCACACTTTTTAAGACCGAGACGAAGCTGAAATGCGCAAACAGTTGGAGAAGTTGAAGGAGAAGGAGCCGGCTGCGCCTCTGCCACCTGTGCCCTCACAGCCAGCAGGAGCTTTAGGTAATTTAGCGAACCAGGAGGCCGTTGGAAACAATTTGCTGCAGAACACCCTTCTCCAGGCCCATCTACCTCAGCAGCAGGGAAATTCGCTCCCAGATTTGGTCGTTACACACGTGGACGGGGTGCTGCTAATGCTTTTCGTGGTGCCAAGGCAACCCCGCGTTTGAAAAGGAAGACTAGCAGTCGTGGAAACAGTCAGGCATCGTGAGTTCCATTGGATTTATTGATGACGATCTATAAAGAGCCAAGTACAACTGGCTTCGGGTTGCCTTGTTAATTTTGTTTTGAGGCAGCCACTTGAAAGCGTAATGATGCGAGTGCCAAACAAAAACCCGAATGCTTTACAGCTCTGGCGGTACTCGCGCAAAACGTCCTCGACCATCGTTTAAACCGCCAACTGGTGCGACTAGAGGGCGAGGAGCCAAAGTAGGAAGAGGAACATCACAGCTGAATCCCATGTTGTTCCCGGTGTGAGCGGATTTAGCAAAGTATTCGTCAAAAGCTTGTTGAAGTTTGTTGTTGTCTCTGTGCAATGGTGCTTTTCTTATCACTTATACATAATAGAGCTTTGTTTCTGATCAACAATCTGAAATTATGGTTCTTCTTTGGATCATTTGATCTGTCTTTCTCGTGTCTATAGCCTTTCTTGATTTCATTGTACAGGTTTTCGTACGGTTAGAGTGCACTTCCCAGTGATCTTTGAATTTTTCTTCCATGTAGAGGACAACAATGATGTCGAATCCATCATAAGATGGAGATTTGGTACCACTGAGTAGGCAAAGGATCACTTCAGAGACCTTTTTTGTTGTTGTTCAAAGACCTTTTTTTGTAGAAGTTGATCAATTTGGCTTTACTTCCATCAATATCTCACTTGCTTGAATTTCCCTGCCGGTATGATCTGTGAGTAATGTTAGGCTTTATTTTTGTTGTTTTTTGACCTCCTATGTGCTATTTTTGGTTTTTGATGCTATCTGTGGATAAATTTGTTCAATCGCATAGAACATACCAGAAAGTTTTCTTCTTTGATTTAACCCTGGAAGATCAAAGCATTCAACCAGAGTTGAGAGTAACCACAGCTCCGCTGGCAGTAACCTTAGCAAAAACTTAGTTACTTAGAAAGCACGCAGAGACTATGTCACTAGAATGCGCGATGCAACCGATCCACGAAGAGCAAGAAATTAATATTTGGTGCATAGCCCTTGATTTTCCAAAAAAGATAAATCTATAACAAACCTTCCGCACCTCCCAAGAGATTACATGTAGTCAAATATGGAGCAAAAACCTAGCAGACTACACTTGGATGAGACATGCCAACATAAAGTACAGGGAGTGAGAGAGAAAGAGAGAGAGAGAGGGGGGGGGGGGGAGAGAAAGCCAAACTCTGTTATTGGGTATCAGTTTGTACTCTGTAACGAACCATGTTTGGCGTATTACATACATTTATTTAGAAATTTGAATAGTATATTGTAAATCATATTGTATATTACATAGCTAGAATGGTAAAGCATAGCTAAAACGGTAAAGTTAAGGATAAGGACCCTGCAATTACAAGCCACTGGACGAATTATTAGTAAAAAAAATGATTAGATCATCTAGTGATCACATGGTCGATTTGGTCTAGTACCTGTTTCTGTCCGACATTGCACGGAGATCACTTATATACTCTATATTTCTTAAGAATAGATGTAGATTATGGGAAAATCACCAGCCGATCAAGTTGACTACATGTTACCCCAACTCAGTATGTACGTAAAACATGAGAAACTATTTTTTCGCGGCTCTTTTTTTTGTTGAAAGAACAGCTGGAAAGAGTCTGTGGTGAATGAGAGCCCGGTGACAACCCTTGATGGCAATTAGCGTTACTGGTTTGGAACTCTATGTACGTTGTCCAAGGAACTCATGCACTCTTGTGGAGCGGGAAGCCTAGAGTATACAGAGGAGCCACTCATGAATCTAGGAAGCAGGAACATAGGGTAAGAGCGGTGACATCAGTGGAATGTGGCGTTATGCCTACTTATACTTCATTACAGGAAGCTCCAAATGTCCGCAGTCAAGAGGGCGTGGCCACGGCGCGGCTCACTGATCAGACACAGGCGCTCTCTATGCTGCCTCTGGTTTCTCTGACTCTGCAGCCAACCAGTGGCAGCATGCCGAGCGCCTGTGCCTCTGTCTAAAGCCGCGTCGTGGCCACGTCCCTCTTGACTGCGGACATTTGGAGCTTCCTGTATGATTCATAGTACTTTATTCAATACTTTAAGGAACAATACATGTGCCTCCAGCGGGTACCGTCGTCATAAAAGCAAGGACGGGATCTCTGCCGTTCTTGCTCCAATCCATGATAAGATTCTTTAGCTTTATTCTATTTGAAGTATGAAACGGGTAAAATGGAGTTGGGGGGGGGGGGGGGCCACTCGGTATGAGTCGATAATATCACCTGTCCTGCACGTTCAGACTCGTTAGCTGACACGTCCAGAACGCTCTGACTTGTTAGCTCTCTTAATGTACAGTAGTTACCTGTAATGCAAACAAGTCAGAACGTGTAGGACAGGTCATATCATGGACTTATACCGAGTGGCCCCCCCCCCCAACTCCATTTTACCCTATGAAACCCCTGCGTGACCATAAACACCTCAGCGTAATCATCTCCACACGCGGCAGCGGTCACACACAGTGTCGGCAGGGACCACCCACGCAAAAGTTCGCGGCAGGACCACCCCTCTTGACACGTTCTGGTGAGTTTTTGAATACGTTGAGGTTGTGCTACATGTTTTGTCGTGTTTTCACCTGCATAACAAGTTAAACCTGTACCAATTTATCGATTAGGGGTTGATCGACAAAATTCTGCTCACTCGTCCATTTAATTCCTTTGCTTCTCCTGTTTTGGTGACCGCTTAGCTGTTCTCTATCATCAGAATGGGTCAAATTTGATGTGTTTTAAAAAATTGTCACTTCATTTTCTAAATAGTGAAAAAAAATACTAGAGTATAGGGAGCTTTGAAAGCTGGACCACCTTCCTCTCTTTTTTTATGGGAAGCGACTGCAGCGAGAGCTGCTGTTATCTGATCATGTAATGGTTATTCTTAAATTTACAGGTATCGTCCCAAATGCCCGCATCGCATTCGTCACGTGACCGACGCAGAGCATCGTCTCCAGCGTACGAGGAATTCGACTGGCGCACTACGCCTTTTCCGGACCCGGTTGCTGCTATCATTTGTCGTCCGGTAAGCCCTACGAGTCTATGGAACGAAAATGCAGAGGCAGAGGCAGAAAGGGCAGGCGGCGATAAGGCGGCTGCGGCTTCCCGGTTTACTGGACTGCTGGCTGGAGCTACTGGTTTGGACCAGCACTGACGTGAGCAGCTGGTGTTTCGAGGGGAAAGAAGAAAGGGCTGGTACTTTTCTGCATATTTAATGCTATTAGATAGCCAAGCGTGATAGGATCCGTCGAATAGGATGCTGCTTTGGGTACTCGAAGCAAACAGTAGACAACGATAGTTATCTGGTGAGAAAACCCCCAATCGGAGACCACCTACGACCTTCACAGCTTACGCATAGATGCGTGGCACTGCTGACTAAATACAGTGGACGGCAATAGCGATGGCCCATCTGCGGCTTCGAGAAGAACGCTGCGCAACCGCACGTGCGCTGGGATCGGTGTTGTCTGCAGCCGGAATAATATTTCTGAGCTTTTTTCTTCCCGATTTGGTCAAAAATCCTTGAAATCGGGTAGAAAAGCAGCTGGAAATAGTATAACAGCATCAGAAAACATCGGTTACCGCACGCGCGGCGCGGTTGCGCGACGTCCTTCTCTGGACCGCCGATGGGCCAATGCCGCTGACGTCCACTGTATATAAAGGAGCGTTTATAGTTCGGCGCGTCGCGACGGTCGCGTCCCAGCAAACTGTTCAAATGCGATGGGTCCCGAGTGGATGCATGCGCAAACAATGGTCGCGATGTGGTAGTTGGCGTTTCCCATCGCGATGCGACGTCGCGGGGCGACATGGCGCCCTGTTTATACTTTTTTCTTGAAAAACGACGCGATGGTTTCGCTGATGTTGCGCACTGGAGTTGGCCACTGTTCCATAGTTTTTCGAGTGGTTTGGCTCAAAACCCATGGAATAAGACGAATTCAGTTAGAGATGTGAACGTGAACGAACTTGGACGCGTCGTATGCGTTTTACGTAGTGATTTTGTGAGCTTTTTAAGTTCCAGTCGCATTGCTCAGACGCACGCATTTACAGCCTCGCTTTTTTTCGATAAGAATGTGAAGTCTATCAGTTTTTTTTTGAGGGGGGGGGGTGTCTCCGCGACGCCAACCTTCCGCTCATATCTTTATCATTGCGTATTATAGCCAACCGTCACCTCTAGCTACCAATGACGCATCTGGCTTGCTAGATACAGAGAGAAGGTGGGCGTTGCGGACACACGCCTCTCCAGAACTAATAGACCATGCTTGCCGCGCTGAGCAATCTTCATGAAAAATCCCCAACAAATGAATACATGCGTCTAACGCGCGACTAACGCGCGCATCAGTATAAATTGCTCTGCGCAGCCACCTAATAGGCACAGTAGGTGGGCACTAGACATGTGACTCGGCGGATTCGATTTTCAAATTGCCAATGTTTGGACGGACTTGATTTTCACTTCAAGTTTCAAGTTAGTGCAAACATGGATTATTCAGACAAGTCGATGAGATAAAGTTCTTCGTAATATGGACTGACCAAAAGAGAAGAGAAGGTTAGATTATTTGATTGACTCGATGTCGACATTCTGATGAAATGTCGACATGATCGAGCCAAACGTCTACATAAGTATGTATATACTGGGCGCGATTAGGTGTGCTCAGTTGTTTTGATCTGCATCGATGTTTTCAATCGATTATTAGATGGTCACTTCCGCGTTCCACTGATCTTGCCCGTTCGCTGGCTTTTTGCAGTCTAGGCCTTTCGAAATACTTTAACTTGAAAACTTACTTCATTAAAGTAGCTGTAGTAAAGCAGCACCTTTCTAATTACAGCAATTGCTGTACATAATTAGTGGGTTCAACAGTGGTGCAATTCTGCGAAGACCAAATAAGCAGTAGTAGCAAAATAATGGTAAAGAATGAGTAATTACACGAGTCAAGTAGAAGTAGTTTGTGTAACATTCTCAACATTCTCTATGGTTTAAAAACTGCTTTTAACCCACCGCCACCTTGCACAGCTGCTACTGCGCATGTAGTCGTCGAGAGGGCTGACGAAGTTCTTAAGACAAGCTGACAGAGTCCTGTCAATAAGCGAACTGGTCCTGTAAGAAGACGGTGCGGGGAAGACAATTTCAGCTTGTCTTAAGTCCTGCCGTTAGGCAGCTATTGGCATTGGGACATGCTTGTTGAATTCCGCTGCAAACCTTCGATTTTAGGTGCTTTTCATCCTTCCGTGCCTGAATTACTGTCAATAATACATTTTTCAACCATTGCGGTGAGAAATTGCGTAAAAAGTTAGGCGGTATTTATGGTTGATGCGCGTCAAATTTGACGCGGCGATACACAACGCAGAACGAAGAGGAGAAGAGAATTCTTGGCAGGATGCGAATGTTCCTGGTTTTGCCGTCGCGACGGCCGCGCGAACAAACTGCGTTTTGATCTTCGCCGCATCGAGACATCGCGAAACCTTTGTGAAATTTTAGGCCGACGCGTCAGATTTGACGCGCATCAACCATAAATAGCGCCTTATTCATGCTTGCGGCGCGTCAAAGTGTACGCGCCGCTACACAATGCAAAGGAGGGAGGTGGAAGACAAATCCTGGCAGGTCAGCAATGTTCCTAGTTTCGCCGTTGCGACTGCCGCGCGAACAAACCGCGTTTCCATTTTCGCCGCTTTGGGTCGGCGCGGAAACTTCGTTAAGTTTTGTCTAGGCACGTAAACTTTGACGCGCCGCAAGCATGAATAACTTTTAATGGGAGGGTGGATACGGGACGAGTTTTCCAGCGGGCAACATATACACATGCTACAGCCCGTGCCAAATTTACTGGCAAGCGTGACGAGCTGCGGCGCGGTCGAGCGCGTTTGAGAACTTCCGTATTTGAGTGTTGCTGCGAGAAAATAATTTTTGTAATTACAGAAATACGATGAAGACTTTGATATTTGCGAACTTATGCGTGAGGCAGGCTATCCTGGAACGTTTCGCTTACCAAAGAGTGTGCTAGCAGTTAGAAAGCAAGCAAATCCTGTAAGTTTGACTTCTTCAAGTTCTTCAAGTGCTATTGAAGAAATATAATCGAGGGATGCTCCTTTCCAGATCTCAACACCTTGCGGCGAAGTGTTGACTACTGGAGAATTCAGGGGACGAAGGGATTACTTGTAAGTGAGATGTTTTCATTATTGTCATCATTTTATGGACTTGTCAAATTCATTCTATCCGAAGGGAGTATCTTGGGATCCCAAGTGAACAGGAGGAACCATGCCATTGTCGTCGAACAACTTATGGCGTAGAGGACGGATATGACGATGGGATGCCCTTCTCGAGAAGAAAGTGAGAGTGTTGTTTCGTTATTTATATATACCTGTAGTTACGATGCTCTGCAGTTTGGCGGGTAGCTGAACTTTGCCCTTGGATCTCTGCCATTTCCATAATTGCACATTTGAGTTCTTTCTAAAGAAAATTTGGGCCTGCCTCTCGTTCTTTTACCCTCGAAAATTGCTTAAAAAACATCAGCATTTGAAGAATTTGGCTCGAGAAGCTTTATTCTGGAGACAAATGTATCTCTCTGGTCTCGCATAATTGATAAGCATGAAATTTTTCGACGTTCTCTTTATAATCTCTAGACTAAGCGGGTACGTGCACAAGAAAGTTCAGTGGTCGCCGCACGCATCAGACGACGCGCAATCTGACGTTCTGATTGTCTGCGCTTCCGCACATTCCATTGGTATCATCGCTCTCATGCTCATCCAATCCTGATTCATGTTCAAAGCTGTCCAAAGAGATAGTGAGGCATAGTCACTCGGTCTTCCACCACTGGAGGTCTCTGTAATTAACGCCAGGCAGAAAATTTACGTGACTTACTATGTTATTAGTATGGTATTGCTTTATTTACAGCCTACGTCACCAATATGGGCTGGCTGACTACAAGAGCAATTACTTGGCTGGCGTGATGAACAGGCGTTCCTGTGAGCATTTCCATCGTGTTTTTTTTTTCCTTTGGAAGTGAAAATGAAAACAAGAAGAGAAACTGGAAATCATAAGTAACACATAATCACCGGCAACACCCGACAACCATAGCGCCCAGCTGGTCTATCGTACTGCGTAGACGATGCGGCGCGGCAGACGAGGTGGGCGATTTTCTGTGATGCAAAAATGATTGACCGACGCTGCATATCCTATCCATGCTCTTCTTTCAGCTCGTCAACGAAGTAGTATGCGACATGGAGCTGTGACGTCAAGGTCCGATTCATCGACTTTCCCTGTAAGGAATTTTTGAATATTCGATTTTGATAATGCTGTCCACTTTAGTTGATCTGTGTCGAGGTTGACTTTTCAATCTGTTCTCCACCTAAAGGTTCCACGAATGCTTTCCAGACGTCACATATCTCCCAACACACCGCTGCATCTCGTTCGACTTCCTCGCACCATGTAGGACCGGTGACCGAAGTGGGGCTGAACATGTTTACTCCACCAAATCAGCAGACTTGGAGCGAATCTGCTGCTCCTACGCCTATGAACTCTGGATATGTGGGTGTCGCCGGGTTCAACGCACCAGTGGGGTGCGTTGTTAGAGCTACAATAGTCACAATGTTTTTTTTTCATTAAAAATCGTTTTGTTTCAGATACAACAATGTTGCCGGTACAGTGCCTGCTCCGGTACCTTGCGGAGTACCACAGATGATGACTCAAGAGGTCCAGATTATTGAGCCTCGTCCGGTAAATCAAGGTAGGTTTCCTCCGTACAAAATCAGTCCCGAGTTCTGTTTAATGCTCCTAGGAAGGAAAGACAAGGACGATTAATTTGTCAAACTATTTCAGGAGATATGCAGAATGCTGAAATTGGGGATGTGAACGAATTCTTTGTGACAAACGTCTTCCAAGAGCGTGAGCCATCTAATAACATGCCGCCTCAAGTTGGATCCCCACCAATGACCCCTTTCAAACCAGAAAATGTGGACTACGGTTATGAAACAGGGCAGATGTTTACGCCTGTGATAACTCAACCGGTGTATCCGCCACAGCATGAGCCGCCGGTTGTTAGAACTGCTGCGGGTGGTGAATCTGACCGAATCATCAAGTTTGAAGAGCCCAGTGATTACGAACAACCGTTCACGTCTGCCGCTCCCGACGAATTCGCTAACTATGACGTCCTGCCCGGCATGCCGATGACGCAGCCGGTACATGCTGTGGGTGTTGTTGATGTGAGTATTACTATTCTTAGGAGTGCTACAATTCGAATTAAGGATGTTCGAGGAATTAAGCATTCTTATGTCGAGTTTAAACAATTCACTAGGAATTTTACTCCGCTTTTACCTTATTTAGAACGTATACACTACAACCGACAATTCTGGTGAAGCGCAGGCGGGCGATAATGCTGCGAACTCAGCTTTGGATAGTGACAAATACATCAAGGAAGTAGGTTTTTTCTAATTATTGGTGATTTTAACATCGATTTCCAAGGACATGGTTCCATAACAAAAATTAGTTCTTAAAAATGCTCTTCCAAGAAGTTGTTGATACAGAGCGTCTTTGTCTACACTTACTGTTTCTTTTTTCCAAAGAACTGGTACTTACTACTTCAGGACTGTGAGAGCGACGATTCCAACCTCGCACAATCCTTCTTCAGTGACTAAATACCCTTCAATGAGTATTTTCAGTTTATTCCGGTAATTCCATTTCTCTAGGTTTTTTTTTTCTCGTAGTGGACATCCTTTCTATGTTGTTCATTCATTTATCTCAATACAAGAAGCACAAATCGTGTTTTGTGAAGTTCTTATGCTAGTTCTGGGAGGTTCAAGCTTGGTGTTTTTGTGGACTCAGATGTTTAGCGACGTTTAGGAATTCTCCTTTGTCGTTCAACTTTGATCTCTGACTTTGATCCTCTGCTTATCTTTATGTTGTCTATTTAACTTCTGACTTGACTGCTGTGGAAGCGTACAGCTGTTTGTACATGGTCGTGGGCGTGGTTAGAACTTAGGGACACTGTCATCGACAAAAAAAATGTAGGACTTTTTGTCAAGAGAGTGAATTCACGCCTGGTTTATTATTTGCCCCCCCCCCCCCCCTTTTTTTCTTTTGCTACGATCTTGTAGCCTAAGAGAGTAGTATGCAAACCATCCTCACAATCAGAAGCAAGCTCGTTGACGATGAGTAGTTTAAGTCGTTTAATTTAGCCGACAGCGTGGTGCTCCAGTTCACCTATTGGGGTATGCTATTCAGGGCTAATGTGACAAGGCCAACCTGAATTATACCGCTGTCCAGATTTCATTATTTTCTCTCTTTTGAAAATAAATTATCACATATGAAATGGATGAGAAGTTATTAAAGGCAGCCGAACATCCCGATTCCTTAGATTTCTCGCATTTCCGCAATTTTAGCAGGGGTAAGATTTGTGCTTTCCTCAGAGCTCCAGTTTATAGTAAAATAGCAATAGGAAAACATTTTTGTGGATGCTCTTCTAAATGAGGAGGGACGTATGTGTTTTTTTGCTATTGATACGATCGGGAAAAACTCTGGAACTATTGAATGCTCGCGATATCGTCGACACTTCAGTACTTAAGCTGTCTCAAATGCAAGGCACACTTTCACCCCAATCTAGATCCCAAAAATACTCCCCCCCCCCCCCCCCCCCTCAAAAAAAAAACGATAGCTGAGGATTCGCAGACGAAATCGCATCTTCTACAGCAAAGCAATAGGGCTTAAACTTGGCTTTCTCGCCCTCCGCGTACAGTATGTTTTCATACGTTCTTTTTTCAATGAGTTATTTTCTTTCAAATCCCGTGTTTGGCGAAACGGACTATATTTAGTCGATCTGAAACAGTGGTGCAAAGTGAGTCGGTCTGAAACAATGGTGCAAAGTTTGTATACATACTTTCTAGTAGCTGTGGAATTTCCTGCTTCGGTGGGCACGGATTCAGCTTCTCAGCTGCTGAACTTGAGCTCATCATACTTGCTTCATGGGGTTTAGTATGCTGTCTCGCTCCACGACCTTGTACAAGCAGCACTCCGTTCTGCTAAAGTCGGGTTTCAGCTTATTGTATGTACGTTCCGCCGTGTCATGCTGCCACTATTGATTATATGGATGTCGTAATATGCAATAAAACTATTCTAAAGATTAGTTTTGTGGGAAGAACACTGTGGTTGACATGAACCAACGTTCCTCTTGTCTTGGATAAGATGCTCTGCTGTTAATATTACGCTCCACTTCAACCCACCTTTGAGGATCGATACTGCCGGTTACGAGGTCTAGTTGTGCGTGCTGTGAGATGCCTCACGTGAGTTTTTTTTTTCATTTTCATGAATTGAATGAAGGAATAGTGTGGATGTGAACACTTCCTGCCCTAGGGATGGTTTAACTCAATGTTTTACCTTGTTGACTTGTTTTTCTGCCTTTTAAGTTAGTGAAATGGGTTTCTTCAGAGTGGCTTTTTCTTTCTCAATGTTAATGATGATCTCATCGCAATACTTCGTTTGACTTTTCATTATATACAGCTGAAACCGTTTCCTCTTTATTCTGTTGGGAAGAAGAAACCCATAATCTTGTTATTAAATCATTCAAAACAAGTAGTAAGTCACTCCTCATCACTTATTGGTGGAGGAGCTGCCTCCTAAAGGCTTTATTTTGGCAGCTATTTGTCTGTTTTTTTCTTTCGTTCTGATCAGAAAGAACTTAGTTCGATAACTGAGAATTATTCATAGAATTAAAGCAAATTTTGTCATTTATTATGTACTTTCAGATCAAGTTCGAGTCATCTGATGACGAGGCGATGGAGAAGGCAGGAGACCACGGTGGTGGTTCTGAAGAACCAATGGAATCTGTCAAGCAAAAATCTAAGAAATGCAAGGAACCTTCGTCAGAACGCCATGAGGAGGAAATGGATACTTCTGATATCGACCAGAAAAGATTAAAGGCGGGCCAAGGTGATTACTCAACTGCATCAGGATCAAAGGAACAGAAAGAAAGGAAAAGAAGCAAGTCAGACTTAGATGATGAAGACGTTAACCGCGAAGCCAAGGAAGTAAGGAAAGACAGATCAGGCTCCATTGATGAGAAATCTGAGAGGAAAAAGTCCGATGACCGAAAAGAGAGGAAGGAAGAAAGATTTGACAAACACGGTTATGAGGAGCGGAGAGAGAAGCCGAGGTCGGATGACCGACGAGATGATCGGTCAGACAGATACAGAAATGACGACCGAAGAGAGAAGTCGGATGATTATCGACGAAAGAATTACGACAGCAACGTTCCTTACAAGTGAGTACGATTCGCCTAGTTTTCTGGAGGTTTTATTACTTTTTTAAAGGATTTCTATCTTTGCGGTTACATATTTTTTAGAAATTTTTCCGGCTCGAACTCTGCGCAGAACGCAGAAGCGTTTTTGCTACTTATTTTGATGTTTGTGGGCCATATTGGTATTCATATTTGCTACTCAATACATAATAAGAGAATGATCTACAAGCATTCCTAAAGAAAAAAATTTCTCGACAAAAATTAAGTGAGGAAGTGAAAGAGTAGCCTTGCATACATAGGTATTCACATGGAAAAACATTACTAGCGAATTCAGTTGAGAAAAATATTCGTTTCCAAAAAGTGGAAGAATTTTGCATCTGTTGCACCTACCAGCGCAGTTGGTTACTAGCCTGAGATACCTGAGATACTCCTGTACAGGAAACCCCTCATATATTCAAAATTCGAGTGGATTCTTCTCTTGCAAAGGAGCTTGTGTAGTTTCAGGTGATTATTTTGATACTCTTCCTGCTTTTTTCAAGTGATTGCTTCCACTGCTCGCTGAATAGCATCCAGTGGAATAGTTTCCTGCTACAAATAGATGCTTTCTTTAAATTTTCAAAGTCTCCGTTGATTCTGTAGAGCAAAAGCCTCCTATTATCATTCGGTTAATTTCTGATCTCCTCTTCATCTCTGACAACATGTACATGTGCAGTAAAGTAGTAAAGTTTTGCACATAATTTCGCATGTTACTGCTGCCTTGTTAATTTTTTAAAACTGATATACCAAAGAAGACAATTTTGCATTTCGGGTGGTAATTTCGTGTAAGAATGAAAAAAATGCTTTCGTGGAAAAGTTTTGAGACAATAAGCTTAAATGTTGTTGATCAGTTCCAATATTTCAAATATCATTCGTATATGATCTGATCAATCCCTTTATTGCCGTTAGAGAGTAATTTTTTTAGAAATGCTGATTCGTGGATTTTAATATTTGTTTTAGAAAACCACGCCGAGATGATTTCGATGACAGAGGCCCTCATCGCGACAGAGATGACCGCCAAGGAGGTCGCTTTGATAACAGACGTAGGGATGACTATCGAAATCGCGATCGAGACGAAAGAGACAACAGATATCAGAGGGTACCTCTCTTCAATGATTACTTCTTTTTTTTCAAGTTACCCATAATTTTCTTAGCTTTTCATTAAACTTTTGAATTATGTTGGGAATTTGTCCCTGGCAGCTCTATACATAAATTATTATTGTTTCCAATGTTCATGAAATAATATTTTTAATCGCTTGCGGCGCCTGCGGTACACTTCTAGAAAATAATGTTGTGGTTTGGTCTCAGTTGCACCAGTGGTGGATGGTGCAGCAACGACGGATCAGTCCGCACGACGTCGAGTGCTGGATTTTAGAAAGACGATCGACGGGACTACGGTGGTCCGCGAAGAGGAGACTATCGAGGCGGAGGCGGCTATCGACGTGGTGGCCAGGATAGAAATAGCGACAGAGGTGGAAGATGGAGAGGAAATGATGATAGGAGAGAGAAGTACATTTCAATTTTTATTGCATGTTTCTCATTTGTCATAATCCTCTTTAAAGAGAAGACCGCTCGACGTGGGATGTTCGGCCCAGTGCTGAGGAAGTTGCTAAACAAAAGAAGCTGCTATGGGGATCGAAGTCAGCAGCGGCGCCGAGTGGAGAGGTTAGTTGCGAATCTTACTTTTCTATTGATTTTTTTGTAAGTTATTATCTAGGGAAGCAGTGAAGCTGGTGAAGCAAATGCCCCTGAAGCTTCTGCAGCTCCGTCGAATGTTACAAAGAATGCGGGGTTATGGGCCAGCGCAATCACTGCAAGTGGTGTTGCTGGGGAACAAGCAAACAAGTTCTTGAAATTGATGGGAGTTAAGAATGCGCCTGCCGTCGATCCAAATTCGGTGAGTTCCTTCTCACATACGCTTTGGTTCTTGATTTTTCATGCTTAGTGTGTTTGTTGTGGTTGTATGTAATATCATTGTCCTTTTTTTCTTGGCTAGTGTAACGTTTCATATTAGTCCTTCTCTAGGAGAGATTCATAATAAAGGTAAGTTCTTAGGGGGACAAATGTTCATAAGGAATTTCTGGTCGTCATGCAGGGTGTTATAAATACAGACCCAAAAAATCGCTCTGAAATGGGGTTGTCGAAGTTTTTTTTATGGCTTTTTGTGTTTTTATGTGTGTTTTTGTGTTCATCAATGTCCTCACGCAATAAGACTTTTGTGCAAATTTTGGAAACAATTCCTGAGGTGAGACTCTATTTCCAAGTTGACAGTTTTACGGTTTCGTTTCCTGAGTCTGAGTTGTCCCCCTCCCCCTTCCATCGATCTGATGAGAAAAGGAGCACTCGCTCATATTTGGGTTCATCCCTGCCAATTACTCACTTTCATTTCAGACCGATAGCCAGCGACTCCAGGAAGAAAGTGAGAAGCAGAAAAAGATGATGCGCGATTTGGATAGACAATACGCGATAGCACGTGAGACTACACATATGGGACGTGGTCTCGGGCTAGGATTCCATCAGTAATTCATTGTAGTTTTTGGTTCCATTTTTCCACTCATTGGCAGTCAAGAAAGTCGGTATACCATGAGTTGGAGAGATAATCTCACACTTTTGACATTTTTACGACATTTTCAAGTGTTGTTCAGTAAATGAAAATTTTCGGGACATTCATCATTCATTTTTGGCGCTGTAATTCTTCTAAAATTTCGGATTTGTACGACACACCGGCTTTCTGGACGTTGCATTAGTTTAAACGCTTGTGTTCACCTTAAAGTTCAAATTTTTGTTGTGTAATTGCATTTCAATGAGAGTCGTCTTACTGTCTTTGTGAGTTACTTGTTTACACTGTTATTGACGTTCCGAGTTGTTTTTTTTTTCTTTCTTTTTCCTACCATTAGAGAATTCCACTAGGTGATTGCTATGAGTTAATGAGCGATGATGCGCTTTTTGGATCTTTTTTGAGGGTTTTATTATCCGAATTGGAACGAGCTCTTGGTCCTAGAAGTTAAGAATTACTTGCCTATTAGTTGTTTAGGCGAATGTTGTTGTTTTTGAATGTATTTCGTGTTTTTTAAACAACCATACCTTATTGAGGCTGCAAGTGTTTATATCTTAGCTATGTAGAATTATGATAGTGTGTTTTGTTATTATTGTTCCTCCAGTACAGTACAATATACGCTCTTTATCTGATAAATGCATAAAAATAATCAATCAATGCGAAATCAACCCGAAACATATGGGCAATAATTAAAAGACTAGGTTACTGGCTGTACAAATTTCGACATAAATCTCTAGCACCTTGAACAACTAAAATTACAATCGAACTGCAATCTGTTAATGGACCAGTTTCTCTCCGGTGCTACCGCCGATGCTCAGTGCCATTCCTAGTTCGATTTCAGAGATGTTATTGCGTAGATCTTGCAGCATGCTGGCGATTCGTTCGGAGTCTCTTCTGGAATGGTGGAGGTAAGGTTGGTGATTGTAGTTGGGAAGGTGTGAGCTCACCTGGCAAGAATTTCGTCGACATCAGAAGAGGAAGAAGAAGAGCTGAGCGATGATGTGCTGCGTATAGTATTCGACGACGAGGATTTCTTTCGGGAGAGATCTGGAATGAAACGTTTAGGAGGTTGGCTAGGTACTGTCGGGTGGCTTAAAAAGTACGTCTGTGACTTTGTCTGCAATTACGACAGTGACGCGGTGTTGGACGGCGGATATGTACATGATGTGATCCCTTCCATTTTAATCCCTAATTTTAATTCTCTACTGTCATTCAGCAAAATTTCCTATCAAATGGATCGTGCGGCATCCTCCCATCGATCGAGCATCGGTCGGTCGGGCGACACCGCGTCGCAGCCGCGCGCATTGGTATTGCCAAGCAGGTCAATGCAAAAACTCCCAAAATCCGCGGAAAGACCCCAAGTAGCTGCACGAACTTTTACTTGTTGTGACCCGAATTTGTTTCTTGTATCTTGTCGACGATCAGGTTGTAAGTAAAGAAAAGTAATTGGTTGCATAGCAGAGGTTGCCGGCAGCTGAAAAACTTCAAACATGCGTACTTTAGATGCGTGTAACTACAAGTTATTGCTAGGACCGGTATTCAAGAATGCTATTGGCTTGTGCTAGTTCCGCTTAAAGGTTCGGTTTGATGGGTTCCACTTGTTCATTGTTATTATCCGGCGACAGATCGGACTATAACTTCCGGAAGAACTGGAGAAAATAGCCTATGTGCTCATTATTGAACTGAGGAAAGTGGGAGATGAATGGGTCTGAGAATTGAAAAATATTCAAAGTCAGAGGAGATATGCTTGAAGGGCAGTTCATACTAAGTGCGTGCGACAGTCACGCGTCAAATGCACGCATCTATTTGCGACATTTTTTTCATGAAGACGGGTCAACGCGACACGCACATCTTGAATGAAAAGATACGCGGCCACCACGAGACCACACGTATGTCTGAGCTGCGTCACCGATGCGGCTGGTCCTATCCTCCATGGCACAGACGCACGTGCTTCAAACGCACGCATCTAGTACAAATTGTCCTCTTCAGGAATATCATTTTGAGGGCTTCGACATCACTGGTGTTTAGTGAATACGTGCAGAGTTGGTATATCTATTTACTTATTCGCTTATTTATTTATTTATTTATTTATTTACTTATTATCGTCCCCAAATACATCGGCCTACTTCAGGATCGCTTTTGAGATTCCTATATGAAAAGAATCCCCAGAAGCTGCAGCTCACAATGGTATACATGATTTCATACAATGCTGCCGGAAAACTCGTATTCGAGTATCCCATTTCTCGGGGAGATTGTGGGCGGAGCCGTGGATGGTGCCAAGGCGATTGGAGAATTTGTACTTCCAGGAGGGCACTTCCTGAGTGGATTCCTACTCCTCGTGGAATCTACTTATGATGTACTTTCTAACATAATGAAAGGTGCGCTCCGTGTGCAACCAGCAAGCAAGAACATGATGTGGAAATCTCAGCATTCCTACCTTGGCTCCGCCTATACGCTCCCTAAAATTTGGGGCTCGAGGATGGGTTTTTCGGAAGTTTTGCATGAAATCACGTGTACCATTGTGATCAACAGGCCCTGGAGATTCTTTTTATGTACAAATCCTAGAAAATTCTTAAGATTCTGAGAGGGGTCGACTCCTTTAAATTTGCTCTATTTTTCCCCATCAAGTTGAATCCAACCCAAGATTTTTTTTTACTGCAAACTGTCCAAAAACGGGAGCTCGGAAGTGGCTTTCTTCACTGACATGTGGAATAATTACCTCTCATCGATGCTCTACAAAACGCTAACGATGCAGCAAAGAACTTAATGTTATAGGTTCTATATGGCGGACGAATTGGCACTTCGGCATTCTAACACTTTCCATTAAATCATAGAAAACATAGCCTTTTAAATGCTTAGCATTTTCGACTCTCAAGGAAACGAAACCGGCTGAGACTTCAGAAAAAGTCGTAAATGCCGAACATACTTCTGGCGTAGGCGAGTCGACACCATTGTAGTGCCTCGTCATCGCACATTGCTGCGTATTCGATGCACATCTGTGAAAAGCGTAGAACAGCAAGGAGAAATGGTTCACCACGTGGCGGCAGCGCCGATAGGAGGATACGGTGATTCTCCTGAAGGTGAAGCTACTTTTAGGAAGATATCTTGGTCGAAAATAGGGTTTATACTACCTTCATGTCACGAAAATGTCGCTCCATTTCGCTGGTGAAACCGGCGAATCGTATTGTGGTGTAGATCCAGCATAGAAATGCTTGGTATTCGAATACGAAAAATGCCATCGACTCATCGTCTGAAAAGAAAAGTTTGTGGTCTATTTACTTATTTATTTATTTACCTATTCATGTAATAAGTTATATAAACGTGCGTCAACAAAAATTTACTTGAATTCAGTGAAAAGGTCAGAAACAGCTGATCGTATATAAGGAATTCTTCAGGAAAAAAAACCCTCAAAAAAGCGGTTAAAGTGGGCTGGAATCCTTGAATTTTACATTTTAATTTTTTCCCTCAATTTCAAACTCCCGGTGAATTTTGGCGCAAAATACAGTGCATCGTGTGAAACGTGATGCGGCTGGGGCGTGGCCGAGCTCTGTGATTGGCTCGTCGCATTGGCTGACCAATCACAGAGCTTGACCACGTTCACAAGGATTTAGGTAGCTGTTCAACCACCCATTTTCTACTTGTTGCTTCCAAAATTATTGACTTGACCAAAGATTACATCATGTTGGAGATGGATGAGGAGGGTGGGGGGGGGGGGGGCTAAAAGTGTACACACTTTGACATTACACATTTTTAGAGGGTCAACCAAAGCTATCGAATGTATGTAAGTTACCTCGTTTAGGCTCTTCTAGTAGCTCTGTTCGTAGCTCAAGCAACGTAGCGCAAGCCTCACGTAAGCAGCGCTTGCGATCCGCCGTAGTGCGCTGCGCTGCGTAGTCCGCTTGCAGCTCACGTCGAAGCTGATAGACGTCCTCGGGAGTGATCCTAAAGAAGACTGTTGTTGACTGCATCAAAATTTAAGCACCTAATTGGTTAGGAAGCAAATAAACAGGGATTCGTACAAGTAAAAAAATAAATATGTGAATAAGTATGTAAATTGTTTATACCTTATGCCACTCCTTTTCAGATTACGAAGACATCTCGAATTGTAAGAGGTGATTTCATGACTGGAGACTAGGGATGAGCTTGATGGCAGACTCCCCAAGGATGAATCCAGGGAAATGGCTGATTCTGCAATGAAAGCGGGTCAGTGCTGAATTCTGGCAACTCCTCTCCTTCTTTGATTTTTCGTTATTTTTTTTTAGCTCGTTGTTCAATTTCGTTGGGTAGGTTTAGTTACCCATGTTTTTTTTACAACTGCTTCTGTAATATAGTATTTCCGAACACGCATGTGTATCCATAGCATCGATTGATATCGATTAAGGTTCAATCCTCGTTTGAGTTACTCAACTCACTGTCTGTCAGTATTTGCTGAAGATTGTCGGATGCCCATGCATCACTGTGATTACCCATGGTAAACTTGTTGACACACCCATGATTTACCTTTCACTTGGCACCCACCAGTATGTTTACCCATACATGACGTTGTGATACTCAGTTGCTACCCATCACTAATCATACCCATGGGTATGGAATTAGCTATCTTTCTAATTTATCCACGCACAGGCCCTCATAAAAGGTTACTCATAGCAGCTGGGATAAACCTAAGGTGAAGTTCACCTCTCTATTTGTAGTGGGTTAACACCTTTGAATAGCCTAACCGACCCGAGAAAGTTCCATATTTTGGTATCCCATGAAGAAAAAAGGATTCTGGTAAAGTTCCATGGGGTGTTCAGGGTTCTATCGTGGTGTATGGGTAAATGACACCGAATGCATCATTTGAGGGTTGGGTAATCTCATATCCATGGGTAGCACCTGGATACAGACAAGTATGGGTAAACGCGACGATGCCAAGTAAAGGATAGATTTGGGTGCGCTAACACGTTTACAATGGGTAACTTCATGGGTTATCGAATAACATCGATCATGGGCCAGCATTAATCATTGAGATTAGCCAAGGTAAACGTGTAGACCCTCGTATCAATGATGAGCAAATTTTGGGTAGGAAGCGTTGACGCGGTTACCCTAGGTAATCTAAAGGAACCAACACATGTGTAATTGGCCATGGATCAAGGAGAGCTGATGGATTTGCATGGGTTCTTTATGGTTGTGTGTGGAAGGGGGGGGGGGGTAAACATGGTTGAATGTTTCTGTCTTCATATTTAAGGCATTTAAGGCCCGTATTCTTTTCCTAAACACCATAGACACCTGTGCTCACCTTTATGTGAACAAGAATTAGATTCAAATGCGCATTTGTCTAAATCAAACACACTCTGTCGATGTGGTTGTCGTCGACCGTTCGAAAAATGTAACATATTCAACATCACACCAGGAGGAACCTGAAACAGGGAAATTTCTAGAAAATTCTAATCTCAACCGCAGAAATCAATAATCGACGAAAAATCCAGAACAAGATGAACAAAATGACGGTTGCTGAACGAATCATCACCTTTTGAGCTATACAAATGCTAAGCAGTTAGCGACGCTATGATTAGCGAAAACCCGTTTACGGATGAAACTACCAAGTGGGGGGCATCACGAGAAAACTACGACGTCGCTTGACGTGGGTGGATTCGACGAAAATTTCCGGTTTCTTTGTTGTTGAATACGTTTTATAGATAATTAACTGCGCTACATGAGAAAAAAAAATAGAATCACATTGTTCGATCACCTCTAAGATAAGAATTATTATTGTTTACATAATTTATGGAACGCGTCAATTTAACACGTGACTAAGCCTGAGCGTGGAGTTCAGTTCAGATGATTGATCAATAGATGGTTTTGAACAATATGCGATACAAATACATGAGAAAAGAAAAGAACATTTGTAAAAATATTCAGAAAGAAAAAACAAAAACAAGGGCATGAACAGCATTAGGAAAAATGTAAATTCCGGAGAGTTGGAGTGTAAATGAATGAATGAATGAATGAATGAATGAATGAATGAATGAATGAATGAATGAATGAATGAATGAATGAATGAATGCTATGAATGAATGAATGAATAAATGAATTCTATGAATGAATGAATGAATGAATGAATGAATTCTATGAATGAATGAATGAATGAATGAATGAATGAATGAATGAATGAATGAATGAATGAATGAATGAATGAATGAATGAATGGAATAAATGAATGAATGAATGAATGAATGAATGGATGAATGAATGAATGAATGAATGAATGAGTGAAATGAATGAATGAATGAATGAATGAATGAATGAATGAATGAATGGATGAATGAATGAATGAATGAATGAAATGAATGAATGAATGAGTGAATGAATGAATGAATGAATGAATGAATGAATGAATGAATGAGTTAAATAAATGAATGAATGGGATTAATGAATGAATGAATTGAATGGAATAGAATGAATGAATGGAATGGAATGGGAAGGAATGAATGAGTGAATGAATGAATGAATGAATGGACGTAAAATAAAAAGATGTCGTAATAAAAAAATATGAAGTAGGAGGCAGATCCTCATAACAATGCCAGACGCTGAAGGGGGGAGGGAGAGGGAACCAATTTTCAAAATTCCTCTATAAAATAACAAGAAACTTTACTTTAGGATTATTTTTTGTACGATTTCTTATTCGTTATTTTTCTCATATTTTTTGTGTGCCTACTCGCAGTTATTTTCATTAAAGTTACCATTTTTAATATTCTTATATATCTGAAATTCCGAGATCACAGAACCCCTAAATGTCGGAGTTCCAAGCTTTTTTTCTCATGTATTCCTGGCTGGCCATTTCTATGTCTACCGCTATGTACTGAACATGTAAAATAAAAATATCTTAACGTGCAGTAATGAAAATAAAAGTAATAGAATGTAGAAGAAGACAAAAAGCGTATAATTTACATGAACGTATCCGAGAAAGGCAAAACAAGTCATAAAAAGTAATCCAGGAAACATGCAGGTGAACCTCAGAGCTGTAGTCGTGAATAACCCGTACAGTTTGTGGAATGCGAAACGTTCAAAACGGGAAGTGCCACCGACTAATACTATCAGAAGGTGAGTCAGGTCAGAACAAAGCGATTAGCAGAGGCATAGAGTGCTAATATTGGTCTTATCATGGTAGGCAAACATGGAGGGGAACGCAGATGTGTCACAACGTTGTTGCTATAAAAATTGTCAACAGCTTATGAAGGAGGAAGCCTTTCCTGGGCCCAGATGCATCAATTCATCATTACAAGGATAGATAGTCCCATGCCCATGGGTATGAATACCCATGGACAGCTGCTGGGCAAATACGACGTCATCTTAGGGTAAGCAAGTTCATAGTGCCAGGTAAGGGGAAAATTTTGGTGTGTTAGCACGTTTACCATAGGTGGGTAACCATGCTGATGCATCCGGGACGTGTGGAAGCGGAGCCTCTCAAATTATCTCTACAAAAACTTCAATTACACGTCTGTATAGTAGAAAAATTGGAGCAAATAGTAGATTTAAGGAACCAGACTGGTCAAAGCTTTAGTATCAATGCTCGCTCTTATGCTGGTAAACCAATAAGAGGACAGGAGGATTGGTGAAGTGCCGAATTCCAGAGGAAAAATGGAAGAATCGCTCGCAGAGAATCAATGTATCGTTGGCTGTGAGACAATGCACTATGAATGTTTTCGCAGTTAACCGGTTCCGGGACTTGAACCAGCCCGGAAACGCGGTTTTTTCGCGTCTGTCAGTAGAATATCTCCTCGAAATAAGAAAGAGTGAAGTGCGCTCTAATCAATCCATTGGTAAATGGTCACTGAAATCGCACCGCAACGTTAGTAATGCTTTGGGTGTAGTCGCTGTGACTGTAATCCCATCGCAGCGCGTCATCTTGGTAGACAATTTTCATACAAATTTCGAAGCCATGAGCGTACTTCCAATCGCGGCGATTGGGTCGCGGTGCAACTCTGCGCGATATTTTTACATTCTCTTGTCCGGTAATAGTGGTACTAGCCAAAAAAAATCTCACAAAATCGCGGCGATTACAGATCTCACGCCGTTGCATTCACTGCGATAGAATTATTCCACTGCGAACATAAATAACGCTTATTTCATTTAGCTTGCAACGCAATCGCCGCGAGCGTGCCATTGATGTAGGGGCAATCGCGGTATTAAATCGCGTCGCTTCTGGCATACCCAATGTCCCAAGCATTTATACATGCGACATAGTCACAGAGATTGAGTGTCTAATACAATGACAATCGCGGCGATGGTTCTTCGCTGCTGCCGTCTCCTGAGCATTTGTTCTTGCGACATGATCGCAGCGATTGTGCTGCCGAAGCCTTACAATCGCGGCGATGAAATCGCTTGCCTTCAAGTACGGCCAAGGCCACGAGCGCTTGCTCTTCCAACATATTCGCCGCGATTGTGTCGCCGATTGCGGCGATAGAATCGTTTCGCTACAAGGTACAAATATAGCCGGGTCTTTACTTTGTTTACCTTCTGCGACCGTCACTGACAGAGGGTATTACAGCTATAAACAAATGAAGAAATGAGTAAATAAGTGGGTGAGTAAACAAACAAACAAATAAATAAATAAATAAATGGATAAATGTGTTATTTCTATGTAGATTCGAGTTTGTTAATAGATCACACTTGTAAGGACGAATAAATAAATAAATGAAATTGTTGTTCCTAAATTCGAGTTTGTTGATACGGCAAATGGTGTAAAGATAAATAAACAAACAAATAAATAAATAAATAAATAACAACTTTAGAGTACCAAAAATTGGTGAGAATTACGTACAAATTATGTGAATAATTTCTTTCATTGTTTATTTTTCTATAAAATTTATTTATGTAAAAGTTATGGGAACAATAAATATAAATATCCTTAATACAAGGATAGAAAGGACTATAACTAGTAAATAGCCTCAATAAATGTATAGTGGAACAGCAACGATTTCTTCTACAGCATTTTAAACCAACATTCCCCCCGAAGTACACCATTCGTTCACCGAAACAACATTGAATTTCTTCATGTGTTCGCTAATTCAATAGATTTCCCCCAATTAGCCACACTCATCAGTGTTTTCTCCGGGAGAAATTGTTAAGTAACAGAACTGGTTTGATGCGATGCAGCCAGCGTTCGCTGTGTGTTACAGTTGCACGTAAAAACCAGTATGTACTCATTAAGTAGGGAAAGTTTGGGTAAACTGAGGAGTAAATGTTTCTTCGAGAAGAACTGCTGGGTGGAAGATCCTATGAAGGCAAAAAGATTACATATGTAACTTTAAATATTATACATATGCCATATAACACGTACAATAATTATATATATATATATATATATATATATATATATACATATATATGCCATATAACACATACAATACAATGTTAAAAATGCAATAAATATAATACAATTAATAATACGGTACGTATAATACAGTAATACAATATAATATAATATGATACATATAATACAACATAGTACATTTAACACTAATATATATATAATATTTCTCCGTTCTAATTATATACAAACTACATTAGAGTATTGTATAGTACATATATAACATTATTTACAATTGACTAGATATTAAAATATTGTATTATTGATTACAAATTGTTATTATAACAATAACTATTATTATAAATTACTAGTATAAAATGGGCATTAACACTCAAATATGGGAAATTACACATATCTTCAAAATTAAATCTAGTTAGTGTAATGGTGTTAATTAGTGAGCGAATCAAAGGAGCTGCTGAGGATGGGGAGAGAGCGTATGAAGGAATTTAGAAAGGAGTAGAAAAAGGAAAGAAAAAGAAATGAAAAAAGGGAAAAGAGGATGAAATGGACTGAGATTCGTGAAACGTGCGCTATATGTACTATTTATGCTACCAGTTATCACTGGTATCATCTAGAAAATTCTTTCGCTTCTGTGCTTTCTGTATACAAAACATATAGCATATATGTTTTGTATAACTATAGAAAGAGAAAGAATAACATATAACTATAGAAAGAGATGATTTTCGCTATGATTCTTAGCAATTTTATTTATTTATTTATTCATTTATGTATTCACGTCATTCATTCATTCATTCATTCATTCATTCATTCATTCATTCATTCATTCATTCATTCATTCACTGCATTCATTCATTCATCCATTCATTCATTCATTCATTCATTCGTCCCATTCGTTCATTCATTCATTCGTCCCCATTCATTCATTCATTCATTCATTCATTCATTCATTCATTCATTCATTCATTCATTCATTCATTCATTCATTCATTCATTCATTCATTCATTCATTCATTCATTCATTCATTCGTCCCATTCGTTCATTCATTCATTCGTCCCATTCATTCATTCATTCATTCATTCATTCATTCATTCATTCATTCTTTCATTCATTCATTCATTCATTCATTCATTCATTCATTCATTCATTCGACTCATTCATTCATCAATTCAATCGAATCATTCATTCATTCATTCATTCATTCATTCATTCACTCATTCATTCATTCATTCTTTCATTCTTTCATTCACTCACTCATTCGCTCATTCATTCATTCACTCACTCATTCGTTCATTCATTCATTCATTCATTCATTCATTCATTCATTCATTCATTCGTCCCATTCATTCATTCATTCATTCATTCATTCGTCCCATTCATTCATTCATTCATTCTTTCATTCATTCATTCGTCCCATTCATTCATTCATTCATTCATTCATTCATTCATTCATTCATTCATTCATTCATTCATTCATTCATTCGACTCATTCATTCATTAATTCAATCGAAACATTCATTCATTCATTCATTCATTCATTCATCATTTATTCATTCATTCATTCATTCATTCATTCATTCATTCATTCATTCATTCATTCATTCATAGCATTCATTCATTCATTCTCTTCACTCATCCCGTTTGTACTGAAGATGTACGGCTGTTTCACTTTCCTTCTTTCTTTCTTCTCTTCTTTCTCTCTCTACAGCTGTACCAAAGTAACCAAGATCTGAACCGGTTCAGCGTCGAGATGTCATCATCGGCGAAAAGAAGCAAAAAACGTCATCGTGACTGCTTGAAGCCACCCAGTGATTATCAGCGGTTCTGGAAGCGGGGTGAATGGTCGCATATAGGTGATATGCACGTACTATCACGACTATTGTTGAACATTTGACGCAAGAAGGGTCTATAGTCTGTTCCACGAGGGATGATGGTTGGAGAAACGCCGCAGAGAAGAAGAGGGCGGGAAAGTGCGCAGAGATTGGAGAGGGTGCAGACAAAAACAGACACTGTGCACGAATACTCAACTATCGCTGGCGAAACAGACTATACCTTCTGAGCGGAGAGGCGTATGTTTTCCTAAAGCTGTGAATCCTATATGTTTCGGAAAACCTGGGAAATTTCGCCCATAACAGCGGACCGAACTGAAGACTGAAGTTACTAGTCATAAGTATAATTTTGTAAACATAAATTCGAACCGCACTAATCCATTTTTTCTTCTGCGGTTCTAAGGCTAAAAATAATCTTTTGCAGTGAACAAGTGGCTAACACTCGTTGCCGTGGTACGAAGGCTAGTCTCCAGATCAATACGATCCTGTTAGGTGTATGAAAAACTCTAGAGATGCTTGAGTTGTACTCTTGTCTTGAATATTCTGGCAAAGAAAGGTGCTTTACTTGATTATGGTGAAGCGTGACTATACGAGAACTGGTCCCCAGGTGGTGTATATAGATAGAAACTCCTGGTTGTTTGTAGTATATGTATATTCAATTTGCAGGAGAAAGCGGGAATGAAACGATCGAGAAGAAAACAGTATATGAAATACTGGTAGCAGTAAGGGAAAGAAGAATTTACAGCGAATCGATAGTTGGATGGGGACCATTTCTCGCACGTTGAGGTAAATTTGAGAGATGGCAGGCAGATATCACGAGATAGATTTGTTGAAGGTAAATGGACTAAAACGTCTTCAGAATTGTGAATACCATGGGGCACAGCGTGGAAGAAAGCCATTCTGGCAATTCGAAAATCATGCAGGGACCAGTTCTCGCTAAATGACTGCCGGAATCGAATTAGATGGCAAACATTATCAGTTATCAAGGATGGGTCGGGAGAGCAATCTTAAGGCTACTATACAAATTTTGATGGCTTCTCCACATTCGAAGCTTTTGCTGCGGTCCAAAAAACACGCGGGGACCATTTCTCGCCTGTTCATAGTTGAACCATAAGAGCCAGTAAGGACAGAAAATTATGAGAGCAAGGAAAGTATGATGATTCCAAGGTTTTTGGCAGTTTTTAGCAAACATAGCTTATGAAAAAGGTTCGAAATTACGACGGGGACCAGTTCTCGTTTCATTGCTTTTGGCAGTGAGGGTCAGCACGTTGATCTATGTACAATCAATAACTAAGCAACAGTGTTTAAATGAAGTCGTCATAAAATTGAAATTGAAAATTCTCGATTTGGGAGTGAAAGGCAAAAGTTGTTAGGCTTATTCACCTTAATAAAATTGTAAACCGAGTAAAAATAAAATTGTAAAAAAAAAACAAAAAATTGTACCGAGTTCTGCTGTGCAAAACAAATGAGTGTGGTTGGATCCAGAATTGGTGCAACGAGTCCTCACCTAATCCCAATGACACATGTGATCGTCCAATCATCTGCGGATTTACATCCTCCAAAAAACCCTTCGTTTACCTAGGTTATGAGGCACATGACTCACATGGTGGTGCTGATCAAACGAGGCTACAGTGAACGACCTTCACAATGAGACAAGGCAGCTGAACAATGAAATTGACGAACAAGTCGAATAAACTCGCTTCATATGGTGACGACGTGACCCATGACCGATGGGGCGGCGAGACCGTCGGCCGACGAGCCGTCGTCGCCGCCACAAAGGAATAGAAACACGCGCAGAAGAAGTTTATGTAGTTCAAGGGTTCGCCTGAAAACCGTTAGGAACCCGTTGTTGTTGACCCGTTTGTGGCGCGGGCCTTGGTGACTGGAAGGCCCGCGCCACAAACGGGTCCACGATGATTCCACGACGTCTGCAGCTGAGGCTGAATTCGAGTTGGAATCGAATTAAAAGCGCAGCAGATTGAAATTCGAGCGATGAATGGCTTAGCGGCTGAGTCAGCTGATTGGGTTGGCGGGCGGTTGGCGCGGAGTTCGGTGGTGGTGGTAGGTTCCTGTTGGAGAAGTGCAACATCCTGCTGACAAGTGGATATGCGCCGACGAACAACGCGGGTTTTTTGCCGCGGGGAAACGGTAAAAGTATGAGCAAACACACTGGGCAGCTTGCAGAAATGCGCCAAAGAACCGCGGGTTTTTGCCGCCGGCGCCATGGGCAATTTCGCGGGGATCCGGAAACCACTGAAAAAAGTAATATGCGCGGTGAAAAACGCTGCTGGACAGAGCGGAGCTCGGATACGGCGCAGGGAATCCTCTCGAGGAGAGATAATAGGGAACAATGGAGCTAATTAACGATCTGCAAGTAATTTGGACGTAACTGGGAGCTAATTTTGGGCAAAGAACCGCTCATTTATAGCGGAATTCATTGAATTTTGGGAGAATAGATGTAAATAGGTGTTGTATGTGAGTTATCCAGAAAAGTGCCCGAAAAACTTGTCCGACATGCTTTTGCCTGAATTGGAACTTTCTATCTTTTCCCAAACCTCTAGGGAATATTTCTGGGTCAAAATTTTGTTGTAAAGGAAAGCATGAGCCACATCCAGATACATAGCACTGAACACCGTTGAATGCCAAGTAAGTGAAACTTGTGTAACATTAACCCATGCGCTTTATTATAGTGGATTGACGACCGAGCAATTTTTCGCGTTCTTCCACATTTTCTCAATTTCTGGTTTCTTTTCCTGCTCCAAAATCTCTGTAAAAAATTCGGTGTAGATTTTCATATTCACATTGAGTTGGAAGTCTTACTAGGCCACCCTCTAATTGTAAGGAAACAGCTAAGAACATTAGGGCCCAGTGATCTCTCAAACTGGACCGAGGGAGCGAGCCGCGCGGTCTTCAGTAGGCCAATAAGTAATTTGATACATATATAATGAGCAGTGGCGGACGCAGAAAGTGAGCGGAAGGGGGGGGGGGGCGACGTCCGCGAAAAAACCGGGGTCTCCGCCGTTGTGGGGACCCAGACGGAAAATAAAATCGGTAAAAATACTAATTATAAAAATAAATGAATAATAAAAATATAAATGAATAATATTATGTTAAAAATAATAATAAAAATAAACAATTAAGAATAAGCTAGTACGAGATTCTTAGTTGTATTGTAAACTTGGGGCGCCCCCCCCCCCCCTGCGTCCGCCACTGGCAATAAGTTATCCAGTTCATATACACACTAATACTATAGTACTTATCGCATAGTAACAGTAGTACCTATAGAATAGTACATATAAAAGGGCAATAACATTCCTTAATATCTGTTATAAATCCATTTTTTGAAACTATTTAGTTTATTGATTGAATTTCTTATTTGACCATGGTATTCCTATTCTATGATTGAAACAATATGCTGCTACGAAATATTCAAACTTTTCAATATTCACTACATTTTCCACTCAAATTTCTTGATTTTTGGCTTTTGATCTGCATTTCATGTGGTCTTTTTCATATTTAAATGAGTTTCAAAGCTTCTAATGAAGCGCAATGTTCATAGAACTAGAAGTTGAGCTGAGAAGCTGTGATTCTATAAACCGCAATAGAGATGAAAGGGCAAATTGTTCTCGGTCGCTAGAATACCAGAAAACAAAAACTCAGAAAAAAGCTGTTATCACAAGACAGAAATTTATCAGACTCACTGCTGATTGCTTAAGAATTTGATAAGAAAACTTCTTTTCGGATGAGAGCCGAAAGATTGGAGATAAGATGAACAGAAAGGCATGGCAAAGGAAATTAATTGGGCCGAAAAAAGGAAAGAAATGGAATGCTATGACGGAAAAGCTAATTTTTCTACGTAGTATCCACCAAAACTGGATTTAATACAGCTCGACCAAACCAGGACAAAGGAGTTTTGGAACAATTTGACACTAGCTCCACGAATAAGTGCACAGTAAAACTGAACTTATATAAAAAAATGAATGCTGAATTTCAATCAGTACTAAAATCCTGAATGTGCAGTGTCTAGTTAGGAATATCTGCACTGTCCCCAAGATGGTCACTGCAGCCTTATTTGGGGACCAGATGTCCTTCCCTCCTCGTTTTCTTCAGAACCTGGAATGGAAAACGGTGTTATTTCTTTGATGCCAGGTCATCTAAGAGAAGATCAATGACGAGGATTGGAAACAGAACTAGCGAGGGTTGACGAATATGGAAAAGAGTGCAGAAAATATAGAAATAATGACTAAAAAAGCAAAATGTAGCACTGCGTTGAGAATGTGGCTTGAAGAGGATACCAAGCTTATTCAGAATTAGCGAAATTCCTAAGAGTAAAGTATCTTGCTGTAGCAGAAGAGACATCTCACTCTATTTTTAAGAGGAAAAAAAACCAGCCAAAGCCATGAGAGTGATGAAATACGGGAGAGATAGGCAAGGTCAATTTCTATTAGTTGTTACGGGATTATGAAATAATTTTTTTGCCGTTTTTCTCCATTTGTTTGCTTTCCGCCAATTTTCAGCTATTTGATCAGATGTATGTATATGTATAGCTATTTGGAAGCGATTTTCTCATTGGCTCAATGTATAACGGATGAACAGAGTGGGCGGAGTTTTGCCACTAAGGCGGAGCTTATCTCCACTGGACGGATTACTTTGACCTTGCGCAACCATATTCCACACCACCAATTGTGCTCGGTCCCTCCCTTCTATTGAAAGTTTTGATATCAGAAAAAAACCTAAGAAAGCATTTGATAACATAATATTTATTGAACTACTATATGAAAACTTATACTACATAAAAAGTATATTAGCTACATCAGCAGCTGTGCCACGATCAATGAGCCGAGCTAACTAGAAAGAATTGGAGAAAATAGCTTAGAATGGAGCCGGCACGACTACTGCAGAGCTTTCAGGCACAAAACGATCCTGGAATGACCGCCTGCGCTAAGTTATGGTCGACACATCCATTAGAATAAATGGCCCATGGCAAAGGGTGCATAGTTACGCTCCAACGCTACAGCAGTACGTTGAAAGAAGAGTGTTAGTATTAGTATTAGTACTTATATTAGTATTAGTATTAGGGCATTAGTATTAGTATTGGTATTAGTATTAGTACAAGTAGTAGTAATAGTATTAGTATTAGTATTAGTATTAGTATTAGTATTAGTATTAGTATTAGGGTATTAATATTAGTATTAGTACTAATATTAGTATTAGTATTAGTATTAGTATCAGTATTAGTATTAGTATTAGTATTAGTATTAGGCAGTGGCGGACGCAGGGGGGGGGGGGGGGGGGCCCCCGAGAATGGGTCGCCAAATTTTCGAAATTACTTTACAATACAAATAAAAATCTTGTGTTAGTTTATTTTTAATTGTTTATTTTTATTATTATTTTTAATA